>CM051484.1:847500-2047500 GCA_028015225.1 Carex myosuroides | reverse complement strand
CACTAAGTATTCGTAACCCTTATTACCCCGTTTGATTATTTTCACTAAGTGTTGGTATTTAGTTAATTAATTAACTAAGGTGCGAATCTAATTAAATTAATCTAATGTACTTAAATCATTTGTTATACTTTAATTTGATGATAAACTGTTTATTAAATTAACTACTTAGATAATGTATTTGCGAAATTTTACGATATCATACGTAATTTAATTAGTTATTATCAAGTCCCTAATTAAATACTTGTACTATAAATGAGTTACTAATTAAGTTAACTACAATTTATTTTAAATCCTAAGTACGTAATTAATAAGTGTTAAGTAGTTAATTATTATAAAGTTTCTAAAATCGTACGTATTATTTTAACTAATTTGTGCGAGTCAATTAATTTAAATATGAATTAATACATGATTATCTAATTATTCTAATTAGTAAAATGTTGTATTCGTAATGATTCGAAAGCGTTAATATGTTGTTAATTAATTGTCCTTTATTAATTAACAACATATTTATTTATAAATTATTTACTTTATTTAAAACTACATTTGATTTAATCTAATATTTACTTAACATTTAAAAAATCCTAACTACTCAACTTTTTAATTAATTAAAAATCCTAATTAATCTACATGTGTTGAATTATTTTATTGGGTGTGTTTCGGGATCATACAGGTGTCCATATAGGGTTGTATAGTATCTGTTCAAATTATATTATGAACTCTCACTGAGGCATCAAGACCCGGACGGTATAATCATTTCCCGAGTTAATTTAAGTTTACATAAGCATCCGGTTTTATTCGGTTACTTTATTAAAACCTAAATTTTAAAAGCCGTCTTTTTATTCCGTCAATCCGAGGCAACATTTATTTTAATTCAAAAGCCCAATTAAATTCTAAAAATTTAATCCCTAATTATAATTGAATTTCGGGTTGGGTCCAACCCAAAAATCAATATGCAAATTCAAAATCAAGCCCACTTACTTTAATCCATCATAGGGCCGGCCTACTAGAAAAAGAGGCCAAGGCCCCCTTTAAATTCAATATATTAAAGGCCCAAGTCAATTAAAGGCCCAGCAGCATATTAAAGGCCCCTTTTAAATTCTATGTCAATTAAAGGCCCAATTCGGTTATTAAAGCCCAGCAGCAATTAAAGGCCCATCAGATATAAAAATTCCAATAATTTGCATTTAGGTCCCTGAATTAATTTATTTCATACCAAGGCTCAACATTTCTCAATTCAGCCCTCATATTTAAACCTTTTTACGATTTGGTCCCTGTCAATTCTCGTTCATTACCAGTGGTAACACTGGGCTAGTACCATTGGTACTAGCATTGTTCAACAGTATAGACAAGGCCGACTACCAAGGGAACAAGGATGGCACAGTAACAAATCGGCAACCAAGCCCCAAATCAACACAGCAACAAATCGAGCAACAATAACAGTACCAGTGATAGCAACGAACAAGGTATAGCAAACAACAAGGGGTTTAGTCTCAGTACCAGACACCAGCCAAGAAGGCAACCGACCTCAATGGCACGAAGGCCGCAATCACAGAAAAGCACAAGGCCGCAAGCCACAAGGCAAATCGCCAAACAAAGTCAGAATAAAAAGTTTAGGGTTACCGGGTCGGAGAGAAATTCGCACTGCACGTATGCTCGGCCGGTTCCAAGGTGTTGCCTTGCCGTCAGCCGTCAAGATAGTGATTCGCAATCAACCAATCAAGCACCAATAGAGTATAATAGAGAGGGAGAGAGTGGAGAAGAGATAGAGGCAGGGGAGTAGGGGATCGGAGAGCACAAAAGAAGAGAGAAAGGGCTTAAATTGCGCCAGAGAGAAGAAAAGAGAGAGAGCGAGAGATCTGATTTGGGAAGGGGCTTTGAATCCGCGGAAGAAACAAAATCCAAATGGAGAGGTGGCCTCTGTCGCCAGGAGAAGGAGAGAAAGACAAAAAAATGAGGAAGTGAGGTGGCCTCTGTCGCCGCAGGAGAGGGAGGCGAGTTGTCGCTGAGGGGGAAAGAACGAAAAACACGCTGCTCGGTTTTCTTCTGGACTCAGCGGCAAAACAAAAAGAGGATGGTTCGACTTTGAGATTCGTGCAGAATTTATTTAAATGGTCCAAACAATTGTATACTTAAGAAACTTGATTTGGATGCAATATTTTCTAGATCATTAAATAACAATCGAGAGGCTTGCAACTGGTTTAATTCGACGAAGTTTTCGCGTTTAATATTTCACCTTAATTTGTCGGAATCTTCGATTTGTAGTTCACAATTAAATCGTTAGTTCTTTAATTATCGATTAATTTTGGAACGTGAAAGAAATGACATTTATAAAAATGTACGAACTATTCGAAGGTCACCACGTCTATTTGAAATTTGGTTTGTAATTTAGAGATTCCCTAACACGATATTTTGATTTACTAATTTATTATATATATACAATAGTGTATCTATTTATTTAAATTCTTGTTTATCCTATTAATAATTTTGTTTAAACCATTGATCATTTTTAATTAACCTAACTAATAAATTTAGAATTTTAAATTAGTTGAAATTTTTGATTATTAGGTTAATTAACTAAACTTTAAATTTTCAGGTTATAACAAGTTCTACGGCAGTGACATGTTATTCGGATATGGCTATCGAGTACATGTGTTCTGCGATGCATCGTGCTAAGGCGGAGGAGAAGAAATTCATTCTCGTGCCATACCACCAGAGGTTAGTTCTAATCTTAACTTATGTGTTGTTTATATTTTAATTAAAGAATTGTATAAAGAAAATAAAAGTTAAACATAAAAAAATGAAATCACACCATCAACCATAGCAAACACTTGTGTCACTATTATATGCTAAAGTACTATAATTCTTCTCCTCGATCCCACAGCAAACATTGGTGTTCGATTATCATTGTGCCGTACCTAAATGTGGGCATAATTGTTGATCCTTGTAAGCCCAAAGGAAGGATCGCGCTTGACAAGTGCAAAGTTATCTTCCCTTTTGTGAATAAGTAAGCAATAATAATTCACTAGGTTTGAATTTCTTTCAATCATATCAAATTATAAAATTGCTAATTACATTCACTCAATTTTGTAAGGGCTTTTGCGAAATATATTAAAGAGGGAGGATCAGATAGCACGAGCACGCGCAAGAAATCTAAGTTGAATTGGAAGTGGATGTTGGTGAGCACACTTTATGAGTTAGTAATTTCATATCTTGTCCAAAAAAATATTGTCATTCTAACAAAGGCCGCTAAATGTAAATTTCAGATCCCGCAACAGTTGGAGAGTTGGGAATGCGCTTATTACACGATGATATTCATGTTTGACTTTGTCGAAAGAATACAATTCCAATTCCCAAAAGCGGTATGTACTTCATATTAATTGTTCCTATATAATAAGCAATTGATATCTACCTTTTCTGAAATACTAACTATTATCAAATTATAATTGTAGAATGTGACAAAGCAACCGCATTACACCAAGGATCAGATCGACGATGTGCGGTGCATGTGGGCGAGGTGGTTTACCATGGAATTTTGTAATCCTCGATATGGATTTGCATAGAGTTGTATAAAATATTGTATAATTTAGTATATGAATTTCTTGCTAGCTAATCTGTTTCGAATGAATTTATTATTGCTATATGAATTTTGTATAATTCTGTTGCAAAAAACTGGCTAGCAAAGCTGGAGGCTAGCCCAAAAACAAAATATACAAAAAAAAAGATTAGCTATTTATACACGGATATTTAACAATTGTCCGTGTATGATAGGAAAAACAAAAAAAAATTAGCTATTTAACACGGATATTTAACAAATGTCCGTGTATGATAGCTAAGAGAGCTACACGGACATTTAATACAAATCCGTGTAGAAAGAGTAATCATACACGGATTATTTATAAATTGTCCGTGTATGATAGCAGTGCTGGAGGCGAAATACAAAAAAGATTAGCTATTTATACAAGGATATTTACCAAACGTCCGTGTATGATAGCTAAAAGAGCTACACAGTCTTTTAATACAAAACCGTGTAGAAATAGTAATCGTACACGGTTACTTAGGGGATATCCGTGTTGCTCGGTAACTTGGAGAGCGACACCGGCAGGTCTTTGTACAGGGCGGTTTACAAAGTAATCCGTGTAGAAATTATTATAATCACACACGGTTAATATATCCGTGTGTAGTTTCTGACCTATTCATACAACCTGGCTTTAAACATGGCATGAAATCCGTGTAGCTCTTCCATTAATGTCCGTGTGCAAACTCTTTTTCTGTAGTAGTGGGTGGAGTGAATTCACAACACCTCCATCCGAACCTGTAGAATTGAGACAGAGCAAAAAGCAATTGCTAGATCCGTCAGACGGAAGCACCTGCTCGAATGTAGTGAGACAGGTGGACCAAAGAGCGGTGGTCAGATTCATTTGATGGAAACACATGCTCAGATAGAGTGAGGTGGAGCCAGGAGCAGTGACCATCTGCTAGACGGAAGCATCTGTTCAGATGTGGTGAGGCAGGATGGGAGAGGGGAGCGGGACGGGGCGGGGCGGAGGAACTGAGGTTGTTGTTAGCGACTCTCAAAATCGTATTATGAGTCGCCCTACGGAGTTTCCTAGATATTTCACGCAATTAATATTCGATTCTATTTCTTCTCTAATTTGTTTTTTTTATGAGTAGGGTTAAAATGCCTCATCGGTTTTTTGCCCCATCGGTTTTGTGCCTCATCATGTCCCAACATCGTTATCAAAGTTTAAGCAGCTGATCCGAACCGCTCAATATGATCTTAATATTAAAATGTGCTTGGATACAAAATTTTATATTTTTTGAAATTTTTTTGCTATTTTTTAGGATAGGTTATTACTGTTTCTAGAAAATTCTGGACCATTCAAAAATAGTGATTTTGTACCTCTATACAATTAGTAAAAAATACTACAAATTCTAAAATTAATTATCCAATTACATTTTAGTATGAAGATCATGTTAAACGGTTCGGATCGATTATTTAAACTTTGAAAATAGAGATAATAATGTTGGAGCACGATGGGGCAAAAAACCAATGGAGCATTTTAACCCTACTATTTTTTATTGAAGAATTTGAAAAAGCAAACCTGGTTTTTCTCATTGATCGTAGAGATTCACACATGAAATTTTTTGAACGGTTGGATGATGAAAAGCAAGAATTTTGATCTATATCATCTACATTTTTTTATACGTTGCTTTTAGGATAAAATGTAAACAAAAGAAATAATTCAACAAGTGAAAATAAATAAATTCATTTCAATTAGAAACTTGAGAAAGTATATCAATAAAAGTCACAGAAGAAAATCAACAGGAATGGAGGGAATTATTTCATGTCTATAATCCACATTTTTTTCATGTTGATTTAGAGGTGGCTAAGCTACTACTATAAATTATAAATTAACAATTTTCTTTTTTATATTTTATGATTTTTATAAATACCTATATGAGAAACAAACATTTTATTTTCACTTGTTGAATTATTTCTTTTGTTTAATTTACCTTCAATTTGTTTACTTTTCATCCTAAATAAAAGCAACATTTTCTTTCCACAGAAATTCGTACAAAAAAAAGTACCCTCACATATCTTCTACAAAATAATTATTTTTGAAAATTAAAAAAAATCAAATTAATGGAAAAGAAATGGATTGTCTTTTTTTTTTCGATCAAATAGATGAAATCAAATCAATAGTTTGGTTCCATTTGAGTATCTACTTAGAACAAATCAATAATTTGATTCTAGTTGTTTCTTGAAGTTGTAATGTTTCTTGACCACAGAAAATTCAAAAAGTATTAGAACCAAACCATTGATCAGATTCCATGTAGAAACTGTAGATTTCGTGTATAAATTAATTTACATATGAGTTAGAAATTAATGGAACTGACTCATTGGTTCGGTTCCAGTAATTTTGACATGAAAAATCACAGTGGCCCGTCCTCAATGGAACCGAACTATTATTCTGTTCCATCCATTTATCGAATTTTTTATCTATTATCTATCGTATTTTCGATAATTTGATTTTTTTTAATTTCTAAAAAGGAGAAAAATATATCTTTTAGGTTTTGATTAACATAAAGTAATAATATTTTCTAACATCCAAAATGAAGTAATATCATACAATAATTTTTTTTTTCCAAATAGATGATGAACTCAATTTTATACCAGAATCTGCAAGTTTCAAAAAGAGTTCGTGCACATGTATTTTATATGAATATGATTAAATAAACAACAACAACATTTGCAATTTTAAAAATAAAAACTAATATATTTTTGTCATATTTTGACATCTATAAATTTGGGATTCGGATCAGCTGAAATTCTGAAACCAATGAACAGTAATCCTGAAATCCCTACAATTCGAATCCAGCCATCGAATTTTTTCCGAAAACGCATCCCAAAACAGGTAGTTTTTTCTTGCACGCATCTCGGAACAATTTGACGGCTGGATTCGGATTGCAGGGATTTCAGGATTACTGTTACCGGTCTCGGATTTCAGCAGATGCGCTTCCATAAATTTGTAATTTTTTTCTAAATTTGCAAATGTTAATAAAAATTTATATATATGCAATTTTTCATGAACCAACGAAATCAGTCTACATAACTTTGTTCTTTATACCATTTTCCATCAATATGAACTAACATAAAGCTGATTGTTTATTTTTTAGATTTTAAAAATACAAATTACGAGAATCAGAAAAATAATGCTAAAGGCAGAACAAAAGGAAAGTGAAAGAAATTCAAATTTATTAGATTTTATTCATATTTTGAGAAACCAGAAGAACAAAAATGTACAAAAATTATGAAGAAAGTCATAAAATCTGTTTAATATTAAATTCTATTTATATATATATGAGGAGGGATCCACTTACAACATTTGTAAGTTACAAAACATCTTACAACAATTTGATTTTTGCAATTTTTAAAGTCCAAACAGTCGATCCAAACCGTTCAACATGATCGCTATATTAAAATGTGCTTGGAGATCAAATTTTACATTTTTTTTGAATTTTCTTACTATTTATTAAGTATTTTACAAAATTGTTGTATTTAGTGGTCTAGAATTGTGTAAAAACGGCATTTATGTAAAATACTTGATAAATAAAAATTTCTAAAGGAACAGTGATTTTGTACCCATTAATTTAATTTCAAAAGGACTAGAAGTGATATGAAAATAAAAATTCAATTACTTCTCTCAGATGATGATCACTAGTTGAAAAGATTTAATCAGACATATCATAATAAGTTTATTAATTTTCTCTGATATTTTATTATAAAAATTTAGGAACTTATACAAAATTTTGAAATGATGTAAATAAAAATAGGCTTATTTGCTAAGAACCTTTTTGCTCTTTTGCTATATATAATAAATAAAATAAGACATGTATGATAGTGTTTGACCCTAAAATGTCAGGATTTAAAAATAAACAAAAAATCTAAAATATAAAAAAAATGGAGGTGTCCATTATAAATCAATATGAAGAGAATTAAAGCATACTCAAATCATGAAGCAAAAAAAAAATACTCACGGTTTTGATTGAACTAGAATAATCGTTGGTTAAATTAATATGCTTATGGTTCGGATTGAATGATTCAAGGGAATTGATTGGGCCGAAATCAATTGAACATCAGCTGGGCCGAAATCCAAAACTCAACCGAATGATATTTCCACATCCAGCGCAAATGTGTGACCCCTTTAATTTCCCTAAATCCGGATCATGCAAAATTCACACAACACCTCAAGCTGTCAGCGATGCGGTGCACCGTAACCCAGTTTTACCCGAATACCGTAACTAGAATTAGAATTCAAATACCGGCTACTGACCCCTTCGCTGTATATGCACTCGGCGCAGTCTAGACCAATACGAAGCTCATGCATGGTCTATGGTGAAATGAGTGCACTCAAACTTGAGACATAAGAGGTTAAACAATTCCCTGGCGAAACTGATAAGCGGGCCCACTAATGTCAGCACCTTCTCCCTTACTGCAAAACGCGAGTCTCAATCCATGGCAAGGCCTTCAAACCAAAATCAGGGCCTTCCAATTTAGAAGCTACCAGTGGCTCAGATTGACTCAATTTTTGGATCGATGAGCTTGCCTTGCCCCACTGGCCACAAGGCAACAAAAGGAATGCTTAAATAATAAGAAAGCTCTCACAGACCATTGATCGAACATCTGATGGTCATGACGAAAAAACAGTATAGAGGCAGCAAGCCGAAACCCTAATCTTGCCTTATATAAGGCACCCCAAATGCAAAAGAAACACACAACTCATTCAAAAACCCCTGCTACTAGATTCATACACAAAGAAGCTTCAAATCTCATAGTTTAGGGCAAGCTTTTTAAATTCTCAGCAAATTAGAGAGGTAATTAACACCTAAATATGTAAGCTCCTAGTAGCTGAGGGATGTATATGTTCATGAAATCGAAATAAAGATTTTTATTTGATGATTTTCTCTTCTTGTTCTTCACTGCCTTGATCTTGTTCTCATCTTTTATTTTCTTTTTTATTCAAAACTTTCAAAAATGACAAAATATGAGAGATACATGATTTCTAGTTCATCATAGGATGAATAAAATGAAATATGTAGCTTGATGATCAAATAAAAATATTTTATTCCCTTTTCTTGCATCTTTCATGAAAATAATAACAAAAGTATTAAAAATATGATTTTTCTTCTCTTCTTTCTTTTCCTTCTCTGCCTCCTTTCTTAAAAAATGAAATTAAATATTTTTATCATCTCTTTCCTTGGAGTTTATGAAACAAAAATGATAAAATATAAAGTTTTGGTCTTTGATGCTTCTTTTCTTTCTTCTTCTAAAAATGGTTAAGTAGTAGAAGTATGAGGGTTGAGCCATGAGGTCTCCCTTCATATGAAAGCTATATTAATTATTTTGTGAAGAAATTAAAAGGAAAATAAAATGACAATAAAATAATTAAAGCACAAGAGGTAATGGGGTTGAGCCATGAGGTCTCCTCTATTACTCTCTCAAACTAAAGATCCAAAGAGCCTATTTGTGTAAAAGATTTGATTTAGTCAATAATTAATGCATTTATATGCATAAATGTTGACAAAATTAAAACTTAAATACAAATAGTGAGAAATTGAGGTTTAAACTATGAATAGGCATCAGCTATGCTGAAAATTGTCATTTATATGTTCAAGTCTATGATATATCAATGATTTGCTCAATAATCAAGTAAAAAGATCATTCAAATCATGATTTTAAACAAAATCAGGGGCTTCCCTGCATAAAACCACATTTTGACAGATTTTTGGTATTTAAAGAAACATTATTTTGGAATTTTGAATTTTCTCCTTTTTTTCCTTTTGTTTATTTGTACCAAATAAGAGCTTGAAAGCTATGGAAACTCATTTAAATGATGGTTGATTCCTGAATTCAGTTGTGGACACCCTAAACCAGTCCCTAATGTTTCCAGGAACAGTGAACCAGCAACATAGTGCTTGGTATGTACCATTGGTACAAGGAAAGCACTCAAAAGTGCTAAAATGACCTTCTCTGGTAAACAGAACAATATGAACTGATACAGGGACCAAAATGAAAAATGGACTTCATAATCAGATAGAGGACTTCAAAAAACACAAAATTGACACAAATTTTGCATTTTTCTGATTTTATTTCGATTTTATATGAATTTCCAAAGTTCAGGCTTAAAACAGAAAAATCAGCATTTAAACAAAATAAAGCTGCTGCTGGTAAATGAACAGTACTGACTGGGAAATCAAATCAAAGAAAAAATATCATGATTAAATAAAGGACCTCAAAATACACAAAATGGACACAAATTTCATATTTTTCTGATTTTATTTCGGTTTTATATGAATTTTCAAAGTTCAGCATTTAAAACAGAAAAATCAGCAATTCCAAACTAAGTCTAAAGTCTTGGACCGAATTTTGATGTTTGATCCCAGGCCCAGTACAGATCTTGAAGCTCAAAGTACACATCTCAAAGCCCGATACAAATTCAAAACTCAGATAATCTATAAAAATCATTAAATCAAAAATCTTTTGCATATAAGTCCATCTGACAAATTGTAATCATAGCGCAGCCCCTCAGGATTTGCAAATAGATCCCTGACAGCCTAAAACATTGTCAGACAAGCCCTTAAAGGCCCAACTTTCATACAAAACCTCATCAAAACTCCAAATCACAAAGCCCAGTCCTCCAGAATTTATAAACAAGTCTTTGAAAGATTAAAACTCTTATAAATAAGTTCTTTTTGGCCATAACTTCTTCATTTCAAGTCCAAATTGACTCAAACCACCTCCAAATGAACCCAAATTAGATTCTCTACATTCTTAAACCAAAATTAAACATGTTTAAATATCATCCAAAATATAAAATGACCAAAATACTCTTTCTTTAAAAGTTAAATGATTTTATCTTTTAATAGAATGTAAATAATTAATAAAATAAATAAATGTCATAAATCAAATATAAAATAGTGTATATACACTTCTCAAATACTCCAAATTCATATTTCAAAATATAATAAATATTTTTTTTAATATGAAATCACATACATACACACATATCCAAGCATACAAAATCAACCAAATCAAAACCAAATCCAATACGTGAGTCCCCTTTCAGCCCCATTATTCAATTCACATAAAATAGGCACAAATTCCGGAATGGACGAGGTGTTCAGTATGACTTGGAAGGGTCATCTGATGTAATTAACAGCGGAGGCTTGCGCCCGCTGGGAGTTAAACGTCCCCACAATCAATAAACTCTCTCGATAGGCTGATTATGAACAATAGGTCTGTCGAGGGTGAAACAGAAGGAACTGTAGAAAGAAATAAATGTTTCAAGTTCGATGTTCTCTCCATGTCTTGAAAACCGAGAGCATTGAACCCTGAGACATTTTAACACATGCACACACCTTCCACTGCTGTGCAACTTTCTGCGCCCTACAGATAGTTCATGCAAAACACTCCTCTCTTCTCCTTTGTACACATAAGAAACTTGTGGCAAAGTCAATTTTTAATAAAGATTAAAAATGAGCGAGTCTATGGTACTATGCATAGCATGGTTTGGTCCGTACTACGGATCAATATTGTAATACTTGCAAACTTAATCTTTTCTCGATCTTAAATAGATTATCAAATATGATTAACTCTTTAATCATATCACGCGCTGATAATCCTACTTTATCAAGAGGCCTAGTGACACCATCACTCGTATTAAATACGAGGGACAATAGTAGTCTTGGTGAACATCTCCCCTCCGCACAAGTTATGCATACTGAAATATCATCTGTATAGCTACTTTTTACGGATAGCCTGATTCCAGGTTTTCAGATACAAGTTAATATTGTATATTTTTCTCTCTTCAGTTATTATTATATATACTGATTAACATAAATAAATGCCTTTCACATATGAAATAGGTGCTGAACAGATACCTGAAAGCGAGATTCTATCAATGCTAAACACACCATCTCACAGAATGGGATCTGTAATAGGCAAGAAAGGTTCCTTTGTACGGTCTGTCAGACAATCTTCCAAGTATGCACTGATATACTAATAAAATATTTTATCTAACTTTATGCAACTATTAAGAGCTTTTCAATGATCTGATTATTTTTTTCATTTCTAGTGCAAAAGTTTTCACTAATGGAACCGAAAAAAGGGTAAATTTGCTACCTCCTCCTTAATTTTGTTAACCTTTATACAAACAATCCAAGGTGGTAACTATCTACTTCATCCTAAAAATTAAAATGCTTTTAATGTATTCTCTTATGTACCAAAATGTAATAAACTTTTCATTATCAGAATAGAGAATGATGCTTGAATTTAGGAATACAATGTGCAACACATTTTTTAGTGATATTCTTCAGAACTGATATTGATACTTAAATTTAGTAATATTTGAGGATAGGCTCGATTAAATACATAATTTTATAGGGTTAAATTTGTTGATAGATGTTCATAATTGGTCGACTCGGAGGAGGTTAGAAGAGCCACAGCTCTTATTCAAGGCAAAATAATGGACATTTAAGCTTCTATATATTTTTTATTTATTATAGTTGAAAGCACAGGGTTGCTAGCTAGTTTCTGGTTTATTTTCTAAGAGTTTGCTTTATCTTGTAATATTTTCATATATAATATTGTAATATTTTCATATGCCCTAATATGAAATTAGTTGTGACTATTAGCTATCATTTGATGAGATTTATTTATGTTAGCGTTTCACAATACTATTGCGACTAAAATTCAAGTTTTCAGCTGCTTATTAATTATTAACAATTTTTATGGTCAAAATGGTTAAAGAAGAAATATATCTTGTGCCACTGCAAATCAAACAGGCACAAAAACAAGACAAAACTAAGGGAAACTAAGTATGCATGTGTACACAAGCATATATACTAAGGGAACCTGAATTATGCACAGAAGGATATAACCCAAGCCCAGCTGCTCAAACCTGATCATATACAATCCTGTAAATACAGAGTTAAGTACATTGGATTTTTCGCACCTTTTATTACCCTTTTGATGAAGTAGTGACAACCTTTTATTATCAATGAATGATACTTGTTTCTTCTCCACGCACAAAAGCACAAATTTTTCAATGGATGCATCTTGGCAAACGAGTCATTTATTTCGAAACTATAATGATTCAAATAATATTAGGATCTATGGCTAAGACTGTATATTATTGAAAGTGTAGAAATTCTAAATATAATAGTACATAAGAACAAACATCCTATGTAGTTCAAATTAATATATCTTAAATTCAGGTATCTTATTACTTCTAAAATAATCCCCACACTAAACGCTTAACAGGAAAAACTACTCACTAGAGTAAGAATTTTACTTTTTTTCTCATGAGCAGAAAAAGCCTACACAGCTGCCACAACATCTACAATGGATCTATATACAAAAATTTTGTAGTAGCTACAAACGTAACATAAACTACAAAAACTACAAACGTTCGGAATCATTTGCCAACACAGATATCTGCAAAAACAAAAAGTAAAGAATGTTAATTTAATTTCAAAAGGACTAGAAGTGATATGAAAATAAAAATTCAATTACTTACTTCTCTCAGATCATGATCACATAATACAGTTAGATCTTCACTGGCCATCGACCTTCACAACCATACCTTTTTGCCCCTCTTTAACACCGGCCACTATTTTCACATGGTCACCAATCTCGAAAAATTTGCAAAGTTGTTTGTAATGGAGAGAAAGAGATTCCTGAAAAAAAAAATATTATTTATTTATTTATTAAAGTAGGCCAAAACAATTGATTTTATTAAAAATGTTTTAAAAATTAAACTCTAATATAATTTAAATGATTCTTACAGGAAGTCCTGCAGGTGATTGCTTCGGTTTAATATATACAGTCTTCTCTTCCACTTTTACAACCGAGTCCTGGGCATTTCTTAAGTCACCGCTTGTTACAATAACAGGTTCCCCAATCTTAAAATGAACTGCACTAGATGATCCTTCGCCAGACTTGTCCGATTTATTGAGAGATAATTCCTGGGTCATCTCATTTATCGGAACCATTGTAATGTTCGAGGAATATATATTCCTCATTCCTTTGCAAGCCTGAAAAATTCAGATACCTTTTTATGATCAAATGGTTGGTTTCGTTGTTGTTTAAACTGGACATTACATGAGCTATAACTCCTGTAGAAAATTTTACCAAGACATAATATTCAAGCCTAAACGATTAATTAAAACAAACAACTTGAAAAGTAAAAAATGTAAATATTGATTTAAAATACTGAGTCTGGTCAGAAATTCGGCCACTAATATCATATATAATGAGACTGATGAAAATATTCTCTAGATAACATCAACCCTCGATTCATCTTCTCAATTAGGCCATCCGTATCAAAATCTCAAGATAAAATCAAGCAAACATTGACATAATTTATACCTTGTTTAACAAACAATCATTTTAATTAATAGGTGACACCCCATGGAGGCGAAGCCCAGTGCCGTGGTGAACTAGGTTACATGTTGGCAACACAGTACTGGGGAAAGAGAATTGTAACAAAGGCAGTACAGTTGGTGCTGAGAGCAGTTTTTGAAGACGTAAAGAATACACAGAGAATTGAAGCATTGGTTAATTTGGAAAATGTGAGATCTCAAAGGGTTTTAGAGAAGTTTGGGTTTACAAAAGATGGTGTTTTGAGAAAATATTTGATTCACAAAGGCAAGGTCAAGGACATAGTTTTGTATAGTTTCATTTCTACTGATCCTTTGGTATAATAGAAGGAACTTTATATTTAGTTGGTGTTTAGATTTTATGGATTTGAATGTGTTTCTAGTTTTGATTCTAAATTGGAAATTGTTAAACTCAATGAAATCGAAAAAATAATAATAATAATGAAATAAATTAAATAAAAGATTATTTATTTCTATACAGATTTGAAATGGATATGTGTGTGATATAGTATGGATTCATAATAAATATGATATTCTTGGCTCCACCTTACAATAAAAAAATTATAAAAAATGATTTACCTATAAGTAATAGTGCTCCTAAATAGAGAATTTAATCTAATTATTTATTTAGTCAGACATATCATAATAAGTTTATTAATTTTCTCTGATATTTTATTATAAAAATTTAGGAACTCATATAAAATTTTGAATATAATAACTGATGTAAAATAAAAATAGACTTATTTGCTAAGAACCTTTTTGCTCTTTTGCTATATATAATAAATAAAATAAGACATGTATGATAGATCATGCAAAACACTCCTCTCTTCTCCTTTGTACACAGAAACTTGTGACAAAGTCAAATTTTAATAAAGATTAAAAATGAGTGAGTCTATGGTACTATGCATAAATTGTTAGAAAACTTGTGGGCTAAATTCATAAATTGTTAGAAAAATTTCGGCCTCCTCTCTCACAGGACACAAGTCCAATAGTTACTCGGGCTTGATGTGCTATTGCTACTTCCTTAAGCCCATTACGAGCCCATCTAGAGTCTTCAAATTAGGCTTCCCAATCGTTTAACTCTATCCACATAGCCCATATATACCCATCTATCGTTGTACCTCGCTATCTGGGCCCGGCCTATAAATATATCCTGATATAACTCTTTAGAAATTTCGCCATTTTTGTAGCCGTTGCCTATAAATAAGAGAACCCTATCCTCACACGCTTCGCCACAAAACCGGCACGGACCCTTCTTATACGAACCCGACTGCCAAGTCGACCTGGTTAGGCTCGACAAGACCCGATTTGGACTCGATCGGATCAGGTCAGTTTTTTCTCTCTCTTCTCTCTCCCCTGCCCCTCTCCGTCTCTCTCGTACCATCTCGTGCCCTAGGGAGCTCAGGCGCACGTACCATGGCTCTCCTCCGTTAGATCCGACTCTTATTCATGACGAGACAGATTGCGTCACTCTCTCTCTACCATCCCTTTCTCTCCGTTTCTCTTCGTTCGTATCGATGGCTTCGTACGCACGGATCCCGTTGTACCTCTATTTATGGCTCAATGTATGTGGACTTGATTAAGGTTTATTGGAATTGCCTAGCAGTCTGGTTAGGATTAAAACATAGGAACTTAATTCTTGATTGAGGTGGTTTATTGGTACAATAGAGCAATCTGGGTTGAAGACCACATGTCAATGTGCAATTGAAATTCAAAACTAGATAGTCACAAATGCATTCCTGGAATATCTTAACGGAGAATAATAACATATTTACAAGACTGACTGATACCTGAGAACTTCTGTGAGCAAAGGCTTGTTCAGTTGAATGAATTTGCAATCGGTTTATGTGGGATTGCAGTTTTTAAAACATGCATGTGTGTTCAAATACAAAAGGTTTTCTGAACAAATTATAACCCCATAACCACATTATGGGCTGAGCCGTTCAGAAAATTAATCAAGTTGCATCAGCATGTGAAATTTACTCATGTAACTTTCTTTGTCAGAGCAGAATTTGAGAAGTAATTGGACTTATTAACCGATGAGGGAGTTTACATCAAACGAGAGATAAAAGATCTCAGATTTACCATGGCTCAGAATTCATCTCGGCTCCAGCGCCTCCTTACATTACTTGACAGTATTCTATTCTTTTCAGCTGCTTCTTTTTCACGAGAATGGGATAAATAATATTTATGCCATCATTATTTCATTTATCACATGTTGTTTTCCTTGACAATTTTTAGCTGGTTCGACCCAAACAACAAGGTTTGCTGCTGCTCGGCAAATTGGAGAAATCGCCAAGTCTCACCCTCAAGACTTGATACCCTTATTGAAAAAGGTATTGAATTTGTTAATTTTTCAGGAATGATTTAATAGGAGAGACCTAGAAACCTAGAAGTATCTTGACTACTTGATAATTTGTGAAGAACCTAAAGGAGCATATGTTATATATTCTTACGAACACTGTTCTTGCCAAGGTTTTATGTCTTTTTTGAGTTTGCTCAGTCCAAGCCATTTGGGCCCCTTAGAGGTTTTAACCAAGAAGCACAGAATCCCAAAAATAAGTGGGTTCTCCTCCAAAAATAACCTCTCCTGTTGGGGAACACATTAGATACGTAAACCCATGGGGCTTTAGAAAAAATTGTCCATAATACTATGATTGTAATATTACAATTTTTACCAATTTTTTGCTATTTCATCAAAGAAAGAATTAGAAATAGGTATAATACATTGGGGTTTCTTTTTTTGGTTATTTCTGGAAATGAGTAGCCATGATTAGCTTAATGTACTATAGAGTAGATAAAAAAGACAATATAAAGTGCTACTAATAGAATGAAGTAATTGTAGTGCAAGTATTTTGTTTTTGGTTGAATAGGTTTCTCAGTATTTAAGAAGTAAAAGCTGGGATACCAGGGTCGCAGCAGCACAAGCAGTAGGCGCAATAGCTGAGAATGCGAAGCACACTACTCTTAAGGAGTTGCTTGCATTAGTTGAAGCAGAAGCAGCTAATCTAGGCATTTTTGACATCTCTAATGAATTGGGGCCAGCATGGTCTAGGTTTGATCCTGACCTAGCTGCTGGGCTTGCTTTTAAAAGGTTGCATTTTGTAATTTCAGGAATGATTTCTGAATAATTCGTTAAATGAAGGAGCAATAACTTAATTTCTCGTGCTATTGTAGTTTTCAAATTAGCAAAGTCTTAGAGTTTGGTTCTCCTCTATTGGCATCTGGAGGCCAGGTATGTGCTCATATTTTTGAATAACTTTTTTCTTTAATTTCTTTCAGTTTGTAGAAATAACTTCTCAATGAACTTGCTAGGAATATGATGTGGCAAATGATAACAGGAGCCCAGCTGAGCGCTTGGCTCGTCAAAAACAAAATCTCCGTCGACGTTTAGGTTAGGTCTCTTTCTTTTCTATTTGGGTGTGTTTGGCTGAATCATGGGGTTAGCGAGGTTAGCAGCTAACCCAAGAGTTCGGAACAGCCACTAACCCAACAAATGGAATAGCAGAATAACGAGCTAACCCAAGAATCCGGAACAGCTACTTTTTCATCCAAACATGGAATAACGGGCTACTTTTTTGCTAACCCAAAACTTTTGCTATTCCATCGCCATCCAAACACACCCTTTGTTTTCTTTCTATGTGCTTATGTCCCAATTCATCGCCATCCAAACACACCCTTTGTTTTCCTTCTATGTGCTTATGTCCCAATTCATCTAATGCGAGCAGGTTTGGATGTATGCGAGCAATTCATGGACGTAAGCGAAGTCATTAGAGACGAGGATCTCATGACCCCACAAAGAGGGCATGTGCCCCAAGGAGCTGTTGCCATAAATGGGAATAACAATGGAAATAGCAACTGGGTGCATCCAATTCAAGGTCAGTCTGGCAGGGATATCCAACAGCTGGTTGCAACCATGGTGCCGGGTTTCCGGTCTAAGCGACTTAGTGCCAGAGAACTTAACATGCTTAAAAGAAAAGCAAAAAGTAGTGCAAAAGATCATACCAAAACCTCGTCAGAGGATGAGAAGAGTAAGAATCAAGCTGCAGCTCCTTCTGTACCTAAGGAGATGCACTCTGATCCAGCTGCATCCAGTAAGGTAGACATCCATAAAATTAGAAATCCGTACATAAACCAGCTAACAACGGATTAGAACTGTGTATTTTAGAAAGGGGATTGCAGTTTTTGATTTTTTTTGTTGTTGTTGTCAGGAGGCACCAGATACAATGACGGAGGAAGAGAGTGCAGAGTGTGAAGAGAGTGGCAGATGGCCTTTTCAGCATTACGTAGATCAGCTTATACATGATATATTTGACCCTGGTTTTGTTTCTGTTCCTTCTTATGTGAAAATGTTGATTTCCTTACATGTTCCAACTTAGATATTTTTAAATCTCATTTTGTATCATGAATTACTTTCAGTTTGGGAAGTGAGGCATGGTGCTATGATGGCCTTGAGAGAGATACTAACCCACCAAGGTTCTTGTGCCAGAGTTTACCTCCCTGACTTGACCTCAGATAACCTCTCTCTTCCTGATTTTTGTGATAAGATCAACCCAGACGTGAAACAATCACGAGAATTTGACCTAAACAAGCAATTTGGTTTGCTGGAGGACAATGAACCTGATCAGAAGCGACTTAAGTTTTCAGATGAGGCTCTAGTCAATGGAGCTGCTTTGACAGAGCCTCCTCTTGATGGTGTAAAGATAGAATTGGACTCAGGAGGCAATAGTGATTCAAAATGGCCATTTTCTGGTGAATCGGGCTCTGTGCCGATGTCTGGTTTAATGACAAATATTAGTGAAAATTCAAAATTAATGAAGCTTGTAAAACTGTACCAGTATTCATGCCTCAAGAACTGGGAATTTCTTCAAGATTGTGCCATTCGGTTTCTTTGTGTGCTTTCCTTGGACCGGTATGCACTATTCTTATTTTAATGCTCACAAAAGCATCATATGTTTTTGTGTATTTCCTAATACAGCTAATGTTTAATATCACAGCTTTGGAGACTATGTCTCAGATCAAGTTGTAGCCCCGGTGCGGGAGACGTGTGCACAAGCCTTAGGTGCAGTGCTGAAGTACATGCATCCTTCATTGGTTAATGAGACTTTAAATGTGCTACTACAGATGCAGGTTTTGTTATACTGCGTACATAATTTAGTATTTTAGATTGTATGAGAACATGCATAGTTGTGGGTTTTTTTATTCATTTAAAATATCTTATATTGTCTACAGTGCAGACAAGAATGGGAAATTCGCCACGGCAGCCTTCTTGGCATTAAATATCTTGTAGCTGTTCGCAAGGTACTTCCAACTGCAAAATATATTTTCTGAGGTTTACACAAGCTTGTTCGGTCTATTATACACTAGAAAAATCAGATGAAATTTGGTTTGTTTCTTTGAGGCAACATATGAAAATAGAGAACAGTAAAAACAAAGATAAACCTAATTCCACTCTGTGGATGTAGGATATTGTCTTAATTTTTAGAAATAAAGTAACAGGTAACCAACTGGTGCAAATTACAATTTAAAATGGCGAAGTGAGAATATAAATTTCAGGGATCAAATTGGAAAGTCGACCACACATCAAGGTTCATTCCATTTGTTTAATCTAATTTTGTTTATCCTTCTGGATTTTAGGAAATGATTCAGAATCTGCTTATGTATGTACTCCCTGCTTGTAAAGCTGGGTTGGAAGATCCGGATGATGATGTAAGAGCAGTCGCGGCAGATGCACTTCTACCAACCGCTGCATCTCTGGTTGAACTAGATGATCAAATGCTTAATTCCATTGTGATGTTGCTTTGGGACATTTTGCTTGATCTTGATGACCTGAGCCCCTCCACTAGCAGGTCACACTGTTGTTTTCCTTCTCTATATTTTACTTTGTTTGGTAGGATTTTTGGTTGTCCTTTACCATAAAAACTGGGATGGTAATTAGTACTTCAGTACATTAGTAGAGCAAACCACAGTATCTTGTCAGCTCCCATTATGTAATTCCTCGATTAATATTTCATTAGTATTATTATTTTTTATTTTTTGCATTTGTGTTCTTTGATTTGAGCTAACATTTAAATTTGACAGTGTGATGAACTTGCTGGCGGAGATATATTCCCAACCTGAAATGGTACCGAAGATGCTTGATAAATTGATCTCAGCAGAGAAGCATGGAGTAGACATAAACATGTTTGAAATGGATGATGCCAGTGGTTCAAGCCCTTATGCACTGGCAACTCTAGTCCCCCGTCTGTGGCCTTTCATGAGGCACACGATCACTTCTGTCCGGAACTCTGCCATCTGCACACTTGTAAGTTTATTTCTGTTGTTCCTTTCAATTTCATCAGTTTCATTTTGGCACTTGCTAGTTTCCAGAGGCACTGAAGATCTTTCAGCCATTGTTTAGGTCTCCCAGTTGATGTTAATTCTCCTTTTAGAATGCAGAAAAAGCCTAAGTTTGACTGGTTGGTTCTTTGTGCATGACCGGATGGTACTGTTATCCGTACTGTGAAGTGTGAACCTTGTTATAGATTATTATTTAATTTTTGCATACTGGTGTCAGCATTGTTTCTACCAATTGTAGGCACTGTGACAGCATGACTTCTGAAAATGCCAAGTTCATCATGTACTTATTGTTAGTTGGTATGTTTGTTAATACTTTAACATCGACTTTCGTTGAGCAGGAAAGACTGCTTGAAGTAAATAAAGGAAGCTCAGATGGAACTGGAGCTTCTAAGTTTTGGCCTAGTTCCATTTTAGGTGATGCAATGCGCATTGTATTTCAGAATCTGCTTTTGGAAGCAAATGAAAACATTCTTCAATCTTCAGAAAGAGTGTGGAGGCTGTTACTCCAGGTATCTTAGTTTATTTTGTCAATAATTTATTTCAATTGCTGTCAAGAACTTGCTTTAGTTGGTTTTTTTATGATGCTTGTGGAGCTCAAACATTTGGTACCTCCACTATGGTCCCAGATTTCACACTAAATTGTTGATGACAATTTATGGGATTAATTCCTTCTGAAGCACTACTTGATTTTTATTTCAAAATATTACAGTGTCCGGAGAACGAGTTGGAAACTGCTGCAGGTGCATATTTCTCTAGCTGGGTCCAGTTGGCAACAACTCCATATGGTTCAGCCCTGGACCCTGCCAAAATGTTCTTGCCAGTAGCCCTTCCTCGAAGAAGTGCATCTAGAGCTGCTGCTAAAATGAGATCTGTCCATGGCACTAGCACCAGTAGTGTGACCATTCTTGACTTTTCAAAAGGACAAGTGCAGCAGCCAGTGTCTGCCCCTGTGGAGAGAGAGATTCCAGCTGGTGCGGCTAAAATTGTGGTTGGCGCAGACTCTGAGAAATCTGTGACACATACCAGGGTTCTTGTGTCTACTGCTTTGGGTGTCTTGGCCTCCAAGCTGCCACCAAGCTCGTGGCAGGTTGTGGTCACTCTGCTATGGCGCGATCTTACGGCGCTCGCTGGTGTTCAGAGACAGGTTAGCAAACTCAAGTTCTTTATTTTAGTATCTACTGTTGATACTCTCAAGTATTTTGTGTTCGTTAATATGTAATTTTAGAATTATTCTCGGACCTCCTTTGCTAATTGTCATCATAATTAACACAATGCTACCTCAGCAAGTATTCAGGACCTGAAGGAAGACCCCAAATAAGCATGAAAAACTCAACACATTGGTGCAGTAATGATACCTCATGGTGCTACCTTATACCAGCTTATACTAGGAGTAGCTGATCCTTATGTCTGAAAGAATTACCAGATACCAGTGAAAACATGCCACAGTAATACTACCTGATGTCGCTGCTGTTTGCTATTAGTAGTAGTAGATCCTAGCACCAGATACTTTTTGTAGTTTTGATTATGACCTTTGTGATACATTGATGCCAACAAAATATTCTCAAATTTTATTCGTTGGTAAAAACTTCTAGGTCGCCTCCATGATTCTTGCAATGTGGTTCAAGGAGCTAAGAAACAAGGACCCGGCAGTCTCTCAGGCCTTGGTCGTTTCCTTGGGTCAAGTAAAGCAATGGCTACTAGATCTACTTGCATGCACAGACCCAGCATTTCCTACGAAGGATTCCCTTCTCCCATACTCGGAACTTTCTAGAACTTATGCTAAGATGCGGCATGAAGCCAATCATTTTCTCCATTTAATTAAATCAACTGGTGCTTTTAGTGACTGTGCTTCTAGTCTAAACCTCATCATTGACAATTTGACTATAGATGAAACGATTGAGTTTGCTTCTAAATTATCTGTGCCTCCTGAGCTACAGGAAGTGGAGTCTGCTAAGCAACAGCTCCTGTCAACATGTGGCTACTTGAAGTGTGTTCAGGTCTGTTTCGAGATCTTTTCATTTCCATTTAATCCTTTCACCTTTTAAAGTTTAGCTATTTACACTTACAAATTTTTGGATTTTTTATGTAGAACAATTTGCATGTAGCAGTCTCAGCATTAGTGGCTAGTGCTGTGGTTTGGACTCGTGAACTACCTAGTCGTCTAAATCCAGTCATTTTGCCTTTAATGGCTGCTATCAAAAGAGAACAGGTTCTTATCAATTATTATTACTCTTTTATTGGGTTAGATTGTATTTTGTCCCCCAATATTTGATCTCAGGAAAATAAATCGACACACCTCGTTCATGTTAGCTTTCGTAGGGTTTAGAAACCTTAAACTAAATTGGAAGTTGCCACATTTTATTTTCCATGATGTTACAGTTCCTGTTAGAAATTTTGAGATGCATATTATCTTTCAATTCAAATGGTTCTCTATTCTCTATGGCCAATATAAAGATTTTTTATGAAGTGTACCCTACTATGATCCATCATGCACATTGCTGGTGTAAAATGTAGGAAGAAATACTACAACAGAAAGCAGCAGAAGGGCTTGCAGAGTTGATTTTCAACTGTGTGGCACGTAAACCCAGCCCAAATGACAAGTTAATAAAGAACCTTTGCACGTTGACATGCGCCGACCCGAATGAAACTCCTCAAGCCACTGTAATAACCTCTATGGAGGCCATTGAAGAACAGAACCTACTATCTTTCAATAAGGTTTTTGGGTCGCATTCTAGGTCCAGACACCATGCATCTGGAGGAGAAGAACGGTCAAAATTAGAAGGATTTATTAGCCGACGTGGATCAGAGATGGCCTTGAAGCATTTATGTGAGAAATTTGGGTCAGCATTGTTTGAGAAGCTGCCAAAGGTGTGGGATTGCCTCACAGAGCTACTAATTCCTGTTGCCACGGAAGATCCTGCCTCAAAGGATGATCAGCTTATTGTTAAATTGAGCAGGAGCTGTGAGGATAAAGATCCACAGTCTCTAATAAACACTATTCAGGTCTGTCCTCTGTCTGTGTATTTCATGCAAAATCGCTGAAGCTTATTAGAATGAGATTGCTAGTGGAACCTTGATCTGATTTTCTAAGCAGTCCCCGGCATATACTGCCACTAAATTTAATTATGTTTAAATTAGAGCCAATACTCTATGCAGTAGTTATCTGCTTGAGCATTCAACCTTCACAGTAAATAATTCTGACTCATTTCATATTCCAGGTAGTTAGATCAATTGCTTCCCTTGTACATGAGTCATTAAGGCCACAACTTCTCAGCCTCCTGCCTTGCATCCTTGGCTGTGTGCGTCATTCCCATGTGGCCATCAGATTAGCTGCTTCGAGATGTGTGACCTCCATGGCTAAATCAATAACTGCTTCGGTTATGACTGCCATAATCGAGACGGTTATCCCGATGCTATCGGACGAATCATCTGTTAGTGCCAGACAAGGTGCTGGTATCCTAGTCAGCCTTCTAGTACAGGGATTAGGAGTTGAACTGGTACCGTATGCTCCACTGTTGGTTGTACCACTTCTTAGGTGCATGAGTGATTCTGACAGGGCTGTTAGACAGAGTGTCACACATAGTTTTGCAGCATTGGTGCCTCTACTACCCCTTGCTAAAGGTGCGGCCTTGCCAGATGGGCTTGACGAGAGGTTATCGAGTAATGCTGAAGATGCACGGTTCTTGGAGCAGCTGCTTGATAACTCTCATATTGAGGACTACAAGCTCAGCGTTGATCTTAAAGTTGGGTTAAGAAGGTACCTACTTGTGATATGTCTGACTTGTGTTATTTCAAAAGCAAATAAAGGATGACTTTGTTGAAGATTTCTTAGCGGGAAGAAGAATTTTCTGTTAAATTGTTCGTTGTCCATCTGAATAGGCGTCTTATGAAACTACCCAAAATTATGGGTGTTTCTGAAACTGAGAATAAATGGTTGCTTTTTGTTAGAAAAAATAAGAAACAAGCTTTTTGTTTTTTGATACAGGTACCAGCAAGAAGGTATCAACTGGCTAGCCTTTTTGAGACGGTTTAAGCTGCATGGAATCCTATGTGATGACATGGGGTTAGGCAAAACACTTCAAGCCTCGGCTATAGTTGCGACCGACATAGCTGAGAGGCGTGCAAATACAAAAGAAGAGAATTACTCTGATCCTCTCTCTATAATTGTCTGCCCTACTACTTTAGTTGCACACTGGGCCTATGAGATAGAGAAGCACATAGATACTTCTGTCATGAGCACACTTCAGTACGGGGGGTCTGCCCCTGAGAGAATGGCTTTGCAGAGCCAGTTTGACACTTGTAATGTTGTGATAACATCTTATGATATTATTAGAAAAGATATAGATTTTCTAGGAAAGATTGCCTGGAACTATTGTATCTTAGATGAGGGGCATATTATCAAGAGCTCAAGGTCTAAGATTACATCAGCTGTGAAGCTGTTGAAATCAGAACACCGACTTATCTTGAGCGGCACGCCAATTCAGGTTTTTGTCTATTCTTTTATATTACGATCTACTGATAGGGCTGCATACCTCTATTAATTTTTAGATATCCGACAATTCCCTGACATTGATTTATTATTTCAGAACAATGTTTTGGAGCTGTGGTCGCTCTTTGATTTCTTAATGCCAGGATTCTTGGGTACAGAGAAGCAGGTATATTACATCTTATGATATTTTTTTTATTTGCATAGTGAATGTATGTGTTGTGTTGACTTCTGAATTTTAAATTCTGCTCATTTTGCAGTTCCAGTCAACATATGGTAAACCGCTTATAGCTGCCAAGGATCCAAAATGTTCGGCGAAAGATGCTGAAGCTGGAATTCTTGCAATGGAGGCATTGCACAAGCAGGTATTCTATCTTTCCTTATTATGTGTGATTGTGTAAACGCTCCTGTGAGATTTGGAACTATTGTGCTACTGTCTGTAATCATGTAGTCGTGTCCCATGTCACCTGCAAAATTTCTAATACTGTTATTGCCAGAAACTTGGTATGTTCTTCAGGTTCTTTGCAAGGGCCTCCAAGATATTAATATTTTTATTGTTTTTAATTCTTTCATGCGTGTGGGTGTGTGTAAATATCCTTTATGACAACGGTTTGTAAGTTCTCTAAACATTATTTCCTTGATTTTGAATTTTTAATGCTTACTATTTTTGGTTGCAGGTGATGCCATTTCTTCTTAGACGAACAAAGGATGAGGTGTTATCTGACCTTCCGGAGAAAATCATACAGGACAGATATTGTGACCTCAGCCCCTTGCAACTCAAGCTTTATGAGCAGTTTTCTTGTTCTAATGCTAAAGAAGAGATTTCAACCATTGTTAAAGCAGAGGACAGTGAAGATTCTGCCAATGCTACTGCACCTAAGGCCACTACTCATGTCTTCCAGGTAATTCCTCTTGTTGAAGATTTAACCAAATGTTTCAAGACATCTTATCATATAATTTAGAAAAAAGAGTTTATTATCATATTCCTTATGTTGCTGTTGTGGGGTTGTGATAAGGGTAGGACTTAATTAAGGCTTGAGTTGAGATCAATTTTGAAGATGAAAATTGACTATTACCAAATGGGCTAATGCAGTAATTCTGGTCAGATCTAACTTATTCTGTCCACTAATTTACTTTCATTAACTTACAGGCATTGCAGTACCTTCTAAAGGTTTGTAGCCATCCATTGCTAGTTATGGGAAACCAACCACCGCGAACTATGGAGAGGATCATCTCAGAAGTGGTCCCGGGTTGTCGAGACATGATATCAGAGCTTCACGAGCTACTCCACTCACCTAAACTGGTTGCCCTTCAGGAAATACTTGAAGAGTGTGGAATTGGTTTAGATGCATCTGCTAGTCCTGATGGTTCCCATGGTGGCCAGCATCGTGTTTTGATCTTTGCACAGCACAAGGTACACTAAGAAAGGGTTTCTTTCTTGAATTTTAGTAATGACCCTTGACGGCAAGTACTTGATGAATGTCTTTCTTTCAGGCATTTTTGGACATAATCGAGAGGGATCTTTTCCAGTCTCATATGAGAAGGTACTATTTTTTTGATGAGTTAATATTAGTAATTTTAATCTAATAGCTACATGTGAATAAACTCCTTTTTTTTGGCAACATAAACAAATTTCTATCTATATTCTTTTGACAGTGTTACGTACCTGCGCCTTGATGGTACAGTCCAGGCTGAGAAGAGATTTGAAATTGTAAAGGCTTTCAACTCAGATCCTACCATTGATGTACTCTTGCTCACTACTCATGGTAACAGTCCCTGCCATGTTTTATTTAAACAGGTTTTACCACCAAACATTTGTTGTTCAGATTGTTTAACTTGCTTTCCTAATTTTTTTTTTCTGTAGTTGGTGGGTTGGGGTTGAACCTAACATCAGCTGATACATTGGTCTTTATGGAGCATGACTGGAATCCAATGAAAGATCTCCAGGTTAGTAATTTCTTCTAACAGAAACAATGTGCTGCCCTTAATGTGCATACCAGTAAATTCTGCAGTTGGTGCTTCTAAGATTCAAACTAAAAAACGGACTTTAGTTTAGGTAATTAAAGGACTGGGTAGAAAAGTTAAGTACTGCTGTGGTACCCTTGTTGGTCATGTCATCTCTCCATTAATCCATGCCCGAGCCATTTATCAGATCCATGTTTAAGACACCAGTTCCAATATATTTTGAAGTTATGATATTGGGTTTGCATGGGTAGGCTATGGACAGAGCGCACAGGCTGGGACAGAAGAAGGTGGTTAACGTGCATCGTCTGATAATGCGGGGCACACTTGAAGAAAAAGTGATGAGCCTTCAGCGATTCAAGGTATCTGTCGCAAATGCAGTTATCAATGCAGAGAATGCAAGTCTCAAGACTATGAACACCGACCAACTGCTCGATCTCTTTGCTTCAACTCCTGCCTCTAGAAAGGTAATTTCTTAATCTATACATTTGTATATTCTTACAAGTTTTTGTCTAATGTTGTATATTACCCTACTTCTCTCAAAAAAAAAAAAAAGTTTTATATTACCCCTGAGTACTCGTAGCCCATATTTGGTGTAAACCTGGTGTTTTTAGGCAAAATGCCGAATAAACCAAAACCTCATCTATATTGTAACAAGTTTCTTGGTACACTGTGGAAACCTTGTCATCGAATTTTGTATTTCTCATCATCTGTGGAACAGGGTGCGCTGCTGTCAAGAGGATCGAGTAGCAACCCGAGCAATGGGTCAAAGTCAAAGGCCGGGGGAAGGGGTCTGAAATCGATACTGAATGGGTTAGATGATCTGTGGGACCAATCTCAGTACGCTGACGAGTATGACATGACCCAATTCTTGGCTAAGCTCAATGGATGATGCGGGTTTTTTTTTTCTTTTCCTGTTTTGGCTCCTTTAACCAAATCTTTGATGTACAGTGTAAATTGCATTATTAGCGAGTCCATCAGCCCAGATTTTGGTTTCACTATATAAAGAAAAAGGAACTTGTTTTTTTTGTTTTTTTCTCCTTTGGTCTTTCTGGCTTTTACTGTAGTTGGGATTCAGGGATTGTTAACTAGTTGTATATGGTCTCGCTAGATCGGGAGGAAATTGGGAAAAAGCTAACAGAATATATGTCTAGAAGACAGTAGTTCAGATCTGTAACCAGGTTTTAGTAGAGTTTAGTGCATCACTGCTGAAAACGGAAAAGAGGTAAATCTGAGTTGTAAGGAATATTTATCAAATTGCAGCACCTTTTTGCCATCTTTTTCTTGCTGTATTGGCTTTTCAACTTTTGTAATTATCAAAGATGATCGTACCGTCTAGCACATAGAGGTATTTACAAAGCAAATTTCACAGAGATTTTTATTTTTGTGGTTTCTCTTTTCTTTTATTTTTCTAAAAAAAAAATCTGACAAATGTGCAACAGTACTACTGTTTGAATATTTTTTTGGTGGGGCTTTAAAGACTGGCCATACTGGTTAATTCAATTGTGCAGAGTCTCAGTCTCCAGTCTCCAACCGAAAAACTTTTCACTGGTAAGCGGTAACAGATACTGATCTAAGCTCTTGCCTTGTCTTACCTGGATCACTTGCTTGTGAAGTGGATCTGAGGGCAATGCACAATTGCCCGAAATTTTTATTAATCGAAAATAAATAAATAAAATGTCGCTATTGGGTATCATTTTGAGGGAATTTTGAAATGTAAGTAGGACGGGTTGGTTTATCCTGTTGCACGGGATGAGTCATTTTAATCCGTCCCACTAACTCATCCCTGTTTGCTCTAACCACCGCTAATCAAATGTATTTATTGTTTTAACACTGTTACATATGTTACATATGATGCCTCCTTGTTAAGCAACCTAGGCAAATATTCCAGTCGAAATTCTGATATTTTTTTAACAGCAACCAGGCCTCTATATCAATTTGTATCCTCTGCATTAACTCAAAAAATAATTTTTCGAGTTAATGCATCTGTACCGTCCGATTAGTTTTAAAATACGTGCCAATTAAATCTGCACTAATATAAAAGAGCTCCTTACTTTATAGGGGATGTCAAATTAGTTCCGTTTAAAATCAGACGGCCGAGATGTATTAACTCAAAAGATGCTCTCTTTTGAGTTAATGCAGACTCTCTTTATATCCTTAAATGCCCTCCAATCAGAATCCCAATTCCCTACATAGTTCCTTCAGCTACCCACTAGAAGAATTTCTTCGAATCTGTAAAGAAAGACAGTCATAAATCTATAAAAGTAAATTATTTACTAATAATTTTGCCCATTTTTTTTTTCTGTTTTAGTTAGTTTTACTTAATTTCTCATGGTGTCAATATATAACGTGAATATGTGTTTTACTGGACAATTTTTGTTTGTAATAGATTTGAAACTACATGATATGTATGTGTAAATTTGGACTATTTGATAGGTCAAGTAACAAAAAGAAATGAATCAGACAAAGTTGTAAGATTACCGTTGGCGGGGCCCACAAAAATTTAATGTTTTCTGATGGACGCTTGCAAAGAAAAAGATGAAATGGAAGGGTTGGTACTTGACGCTGTCAAGTTTTAACAGAAGCTCTTATTTATATGTTTGAATAATTATTTCAATCCCCCACTCCAGTACCTGTATTGTACCCGCAGCAACAATAGAGGAATGTTGTACTATGGTCTCCTTTACCAGTCTCCACACTCGTCTCCACGTCAACCTTCATAAGTATAAATACTTGGAACATAAAATATTAATACTTGCAAAATAAAATATAAATACTTGCATGCGTAACTTGATATGATCATCCCCTTTTTCCAGTCTCCTAATCGTTCCCGCGTCAACCTTCTTCTAATGAAGTAGTAGGGACCCCGTATCCTCCCATCAACATTCCCTAATAGTCTTCTCGTCAACCTCCCTCTAACAAAAATAATTGACCTTATAGATATAAATACTTACAATACTTGATATTAATACTTTCAGATGTAATCCAGTGTCATGTAAAAAAAATACTTGCAAGTATAGGTATAAATACTTGCATGACGACGAGCCCGAAAATACGTCATCATGGATCTCATTTGAAAGAGAAAATTACGTAGAAGATGTTCGTGGTTTTAAATTAGCAAAATTTCTCACAGATCATCAGAAATATGACAGTTAAAGTGCAGGTACAATACGGATACTGGAATGCTGGTACTCATATCAGCTTCCTATATGTTTACTTCATAAAGACAAAAGAAATTAATTGAAGTATGACAGATTCACAGTTTAGCTGGTCACAATTGAATTGATGGGCAGTGATCCAATCTCAATAAGTACATAATAAATTCTAGACAATTGTGTTTATGGAAGGAGTACTTTTATTCTGAATTCTGAATCAATTCTAATTAAACATTTTAAAAAAATATATGTTGTGCTTTTAATACTAAAAAAATTAGTTTTAATATAAATTAGTGGTTTTAACATATAAATATTGAAAAATATGACTGTGTGACAGGTGATTATATATTTTGAAAATATTGAACTAGTTATGTTTAACAAATATGTTTTATTTAAAAAATAACTAAGTGTTTAAAAAAACAATCTTGTTAAAATTAACTAATTTAATGTTAAAAAATATACAGTCATCTGGTGATTTTTTTACTATCAAGTTAAAAATAATTAACTTATTGTTTAAGATAACTAATTAAGTATTTATATGTACAACATATATGTTAAGAAAGCTAAGTATTGAATGCATATAGAAGTATACATTTAAAGAAACATTTTTCATTATTAAATGATTGTAATTATTATGGATTTATGGTCGAATTTAATACAGATGAAATTGTACCCCCCCCTCCCCTTCTATTACTGTATGAAATAGACTATGCTAAATGTATTATTATGTTCTTTAATGCCTCCTCATATTGACCATTAAAATAGCCGTCGGAGGTAAAAACAATGAGTGAGTCTATGTTACTATACATAGCACGATTTGGTTCTTAATGCAGTTTAATATTTTTCTTTTCAAAATTCTAATGGTCGATCCGAACCGTTCAACATGATTTTCATATGAATATGTACTTGCAGACCAAATTTTATATTTTTTAGATTTTTTTTACTATTTTTTAAGATAGGTAGAAAATCACTGTTTTTGGATGGTCCAGAATTTTCAGATCAAGTGATTTTCTATCTATATTAAAAAATAGTACAAAAATTATAAAAAATATAAATTCGGTATGCAAGTACTTATTTATATGGAGATTATGTTGGACAGTTCGGATCGACCGTTAAAATTTTAAAAACGAAAATATTGATCCGTACTACGGACCAATCCGTGATATGCATAGTACCATAGACTCATGCAATTAATATAAAGAATTGGCACAAAGAATGATCTAATTTTTTTTTTCTAAAAAAATAATTGGCACAAAGAATGCCATCCGTTTTCATTAATGAAACATTAAACACTAATTTTGCGTCCAATGCATCTCATCAACGCAAAGCAAAACAAAAAATTCACACTCAATTTGCTTCAAATTTATAAACCTTTTCCTTTCCGAGCTCGTCATTCTTATAATCATATCAACTAACAATCAATTTGGTTCAACTTGGAAACAAATAAAATTAAAGGGGAGAAGAAAAGTAGAGGAATAACAAATTTAAGATACCGTGCATATTACATATTGGTTCGTACTATGGATCAACATCTTCATATTTGAAATTCAAACAATTAATATGATATTCATATGAAAATGTATTTGTAGATCAAATTTTATAATTCTTAGAATCTTTTTAGATAGGTAGAAAATCACTTGATCTAAAGATTCTAGATGATTAAAAAGTAGTGATTTTTATATATCTAAAAAGAGGAGGGTTCTAATACCTCATGCTTTTTCATACCTCATTATATCTCATATTTTATATCTTCATTTTAAAGTCCAAACTGTCGATCCGAACCGCTTAGCATGATATCCATACTAAAATATGCTTGGAGACCAAATTTTATAATTTTTGGAAATTTTTTACTATTTTTAAGATACGTACAAAATCACTGTTTCTTGGCCGTTAAAAAAAATGATTTTATACCTATCTAAAAGAATAGTAAAATTTTTTCAAAAATTATAAAATTTCATCTCCAAGCATATTTTAGTATAGATATCATGTTGAGCGGTTCGAATCGACAGTTTAGACTTTGAAAACGAATATATCAAATATGGGCATAATAAGGTATGAAAGACATGAGATTAGACACTCCTCATCTAAAAAAATAGTAAAAATAAATAAATATAAAATTTAACGTGCAAATACATTTTCATGTGAAAATCATGTTAAATGGTCAAATTGACTTTTAAACTTTGAAAACGAAAATATTAATATGTAATACGGATCAATCTATGCTGTACATAGTAACATAACCTCACTCATTATATCAACTAAACAATCAATTTTGTTCTAACTTGGTAAATAAAAATTAAAGGGGAGAAAAAATAAAGGAAGAACAAGGAAGAATTCAACTCAGCAGAGAATAATTGTGGGTTCTTTTGTTAGGGGGCGGCGGTTTGGTATAAAATAGTAGAAAATGAGATTGCTTAAACCTTTCGGCAGGAGATTGCATCAGCTCCTATTTATACACCTGTATTTCTTGGACTTTGTGCCCAATAAAATAACAAAAAAAAAATTGGGAGCACCAAGCACATTTACCCATCCCTTAATTTTTTGGACCTGGTCCACAAGACCACAACCCAGTGTTTCTATTCAATTGGATCTTTTGCCTTTGTTTTATATTAAAGCCTGTTGGATTTTTTGTTATCATTGCTTCGTAATCATTGGCGAAATTAATACAGCTATCGTGCTATTAACACAGGCAGAGCAAGTATTAATTATACAACGCGTGTTGAAAAATTAAGAGGGCGGTTGCTGGGCCCAGCCGCCCAGCCCAGGTCGGTGTGGCCGGTCTCTGTTACAGTGGGCCCACTTCTACCTCCTTTTATTTTGCAACGGATGAACTTTTGTTCGGTAAAGAAAATGATTTTAAATATTCCTCAGAAGTTACAATTTAAAAAATAAGAAAAATTGTACTGTTGGCTTGGCGTATCGAGTAAAGCAAAAAAAAAAAGTTTATTTTTAGTCGTATTTTTAAAAAGTGCTGGATCGGTCTTTGTCGGTCTTCCACATCTCTCTTATTCTCTGCGCTATCAATTTCTCGATTTCTCCGACGATCGCCTCCGTCCCGACCAAATCGCGCTTCTCTCGATCACTCGTAAGCTCCTTTTTACTGTATAAATCTTTTGTCGCCAAAGCCTTGATGTCGATCTGGATTGATTAGCTGGGATCCATCTGTTGTGATCTTTGTAATTTAAATACCCTATAGCTTTCTTTTTTTATCGTTTAGAAGAGCAAACAGTTGTTATTGAAGATCTTCTTTTTTTTTTTTTTTTTTGAATTTGGAATCTGATGCAACTTATTAGTGGAGACATTGTTTGCGATTGATTACTGGTAGGCAGAAATAGTTTGATATTCTCTTCCGGAGCTAATCATCTCAAAATATGCTAGCTTTGTTAATTGTGTCCTTTGAATTTGTAGTGGTGGATCCGGGCTTGTTAATTCAGTCTGACAAAACAAATTTGTAATTACAACTCCGTATTAGGCTCAGGATTTCCATTCATATGATTTTACAAGGATATAATTTTAAACCAGTGTATTTTAGCATTTGGAGCTTCAGTGCATTGTTTTGCTATATTGAAAAATCTGTTAAAGGTCATCAATGCTTTATTTGGTTTGGTTATTACTATCTTCGTGTAGACATTGATAAGCATGCTAATTGAACTTCTCTTACAAAGACATGGTTTCTTCTAAGTCAAGAATTCAGAAAGCTAAATAGAACATGAATTTGTGGACAGATTGAGCTCATCTGGTTTTAGAGACATGGCGGAAGAGTCCTGCTCCGTGCAAATAATTGATGGAGATGGTGAATATAATGTTTCTGGTGTCGAGAGTTTTATGAAGACCGTTAAGCTGGCAGAATGCGGCCTTTCTTATGCAGTTGTCTCAATTATGGGCCCACAAAGCAGTGGTATGTTATTTTAGTACTTTGCTGTAACATTTCTGTTAGGGTGCTATATTGGTTCCAATTTGGGTACTGGTGATGGAGATTCATTACATTCCCTTTCTTTTGTTGTTTATATAATGGCTTTTTCTTCGTTCTTTTCTTTAGTTAAGGGTTAGACTCAGTTGACAATGTTTATAATTGAAAATTAATGACAGTTCAATAACTTAAAATTTGCATTGTTTTAGCCCATGTAAGGCATAGAGATAGCCCCTCTATACAACTTCAAGATTGCAAATTTAATAGAGGGGCTATCTCATTGCCTTACATGGGCTCTTGAGCTTATGCTATAGTTTTTAAATTCTGTTAGGTAGATTCGAAACAATTGATGAGATTATCAAGATAAAGTAGTCATATGATCCTATCCCTTCTGTTCATTGTGTGATAAGAGTTTTCGGTGGATTCAGTTACTTTGCTTTTTATGCTTTGGGATATGGCAAAGATTTCACGTTAACTGTACTAGGGAATTGCTAATTAACCCACTTTGTACCTTTCTGGTCACAGTTGGTGCTTCATGCCATTACTAAGCATGCGTTATAGACCCTTGTAACAAATTTTGTAGACATCATATGATATATGCTGTAAAAGAATGAAATGCATTCCTTTTATCCTTTAAACCCCCATTTCGTAAGAACTTCCCAAGCTGTAGTTTCTCTCGGTAAAATTTAGGAGAAATAATGGGGAAATTGTAAGCAGAGTGGTACAGTTATTCCACTTGCTTTGTGTCCAGTATGTAAGATGTTTGTTGTTTTGAAGGAGTATATAGGAAATACTTTTAGTGCTTGAAGGGTCCATGAGTTTATGGTTCTTTAAATGTATGGTGTTTGACAGGAAAGAGCACACTTATGAATCATCTTTTCAAGACAAACTTCAGAGAGATGGATGCTTTTAAAGGCAGGCATGTTACTTCTAAAACCTGTGACTGCAAATTGTACTATTTGAATTTTCAGTTATTGTATCTCTTTCCTAACATGGTGAAAACTTCAGGTCTCAAACTACAAAGGGAATCTGGATGGCTAGAGGAGTAAATATTGAACCTTTGACCATTGTAATGGATTTAGAGGGTAGTGATGGAAGGGAGCGTGGGGAGGTAACCCATTTTTTCTAATATCCTCTTTATCATTTTCACTTAATACTTGAGAGATCTTATGTTTCTTTTCCTTGGAAATAATATTGAGTGAAGCGGTGTTTTGTTGTTTCCAGGATGATACAGCTTTTGAGAAACAGAGTGCTCTTTTTGCTTTAGCCGTCTCCGACATTGTACTAATTAACATGTAAGTGAATTCTCTCTCATCATGTATGTTGCGTTGACCATGTTAAATCTTAACAAATGCCTTTACTGCATAATTTTTCTTTTTCAACACAAGTAAAAAGCCTACTACCAATATTTCTTGCATAAGTTGCAATAACTATTTGTTCTCTTAGGTGGTGTCATGATATTGGTCGAGAGCAAGCTGCAAATAAGCCTCTTCTGAAGACAGTTTTTCAGGTTTATTTTGGTGTTAATTTCTCATTGTTATCTTCCATTTTTTTGACAAATTGTTAAAAGTTTGGTATTACTATACTGCTTCAGGTTATGATGCGGTTATTTAGCCCCCGCAAGACGACACTATTGTTTGTCATACGTGACAAAACCAGAGTAAATGCCTCTCTCTACCATGTCAATCTTTGGATGCATGTATAACTTTTGGTTACCCTAAACTTGTTGTTTTTTTTTAAACAGACACCTTTGGAGAATCTGGAACCTATTCTGAGGGAAGATATTCAAAAGGTAATAGGTCCTTTGCATATTTGTTCTATTCGAATAACCTTTTTTTAAACTTTTGTTGATTCTTATTGTTGAGTTTCTTGTATTGTTACAGATATGGGATGGTGTTCCAAAGCCACAAGCTCACAAGGATACCCCATTAAGTGATTTTTTTCATGTAAATCTATCAGCATAATTGCTTTCTCTCCCCTGCCCCCCCCCCCCCCCCCCCCCCCCCTTTTTTTTTTTTTACTTTTGTGATAGCAGTGTTGTTAATTAATTTTCCATCCAGGTGGAAGTCACAGCTTTGTCAAGTTACGAGGAAAAAGAAGAACAATTCCTAGAGCAGGTGAGTTTGACACACCAGTCACTTATCTTTGTATCAAAATGGTTGGGCCCATTAACAGTTCATTTCACTGGCTTACGAGTCTTTACAAACCGTTTCTTTTGTTTCAACTTATTTTTTTCCCTAGTTGACTGATTAGTCAAGTCCATGAATGAAAGCTTTTTGTCATGACACTGAAATTAAAATTCAATACAAGTGTTTTTGCCATTCAACTTGTAAGTCTTTGAACTTGAAAATAATTGATTATTTTTCTGTTGAATTCTGAAGGTTGCTAATTTGAGACAAAGATTTAATCATTCAATCGCACCCGGTGGTCTTGCAGGGGACCGACGTGGTGTGGTCCCTGCATCTGGTTTTTCATTCAGTGCCCAACAAATTTGGAGAGTTATTAAAGAAAATAAAGATCTTGATCTCCCAGCACACAAGGTATTACCTACTTCTTTTGGTGTTTATTTTTCTGCCACTTAACTTGATAGGGATTCAAGTTGTTACATTTTTGGTAGGTTATGGTAGCCACGGTTCGTTGTGAAGAGATAGCCAACGAGAAGCTTGCTAATGTAACTGCTAATGAGGTAATCATATGTTTTCAACCTGTTATAGTTCTACATACATTCAAGAATATGGTGCAATTGTATGTTAATGCTTAAATTAATTATATTATAATTTTGTTGTCATATTAAAGGATTGGGTTGAACTTGATGAGGCTGTTCAGCATGACATAGTACCTGGCTTTGGAAAGAAACTAAGTGCTATTTTGGAAAAATGCTTGTCTGAGTAAGTTTGAGAATTCATCTTCTTTGACTTTCTTTTTGACATGTTCAGTTTTTGACTTGGATCTCTCCAATTGCTACTTTTCTTTGATTATCGTCCCTCACTCTATTATCTGTTTGCTTGTTTACTATGTTTGTTTATCATTTTTTTTATGATCGTTGTAGTTATGACGCAGAGGCATTCTTTTTTGATGAAGGTGTTAGAACTTCAAAGAGAGAGCAACTTGAGTCGAAACTTCTGCAGGCAATGCCACTTTTTGCTTTTGTTATTTTTCAACTTGAGAAAATACCACATGAATTATTCCACATCAACATTTACTATTTATTTATTTCAATTGTAGATTGGGAGAAGTTATTTTGTAGAAAAATCAGCTCCTGTATTATCTCATATTATTCTTTTTGTATCAATTATGTTACCTTATTTATTTCTGTGTTATTTTTGGATTCAGCTGGTAAATCCTGCTTATCAAGCAATGTTAGGGCATCTACGCACCAAAACTCTAGATGCTTTCAAAGATGCATTTGAGAAGGCCTTGACAAGAGGTGATGCCTTTGCTGTTGCATCTCGTGAGTGCACTGAGGCTTTCTTAGCAAAGTTTGACAAAGGATGTGAAGGTATGTTGCCTGGCCTTTCTGAAATGGAAGCACTCTATTCTTTTTCACCAAATAGTTTATAGTTTTCCTAAGCAAAAAGGTGGTGCAGTGTGTAACACTGTTTTCATCACTGTACCACCTGTTTTTTTTTTTTTTGAAGGTTAGTGGGCGATTTGCCCACCAACAATTGTATTAATAAAAAAAAGTATTACACACCTTTCCTAAAGCTAGTTAGTCACTCTATTAGTACCACCTGTTTTTTACCCCACAAACAAATCAAGCAATATAAAGGCGCAGTACCTGTGTTCATCACTGTACCACCTGGGGAGCTTGTCATGTACTGGTCTTAGTAGATCTACATTTTCTTAATTAATTCTCAAATGTTGTATGTTGTCATGATATCTATATATACCTTTCTCAGATTTTAACATCCTTGACCGATAATGGCTCACAGAGTAGCCTACTTTCCTAACCAAACCAAACAATACAACAGTATCAAAGGACACACCCTACTGACGAGCTTTATTAAGAAGTTTACCAAAACAACCTCTTAACTTCGTAAAAAAAACACTCCTTCAAGCTGGTATAGCACCAGATTGGAACCGGTAAGGGCTCCCATGTTCTCACTGTTCTCTGTAGTCCCTCTTAGCGGCAACATCTGTACATCTCCCAGGAAGAAAATGTTGCACCAGTTTTTTCTATTCCCCCTAATCCTATTAACCAAGAGGATATTAGAAAAATCAGTAATGCAGCCAACATTTTAGATGACTTAGATTTGCTTCATTCAGAGCTGTCTTTGTTCCTTTCTAACTGAAGGCTCTAATCACTGCAATAAGTATTTGTCTCACTACATTTTCTAGCTTCACTAGATAATCTGTGATTTCCATACAATTTTTGAAACACTAGAAAATTGAAAGGTGCATCTGTTGATATCAGAAAGCCACAGCCAGATCGTTTGTGCCACCGAGCACTGAAAAGAATAAATGGTCGATGTTTTCCATTTGATCGCAAAATAAGCAATTGCAAGAACCTGATCGGCCTCTTTTACTTATATTTTGCTATAATTTCAGATGCCAATATCAAGCAAGCAAACTGGGACCCCTCAAAAGTTCGTGACAAGCTTATACGTGATATTGACGCTGAAATTTTGTCTGTTCGTTCCACCAAATTATCTGAACTCACTGAAAAATATGAGGTATGTAAATAAATTGTTAGTCAACCCTGAGTGTTCTGTTTCTTTACTGGTCTATTGTAGTCATATTACATTATATTTGCTTTCTTGAAAATATTTTAGAACAAGCTGAATAAAGCACTGAAGGAGCCAGTAGAAGCGCTTTTAGAGACAGCTGGAGACGACACCTGGCCAGCTATTAGAAAATTACTCAACAAAGAGACAAAAGTTGCGGTATCTGGTCTTGAATCAGACCTTGAAGGGTTTGAACTTGATCAAGCAACAGTGGATGAATTGCTGTCAAAATTAGAAAAGTATGCAAGAAGTGTTGTTGAGAACAAGGCTAGGGAAGAAGCCAGCCGGGTCGTGATTCGCATGAAAGATAGGTACTTTTCTCTTTCCCCTTTCCTGATAACTTCTCCTATATCTATTTTTTTCTAGTAATTATGGAAAGAACATTAGTTACAATTGAGGAAAGACTTTGCATAATCTACCAGAAGAATACTTTCTGCGCTTTTGGCGGTAGCTTACTGCTTATGGCTTGCAATAAGCTAGAGTCATTTATGGTAAAGAACATTCTTTCTTCTTTTTATGTTTCTAGGTTCTCTACATTGTTTAGCCGCGATCCTGACTCTATGCCAAGAGTATGGACAGGGAAGGAAGATATTAAAGCTATTACTAAGACAGCTCGCTCTGCGGTATTATTAAATATCTAAATTATTTGTGCTAATTATTATTCGTTTAATGCATTTTTAAAAAAGGGTTGTATCTGCAATTACTAGCAATAATGCCTAGAATTTTATTCACATTTCGTACTTGTAGTCAATGAAATTACTTTCTACTCTGGCGGCAATTCGGTTGGATGAAGAGAAGGATGACATAGAAAACACACTCTCTCTTGCTTTAGTCGAGACCTCTAAGACAGGCGCCATTAAGAACAAGGGACTTGACCCTCTTGCTTCAAGCACCTGGGAAACGGTGATTTGTATTTTCGTCTTTATTTCCTAGATTAATAAATGTTTCCATAATTGGTCAATTTATGTTGCTTTGGTTTCATGATTAATCAGATCCCAAATGAGAAAACATTGATAACACCAGTCCAGTGCAAAAATATGTGGAGACAATTCAAGTCTGAGACGGAGTTCACTGTCACTCAAGCTATTTCTGCTCAGGTATATTAAATATTGTGCTATTGCTCTTTTGATTGAATCAAGTTTAGAGAAAGAATCTAAATCAACATTTATTCTACTTGTATCTAGTTCGTGAGGTTGGTTTAATTTCACGTGCACTGCGGTAGTTTAAAATACAACTTTCTTGCTAAATCAATAATCCCATGTGTTGCCATGCAATACATAGGGAATACTGTCTACATGAGAAACTGAAAACATCTAATGCACTATGATTGAGTAATTGGGAAAGGAGGTGCTTATATACATATGGTGTTTGCATCTCTCGGCTGGAGGGCAGAATGAGATATCTCATCTCTGCAGGAGTGTGCATGATATTTCAGTTTTGTAAATGTGTTGCATGTGATAATTTTCAGGAAGCACATAAGAGAAACAACAACTGGCTGCCACCTCCGTGGGCCATTGGCGCAATGTTTATTCTGGGCTTCAACGAGTTCATGGTTTTGCTAAGGTAATTATGAAAGGTGACATGGTTGGTTACCTGACATTACCAAATTCAAGATAAGCTACGTTTTCTGACTTGTGAATAATATCTTCTAGGAACCCCTTATGGCTGGCTGTGATATTTGTTGCATATCTTGTTGGAAAAGCAATGTGGGTGCAACTTGACATAACGAGTGATTTTCGTCATGGATTTGTAAGTATGATTTAACCTTTATATTTTACTATTATTGAAGTTCTTTGATTTTGGTATGGCAGCTTCAAATTTGTCTTCTGTGATCATTTAATTTATTATCAAAATTTGTCTCATGCAGCTGTCTGGTATGCTTTCATTGTCCACAAAATTTGTGCCCACGATAATGAACATGCTAAAGAAGTTAGCTGACGAGGGTCAAAGACCCATTGCGCCAGATCAGCAGCAGCGGGCCCCGGAAATGAACTCCAAGAGCTTTGGAAATGGTGTACATAATAATACAAACTCATCATCCAGTAGCACTTCATCTAACATCACCTCGTCAGATGGTGGTACTGAGATCTCCAGTCCCCTCAAACAATGAATTAGAGATGTTGTTATACAAGTTTTTTTTGCTTGTTAGAAATAACAGTATCCAACACCTCCAATCTGGTATTTCTTGTACTTTATTGGGTCTTCGGTTATTTATGGGCCGAGTTATGAAGATTCCTCTCGTTTTATGAAGTGAGAGAGACTACTTTTGTTCGTTTGATTTTGGTAAGTTTTCGAGGATGGAAAGATCATTTGTGTGGTGGTGCCTATTTTTGGGATACAATGTTATGGCTGAGTGTAATGGTTCTATGTGATTTTATATTTTATTATGGACGTGTTGTTTTCATTTCTAGACAAAGCAATAATGAAAGGGGGGAGATCGTAGTTTTTATATACTCTCAAAGAGAATGCATTGTTTGTTTTGGGCTTAAGAATAAATAAAAGTAAACGCCCAAGGGGTCCAAGACATTCTGTTTGAAATTAAATTCATACCGGTTTGCATTCCCGTTAAATATTAAATAATCGATAAAATATGTTACATCTTCTTATGCATAAACCATATATTAAACCTTCAAAAAATACAACCATATATTAATTTTTACTAATTTATGGGTTTTAGTTGTTAACGTGTGTAAAATACAATGACTTGTGATTAGTAGTCTAAAAATAAAGACCTGCTCACTATTATTTTAAAAGACAAAAATGAAATATTTCAATTCACAAGAGTGGCTTAGCCTCCTTTCATCTCTATATAATATTCTCTTCACTTTACGGTTTGAGATTTACTCTTAGCCGCTTTGAGATTTGGGTTAGCGCAGGAGCAGTGTTATTTGGGCTTTGAGATTCGTGCAAAGTTAATTAAACGGTTTGGATCCACTAATTCTGAAAGATTCCCTTTTACGGTACCGGGGAGGATGTATATTCATATTTTCCTGGACATCAAGCCGTTGCAGGTGCAGCTGAGCTGTTTTTCTTTGAGTATCTTCTGAGATATTTGGAAAGTTTTATCTCAAAACCAAATCATATTCAATTCGAAACCTGTTTATAATGTACGGTACAATATATTTTTTTTTTTTTGAGAAAGACGATACAATATTGATTGAAATGGGCCTTTTTTATTTTCGAAAACTTTGTAAAATTGCCACAATTCTCCTAAAAAAAATGCTTTTTTTTTGGATTCGTGCTTCAGTGAATTTGAATACGGTTTTAGATATTCTCAAAATCAGCTCAAATTTGAACGGTTTATTTATTCTTCTCTCTCTAAAATTGTGCTGATTTTTTTTTTCGTATGATTTTGTTGTTTAGATTCATTTTATGTTCAGATTGACTGAATGTATGTTGTAATTTATATTAATTAAAAAAGAAGTCAATTGATAATTTTAAATTTTGACAATATTAATAATATTACATGCATGATTTATATTATTCATATATTATTTTAATAAAATATAATAAAATTTGATATATATATATATATCAGTACTACTAATATCACGTTGGATTTTTTGGCATCCAAACATCTATTCGTTCAGAGAGGATCTGAGCCATCCATTCAAAAGATCTCAGCCACTGATCAAAATCATTTTTCAATCTCAGCCATTAATCATTAATTCTGATTTTATGCATCGGTTTCATATTGTCAAATGTGTAAAAGTCTAAATTTATTTCGAAACATACCTGCTACATGAAAAACCACATAGAAATTATTTCACTTAAACAAATAGAAAAACGCGTTTCCTCTGTATTCGCTTCTTCCCAACGCGAATACGCCTCTTTTCTTTTTTCGAAGCACCAATCCAGGCGTCTCCTTTTTCAATACGCCGCGAGAGAGAGAGCAGAGAGAAGGACAACGATGGCGCCTCTAGGGTTTCCATTTCGCGGCCAAGGGGAACGATGACGGCTCTGAGACTCTCTTCCTCCCTCTCCCTGACTCTCTCAGATGGGAAAAACAAAGAGAAATGAAAAAGGCGAAGGAGAGGGTTGAGAGGGTTGATTGATGTAATCTACGGTGGATTTCCTCGAACCCAAATCCTCCAAGACCTAAATCCCCGCCTCTCATTCAGTTTCTCAGCAGAGGTGGTGCCTCCAAGGCTGCTCAATCAATCAACCAGTGCTTCTCTTGTCCCTTACCCCGCCTCCCCATCGCTCTCCTCACTCTCACCAAGGTAAAATTTTCAAAGTATGGGAACGAAGGCTGTAGACATCTCGGATATTACACATTTATTCATCCTTTACATTGTACATATTAAATTTTGTTGTTATTATTTTTGGGAAAAAAATTGTCTAAAGACCATAACCGTTTGGAATTAGAAATAAGACACATCTTTAAATTTATTAAAAGGAATTATATTGCGTATTTTTAAATTTTGATGGAAAGCATATAGATACAAAGCTAGGATGACACTCACAATTTAGTTTTCTCCAGCTCTTTCCACGTTTAGCAAAGCATAGATGCATCAAGTGGAGTTATGACAAATGTGAGTAAAGATTTGCTGGCAGGGCCAAAGGCAATAGTTTTGAATTTATCCGGGAGTTTGAAAATGATGGATCCTGAATCAATTGAAGGTTAATTGGTCGACACTTCATCATTATATGAAGATTTTTCGAGAGAATTATGTGGAGTATGCGCATAAGGTACTGATTGTTTTGTGACTTCTTTTTAATCCTATCAAATCTCGGTTTGTAATTGAAGCCTGGATTTGATTGAATTTTGATTAGGTTTGCCCTCACTCATGCATGTCTGCTTCATTCAAGTACAAGCCCAATTTATCCCCTTATAAATCTTCATTGTGCAGTGAAGGTCCATAGAGAGAATAAGCAAGAAAGTCAAAGTTAGGTCAATTGAAGGTGGGCGTGCATTCCACTAATCCCAAGTTTAATGGGAACTTAACGTGATTTCACCTCAATTATTTAAAATTTTCCAATGACTCAGAACTTTAGTTAATTATGCCTTAGCTAAACATCAATTATATAATAATAGCATGACCCTATGAAGTTTCTCTCAATTGATGTCAGTGTTTCAATCTTGCTGCTCTAAATTCTTAGTTGTGCAACTTTCCTAGATCATTTTGGTTATAATTAACTCTCAATTAGTAACTGATAACAGTTTATTAGGTATCTATTGAGCTGAAGCAGCGCATGGGGCACTTGAAATCTTTGATGGAAGAACAAAACAAAAAAAATAAACGCCGTGAAGATGTTACTTGAAAATGTTGAAACTAAAGAAGAGAGTATACATGAGATAATAGACCGTGCTTGCGGATCTCATACTGAGTTGGAGAGACGTTTGAATGAACTAAAAAGTCTGCCTTTGGCAAACAAGAAGCCGTTGTCTAAAGCCGAGAAAGATTTCAGGGCACAGCTTGGTATGTACTAGACTACCATTTATTACCAGGGAACATGTGTATGCAGATATTGTAGCACACCAAGAAAAAATTTACATTTGTCCCTATTGTATTGTTGGCGATCTCGTCCTTGAAAGTCCATTTCTTGAAAATTTGGAACTTCTTCATAGGAATAATTTCATGAGTTCTGCACCAAAATCCTTGAGACTTGCAGAAAGTATCATAACACTAGCCAAGAGCACAAAAAATCATTCTGCCCTTTATTTCCCCATTTTTTCAGATTATCCCTCCAATATTCTAGGCTGCCAGAATAGCGGGATGGTTTGTCTACCTTTTAAATAAAATAGGGAAAGTGGTGTGTGGATGATATTTCAACAATTTTCTGAAATGCTAAAATTTTGTAGATGCTATTTTTGAAATTTTGATATCTTTGAACTAATGCAGATAGATTTGTGGGAGTAGAGTTGGATGCACTGCACTCAGCCATAGAGGCACTCAGTGCAAGGATGAAGCGGTACAATGGTAGTCATGCTTCTTCAGTTACTCCGAGAAGAATAGCACCGAGGGGTAGGACCCCTGCATCAGAGGCACAGGCCTCTCTTTTAAAATCGTCACTTGAGAAGCTTTGGGTTGTTGACCTTCTTAGTTGCTCTTACAACCAAACGTGTGTCGGCATTTGGGTCGTTCTACCTCCACCACCTCTGTCTCTCTCTCTCTCGCCTCCAATGGCGGTGCGTATCTTCACGTGCTTCAGCGGAGGTAGATCGAGACTTCGCTGCTCCTCCTCTCATGATGCCAACGGCACAGCCGACCTCACGACCGAGAAGCAGCGCCGCCTCGGTCCGTTCCTGCTCGAGCTCTTCTCCTCCCAGGGATGCGCCACTTCACCCGATGCTGAGGCACTCTAGGGTTTTCTCTACTAAAAGAACACACTCTTTGCCTGTGACTCCTATTGGGAATTTGGCGCCCACTTTGAAGAACAGTCATGCTGTTGACCTTCCTGTTACTGATGTAAGGTTCTTTCTATTATTTGTTTTAAGAACTAGGTTCTTATACTAAACATCAAACCTCACTATGCTTGTACACCTGGAAATAAGAAATATAACAGATATTCTTTGTAAAGGTAGATATATCCCACATGCACTTAAAAAAATATGAGAGATAGCATTTGTGCTTAATAGTTTCTTTTAAATGCACAAATTTCCCTCTGCAGATTTGTGAGAAAGAAAAGGGGATTTTTGTATTATTGGAGATTTTGAGGGATGGCCAAGTTATCCTTTGTTTTTTAACACCAACCATTTTAGGTTATAAATGTAACTTTATCTATTATTAAATTATTTTTTAACTTCAACGGAAAGCTGAAGTTAAAAAGAAGATGAGGCGCTCATTTCTGTTCCGGGAAATGTGAAAAATCCTGGTATAAGAAGGATGAATTCAGGGTTAATTCGTGTTATACCAGTTACTTCTTGACCCATACCTGTAGAGGATGCCAATTCCGCACAATCTGATGATATAGAAGAAACACCATCAAGTACTATTTTGTTTCTTTATCCCATAATTTTCTCTGTAGTGCTTATATGTGTCACCAATTACCAAAGATATAATGGTTGATATCTTCCACCGCCAGCTTGTAGTGTCAAAGTTTTGGTCCAGAACAGCTTGTCATATTTTTGTTTAATTAATTTACTGAGACTACCTTAGTTCAATTGATGTTTAAATATATTTAACAAGTTATGGTCAGTAACTCCAAAAGGCTTTCACCAACACAAGCCAATAGAAAAGATAATATTAAAGCTTACGGTATTAATTGAAGCAAGAAAATACAAGGACCAAATTGTCCAACACATAGTTCCTGTATAATTTGCTATATATTGGTCATCAAGCTGATAGTATAGAATTTTTTTTTCAGGTACATGAGTCAATGATGGAGGAGAAGATATACCAGAAGAGGAGGCAGTATGCCGAATCTGTATGGTAGAACTCGCTGAGGAGGCAGTAATCGCTCCCATTCCGATCAGCGCTAATATTTTTATTTCATTTTTGCGGAGCGCCATCCTTTCTCTATTAAATCACTTCTCTATTGAAAATTTCGCACTCCGCAAAGAAAGAAAGGCCTTTGCTCTTCCATCGATTCTCAGTCTTCAGGTACGAGAAAAATCAATCTCTTCTCATGGTCGTTTTTTTCCCTGCTAGCGATTGACTTGAGTACACTAAACTTGTAATTTTTGCTAATTTACCTTCATAGATTCAAGAGATTTTGTCATATACACATAACACATAGTATGCTTATTTTCAATTATGAAAAGAATAGGGTTCATTTTGAAAGTTTATCTCTCTCTTGTCAGATTCTCTTTTCAAATAAAAAATATACAAAAACAGTACATAATAGCTTAAATATTTTGATAAAATCTATAAACATGTTTTGTTCTAAGTTTTGGTCTCAATTCCATGGTTCTAAATATATGCGAAACAATAATAAAAAAAATATAGTACTGTACCAGCCTTCTATACATTGTACCAGTCCAAACCAATGTTGTACCAGTCTAATACTCTCCTTTATATATTTTAACATTACTTTCTTCATAAAAATTAAGACATTTTTCTTCCATAGACATGGATAGACAGCCAACTGATCAGAGTAACAACAACAGGAATCATATGTGGGAAAAGGAGACACTAACAAGACCAATTATTTTTTTACTTTAGCAGATGATGCCAAGCCAGAGTATGTGTATTGGGTCTTAGGTGGTTGCAAGATGTAGCAATTTTGTAGGGTTTTCCTTTTTATATTCATCTATTTAGCATTTTGTTTTTTTACTCTAAAGGGATCTGTGTTGTACTGGTAATGTACTGGTAATTAAAGTTGTTCTTTCGATCTTTCATTTTATTTCTCATATGAATTACATGTGGATCATAGGTCATATATCATGACAGTATCCAAATCATTACACATATATGATAGGTAAGCCCCAAACCAATGTCTAAACATGTCTCAATCACTATACCAGACATTAGAAATAAACCGAGGTGATTAACACACCACTGGTACAGGAACTGCACCAGAATACCCTCTGTCACAAATAAAAATGAAAATGGCACTTACACTCTAAATCAGACCAATTTCTCTTGCAGGCAGATAAATAACACCCTCATAAGTGCATAGAAACAAACCTCATATTTTTCTAATTTTTTTACAATTAATGGTGAGGGTCTGAATCTCATACTTAAAAAATCCAGCACTGGTACAGTGCTTAACTAGCATGCAGAAACTGTCAACACCAAAATCACTGTTCAATACACTTAGAAAATTCAAAAAATTATGAAATAAGTCACAGTTGAAGGTCTTGATGTTTGGGAATTTTAGAAACTAAAATCATTCAAGAAGGAGCTATGGATTGACAGTGTCTCTCTCCTATGCTGTAAATTTTATTTCGATATGAATGCTATCTAGATCTGATATTACTGATAGTGTATGATTTTAATTTACCAATATGGCCTAAATTTTGACCGTGTCGATCCACATATAATTATTTCTATAGTATGTAGGCACATTTATAAAAATATCATTTTTATATTGATAAAAGAAATTCAAAAAATAAAAAAAGTATATGCGCGAAGATATGTCTCGAACTCTCGATAGCCATTGCAATAGCTATGCGTGAATCAAACATAGTAATGATACATTTCTTGGAATGCTGAAGCAATAGTCAAGCGCGAATCAAATATGATAATGGCACATTCCCTAGAATGACATTCCCTAATATTACATTCTCTGGAATCCTTCGGAATGGTCAATAGCGCGAACCAAACGCCCCCTTAAGCTCTTATGTTATGTCCACTTTGGTTTTTTGAAGGGAGCAGTTCCTTTTCTCATTTGATGCGGCTGAGGAATTAAAGCAATAGATTTCAAAAAAGAATCACCAATTAATTCTTTTAAAAGAATTTAATTTGGTTGATGAGATATGGAAGGAATCAAGGCCTGAGCCACCAAACAAGCCTACTAGAGTGCACGACATAATAAGGACATGGTTTTCTCTTGTATTAGATTGTTGAGGCTATGTGTATCTATATCTACTGAGTTCTCTGTAAGCGTATGTAATAATATCTTTGGAACAAGTATCTTTTTTTTGTTGAACAATCTGGTGAATTGGATTTCTTATGACACTATCCAAACCCACAAAAATCTGCAAAAAAAAAATAGTTGATAGAAGAAATTTGATTTACAAAGTTTTCATTTTATTGGCAACTGTTGAATTTTGTTCATGAGCCAAATTGATTGGCTTTTTTGCCCCGAGATATTAAGATTTTTAAGATAAATTTCATCTTTTTTTTTTAATGCAAAGCTTTGAAAATTATTGTTTCTCTTTGTTATATATGTGAACTGTAGATGCACCAGAATAATTGTATTACATTGAGTTATTCAGTGCATGTCATTTCAATTGTATTACACTGAGTTATTTTACTAAAAATAAATAAAAGTATCATACTTAAGAAACAAAAAAAAAATCCAAAAAAGAGAAAGTGATGACATCTTAATTTCCATACATTGAAAAATTGCAATACTATAGTACTATCAATCTGCGAAATAAACTGAACCGTGGGGATTGAAATTGAACTGATTAAAACAAACTTTTAATCTCCACTGCAACGCGTGGGCACTTGACTAGCCACATATTAAAATTATATATGATATTTGCATCAAAATCGGATATGTCAATTTATTTAACAGATGTGATATATGAAATAAAATAAAATTTTAACTTTTTTTTTAAAGTAAATTGGTATTAAATTTGGAAGTAATTATGATTTACTGATAATTTCGTGTGCAATAATTTTGCACTAATTATTTATATAATTTTCAAATTTAATCCAATTTAGTTTGTGTTATCTCAATAACAAAAACCACGTTTATAATTCTAATTTTTTGAAGTGGGCCGCGACGTACATAAAAATATATATATTGGCAGTGTTGACAAGTTTCACACACTCAGGCAGCACGAGGTGAAATACTTTTGACGACATGGTCCAGAAATGCAAGGTTAGATTTTTGAAATTTGTTGTTTCTTATTTATTCTCCTGATTGAGAGGCATCGGAGGAAACAGATCTCCTGCGATGCATTTAAAAATTTGGTTTTAATATGACCAGTTGGTCCCATTAGAGGAACTCTTAGATATCTCATATTTTGCTTGTTATTTTAGAAAATAGCAACCGTCCAATTATGTTATACATGAATCTCAGAGTGAAATTAATACTAGCACCAACGCTAATCCGAGCAGCGGACAAGTCGGTCACGTAAAATAACTTAAACTTTAGGGCTGATTTTTATTTATGGGCTGATTTATGGCCCAAGTTCTAAATTATTGAAAGTGAATAACTTTCAACTTATGCCATGGATTTAAAAGAAAGATAAATGCTTGTTAAACGCATTAAAAATTTGATAATAAATAATAATGATTTCTTTCACTGTGACTTGGGCAAATTGTTTGAATCATATGGAAATTTTCAAATTTATCAAATTTAGTCTTATTTTTAAAACTTCAACCTTATTGCTCAAATGGATAAGAATTTCATTATAATGTTATAAATAAGAATTTCTCCTTCTATATCCCATATATATAAATTTAAAAGAACAAAAAATATATTTTTTTCCCCTTCAATTAGTCTACTCTCAAAATCAATGATACGTGAATTTCACTAAAATTAATTTTGTCACTCTTCAAAGAAACGCATTAAAAAAATTACTTCTTAAAGAAATATTTTTATAAATCTAACACAAGTTATATCTTTTACATAATTAATATTGTCAATCCCCACCGCAACGCGTGGGCACTTAACTAGTATATATATATATATATATATATATATATATATATATAGAGAGAGAGAGAGATTGGCTAATGTGCTAACGTTATAACTTCGGCCGAAGTTATAACGAGTCATTTTTGCATTTTTAAAATCCAAACAACCGATCCGAACCGTTCAAATTTTTCTAAATATTGAAATGTGCTTGGAGACCAAATTTTACATTTTTTGGAATTTTTTTACTATTTATTAAGCCACTTTGAAAATCGCAGATCTGCTGTGAATAGTAAAAAACAGCAAAATTTTCTGGACCACCGGATCAGTATTTTCAAAGTGGCTTAATAAATAGTAAAAAAAAATCCAAAAAAATGTAAAATTTGGTCTCCAAGCACATTTCAATATAGAGAACATGTTGAACTGTTCGGATCGGTTGTTTGGATTTTGAAATTGCAAAAACGACTCGTTATAACTTCGGCCGAAGTTATAACGTTAGCACATTAGCCAATCTCTCTCTCTCTCTCTCTCTCTATATATATATATATATATATATACACATATATATATGGGCTACGGTGCTTTGCAAAGTAAATGTTCTTTTTTACTTCACGTCATATTTTCATTTTGAAAATCCAAACAACTGATCCGAACCGTTTAACATGTTCTAAATATTGAAATGTGCTTGGAGACTAAATTTTATATTTTTTGGAATTTTTTTACTATTTATTAAGCCACTTTGAAAATTGTTGATCCAGTGGTCCAGAATTTTTTACTGTTTCTTACTGTTCACAGTGGATCAACGATTTTCAAAGTGGCTTAATAAATAGTAAAAAAATTCCAAAAAATGTAAAATTTAGTCTCCAAGCACATTTCAATATAGAGAACATGTTGAGCGGTTCAGATCGGTTGTTTGAATTTTCAAAATAAAAATATGGCGTGAAGTAAAACGACGTTTTACTTCACAACTCACCATAGTCTATCTCTCTCTATTATATATATATATATATAGAGGAGGGTTCAAATGCACCCAAATTTCTATGCTCCCAAATGCACCATCTCCTTTATCTCTATTTTTAAAGTCTGAACAGTCGATCCAAACCGCTCAACATGATCTTCATAATAAATTATGCTTGGAGACCAAATTTTATATTTTTTAGAATTTTTTTACTATTTTTTATGATAGATACAAAATCACTTTATCGGATGGTCCAAAATCTCCTTAAACAATGATTTTGTACCTATCTTAAAAAATAGTAAAAAAATTCTAAAAAATATAAAATTTGGTCTCCAAGCATAATTTATTATGAAGATCATGTTGAGCGGTTTGGATCGATTGTTCAAACTTTAAAAATAGTATAAAGGAGATAAAGAATTGAATGCATTTGGGAGCATAATTTATTAATCCATCATCAAACAATACTTTAATTGCATAAAATATAATTGTAAACCTATCTCAACGTACGTACTTTATTATTTGGATTTTTTTTAAAAACCATAAATAAAATAATTAAATTTACGAAACCAACATGATGACCCGAAGATTTACAAAAACCATCAGACCCGAGATGCCAATTCGGTCCGAACGAATTTTTTTTCTCCGGACCGAATTGGCATTTCGGTCCAGCTCAATTCACAGTAAAACTGTGCTGCCTTTCGTGCGAAGGCATTTTTAGCCCGGACCGAATTGCCAATTCGGTCCAGGTTTTTTTTTTGTTTTTTTTTGTTTTTTTAGAGACTTGGATTGAATAATAGAAATGAAAATCTTAATCGGAAACTTCAACTCAAGTTTTGAGGCTCTTCCCTTTGTTTTTTGGCGATTTTGAATTTCAAAATCCGGCATAGCGGGCACGGACGCATGCATATTTTCGCAAGCTTTCCGAAAAGTGGTCGTTTGCTGAAATCGGACACTCGAGCACCGTTTTATGACAGTTTGAAGTTTCGCCATCGTTTTTCGTCTTTTCAGTGAAGATATCGTCCATATTCATATGTAATTTAGCGTATTTTAGCGTAATGTAATGTAATTGAACTTAATATAGTGTAATTTAATGTAATATAGTGTAATTCAGCCTAATTTCAAGTAATTTAGCGTATTTTAGTATGAGGAGGGATCAAGTTACAACAAATTTGAGTTACAACAACTATTTTTTTCATTTTCAAAGTCCAAATCGTCGATCCAAACCGTTCAACATGATTATCTAAATAAAATGTGATTGCAGATCAAATTTTACATTTTTTTGAATTTTTTTACTATTTATTAAGATGGGTACAACATTCAATGTCTGAATTTGACTAGTTTTGTAAAATACTTAATAAATAGTCAAAAAAATTCAAAAAAATGTAAAATTTGACCTCCAAGTATATTTTAATATGGAGATAATGTTGAACGGTCGGATCGACTGTTTGAACTTTGAAAATGAAAATATGCTCATTTTACAAAAAAAAAAAAAAAACCTGGACCGAATTGGCAATTCGGTCCGGACTCTTTGTGGGATTTTCTGTGGCGTTGGCTGCGCAACAGGTGAAATTGAGGGGGGACCGAAATGCCAATTCGGTCCGGAGGAAAAAAATTCGTTCGGACCGAATTGGCATCTCGGGTCTGATGGTTTTTGTAAATCTTCGGGTCATCATGTTGGTTTCGTAAATTTAATTATTTTATTTATGGTTTTTAAAAAAAATCCTTATTATTTTGTCTAAAGTCTGAATTATTATATATATATATACATATTGACATAATGACACGGAATCTGTTGCATCTTTCGTACCAAATTATCATTCCACGTAGATATATAGGTGTTGATTTTATCCAATTTTCTGATGAAAAATACCATCAGATTGTTACACTAAATTGTTACAATTATCTTGCTCTTTGATTAGATTGTTACAATTATATTAGCCGACATTTTTATTAATATCCAAAGTTAATTACAAATTAATTATTATACCCACTATTCCCGACTTTTGCCAAAAATGTCCAAACCGGCCATTTTATGGCCGGTTTCCTCTTCTTCTTTTTTTAATTTTTTTTAAACACTACGAAGAGCAAGATAATGAAATCTAACACTGAAAATTCTATTTTTTTGTTTAAATTATTTGTTAGATTACTTCTTTTGATTTATAATTAGCATATTTATACTAAAATAAACTAGATTACTTGAAATTATGTTGAATTACACTATATTACAATAAATTATGTTGAATTACACTAAATTCAGCTAAATTACAATAACTTCGCTAATTATAATGAAATACAGTAAATTACGCTATGCAAAATTACGCTAAATGAGGCCGATTTTGTGCCTTCTTTCATAAATCATAAAAAATAGTAAAAAAATTTCAAAAATAGTAAAAATTAGTATTCTACAAGTTCATTATATAACTAATTTACTGAGCTACTTAGATTGAATAATAGAAATAAAAATTTTCATCGAAAACTTCAACTCAAGTTTTGAGGCTCTTTTCTTAGTTTTTTGGCAATTTTGAATTTTGAAATTCAATATCACAGGCACGGACGCATGCGTATTTTCGCAAGCTTTATGAAAAGTGGTCATTTGCTGAATCGGATACTCGAGCGCTGTTTTATGGCAGTTTGAAGTTTTGTCATCATTTTTCGCCTTTTCAGTGAAGATATCGTCCCTATTCATATCTAATTTAGCGTAATTTACCGTAATGTAATGTAATTTAGCGTAATTTAACGTAATATAGTGTAATTCAACATAATTTCAAGTAATTTAGTGTATTTTAGTATAAATATGCTAATTATACATCAAAAGAAGTAATCTAACAAAAAATTTAAACAAAAAATTCAAATTTTCAGTGTTAGATTTCATTATCTTGCTCTTCATAGTGTCTCTTAAAAAAAATAGTTTATAATTATAAATCACTATGAAGATAAAAGAGAAACAAAAAATAGTTTCTAATTATACATCACTATGAAGACACACAGTAATTTACCAGAATTTACCGTATTTTAGCGTAATTTAACATAATTTAGCGTAATTTAATGTAATATAGTGTAATTTAACATAATTTCAAGTAATCTAGTGTATTTTAGTATAAATATGTTAATTATAAATCAAAAAAAGTAATCTAACAAATAATTTAAATAAAAAATTCAAATTTTCAGTGTTAGATTTCATTATCTTGCTCTTCGTAGTGTCTAAAAAATAAAAAAAAACCAGCCATAAAATGGCCGGTTTGGACATTTTTGATAAAAGTCGGAAATCGTGGGTATAATAATTAATTTGTAACTAACTTTGGATATTAATAAAAATGTCGGTTATATTTAGAGACTCCACATTCCACAATGATGCAACATAAACCGACAAAACAGGAAACGTGTGCATTTCAGAATTATACATCATGAATAAAATTCGGACCGGATTTTGACTTGGTTACACGAGTCAAAACGGTATGATAATAATATCCGTATTCAAAAAATTAGATAGACGTAGATATCCGATATCCGAATATCCGTGTGGATATGAATACTGATATAGTTTTACATTTTAATTATCCGTATCTGAATAATAGATATATATCATATATTTTAATATATATTATAAAAAAATATTGTTATTTACCATTAAAATTAGATAAATATTATGAACTTTGATATTTTTTAATATTATTTGAATAAATATTCAATTCGATCCGTATCCGTATCCGAAAAATTAACAAAAGATATGATATGGTTTTACCACTATCCACTCCGTGTTCGCTCCGTTTACACCCTATCCTACTTGGGTAGAAATGTTAATATGTTATTAATCTTCTAAGAGTGGGTAGAGATGAACAAAATAATCCATCCCATTTATTTTTATTTATCAGGACTTTCTAACCTTGTACTTATTCGGTGGGAGACATATTAATTTATTTTATTTATTTTTTGTGATCTTTCTTAGTATTTCAATTTTTTCAAATACCACGTTTAATGAGAATTAAGAAAACCTCCAGCTCAATTTAGCGCCATTTATTATTATTTTTTTTTTTTTGCACAATACGCCCGTAGACTCCTTAACGCCATTTAATTAAGGTAGAAATTCCGTCACTTCCTTCCAAATTAGTTGTTTGGCCTTTTTAAACTTGTGAAGGAGCTTCATCCTTGGATTCAAGCTGTTGAACACCACATCTTTATGTAGTTCTTTACCGAGAATTGCTCCGTACGTATTTTTGTCTACCATAAAGTGCTACCACATGTGTGAATCTTGGATAGAATATTCTAAAAAGTTGGAATTTTCATTCATTTATATTTAGTAATTTTCATATGTTTCTTAATTCTTTTGTATATAATTCATACACGTGGCAGCACTGTATTGATAGACGAGTCTGGAGCGATTTTGTCTCGGCTAAAGTATTAATACATATATAAAGAAATATTGCACAAAAGTATTTTTACTTATGAGATAAATAATTGTCTTTCCAACCAAATTTCTCAAACGTACCCGCACCATAAATATCCGTGGGGACCACTCAAACTACATGGGGGACCATATACGTTTTTAGAGGTGGATTTTTTTTTCTCTGTTCAATTTCGTCCATATTTCTAACAATCTGTGAGAAATTTTGCGAATCTAAAACTACGAACGTCTTCTACGCAATTTTCTCTTTCAAATGAGATCTATGATGACATACTTTCGGGTTCGTCGTCATGCAAGTATTTATACATCGTCATGTAAGTATTTATATCTATATTTGCAAGTATTTTTTTACATGATGCTGAATGACGTATGAAAGTATTAATATCAAGTATTGCAATTATTTATACATATGCACTGAAGTATTTATACCTATGAGGTCAACTATTTTTGTTACAGAAAGGTTGACGCGGGGACGATTGGGAAAGAGGTTGATGCGGGGAATACGGGGGGCCCACTACTTCATTAGAGAGAGGTTGACGCGGGGACGATTAGGGGACAGGAAAATGGATGATCATATATAACAAGTTACATATCAAAGTATTATTTTTCAAGTATTAATATATTATCCTCCAAGTATTTATACATATGAAGGTTGACGCGGGGGCGAGTACGGAGACTGGAAAAGGGGAGACTATAGAGGAAGAGTGCTGCAGGAATTTTAGAATAATAATTAGTGAGAATCATATAATATCTTTTTAGAATAATAATTAGTGGGGATCATAATACATAATTTTTCTAAATAGAATGGGGGGATTTTGAAGTTACTTGTAAGTCATTTGATTAATTTATTCTGTCTAAATAAAACTAGCTAAAACAATGCTGAAATTACTCTTCATATTAATATAAAAGATAAACTAGTTTTGTATCTTCAGATGGGGACCATGTTAATAAAGAAATTGTTCAATGTATATTACAAAAAAAATGTCGACTTCATCACTTATATTTTATTTGGATATACAAGAATAAATTGAAAATTTAATGTAGTACCAAAAAAAAAGAGCGACCAATTTGTTGGGAATTGCATATATAGTTCGACCAAGTCCGATAAAATTTACCCTATAAATCATAAACTTAAAAAAATTTAGTGGCTCCACATAAGGAAAAAAAAAATAGCAAATGATAGTTCTATTGTTGTGGTTGTTCATCGGTTTGGTTCGGTTAAAACCGAAATAAAATAAGTGCATTAAAATTGTATTTGGTTTTTAAAAATACAATCAAACTGATTGGAATAAACTTATCAACGTACCGAATTAAAACCAAATCAAATAAACCAAACTAAATTTCGATATGAATTATTAGGATTTAGTGATTTTCATACTTAAGGAGGAAAAAAAACATTCATAATTAATTTTTTATAGGCTCACAAGAATTATATATACTCCTCTTTTTGATCAATTTGGTCTAACCAGTTTTAAAATTTCTTAACTGAACCGAACAATTAAATCGGTTTTTTAAAATGAACCGAACTGATCCATTTATCTCGGTTCGATTTAAAATCAATTAAACCGGACGAATGAACACCCTGCCTATTGTTCTCTCTGATTAGACAACTTGACAAAATATGTACTTGAATTTACAAATGATAAATGTATAGTTATCTTCTTCCTGTGCCTCCCAAATTGACCTTATTCAATGTACTGCGTGCCAAAGACTTTGACTATAAGAAACAGTCACATCTTGAAAATAGCAACTCATCCAATCAGAAGCTATTCTCACTGCCACTTGCACTTAATTATGGATTAAAGGAACTCTTGTCTATATATATATATATATATATAAGCACTTTTCTCTCATCAAACCAGGTTCTTAGTGATAAGTTAAAAACTTCAAACCACCCCCTCCCTCTTTGTTATATACAACAAGCATAGAGTTCTAACTGAAATGATCACATATCCAAATTGTGCTTTTGAGCCCATGGATGGGTGGTTTCAATTTGAGGAATTTGATCAGAGGTTCTCTGATGCATCTTTGGTTCCATTTTCAAGCAACAGCAACAAGTAATTAAAGCTTAAATGCATCTATATAATGAGATTCAGTGCATTTCCGTAATTGAAGTTAATTAAAAGAGCTTCTTTTGTTTGCAGTGGGAATGAAATGGAAGGTGTTGATTTTGGCAACGCCAACTTCATGACAATTGATGTTAGCATGAAGGTTCTTCCCTCATTCAATATATATATTTTTTTTCATATTGTTGATGACAAGTAACTTTTGTTTTTTTTTGAAATTTTCTTCTATTCATACTAAAAATCCTTTCAAATGTTTTTCATTGGTCTTGTAGGAGAGCATGGAGCTTGATTTCAAACAAATGTTATCTGAGGAAAATTTTGTGCAAGAGCAAAATCAACCTTCCTCTTCTAGTCTGTCATCAAAGCGAACTCTCTCAATTGAAAGTTCGGATAATTCATCGGCTCGAACTTTCAGAAGCAATTCAAATTCTTCAAATTCATTCTCAGGATCCAAAACATCTATACTCCAACCCGGCAACCGTAGCTTAAGTTGCAGCATCCCAAATCTTGTTTCAGATGATGATGCGATTGCCAGAGCAATGATAGCTGTTATTTCATCCGTTTCTTCGGCCTCCTCATCATCATCGCCTTCAATTATATCTCAAAATTCACCAAAATGTGGAGAAAATGCAAAATTTGGGGCTTTTAGGCAATTTAAGTCGGCTTTTCCACCAAAATATGAAGTAAATTTTGGAAATGATGGACACAAAATGATAAAGAGCTCTCTAGCTATGCTAAGAAATATCAAGCCGGGTCAAGAACGGGAACCGAAGGCGAGTAACCTTTTTCATATGATATCAGAGCGTAAGAGGAGAGAGAAACTAAATGCGAGTTTTGAGTTGCTTAGAATGCTTCTTCCCCCAGGATCCAAGGTATGATGTAGAGTTTCAAGTAATTATTTCATAATATTGTGTAAATTATTATGGTTTGCAATATCATACAATTAACAACAATAAAAAATAAAGTGATCTATACTTATACATATTATAGACATATAAGATGATGAAATTTGATACAAATTTTATCATTCAAATGAGTTGAAATTTGCAAGAACATATATATATTGTATGACATCTGATGGAATATTAAATAGCACTCAAATTGTATGAAATTTAGTATACCACCGGCACCAATAGATATAAAACTAACAACTTGCCTATATATATATTTTGGCAAATGCTTCTGTGCATACAAGGACCTATTTGTAAAATGAGCATATTTTCATTTTCAAAGTTCAAAAATTCGATCCGACCGTTCAACATTTTCTCCATACTACAATGTACTTGGAGGTCAAATTTTACATTTTTTTGAATTTTTTTACTATTTATTAAGATGGGTACAAAATTCAATGGTCTGAATTTGACTAGTTTTGTAAAATACTTAATAAATAGTAAAGAAAATCAAAAAAATGTACAATTTGACCTCCAAGTACATTGTAATATGGAGAAAATGTTGAACGGTCGGATCAACTGTTTGAACTTTGAAAATAAAAATATGCTCATTTTACAAATATATTTTTATTCTTTTTTTATTTTTAGTTAAGCCGTTGTTAATGGATCGATAGTGACCCATTTTCTAATTGCCTCTTCTAATTTCTCATTCCACTATTTGCCAATGTACTTAATTAGATTTTGTTCTAGCGTAGTAAACTAGTATTATGTAGACATGCATGTTTGCCACCAACCCAAAAGAAAAAAAATGGAAGTGTGATATAACTTTGCTGTCAGAAATCAGAACCAAATGAGTAGAAAAAGAACCATATATAATTAAGAAAGGCCAAGATATATATATTAGGGATGTTGATTTGGAGGAGACATAACCTTTTGCTACAAGAGGGATGTTTTAAAACTCAAAAAGAATATATTCTTCTTTTGCTTAACTTGTCACAAACCCTAACTAATAATAAACTGTTGTTTAATTTTCTCTCTGTAATTATTTAGAAAGACAAGACCTCTGTACTGATCAAGGCGTCAACCTACCTTAAAACTCTTGAGTCGCAGATCTCAGAGCTAAAAGAGAAAACCCACAAACTGGAATCATATCTGCCTAACACAAAAGGAGGCAAAGACGCAAGAATTGGACCAGACGAGAGAGCGCAAATACAGATTTTGAGAACAAGCTGTGCTGAACCACATGTACACCAGATAAACCTGAGAATTAATGCGGTGCAAGAATGCGACGTACTGGAATTGGTTCTTCGCATACTAGAGTGCCTCAAATTGATGAAGAATGTCAGCTTGGTATCAGTCGATGCATATACATTCAGCCCTCAGATGAAGTTACATGCTCAGGCGATCATAAAATTACATATAAAGGTAAATATCTGTTTTTCTTTCTGACAAAGCTTTTTTACTGGTACAGTTAACCACTCTTTTGTACCAGTATAAGCTAGTAGACAGTACCAAGAGAGTACCATGACTGAATTTCTTTATGTTTTTGAGATATATTTCTGTGTCTCTTAGAAAAATTATAATAAATAATAGATGGTAGCACACAGCTTTTACTATTAATAGTATTTATATTCATCTACATGCATGATAACTTGATCTTGCTCTCGTTGCATATTGATTATTCTATATATATATATATATATATATATATATATATATATATATATATAATCCTGGCCCTACTATGTCCTTATCATATTACAACTTGGTATAATAGGAAAGCCAAAAAAAGGTATACTATTAACATTGAAAATTGACTATTATCTCCCGATAAAAGTTTGTAATCTTCATGGAAACTTTGATTTGGTCAAAGTCAAGAAATAATTTCTTTTTTCTGACGTGGGACCTGCAGGACAGCGATTGGAACGAGGCATTATTCCAGCAAGCTATTGAAAAGGCAGTAGATGACGTCACATTTAATACCTGCACGCGGTCTATGTGCTCCGAGCTTTCTCGCATCAACTAATTTTGGTTGCTCCCGTCTCTGTCTCGCTACATTAATGTATAGGATGCGGATTCTGCTCTCCGTTGTGTATTTCACACTAGTAACAGTATAATTAGGGGTGGCAAAAAAGCTCGTAGCTCGATTGTGACTCGCACATGACTCGTTCGTTAATAGCTTGTTTGTTACAAGACCGAGTTGTTAACGAGCCAGCTCGCCACTAGTTCGGTCCAGAATTAACAAGTTCAAGCTGGGACCTAGCTTGCTCGCCAGCAGCTCGGATAGACATCAATTTGTGAATTTGTATGAATTCGTGTGCATTTTATACTGTTTAGCTCGGTTCAGCTCGATCCAAAAAATTTATAGAATTTATTTTCTTGTTAAAACAAGATCAAGCTAGACCCAGCGAGCCAGCTCGTCAACTCGTGAGCTAGCTCGGGCTAGCTTGTCACGATTTCAAGCTGAGGTTTTAGCTCGGATACCCTAGGTCCAGCTCGCTAGGCTGTAGCTCGGTCCAGAATTAACAAGCTGAGCTAGGGCTTAACTCGGACCGAGCTAGCTCGTTGCCACATTTTCTACAGAGAATGAAAATCAATTTTACAATTTTATAAAAATAGAAGTCAATTAACCCTGTATCTTCTTCTTCGATCCACCACTGTACAAGCCCTAAGCAACTTTTAGTAATTAATAAAACATTATTAATAGCCAAATAGGAAGCATTTAGCAATGTAGCTTTTTCTGAAACTATATCCAATGAGACGCCAGAAATGTAGACCTTTGTGTCGTTTCCCAGGCCGTTGGCCAACTTGGCCTAACCACCTGTGGTTAAGGCTTTAAGCTATTTGTTTTGTCTATCCTGCATCTTTGAAAAAGTAACACTAATATTTTGGATTTAAAATTTCTTGACAACACCATGACTAAAAGTGAGCTTACGGATTCAATTATACTAACACCGCATACAATTAGTACATCAATTTTCGTTTTTCTAAGTATCAGATAAAAAGATTTGATCCAAACGCATGCGTCTAGCATGCCTAAACCTCTGAACCCAGGATAAATAATGTGCGTTTATAATTCATTTGAAAGTGTTCAAACAGATCCTAAATGCATGTGTTCGAATCCGCTTCCTTCATCTGATACTTGGAGAATTTGATGATCCGATCAAAACTGCTCAATGCATGCATGCGTTTAGAAACCAAACATATTACAGTGTTGTCGACCTTTTAAAATTTGAGATATTAACTTTTTCTTTTTAGAAAATGCAAGATAAAAATAATTGTTCTCTACAAAAATAAACCTGATAACACTGCATATCAATGCAAACGTACTGGTCCCGGTACCAACAACGTCCAGGCCAAGCCAGTTATCAAATCCCTAGACAAGTAACATCACACCTAACAAGTAAAAGAACTATAATAATAAAGTAAACAACCAATAAACTAAATATATCCTACTTGGAAACTTACACAAATTGAAAACAAAATTGGTTTAAATAACATATATTCCAAAATGACTGTTCCTTTATCTTATCTCTGTGTTCCTAGTTTACTAAACCCAAAGAGCAATTTCCACATGTACAAGTACAAAGCCAATGAAAAAAGCAGCAGAATGAATAGAATAAAGAAATGAGTGAGGCTATGGTGCTATGCATAGCACGGATGGGGTCCGTGCTACGGCTCAAAATTTGACTTTTCAAAATTCTAACGGTCGATCCAACCGTTCAATGTGATAACCATATGAATATGTACTTGCAAACTAAATTTTATATTTTTTCGAATTTTTTTACTATTTTTTTAGATAGGTAGAATTTTGATGGTCCAGAATTTTCAGAAAACACTGATTTTTCTACCTATCTAAAAAAATAGTAAAAAAATTCGAAAAAATATAAAATTTAGTTTGCAAGTACATATTCATATGGTTATCACATTGAACGGTTGGATCGACCGTTAGGATTTTGAAAAGTCAAATTTTGAGCCGTAGCACGGACCCCATCCTTGCTATGCATAGCACCATAGGCTCACTCTAAAGAAATAGTTACAACTAATCTTTGTACACAACAGGTCCCAGTCTCTTGCGTTATGTATGCCTATATAATTCCATTCCAACTTCAATACAAAACTCTTATTTTGAAAATATGACTAGATGTTGATGGTAGCATCCCATAACCTCAGCAACCCGTTTCGGCCACCGCTGCAAATCCTTTTTCTATCCAGATCTGAAGCAATGCATCGTACCTACCATAAATAACAACAAATATATATAACATAAACATTTTGTCCTCCAAAGTTTATAATTGAGTAATAACATATAATAGCATACAAGAGGTCCCTTGGTCCCTATTTATAAGAAAAAAATCAAAATACCAGAGCAGGGGTCTTTTGAGGTGTCCGGTAGAGTTGCCAATTTGAAGTTTTAGAGGGGGTTCCCGAGAAACTTGCACCAACTGGTCTCTCTTGGACCTTGTGGTAAAGTGACATCGAGTTGTCAGCTGCACCTATTCCCAACCAATTTTCGCTTGCAGTTATTGACAGAATAGAAGCCGAATGCATTGTCAGATTTTTCACACACTTCATCCCACCCCCTGTCATGAAAGCTACGCGTATAAGATTTAAGGAATAAAAATTGTCATTCACAGGAGCATATATACAAGATAGCATGTTTACCTGTTTCATTTTCCCAGAACCGTATCAGCCCATCACTCGAACCTACGTGATTTACATAAAAATCAGTTTGCTATTAGCTTTTATGTGAATTGCATAAAGTTGTTACTTGAACAAATGAAAAGCACAGTTTCAATAAACAATAAAAAATATTATGAGCCAGGATATACGAACCAGTGATAATCCCTCTGTCTGAAGGAGAATACTCGACACTGATAATGGGACCTGCATGGCAGGCTAACACTGCCTCACAGGACCCTCTATTTAAAGACCAAACCCTAGCTGTCCAATCATCGCTTCCTGTGAGAATAGTATCCCCAGACATCCTCAAAGACCTTCACAAAAATTAAGACATCCAATAAGATACTGTACTAACAAATTAAATTTTAGTAAAAAGTAAAAACATCAAAATACTGCCCCAATGCTTCTTTTTATAATTAATATACTTCTCAATTTAATGTAGCTTTATTTTCTTGTAATTATACTAACTTCCTGTCCTGTATGATTACATTCTTGTAATAATTCTTTTACTAATCAAACACATGTACTTGTATAAATTTCCACTTCCGGAGGCATATTATCATGTCCTTATTATTTAGCATAAGAATAGATTCTTAGCCTGTTTGTTTTAATTGAGATAAGATACTACCGTATCCATTTGGTGTGCCCTTGGAGCTTGTACATCTGCCTCCCGGCACGTATGTCCCACACATTTGCCACGCTGCCAATTCATAAAGAATAAGAAACCAGAACTTGATAAGTCAATTTCCAAATAATTATATCATGCTACAAGTTAAGATATATACAAGTAATATATTAGCATACACATCTCTGCCAGCAGCAGCTAAGATTCCATTAGAATCGTCATATTCCATGCAAGAAATGACACTTGTACACCGGCCAACTGTGGCCACACATGTGTCAGTTCTCACGTCCCACATTTTCACTGTGCCATCATGTGAGCCTGTAAGAACACGCTCCCCTGACAGCATCCTCACACAACTAACCTGTATAGACATCATGTTTAAATTGTGCACTTTCCAAAAGTTAGGTTAGTTACTTTCAGAAATATGCTAATGAGAATTGTTATGGAAGATAAGGTACTTACTGATCCATTATGACCCTTTAATTCTTCTAACAGCTTTAATGTCTGTTTATCCCATACTATAACAGATTGATCATCAGACCCTGACACGACCTTACTACGGTCTGAGCTGATTGCTCTGACTGGCCTACAGGAATTAAAATTTCAAGTTTATGCAACATACATCTTAACTAGAGGCTCATGTAATAGAAAAAAAGAATAAGATCATTTCAGTTTCATACCTGGTGTGTCCTTTAAGTGTGGCTCGGAGTTCAGAACCACGCATGCTAGGATCCCAAATTTTCACCTGAAGAACAGAAGTTAATGAAAATGTAAGCCAATGCCATGCCAAATGATTTACAAGAGGAGAAGTTCTTTTCTTTTTCCCAATTATGACATCAGATACTTTAGTGCCATCTCTCACAATGATGAGAACCAAGGTTAAGTCAAGGAGGAAATGGCTAAATTGCCCAAGAAATTTTGGTAGTATATTAGTAATTCAACCAAGCTGCTTTATAAGCAGTTAACCACTTCACCCAAATTAAAGCCAACTATACGTATTTCCTTGATTCGACTTTAGTTAGACTTTGGGCTTATGAAGGCAATGCTGATGCAGCTTATCAGAGAGATGGGTAAAACAGTCAACATTGACAGAATGTAAAAGATGTTATCTTTGGAACAAAAATGCTGGGTTATTTCAAAAAGAAAAGAAAAAGGAGAAATGATGGGTCAGTTTGCAAAAGCATCTCAAAAGTGACTAACAGAGCAATCAGTGCTTCCACTAATGAAAAAGCCAGCATCCTCACGGTCACCAACAAGGTCCCAGACCTCCCTTCGAGTGACACAGTGTAAGGCAGTAATGGCGCCCGTGTGGCCTCTTAATGTCCGTATATTTGTCTGTACTTTCCTTTGCTCTCCTTTTGCAACAGCCGCCGCCACCTTTGCATCATCTAAGAACCATTTGAATTAAATTGTTAGAGAGAAAGAGAAAGTAGTATTGATGAGGCCCTTAAAAGAGCATTGATGTGTAGACTTACTGGTCCGGCTGAATGAAGAGGCACGCAAACTTTTCTCTCTGGTAAACATGCTTTGCACCCAGTTGCGGCCCAGACCAGAAGCTTCGGCAGGTTGGCTCTCGTCAGAGAGTGGACCCCGTGGCGAGGTCATGCCCATTGCGGGGGCCACCTTTCCAGGAGAGGGTCCCCAGTAGCCCGCTCGTAATTGTTGAAGATGAGAAAGTACTGCCCTCAAGTTAATCTAACAATGGACAAGGAAAAAGGACAAAACTGTCAATATTTAGAAAGCAATATTTTTTAACAACAGAAACTCGAGCATAACTGTGCTGACTCATATTAGCAGTCATTAAACCAAAAGAAAAGAGGTGCATGCAAATTAGAATATGAGGTCACTTACGAGCTGGTTAGAACCCAGTTTGTTTTTTTCAGCAATTTTCTCAATAATGTGCCATGCATCGGTATCAGGAAGACCTAATCCAGCCTATAATATTTTGCAAAGAAAAAAAAAATTAGTAAGAAATTAGGGGTTTGAATAGGACTAAAATCTCAGTATTAATCAAGTACCATGTGAGTAGCCACTACAACCAATTGAGCAGTCCAAAGGGTTAAGTCATCAGCCGACCTGTCATTTAGTACCCAGAAAATTGATGTAAATAATATAATATATATTATTTTGACTTCTGCAGATAATATCAGGTCGGTGAAAGAGGAGATAATCAGTATCTTACTTGTTATTATCTAATGAACGCTTCATTGAATAATCAAAGTAGCCATCCCAGAATCTACAAACGAGGCAAACTAATAGTTACAAATGACCCAATGTGTGTCAGGTGGGGTTGGTTGGAGGGGGGGGGGGGGGGGGAAGGAAGGAAGGGAATATTAGTTTTGTACCGTAATTCTTCCCATATAGAAAGAGAAAGAAGATGTCTCTGTACAAATTCTGGTACATTATTTGAATCCTTCCGGTGCATCTCAGCAGAGACTTCGAGTGCATCCATTACAGTTGGCATGTCATTGCGAGATACTGCTCGATTGATTGCCGTCTTCAGCTGTTTAATTTACATATGAAAAAAGCTTTAATTATAAATCATCAGAACTTACATAGCTTAATTTATCAGGAGAAGGTACGAGAACCAAACCAGTTCTTTAACAGCAATGAATTGCTCGTCTGTCAACCGACATTGCCATCCCTAAGATAAGAATTCATGTCAGAAGAATGAAATTTAACTCAAAAAATTTAAAAATAATTGTTTCTTAAAAGTACCGCAATAATGTGCTCCCTTATACACTCAACAAATCCACTTCCACCAATACCTTCTGCGTCAGACTCGATTAGAGCTGCACGCAACAAATTAAAAAAAATAGTGTTATACAAATCAAAAGAGTGGATAATGGAATTTTTTTCTTAATAAAGGTTGGAGGTCAAACCACCCAACCGTTTAATATCCACAATGGATCCCCATCTGGGTTTCAAAACCTGCGACCTCCACACGGAGGGCAATGCCTTTGCCACTAGACCAAAAGTGAATAACGGTATAAATCTATCATAAATGATAAATAAGTTACCAAGAATTGTGCCGTATTCAAATGATGAAAGAGGATCATCAGTTGGTCGAAGTCTGAGCAATTTCTCCCATAATCCCTAGAAAGGAAAAAAATGGTACTTCAGAATTATTCAGTTTTACCAATAGTTGAAGCTCGATCTTTAGATCACAATTCACAACTACAGCTGGGGTTAGTGCTTGGGATGGGAACAGATTTAATGGCACAATTATTAAAAAAAAAAAATTACCTGCAGCTTTACTTTGATATCCAAGACCATCCTTAATCTCTCAGCCTGTACACCAGATAACGAGGTTATTGTGATAGGCAATCATTTTTCTAAAAAGCATTGCGAATTCTGGATTCATTCATCCATAGTAACCTTTTAATTATTAGAAGTTGAAGTGTTGGCAAATTCACTTTCGGAGTGCAACAATTAGCAGAAATATAAGTTTCATGGAAGTATAGCCCAAAATAAAATATCTGATAGAATCTATATTGATAATGCTAAAAAAAGAAAGATATCTGTATCAGGCATGTACCTCTCTTTCCATGGCACTCATCTTGTCTAACTCCGAATCACCATGAGCTACCACCTCAGCATAGCTGATAAATAAATCATTAGTATTAGAGACTTAAGACGAAATAAACATAAAATAAAAAGAAAATCAAATATAAGTAACAGATGGTTCAGTACGTGGGTTTCGCCTTCTCATTGAGTGCCTCGCTTACTGAAGCCAGAATAGATCGCCTCTTCTCTTCTTGTTCCTCTGTTCTTTCATTAGCTGGAAAGCTCTTGTAAACGTGTTTTGTATCTGGTTCTGCCAATAATAAAATAGCCGTCTTAAGATTAGATCTCTCAGATGGGAGAATATTGATTGCATTGAGCTTGATCTCTTAGATGAGATGATGCATATTTTAAAATCAGCCTAACAGTTCAGGGCTTCTGCATAGAAGTTCACGATATTTGCAAACTATTTTCTCTTCATGTATTAACAGATGTAATCTAGCTAGATCAATGTGATTGTTGTTTATAGTTAAAAGGTTAATAAATTTATTATCAATGAAGAAGTCAAGACAAGCTTTAGTAAGTTCTTTCTTTTTGCCCAACTTCAGTTTCATAGTTAGATGGTATTGACAATAACGCACGAAAAATGTTGGCACTTTTTTCTCAAGTACAGTCAATATAATTTTCAAGAGATCTACTACCATGAAAGAAAAAAGCAGGGCAGAATTAACCTAATTTAAAAGAAGAATTTGAAAACCTGTTGAAGCTGCTTCAGGTTCTGATATTGTAATAATCTCGGGATCTGACAATTGAGAAGGGAAAATGGAAAGAGGGTTTTGACCCCTCCCGGTTGCATCTTGTAATTTATCGAGAAGGTTAATAGTTTTCTCCTCTGGGTTGTGGCATCTTTCCACATAATCCATAAAACCTTGAGTCTCCAAAAACTGTGCTAGCTGTAGCAAACAGAAAATAATAAAATCATCTACCAGTGCACAGAAGTACTATTTGTTTTAGCCGTATAATTAGATTATGAAATTTTTACCATGGACATGGGGTCTACTGGTTGTTTAGTAGTTCGAGAACGCTTTTTGAGAAATGCTTGAGAATTAAAGCCTGTTTGTGTTGAGTTATCCTTGAAAAAGAAAAAGAAAAATGATCAAATGAAAACAGGAAAGACTATCATAAGATCATTAGTACAAAAACACATATGACTGACTTACAAGAAAATTGCGGTATCCACTCAGGATCATAGCAAAAAATCTCAAGAATATCATCCTACAATACAAGTATCATATATAAGAAAACTAGTATTTACAAAGTAGAGAGCCTTTATATATTATTACTTGCAGAATGAAAACTGAGAGTGCTCAACCTACTGGGATATTCTTGTCCAAAACATGCATGGAACAAACAATACAAAGTATAAACTATAGACAAAACAGAGAGTAGAAAAAGAAAAAAAATTAGAGATTTATCACCTTAAATGAAAATCATGCTCATGGCACCATGGCTTGGCATTAGATTTGAAAGATTGGTCGGCAAGACAGCCAGAGTGGATCTTCATTAAATCAATCTCAACCACATTCGGTTGAAGCAGCTTCAATATCTCATTTCGCAGGAAGCTGAGTTCGGGATCTGGAATAGGGGGTATCTCTTCTGTTGTTGTTATTCTGTTATATTCTAGATCCACAACCACTACCTGCATAAACAGATAAACAGATACAAACAACCTTTAAATCTATTAAAAATGTAAATAAAGATAGAATAGCTAGAGATAAAAATCTTACACCATCCATTGTTATGCCATAGGTATCCACCCCTGAATGAAGCCCCATCATGTATGGAGTAGGGGCATCAATGTAATCTATCCCACTGAAAAATATCAGTGGGATGTAAACATGCTGTGTCAGAATTAAAAAGAAATTATTAAACAAGTGAGACCTGCTTGTATGTAGCTGTTTAAAGCAACATTACATAATTGATATAGACTAATGCTGACCTGCCACCTAAGAGGATAGATCAAGTGGCAAATGGCTTCTGACACTAGTGTCAACAATGTATACCTGAATTTTGTACACAAAATATGCATAAAATTAAGAGCAACAGAAACAGAAAAAGAGAACTTCATCAGCATTCAGGAGGATTGTAAAACAACTACGAAAATGCAGCATATGTAGTATAAAAATCAAGCCGATAAGTCGAAACAAGAAAATTGAATTACTTATTTGATCTAAGCAAAATCCTTCTCTCAAGCAGAACAGCAGTAAAAAGCTGGATTAAATTATCTACATCAAGACACTGCGCCAATGGCTGGAAAGATATCTGCATAACACAGATCAGCCTGGTACATAAATATTTACACAACTCAATAAAGTGAGAAAATAATAGAGAAATAAATGTAAGGTCGGAAGTTTTACATCAGCATGGGGAAGTGTTTCCCTTGGTGGGACCTCCACAGAGAGAAGGCGGCTCTCTATAGTAAACAAAACTCGGTCTTTGCCGGGCGTTGGTAAAGGCACTTTTGATACCATATAATTTATTGTCTCCCAAATTGGCTTGCTGAAATAAGATGAAGTCAAACCCAAAGTTAACCCAAAAATGATGAAATTGCCCCCACAAACGTTCATATTAACTCCATCAAATTGCTCAAGAACCAATGCAAACAAATTTTGGACTTGCAATCTCCTCCAGACTTAGTCTAGTTTAACATTCAATTAGTAAAAAAGATGCATCTATTTCACTGCCTCACAAGTATCTCAGACATTGTTTCATGCAAGCTGGTAACATATGATATCTTAGTTGGTAACTGAAAGTACTTGTAAAATTGGATATAATTTGCAACCTAAAAAGAGATTTAATTTGTTTACCTACAACCAGAAGAAGAAAAACATATAACAAACAATTCTTCGAGAGCTTCTCGAAGGATTTGGAAACCAGGCGAATGCGAAACAAGGCAAATGCACTTGTCAGCAAATGAATTTGTAGGTATCTTATATGCCTCTGCTATATCTTCACATATTGGGTCACGGAATGCAATGCAACTTACATAGCATTTTGAACCATCTCCCTCTGAGAGTAATGTAAGGTTAAATTAATCAAATGGTGAGGAATATAAAAAGTTATTTGCAAGAACCAGTATTATCATACAACCCAGTTCGTTAGGTTATTGGCCTGACTAGGTTAGTACCAAAAGTTACGTCTCAAAATGCACCAGTGTCCGAAGACAACCCAGTATGGTAAAGTACCCTGGCACAGGGACTAACATAACTAATCTTTGGTTTCTCTGTCCTACTAAGTTTTCAAGTTCACCCTTGGCATATCAACTTAATCCAACAAATACAGAACTACAAAGTCCACAGACATAGGAACAAAAAAGAACCTCTTACAATACCTTTCTTAACTGGTATCTGACAGAAGCATTATGAAAAAATTGTACCTGTTAAAACAATTGGATAGCTCCGTGGATAACTTGAAGGATCTTTGGGGTCGAGCCCATAAGAATAGATTGCTACACCAGCTGGCAACACGCACTACAGGCCAAAGATTTAGTCAATTGAGGTGCAATAAAACAAAAGGACAGTCCTTCAAAGTGCAATTAGCAACTTCAGGTTACTTATCTAATATAAGTTCCTCAAGCTTACATAAACATTACCGATGTATGCTCCGAAGATCACAATACCACGATTTGTTAGGTCACATATGGAAACATCAATGCCATGTTGTGTTTAAACCATTCAATTTCCTCTAATAAATGCCAGTAACTATAATGAACTAAACCTCGTATATCAAATAACAAAATCAAATGTATCGACTGGGTTCAAAGCGGAAAAGGCTGTTCATGTTTTTTTTTATTGGAGAAAAGGGACAATTACCCAAATTTTGGGTTGTATAAGAACAACAATGCAATAAAACAGTGCTTGCTTCATGGTTTTATTGATCAAGTTCATCAAATGAATGCTATTGGCCATCGAAATTAATCTTAAGAGGTCCAAATGTCCAAAGTCAACAGCCAATTAATGAAAATTTAAAAAAGTTTGAAATGCGTGTAAGTGGAGTTACAGTAGGAAGCTGAGGTGGAGGTGGTGGATATTCGCCATGATTAGAAGAAGGAAATTGATCAACAAACGAAGGCATATACATCACTTCATTCCCTTGATATCCCTTCACATTTTCCAGTGACATTATTTCAGGCCCCATGCCACACACCACGAAATACTCAAAAATCCGGCTACACATCTTCTCTGTGACTTCACTTACGCGCAACTCCGCTGCGCGCCTCTGCTGCTTCCTCTCAATTTGGTTTGGGAGGGGTGGAAATGGAGATCTGTGGCCTGATTAGAGAGAGAGAGAGAGAGAGAGAGAGAGAGAGAGAGAGAGAGGGAAGGGGAGGAAAAGACAGCGGTTGGTGCTTGAGAGAGGAGGTTTGACACAACTTCGGTCTACAGAGTACGGACATAGAATGGTTGTGAACCGCGCACCACTGCAATTGGGCCATTAACAAAGTCCAAGCCCGTGTTAAATTCTTTAATTATGGTTTCGCTGTTATATTTAGGGCCCGTTCTTATGTTTCTTAAATCATTTTTCATTTTGATTTTGTATGAATATGATACATTCACAAGTAATTTATTTCGGAAGGAGGTGAAAACTGACAAAGTATTTTTATAGTTTTTTTTATTATAATAGGAACAAAATGATGAAACGTTGCCTACACATTACAAATTGAAACGAACAAACTAATTCGCATTAAAAGAGATCCTGGATTCTAAATTGGATTGATCTTGTATGTACAGGTATCCAATGTAAAGATGCCGTGCGCCATCTATATATATATATAGGAAATTGCTAATATGCTATGCATAGCATAGAGGGCCTCCGTGCTACGGTTTAATATTTGAGTTTTCAAAATTTTAATAGTCGATGCGAACCGTTCAACATGATCTCCATATGAATATGTACTTGCAAATCAAATTTTACATTTTTTAGAATTTTTTTACTATTTTTTTAGATAGGTAGAAAATCACTTGATCTGAAAATTATGCACCATTCAAATCAAGTGTTTTACTACCTATTTAAAATAATAGTAAAAAAACTCTAAAAAATGTAAAATTTAGTTTGCAGGTACATATTCATATGGAGATCATGTTGAACGGTTCGGATCGACCGTTAGAATTTTGAAAACTCAAATATTGAGCCGTTGCACGGAGGCACTCTAGCTACATGTAGCATATTAGCCAGATTATATATATATATATATAGAGAGAGAGATGGGCTACTGTGCTTTGCAAAGTAAAACACCCTCTTTACTTCAAGCCATATTTTCATTTTAAAAATCCAAACAACCGATCCGAACCGTTCAACATGTTCTAAATATTGAAATGTGCTTGGAGACTAAATTTTACATTTTTTGGAATTGCTTTACTATTTATTAAGCCACTTTGAAAATTGCTGATCCGGTGGTCCAGAAACTTTTACTGTTTTTTACTGTTCACAGTGGATCAGCGATTTTCAAAGTGGCTTAATAAATAGTAAAAAAATTCCAAAAAATGTAAAATTTAGTCTCCAAGTATATTTCAATATTTAGAACATGTTGAACGGTTCGGATCGGTTGTTTGGATTTTCAAAATGAAAATATGACCCGAAGTAAAGAGAGTGTTTTACTTTGCAAAGCACAATAGTCCATCCATATATATATATATATCCTTTGGTTAGACATTTAACTGCTTGTTTGAGTTGACTACATTTTAGTCAATCCAGTTAATAAAATATTCTTTTTTTTTTTCAAATATATATCATATTCATACTTCGCCTAAGGATACTGAAGTATAATAAATAAAAATCAAACAGGGTTAGGCTTTAAACATCCAAACAAAAAGAATATATATAATATCCTTCATTTGTAGCTTAGCATGCAGAGAATTGCTATAGATAAACTCCTGTAACATGAACACAGATAGAAATGCCCAGCATGACAACGATCTGCATACAAGTAAAGCAGCTTTTGGCTGATCTATCATTGCCACCTAATTTAAATCAGCTGTGATATATATCCAATGTTGTGTGATATCAATGGTCTTTGTATATGGTAAAATCAATTAAACAGTGATTAGATAAGTCATCAGGAGTCATGTCTTTGTCACATCCACCTCTGCCAAACAATTCCTTATTGCAGAGTAGGAAGTTTGAAGTTATATGCATCAAAAGACCTTACATTTATGAAATTAATGAAATATTTTCTTCAATTTGATTTTAATTTATTTTTCTAAACGTGCTAACTTAGGGGTGAAAACGGAGCAGATACAGAGCGGATAGTGGTAAAACCATATCCATATTCCTTTTTAATTTTTCAAATACGGATACGATACGGATCGAATCTCAACTGGATACGGATATGATCGGATAGGATATTTATTAAAATAATATAAAAAAGATACTGAAGTTCATAATATTTATCTAATTATAATGGTGAATAACATAATTTTTTCATAATATATATTAAAATATATGATATATATCTACTATTCAAATACGGATCAGTCGATCAGATATTATCCATACCTTTTTCACACCTATGCTAACGAACGCGTATCCTCTACATTAACTCAAAAAAGGAATCTTTTGAGTTAATGAATCTGAATTGTCTGATTTTAAACGGAGCTAATCCGACTTCTGACTATAACTTAAGAGAATTTTCAATATTCATGCGAATCTAGTCTTAATCTTAAGACAGATCGGATGGTCAAAATTCATTAACTCAAGAGATTTCTTTTTGAGTTAACGCAGAGGATACAAATTCCTATGCTAACTTCCTTAACATTCAAAATGGGCTTCAGATTGGCCGATACCATACTGAAAGAGAGTATAATCTACCGAAAAGAATAAGCGATTCAAGGCAAGCTCTTGGTTTTTGTCACAATTTATTTAATAATACACCAGGGTTTGGTCTCAGTTGTTTCTCCTCACATGGTTAGCTAAGAATATATCCGATTACAAAAAGGAGCAGGGTTAAAATGTCTCGTTAGTTTTGTACTCCATCATATCCAAGGTCTCCAATATCGGTATCTGTATTTTTAAAGTTTAAACAGTTGTTTCGAACTGCTCAATATGATTTTCATATTAAAATGTGCTTGGATACAAAATTTTATATTTTTTGAATTTTTTTTTGTTATTTTATAAGATAGATACAAAATCACTGTTATTAGAAGATTCCGTACCATTCAAAAATAGTGATTTTGTACCTCTCTAAACAATTAGTAAAACAATTAAAAAAATTGTTATCCAAGCACATTTTAGTATGAAGATTATGTTAAACAGTTCAGATCTATTATTTAGACTTTAAAATAAAGATAGGCATGATGGTGCACAAAACCAATGCAATTGCAGTCTCTTGTTTATTTTTTTTATCATTATAAAAATATACTTCAAATTTTAATATAATTATAAAATTATATTTCGTTCTAAATTTTCTCATATCCTAATAGATATTTTGGTTGCTCTCCTGAATCGATTTCTTTTACTAACAATTGAATCAAAATCTCATTTATATTATTAAAAAAGTTTAAGAACCTCTCTCATGATATTATCAAATAAGCATCTGCTCCTTTTTTTTTTCCTATTCTTTCTTTATTCCTTGTCCATTTATAATATTTTTGTGAAAAATAATTAAAAAGTTGACATTTGAGTAGAAGTGAAATGGTAGTTTATTCACTTTGCATTTGTTGGTGTTTGGTGGTATATTAAAATATAAATTTATACTCAATAAAAGTTGTTGGGATTAAAGACTTCTTCGTCATGTCATATCATTTCATTGCTAATCGTTTGATTTGCTTCTCTCTCTTTAATTTAATTATCTTAATCAAAATGTTTATGTTTTTTTGCTTATTAGAATGTGTGTTTGTTTGTTGTTGTATTATTCTGCATTTATCCTTACATAGCTAATGTATTGTTTTCAATATAAAAAATATTTACTTATTTTGAAATTTGTGCTTTGTTCTTTATTATAACAAATATTTATTTTGTAGAATAGAAATTTCTCTTCATTACAATGTGTGTTTGCTGCAATGCAAATTTTTCAATAGAAATTTGTCTTATTTTAGAATTCATATTTTCTTTGGTAAACTTTTTTTTGGGCTAAGCCCAAAGATTTTCCTAGTTAATATAAAAGACCAAATTATTCTCAAGTGAAGTAAATAAATGCTCCTTTTGAGTGAAAGTAGGGGTGTCAACGGGTACGGTATGGGTCGGGTGGAGGTATTTTCATACCCGTACTCGTTATGATAACGAAAAAAAATCTTTACCCATATCTGTTTTTTTCAAATATGGTACGGATCGGGTAAACAGATAAAAAAGTGTCATTGACATCTCGATTTGTGCTTTCGATAAAATATTTTTCAAAACAAGAAAAAAAAGAAAATAATAATAATGAATACAACTAATTTGTATTATGAAAATTTAATAAAATACAAAATTTTATTGTATCATGTATCATTTTCATACAAATATATATCTATATATATAATTTTATTTTTAAAATTTATCTTACATGATAATGGGTAAGATAACGAAAAAAAAAACTTACCCTTACCCGTGTTTTCGGATACGGGTCGGGTAAACGGATAAAAGGATGCCATTGACACCCCTAGGTGAAAGTTAATTTAGTGAAATAAAATTAAAATTAATCCTCTCACTTCATTTAAAGTTGCTCTTGTCTGGAAAAATAAAAGTTTACTCTACTCTTATTTTACTTGCCATGGGTAATTGGTAGGGAGGTGGGAGGAGAATTATGTATGAGTTTAACTCTCAATCTTTATAAAATAAATAAAAAAATATATTTTTTTGTTTAAAATAATTATAAAATTATGTTTCGTCTTCATAATTTATCTCATTATATCATAATATTTAACTTCTTAACATTGCGTTAGAATATGATTAGTGGTGGAGCCGTGCGCTCAGGCAGACGGAGGTGACTTTAGCGGGAGGAGACGGGTGCATTTGAATAGAGGGGTGAGTTAGTGAGAATTGTGAGCTAACTTCAAAATTGAGAATAGAGCTAATCTAATTTTTTTATTGGGTTAATAGAACAGTGAGCTAACCCACAAAAGACAAACAAAAAATAGTTGATAGTTCTTGATCCAAATGTGGGTTAGCTCAAAAAAATAGTGTTATTTTTGAATTAGCCCTATTCTTGCTCCAATTTTAAAAAAAAAATTATTCTTGCTCCAACTAAATGTACTGATAGACAGCTCAGACAGGTCAAACATAATTTTTTTTTTGTGAAAACCTCTGAAATCAATTCATGTGAAAACCCATAATCATGATCTGGAGCAGTAATTTTTTTGTTCAACTATATATGTGCTCCTTTTCTACTTATATAAGTAAATTTTGACCTACAGATAAAAATTCTAACTATGCTATTAAATATGATTCAGAAATGGCTTGTTCATATTTACTTTTATAGTAGTCTGCTACATATATAGTAATTAAAGATTGCACCTAGAATAACTATCAACTTTACATTATTAAAACCGTGAGTTTGTGATTAGACACCTGTCATTTAAAACCCGGAGTCACGATTACAATTTCTTAAAGTTTATTTATTTTTAAATTTGCATATTTGAAGTTTAATGAAACTGGGCATCTGCCTTTTCTTACAAAGAAAAAAAATGTAAAATTGGTTCAGTGATTTGTGAAGACATCTCTCAAATTAAGAATAGGGTTCACTGAAAGTGGGTTCTAATCCATTACTCATGAGATCCTTATTATTTTTTTTGAAAGAGAAGAGGTCATTATTTCGAACTAGTTTACGGAATATGAGTATGTTTTGTTGCAAAATAAGAATAACTAGAATAGCCAAATTAAGAATAACTATTATTTGTCTTATTAGAATAATTAAATTTCAAAACTCTTAGAAATAGTCTATTCTAATAAGACAAAAAGTTTGGATTCACTGTTCTAGCTATTCTAATTCAATCAAACACCGAATAAAATATTCCAAATAATCTAACTCCAAAAATAAACTATTCTGAATCCAACCAAACATATCTATGGAAATTGTGATTGGAAAGAAAACTTGAACACATTCAATTTTGATAGGACTACATGAAAGAGACGGCAGGAAACCAAATCAGTACCAAAGGTGCCTTTAAAAAAACAGATAAGAGATGTGTGGTTGACATATCCTTTTGTATCCGAAATATTTATTTATAACATTTTAACAAAATAAATTAATAAAATAACTATCGTTTCTGGTCAATTCTAAATCTAACACGGCCGCAGAATGCCGGAGCGGACTCATATGAGGGAGGCCGCAGAATGCCGGAGCGGACCCCCATATGGGGCCGCAGTATGCCGGAGCGGACCCGGGTCCGCAGAATACCGGAGCGGACCCTGTTCTTTATATCCCGAAAATGACAGAGAAATTTCATTCCACACTCTCACACCTTCTCTCTCCTGAGTTAGCTCTCTGATATGTAAGTTTTTTCTCTCTTCTTTTAAATTTTAATTTTTATTTCAGTAGATTAATAATTTAATTAGAATAATTAATTTAGCAATAATTAAATTAGCAATAATTTAATTAGAATAATTAATTTAGAATAATTAATTTAGTTAATTTTTAATTGTAGGTTTTTTCTGTATTGAATTGGAAAAATGGCTCTTATGGTATCCATCTACACTGGTGGGGATGTTTTAACAGGTCCTAACGGGGTTTACTATAGTATTGGACCTGTTACTGTGATCCCGGTATTGCCGGGTATTGATTATTTGGGACTTAAATCAAGTATAAGTCAGAATTTGGGGTTGGATCAGGGTCAGTATGACCTCAAAATTGATGCCAAAATTAGCATGCCGACTAGTTCGGCACAAACCTGGTTCCAACTATTTCCAGTTCAGAATGAGGGAGTCTGGCAGGTATTGTACAACCAAACCATGAGTTTTTCTGGGGGTGCATACAAGATAATTGACCTATATGTGGAGGTTACCAGAGCCCGGCGTTCGAACCCAGTTATGAGGTTAATCCAGGGTCGTAGTCGGGGTAACTCATCCGGCTCTAGTCCGTCCCCTGTCCAAATTGACCAACCGTCCAGTAGTCGGGCCCCAGTTCAGAGGGACCGACCCTCCCGTCGGGCCCCAGTTCAGAGGGACCAGCCTTCATCTAGTCGGACCGCTCATTGGGGTCAAACTTGTGATTCGGATGAATCCGATGAAGAAGTGGATCCGGAAATACTAGAGGCAGAGGAAAATTGGGGTCCTGTTGATCCTAAGGGTATAAGCGATTATTCTGACCAGGAAGATACCGGGCCTGTGCTCGAACTATCAAGGAAATTCAAGATGGATCGCGGGTTTCGGATAATGGATCGCGGGCTTCAGCACCCGATTCATGCTTTCAACGACACATCAGGGTTTATGGAAGCCAATTCGGGTTTGTTTGGAAGTAGGGCAGAGTATGAGAATGAATTGTCCGAGGGACAAACATATGACTCAAAAGAGGAAATGAAGAGCGCAATTGCCAGGTTTTACATCCTTTGCAACAAAGAGGTAAAACCTACGCACAGTGACCGCACAAGAATGAGGTTCAAGTGCAAGGACAGTTACTGTGGGTGGTACATACTCGCAAGGGCCACCGGTTATGGAACACAATGGCGTGTCTCCAAGTGCCCAACACAACATTCATGCCACGCGGATGTGACAAGAACAGATCACGCCCAGTTGTCAGCTGCTATGGTTGCCGAGTGTATATCCGCTCACATGAGGAACGATGTCGACTTGAATATTCAGGCTGTCTGAATTGTTGTTGCTGAAAGGTGCAACGGTCAGATACCGGCATACAACAAACTATGGCGTGGCCGTGAGTTGGCAATAGCCCGTCAATTTGGCAGTTGGGAGGGGTCATACGCTCTTGTAGTTCCATTGTTGGAGGCAATCAAAAGAAGCAACCCAGGTACTACATTGTTCCTTCAATTTTTATGTCATTTCATTCTCAATCAAAAATTGAACTTATTTTTTTAAATTTTTTGACAGAAACATTGTTTGAGGTGACCTCATATCCCACTGGTGAACCTGGACCATGGAGGTATTTTCATAGGGCGGCTTGGGCATTTGGACCGTGCATAGCTGCTTTTCAACATATCAGACCGGTCATCACAGTTGATGCATGTTTCCTGTCAGGCCGGTATAAAGGTAACTAATTTGGTTGTTTTCACTTTATTTATTTTAGTTGATTTCGGCTCTTACAAAAATGGGTTTTAACCATAGGCAAGCTGTTGATTGCAACCGGGTACGATGCTGAAAATCAGCTCCTCCCGTTGGCTTTTTCACTGGTAGAATCAGAGAGTTATGACGATTGTGCATGGTTCATGAAATGGTTGCGCCGTAATGTAATCCGCTCCAGATTCATGTGTGTCATCACTGATAGGGGAAAGGGTATCAAAAAGGTGTTCAGACAAGATGATATGGGGTGGAACGAGGAGGATAAGGATCAATGTGTTCACCGTCTTTGTGCTACTCACATAGCCGAGAACATGAAGAAGAACGGTTGCAGTGATAAGGCAATCCGTTTTTTTAGAATATGTGTGGCTAAGAGGAAAATGAGGAGGTACGAGCAAGGAATGCAAGCAATGGGGCAGGCATGTGACATTGCCCTCAATTGGCTGGACGGGGTGGGTAAATATTTGGATCAAGATGAGAACGAGTGCCCCAAACCATGGAAGATATTCCAAGCACTGGACGGTGGTTACCGTTGGGGCATCATGACTACAAACGGGTCCGAATCGCTTAATAAGGTCTTCAAGTCCTCTCGTAGGCTACCGGTTGCAGCAATAATTGAAGACACATTTTACAAATGTATGACATGGTTTGCGCAAAGGAGGGCCAAAGCAGAATGGGAAGTCAGTCAAGGTCAACAATTCTCGTGTCGTGTGCATCAGGTACTTTTATTTGTAGTTCTTTCTTCATAATTTTTAATTTAATGAACTTTGTTAAAAAAATCTGACTTCTTCATTATTTTTTAATTTTTCGTAGCTGATCAACAAACGATTCGAGAGGTCCGATAAAATGAAGACGCTGGGGGGCTTTAGAAACAACAACGAGTTCGAGGTAACCTCCACACAGGAGAGAGTTCACGCTTTCATACCTGACGATTCTGGTCGGTTTACCAAGGCCAATTACAAATACACGGTGATAATCGGGGATGATCACACGGTAACTTGCACGTGCCAGAAGCCTCAATTGGAGAGAATACCGTGCTCTCATGTTCTGTCCGTGTGTCGTCTCCGAGGCATCGACCCTGGCGTATTTGTAAGTCACTACTATCACATCCATACACTTATCAACACATGGAGCGCACAATGGCATGTCTATGGAAATCAGTCGGAATGGCCTCAACACAATGGCCCGGTCCTTGTTCCAGAGAAACAAAATATTGCTGTGGGCAGAAGACAGCACGACAGAATTCCGATGTGGATGGACGTTCTACATAATAGGAGAAGAAGACACCAAGCCGGCCGAGATACACAAGAAAGACAAAACAGAGCTGCTCGAGCTGCACGAGATTGAGAGTTAATGTTGCTTTTTTAATTGTACTCGTAGAAATGTTGTTTATTTTCGGTTAATTAGACGTATTTGTAATTTCCGATAACATTAGCATTATTCTATTGTATGCTTCTTTATATGGCTTTCTATTGTAATGTTTCTTTTGATCAAACAAACGACGAACAACAATTTCAGATTAAACGACATTTCAAACATAATGCTATCAGATTAAACGACATTTCAAACATAATGCTATCAGATTAAACGACATTTCAAACAATTTCAGATTAAACGACAGTACAAACTTTACATTTTTGATAAAAATTTCCAAAACAAAATCATAATCAACTTCAGAATCAGATTAAAAAAAAAACAGTGTCCGCTCCGACATAGTGCGGACCCGGGTCCGCTCCGGCATTCTGCGGACCCATATGGGGGTCCGCTCCGGCATTCTGCGGCCTCCCTCATATGGGTCCGCTCCGGCATTCTGCGGCCGTGTTAGATTTAGAATTGACCAGAAACGATAGTTATTTTATTAATTTATTTTGTTAAAATGTTATAAATAAAAATTTCGGCTTTTGTATTCTTCACTAAACAACAGAAACGATTGCCAAAGATTAACTTGTTAAAAACAAGAGATGGCTTAGACCATCCTTGTCTATAGATTCCCCTAGGTTCAAGCCTATATGTACTAGTCTTCGAGAACAACTTGGGTCTGATGTCCATCGGACTCAAATTTGAGTCCGATGGGTTTAGGGACCGTCCGATCCACTTTAAAATTCGTGCGCACGAATTTTAAAACAGATGCGAAAGTTGTGACGTGAATCTTAAAACAGATCAGACAGTCATCGAACCCATCGAACTCACTTAAACCTTCATTTATCCAATTACCGGTTTATTTCAACCTTTTTCAAAAAAAAAAATCTAATAAAATTAACTGGATATGTTCATTTTATAAAATTTTAATTGCATGAAATAAATTCAAAAATTATAAAAGAAAAGTATATATGAGGACGTATTATTCTAGTAGAATAATAAGATCAATAATTAGAATTATAATTTAATTATGGCATTTGGAAATATTGATATAAAGGAAGGTTGTGGCAACTCTTGACAGATATTTATCCGAAATTTTTAATAATAATTAATTTAAAAAAAAAAAGGATTTTGTAAAAAAAAAAGTTGGAAAAAAGTTCTTTATGCTTGGACAACAACTGCTACTCTCTAAATGCTCAACTATTTTTTTTAAATAAAAAATAAAATTAAACCTTTCAGTTTTAATTATTTACAAAAAAAATATTTCAGCCAAATTTCATACTCGTAATATTTGACTATTACTATTAATAGTGGCGGAACTCAAGCCAAGCTAAAGGTGGCTAAGCTAATTCTATGAATTGAAAATTTTCACTTTTGTTCTTTAAATTTTTAGTATTTACAAAAACTATTACAATTAGTCCCTTTCTAAAACGAAATTACATCACACATATTCATCTAACCCCCGTATCTCAATTTTCTAATTCCACCCCTAACTATATAAACGAAATTTATAGTGTACCTATAAAATTTTCAAAATAGCCAATTTTTTCATAAAAACATCATAATTTATCTAGGGAAAATTGTTAAAATGCCACTACAAAACCTTCAATTCTTAAAAATACCACTCCAAAATTAGAAATTATCATAATGCCATTCCAAACTTCTTCAAATTGTAAAAATGCCACTCCAAATAATTAATGACTAAAATACCCTCCCTTCTTCTCCTCCTCTTCTTCCCCTCCTCTTCTTCCCCTGCCATGGCACGAATCTCAAAGCACAAAAACTGACGACTCCAAATTAAAACAAAATGTTTTGCGCTTTGAGATTCGTGCAGAAACAAAATGTTTTTGTGCAGAAACAAAATGTTTTCGTGCAGAAAGGAATTCAAACTGTTTTTTTGCTTTGAGATTCGTGCCAGAATAAACCAAATGTTTTTTGTGCTTTGAGATTCGTGCAGAAACAAAATGTTTTCGTGCAGAAAGGAATTCAAACTGTTTTTTTGCTTTGAGATTCGTGCCAGATTAAAACTGACGACTCCAAATAATTTAAAAACAAAATGTTTTTGTGCTTTGAGATTCGTGCAGAAACAAAATGTTTTCGTGCAGAAAGGAATTCAAACTGTTTTTGTGCTTTGAGATTCGTGCCATGGTAGGAGAAGAAGAGGAGGAGAAGAAGGGAGGGTATTTTAGTCATTAATTATTTGGAGTGGCATTTTTACAATTTGAAGAAGTTTGTAGTGGCATTATGATAATTTCTGATTTTGGAGTGGCATTTTTAAGATTTGAAGGTTTTGTAGTGGCATTTTAACAATTCTCCCCTATATCTAGTATTCCCATAAAAACTTAAAATCTTCTCTTCTATCCCTTTTATTATTCAATCTATTATTTAATAATTTTTAAATTAAAATTAACAAATATACCCTCGCTTCTCTTCTCCTTCTTCTCCTTCTTCTCCACTCTTCTCTGTAGCAACCGCTTTACTCCATATAAATGGCTCCGCGGGGTTTTAATTGACGATTCTTCAACACTAGATTAATTCTTCAAGAACAGTATATTAATCCGCTTGATCTATGCAGAGCAAACAATTGAGTAGGAAAGCTATCACTATACTTGAATTAAGGACCACAAACTATTAAAATGAACAAAGAAAAATGTGAAAAAATCATTATATTCACTTCCTAATTAAAAAGTGTTTATATCAACAGTTCAATCTACAGCGCTGAGAGAGAACTACGCATAAAATTGCTTTCTAATTAATTTCATAAATGGCTTCTCGTCGGATCATCATGTGCATTGAAATCCTAGCCCCATCCTTTATCTTACCAACGAATGCAGCTGTTGCGGCCGATAGCCTGACACCCGCTCCTGTCGACGTGGAGATAGTGTTTTGCAAACGGGCCGGGTCTGACACCCGCTCCTGTCGACGTGGAGATAGTGTTTTGCAAACGGGCCGGTCCGGTCCAGACCCGGCCAGTCCACGGTCCGACGGGTCCAATTTTTTGTGGTTGGTCCAAACCCGTGCTAGGGCCGTGGTCCAAATTTATAGGGTCCGGTCCAGTCCAAGGTTCGGTCCGAGTTCTGGTCTTTATATTTTTTTTTTTTTCCAGTGAGCAGTCTAATAATTTTGATCAGATTCAAAATTCAATTTAGAGAAAACGGCTACATGAATTTTTTTGTTCTTTATATCAAAATAAAGGTATGAAAGTCTAGTTTTCAGATAATATAATTTCTCTATACAAAAATATTACAGATTGGTACAGTTTTAACGATTAATTAACAGAGGTCAGAAATCATAAAAGCTGAAATTCTAGTGACCAGTCCTATAATTTTGACCATATTCAAAATTCAATTTAGAGAAAATGGCTACATGTATTTTTGTGTTATTTACATCAAAATAAAGGTATGAAAGTCTAGTTTTCAGATAATATAATTTCTCTATACAAAAATATTACAGATTGGTACAATTTTAACGATTAATTGACAGAGGTCAGAAATCATAAAAGCTGAAATTTCAGTGAGCAGTCCTATAATTTTGACCATATTCAAAATTCAATTTACAGAAAATGACTACATGGATTTTTGTGTTCTTTATATTAGTGTAGATTTAGTGTAGATTTAGTTTCCCGTTCTTGAGTCCTCATCGTCTGCATTAATTCAAAAGAGCATCTTTAGAGTTAACCCTGCTCGGCCGTTTAATTTTAAACGGAGTTAATCTGACCTTAGTCTATAATACAGGACAATTGAATATTAGTGTAAATTTAGTTTGCACAGATCTTAAAGCAAATCATACAGTCCCGATGTATTAATTTAAAAGATTCTTTTTTCAAGTTAATGCAGAGGATACGAATTCCCCGTTCTCTGGCGACAATGAGACCTGCTAAGAAGAGACGTCCCAACTTCCTCATCATCTCAAATAACATGCCGCAAGGGACCCAATAAGTTTGTCTTCTTGTATACTCATATGTTGCGGGTCGCTGATACATGGAATTTTCTATTTTAAGTTGTGGTGACGCTTGACAATAGTGAAATATAGAAAAAAAAAAAAGAAGAAGGGAAAATTGGGAAGTTCATTTCTAGTTTGTTCCTACTCAATTGGACGAAGTGGAATGTACTAATTTTAAAACCGCTAGAAATGATCAATTTTACAAGACCTCAGCACACATTCGGATGTTAAAAACTGTTACAGAATACCCATCTTAACCTGTGATCCAGGAATAACTACTCTCGTCTCTCATATTAGCTGTCGTTGTCGGCAATGCCTCCACTAAACGACAAAAGATAGCACTGCAAACAAACAAAAAGATTTTGCAATACTACCCACATAATTTCATTGGTTATAGTTAGTGGAAAAACGTGCCGTTTGTTGGGATTAACACGTTATGATTTTGTTATGATTTTAGTTTGTGTCATGCATGCTAGATGTGATTAAGTTAATTTTTCACGTGTTGTGATGTACTGTGATTAAAATATAAATGGGTGGTCACGTTCGTGAATGGTTACGTCACATGAGTCATGCCGTGCTCAAACGTGCCGTAACCAAATGTAACTCGCGTGACTCACGTGACTATTTTATCATAATTTAAGTTAATTTATTCAATATTCATCATTTATTCAAGATCTAACGGTTCTAATGACACATGATTCGCGTGATCACGTGTTGTAACTAGATATTTCGCGTGACGTGCCGTGCCAAATTTTCAAAAAATAATCATGACACGGGACACGCGAATCACGGTACGTAACCGACACACGTGCCGTGCAGTTCCGTGACGCGGTGTTATTTTTCCCACTCTAGTTATAGTTCCGCCCAATAATTAACTTATTTTAAGGACTTCTCATTTTATTGTATTGAATAATTCATCCAATTCTCATAGTCGTATATAAGATAAGTTTATTAATTTTGAGACAATTTAGAATTTAATTTGTCATTCCTCATAAAACTATTAACACTACATTTTTTATAAGTTTTAAATTATTTGATGAAAGTCTAAATGCATTTAAATAAAATCAAATATATTAAATTATATATAGTTATATAGGCAGGGGCGGATCCAGGATTTTGATCAGGGGTAGGCAAACATTTTTTTTTCTTGTCAAGGTAATTTATTTTCCTGTTTTGACTCATGCGTAGAGAACAAAGATACACTGAGCTTTTATTTTTCTATTTTGACTCATCCTTTTTTGACTCATAGGCTTCTATTTAATTTATTTCTGGACCAGGGTTGGGCACGATTTTGGGCCAGAGGTAGGCACAGTCTAAAAAATACACTGGGCTTAAACTTTTTTTCAAATCCAGGGATAGGCACTTGCCTACCCCTGGGATCCGCCAGTGTATATAGGATGTTATTAAATTTAAGTCAATTTAGAATTTTATTTATCATTAATCATTAAACCCAGAGGCGAAGTCAAACTTTCAAGTTATGAGGATCAAACGTAAATGAAGGTCAACCATATAAAATTCCCTTGCTGTGGATAGAAGTCATTTTACTATAAATTATATAGAAAATAAGTTGCAATTTAAAAAATTTGAAAATAAAATAAAGGTAAATTGATCCCATTCTTATACTGTATATTCGTCCCTGATTAAACCAGTGAGACGGCCTTCACAATTCTTAAATTGTTACGGAAGGCTAAATATCTTAGAAAATCAAGTCAATTTTGATATATGTGATATGAAGATGATTGATAAAATATCTATAATTTTTAACTTTTTTTAAATAATAATATATTTTAAATATATAAATCACGAGCAAAACTAGTGTGTTGTGCTCGTTAAGAGGCAGAGGGATTCATAATTTTGATCAGGGATAGGCTTAACATATTGACAAGTGTAATTAGGACTGTTAGATCTTGATCGAATGGTGAATCTTAAATAAACTAATTTAAATTATGAATAAAATAGTTAAAACTTAAACGTGACCAAACGTGACAAACGTAACCGGTCACGTGTGGTCATGGCGTGATTAACGTGCTGTGACCATTCACGTGCCATGACCATCCTTCCAAATTTGTTCACGGCACGACACGATACGTGGTCCAAGTTACGACGTGACTAGTCACGACACGGTACATATTTATATTTTTTTAATAGCGAATATCTTTTTCTCCTAACAAATCAATGATTCTTCTAAGTAGAGTAGCGAATCGGACTGTATTTTTTTTTTCTTTCTTTTACGCGAATCAGTCTGGGCTGACTTTCTTTTCCGCACAATTTTCTTCTATTGGACTGTGAATTAAATCCAAGAGTAGACATTATACCTATTCAGGAGTAGGTACAAGTATAAAATACAACTGGAAAAAATGGATGCATAAAATAACTTATATAAAGTTTATTTTTTTACGGCTTGACTTTGTACTAAATATATTCAAAACTTTTAAAATTTTGTATGCATACACATCACTCATGAAATAAATTAGTTTTAATAATTTGGATTCGTTGTTTGATGCCAATTGATAGAATTTTGAAGTTGTACTCACCAAATTTTCTTAGTGAGCACAACACACACTAGTTTGCTCTATGAATGTATTAAAATAACTTAAATGAATTCAATAAATTTAAATTTTTATATGTATATACATCACTCAAGTGGATCAATTTTAACCATTTAAATTTATTATTTGAAATCAATTCAATGAGTTTTTTGTGATTGTGTTGACATGCTATCTTTTACTAAATGTATCATAAAAGTTAAGTGTACAACGCAGAACTGCGTACATAGTTATTTTATTTTATATCGACTTACTATGGCTGGCGACCTGGCGTGGCTGTCTCGTGAATTTCTTCTTTACAGAGCGTTTTTATCGGGCAACTTGAATTGCACTTGAGAGTAGGTCTGATGGGCATCGGACATACTTTGGTTCGATGGATTTAATCACCGTTGATTTGCTTTAAGATTCGTGCAGAATGCTTTAAAATTCGTGCATATCTGTTTCAATTTTCGTGCACACAAATCTTAAATTAGATCGGACGGTCATAATGCTGTTGAACCTAAAAGTAGGTCCGATCTCCTTGAATTGAATTGATGTTGGAAGCTTTAATAATAATAAAATATATTAACATTTACTTTCTTCACATGCTTAGTTCTCAAATCTATGGCTATGTTTGAATTACATAAGGATAAATGCTATTTTAGAATAGTAGCTATTCGAAATAGTAATATATATTCAAATAATGTTTTTATTATTCAGAATAGTTAGAATAGTTGTTGTTTCTATTTCTTGTAAATGTTGGAATAACTACTATTCAGAAGTGTGAAGAGAGAAAAAAATTACTTCTTTTTTAGATTTCCGCCAACACAGTTTTAAAATGACAAATTTGACAACACTTCCGCTATCTTCATATCGTGACAATTCGTTAAAGATTCTACTTGCCTATATTTCCTCTTAATTAGCACTTTATTAATACTATTATTTATTGATTACAGCTATTCAGTACTCCAAGTACAATTCAAATAATATTTTTACTAATTCGAATAGCACCATTTTTACACTTATCTGAAAATTACTATTTCTTTTATTCTCATTTACTATTCACAAATTTTACTATTCTAACTATTCGAATAGACTATGAGACTACGAAGCACCTAGGGTTGCACAAATAATTCGTAGTTCGTAATTCGATTCGAGTTTGATTCGAAAAAGTTCGTAAAAAATTCGATTTGAAATTGAGTTCGTTCGAAATTAATTCAAACCAAACTTAGTTCGAAATTAATTCAAACCAAACTCAAACTGGACCTAGTTCGTTAGAAATAGGTTCGCAAATCAAACTTAGTTCGAAATTAACTCAAACGTGAACCATTAATTTTTGCTGATAATAAACTTTAATGTTTTATTTATAATAATATTTGGGTTTGTAATAATTCTAAAACTTTGGTGATTGTTATGTACTTCTATTGATATTTAAATTGTACTTTGAATACTTTGGATATTTGAAAACTTTGGTGATGTTGCTCCTGTTGACTATTTGAAAAACTTTAGATTATGTGATTGTACTAAACTTTGGTGTTTGATATAAATTTTGGTATTTGTAATGAACTTTGATATAAACTTTAGTGTACTGTGTAATTAGAATTCAGAATGCCTGAGTTTTTATTGAAGTGCTGTAATTTCGAACTATGACCCAGCCATAAATCATAACTTGTAAGTCGTAACAAAGTTCATAAAAGTTTGAAATTGAGTTCGTAAAAAGTTTGATTTGAAATTGAATTCGTTCAAAATTAATTCAAACCAAACTCAAACCGGAGGTAAGTTGGATTCGGTTCGGTTCGTTTGCAGCCCTGGAAGCACCAATGATTAAATGATCGTGAAGTTTATATTTTCTAATGGCATCCGCACCAATGATTAAATAAATGATCGTGAATTTTATAAGATAAGAGAGCGCGGAGCGTGCCAGGGCCAAGGAGAGAGAGGGGACCGAAGGGTGATAGTTTTTTTTTTTTGAGGAAAGACCGAAGGGTGATAGTCAAACCGAAATAAAAAGATGAACCAGGGCTCCTCCTCCAGTCGCAGCGTAAGTTCTCTCTCGCATTTCAGGCCTAATCTACTATTAACTCAATCAAGATATCTTTCTGATTTAGATTCGATATGAGCAGAGATCGGAATCGAGCTATCTCTCCGCTGGAGAAAGGCTCTGTGCGGCATTTTTACCATGCATACTAATAGTGGAGGCGATTGTTTTCGCCGTGGCTGAATGCTTCGACCACCGGCCGTCGCCTCTCGTCGGAGGGTCCTTTGGGAAGATGTCGTACCGCGATTTTGTGCGCCTCTCAGATGAATCTAAATGCTGTAATTTTTATATATTTTATTTTAGACATTAATATTTCTGCATGTGTTTTGGTCTGGAATTTAAATCAGTATAATGAGAACCTATTAATTAGAAGTTAGAACTGTTTTTAATTGGAAAATGATAAAATGAAGAGAAGTTCGGAAATGTGAGGTCTAGAATCAACCAACTCTACAACCGTTACCTGTCTTGTGGTTTGTTTCTAATCGGATCTGCTTGTTTTGGGAGGGAGAATACAAATATTTGGCCCAATTTATTTTTAGCGAAAGTTTGAATCACGAAATGAAAATCAGTCAGTTCTATTATTCTCTCCAATTTTCTCTACAACTCAAAGATTCATACTGGTATTGATTGTTGCCAACTTATTTCATTTCTGGGGTTGCCCTTTGAGAAGTTTCGGTAAATGAGGTGGAGGCATTGTATGAGCTATACAAGAAGATTAGCTGCTCCATAATTGATGATGGGCTTATTCACAAGGTACACAAGATTTCCTTTCTTATTTGTTAATAAGCTTTATCTTTTCTACTTTTACCATGAGTAGGGTTAAAATGCACCATGTTTTGTGCTGCAATCATGCTGCACATTCTTATCTTCATTTTCAAAGTTCAAACAGTCATTTCGAACCGCTCAACATGCTCCATATTAAAATGTGTGCTTGGAGACCGATTTAATATTTTTGATTTTTTTACTTATTTTTAGGAGTAGGGTTAAAATGCACCATTGGTTTTGTGCTCCAATCATGCTCCACATCCTTATTTTCATTTTCAAAGTCCGAACGGTCGATTTGAACCGTTCACCATGATCTTTGTATTAAAATGTGCTTGGAGACCGAATTTTATATTTTTTGAAAACTTTTTACTATTTTTTTAAATAGGTACAATGTGCTTGAAGATTCTGGACCATCCAAAACAGTGATTTTGTACCTATCTAAAAAAAATAGTAAAAAAATTTCAAAAAATATAAAATTTTGTCTCCAAGCACATTTTAATATGAAGATCATGTTGAGCGGTTCGGATCGATTGTTTGAACTTTGAAAACGGAGAAAAATACGTGGAGCATGATTGGAGCACAAAACCAATGGTGCATTTTAACCCTTCTCTTCTACCATTTTTGTATAATTATGCAGTAGTTTTTGGTTTTTTTCAATTGCGACTTACAAACAATTACGGGTTTCATTCTTCATATAGAGTGCCTATCTTGGAAAGATAGTACTGAGTATTAAGAAATCTATGACTTGGTTGACCTTAAGGTAGAATATATTAATGTTATATAATAATTAGTAAATCATTTTAGGGTGTTTGTATGAATCACGGGCAAGTAAGGTTTGATGTAAAGATAGAGGAAGAAACAGAGGGATTTATGGAAAAATTCAAAGTACATTAATTTGTTGCACTTCAATTTAAAGCACAATGATATCTAATATTTACAAGCATCCTGTTACAACAAAAAAAAAGGTTAAGATAATGGAGATTGTTTCTTGGAAGCTACGTACTCTTAAAAAATCATGTTCCTGGCCTGTTGTGCCAATAAAGTAATAATATTTTGGGTTTAAGATGGATCTAGATTTGATCATTGTGCATAATGAAGTCAACCTAGATGTCAATTCCTCTGTATCAATTATTTATGACCAATAATTGATTGCTTGGTTGTTTGTTGTTATAAGTTTTGACGTATTTGTTTTAGACGAATCATCCTTATCAACATCAATAACATTAGCATCATACAATAATAGTAATAATGGTACACTGCAGCAGGTGCAGTAATAATACTATATTAATAGTAGTAATAATAGTAATAACAATAATTGTAATATAGCAATATTAATAGTTAATTGTAAGTAATTATATTACTGATAGTCCCAATTAGTTAAAATAATACTATAATAGCAATAATTTATTATGATAATCATAACAATAACAATAACAACAACAATAATGATAATTATTGTTGTTGTTTTTGTTGTTGTTCTTGGTAGTTAATACATTGTTCTCGCTAATATTACAATTACCATTATTATAATCAGTGAGCTTCTTGGCGTTGTTATTGTTATTGGTGTTTTTCATATAAAATTATTTTTTGCTAGGAAGAGCTTCAAAAGGCATTGTTTCTGACACCTAGTGGAGAGAACCTTTTTCTTGACAGAGTATGTAAAAGTTGAACTGTTTTTATGTTCTAAGAAAATTGTTGATTACATGTTATTTGTACAAAAGATATGTTAAAGCATTGACCCTAACGTATTCATGGAATTTCTCTTCTAAATTATGTCTAGTTTTGCTATTTTAATTCAAACCTATCACTTATGCAGGTGTTTGATCTTTTCGATGAGAAGAGAAATGGGGTCATAGAGTTTGATGAATTTATCCATGCACTCACTGTGTTCCATCCTTTTGCACCATTGGATGATAAAATCAACTGTAAGCACAATGTCCTTGAGATTTTTGCATAAATTATAAATCCAAATTTGAATTCAGAATTATAGAGGAGCTAACCATTGAGGTACTATTTTCTTTCACAGTTGCATTTAGACTGTATGATTTGAGGCAGACCGGGTTCATTGAACGCGAGGAAGTCAGTGCTTATTATTTGTTATAATTTCTATTGTAGTTACATGAGGTTTAGACCATTAGATCATTGGATTGAAAATTGGTCCATAATATATGTGCTTTAAATTATTTTCAATTTTCCTTTTGTAATGTGTTTTATGTTGTAAGGTTGAGCAAATGGTGGTTGCTATCCTGTCCGAATCAGACATGAAACTGACTGACGACCTTATAGGCGCTATAATAGACAAGGCAAGCATTATGAATTCATGGACCAATTATATTCTTCTATTATCATGATATTTTGTTTGAAATGATGAAACTTCTTTCTGAACTTTATACAGACATTTGAAGATGCTGATGCTGATAGAGATGGCAAAATAAACAGAAAAGATTGGAAGGAGTTTGTGTTTCGGCACCCAACTCTATTAAAAAATATGACTTTACCATACCTCAAGTATGGTTTTATTCTTTTTCCTAATGCTCATGTTACTTAACCTTTTTTGTATTAGTATTTTTGGTATGATGCAACTGCTACCAAAAAAAACTTGTTTGTGCTCCAACTATAAAAAAAGAATCTGACATCTTGCTGTGACATTGCAGGGACATTACAACTGCATTTCCTAGCTTTGTTTTTAACACAGTGGTTGAAGACTGAAAGTACTGGAGAGCTGAAGTACAAGTCGATGCTTTAAAACAGTTCACCTCTTTATGTATTAAACAGATAGATCAATGGTCAGCGGTGATGTGGGTACTGGGACTGTTTTTTGCCCACATAGAGCTTCATTTGTGTTGAAGGGGAGAACAAAGCATTGTTATTCAGAGAACTGAAAATCTGATAATCAGGCGCTGAGTTCTTTCCATGATCTCCGACAAAAGGCAACTAGTGGTGGTGTTGCAGAAATCTCTAGCTTTTTTTCTTTATTTTTATTTGACTACTGACAGGATCCAGAGAAACAGCGGAAGTCTAATTTGTCCAGTTAGTATTTTTATCTTTATTTTTGTGGAGGCCTATTCAAAATCTATATAATTGGCCCCATTTAATTTTCTATTAATTCATCATTCCCAATTTAGTTTGTATTTTTTAATGTAAATATATTATTTTTTTAGAAAATAACTCCGATGTTTCTACAGATCTAACAAGTGCTCTTTCTATTTTCTTCTCTCATTTTTTAATAATTTCTATAAATAAAAAATTCTCCGGTTGGTCTATAACTTTTGAATGTATTAGCCCGTGTGGACCAATGTCAACGTATAGAAAACTTGCTTTCAAATGTGTATAAGCATAAGCGAAAAACTTTCCATAGCCCAATGCACCAAGGAGATCCATGAATCTTTAACCGAAATTTTTATTAATAAAAAAATATTAAATTAATGTCGACATAGAATAAAGAATTCGTCAGATTTTCATATCTAACAAAGACGTTACGGTTCGTAACGTCTTGATTAACAACACTTAGCCACGTAGATTAGAAGAGGAGCTAGCCGTTGAGAACGGTGACGTCTAGAGAGAAAAGAAAAGAAAAAAAAGGTGTGGCCGTTGCGAACGATGACGACCTGCGCAAAAAAAAAATAATAATTTGAGGCCGTTGCGAACGATGACGGCCTGCGGTAGAAAAAAAAATGTGGGCCGTTCGGAACGATGACGGACTGTCGGCAGTATAGAAAAAGCGCCTTGGACGTTATTCTTCGTAACGGGCGGAATGATGAAGGCAATTCCCGGGTCCCAGCGGAAAAAAATTAAAAATCTGAACATTGTATTCCTTAACGTTCATAGTGTCTGACATACATGCAGCAGGTTTGTTGATATTTTAAATTTAATTGCTTAGTTTTATCGGTCTTATTGAAAAGCTGTCCGAACTTTGTAATATACTTTGTTATCTATTTTTTTGCAGGAACCTCTTCTAGTTACATGCGGAGATGAAGCGATACAACACTCGTGTATTTAGTAATTGTTGTTTTGTATGCATAATTTTGTAATTTGTTTGGACATGATACTTCTAGTTTCATTTATATTCGTATTTTGGTATTTGTATTTTGGTATTTGTATTTGTATTTGTATTTTTGTATTCGTATTTTGTTATTTATGCATAATTTTGTAATTTGTATTTCCATTTATAATTGGCTGAATTTTTTTTTTAATATTTAGTAAAAATTTGGTGGAGTGCATTTTGTAATTTTGACAGCACCATAAAATCAAAGCACAAAAACCAAATCCGAAAACCAAATCCCCAAACCGAATACATCATGGCCAAATGTATCATGATCGAATTCATCATGACACAAGCATATCCCAACGGCCCGATCCCAGAATACAAGCATACAAGCACAGAAACTAACGTAAACTACAATAATCATACAAGCACAAAAACTAACGTAAACTAACAAATAGTCATACAAGCACAAAAACTAACGTAAACAGCCGTTCATCAAACAACATACATGAAATGAAATACCTAGTCAAAAGTGAACTTGGCTGGCTGTTGGCGCTCTCTGAGTGGGTATATGCGTGCTGGCTCTTGTTGTTGTTGTTGTTGTTGTTGTTGTTGTTGTTGTTGTCCTCTCCTACGCCTCACTTAGACATTATTGTATGCATCGACACTGTGTAACGGGGTGCCAAATAAGCTCTCGACCGCTTGTGTACAGGGTGTGACGACTTGACTAGGTACCGTATCGTCATATGTACCAGTAGCAACTGGCTCGGGCATCCTGAAATGGTCATTCGAACCCTACAACAATCGCCGAAGTCTTTACCAAACATATAGAGACGATTATTTAAATAAATTTTGTAATTTCGAAATAATTACCTGGTACACCTGACTTGGTTCTGTATGACCCATGTATTGCTCATCGTAAGCAGAGACCTGATGGTATGTCTGGTGTCCAAACTCATCAAAACCGACAAACTCACTCGGTCCCTATAATAAATATTGTAGCATTGTAATAAATATTCAACCACGATTTTTTATGATTAAATTTCTTACGAGTTTGGAAGAAATACCTGGTAGACATGACTTGGTCCGATGTGACCATGTAACGAGGAATCTTAGACGTGAATGCCATGGTGTGTCGTGCATTGCCCCTCCTGTGTAGGACCTTGCTGGTACAGCACATTTTGAAGCAACTCTGTCAGTGTTGTATCATCCCAATTGAACTTGTGTATTTCCTACAACAAATATTTAGTGCTTAATAAATGTAGAATCGACAATCAACAACAAAATTCTTACAGTATAGAATAGTTACCTGGTCGAGCAGACTAGGTCTTGTGTTGCCCTGTGCAACACTGTCATGTGTGGCTCTGACATTGCCCTCCTGTTCCTACAATACCGTATCAGTATTTCAATAAATACAATCGATAATTACTTAAGATTTTGTAAAGTTTTGTACACTTACCGGATCGACCTGAGGAGGTACGAATCGTGCGAGGTAGTCCATCAACCCGTTATTCGAGTTTAGCCAATTCTCTCTATAATGGTATAGTGGGGATCATCATCTGCGGGCAAGTCGGGGATGGGTTCTTGACCGGGAGGAATATCACCATCTGGAATGTCCTCGTAGTTGGCCGGAAGATCGGCCGCTCTCATCATGTCATGGTATTTAGGCTCTATACCATTGTCTCTGAGAAGGCCACAACTTAATCTTAGCAAAAACTTCCCCATTGTTTTAAGAGTCTTTGTTTTAGCCAGAGCTATACCGTACAACACTATCTTCACTCCTCGTAGTGCCTACAAAATAAAAACAAAGTTAGTAACTAACCTATATGAAAGATTAATATCATAAAATAAAAACAAAGTTAGTAACTTACAGCACGTGTGTTCTTCGGGGCATTGGGAATGTACCCTACTTCGTTATGTTCATCCCTATATTCTGGAATTGGATGTTCAAGACCTTGTATGCACCTTCTCGACAAGAAGACATTGTGCATACAATTATTTTGAAACCAAGTCCGATATGGAAAAAGCTGGTCGTCCGACCATAGTCCCGTCGGAGCAACCAAGTGATCCGCAGGATGAGATGCCTGTTCTACGTAGGTGTGGTGCTCAATAACCCAATCTTTTCTTGTCACATGCACAGAATGAATAATGTTATGTAACCGGCGTACCTCGTCCTCGCCCAACGGGGGTGCTACTGGGATGGGCTGTGAAAAGCCAAACTGACGCATCACCCGATTAGGATAATGGTGTTCCACTATCCAAAAGTGTATTAGTGGCACAACGACTAGCCACACATCTCTATCATCCTGAACTCGTGCTGGCAACGGAGATGGCTCCTGGTCCAACATTACTTTGTAAGGTTTTCATCTTACCATATAATCTTCAAGATCCTGCAATTGGCTTCGGAAGTAGCCAGGTCCAGCCTGATTGTGAGCTTGATTATATACATGGCGACAGCACCACATCTCCCCGATTGCAGGACACCTGTAATACAAAATTTAAGATTCTTAATAAACATAAAACACATCAAATTAAAGTATTGTAAAGTTTTTTGTAATTACCTTTCTGGATTTGGGTAGCCCCAATGTGGAGTCCATTCATCTTTGGGATAAGGACGGCCGGCCAGTAATCTGGACCAACACCAATGCTGTAGAAGAAGAGCTGGTCCCCACATAGATTTCGTCCGACGCTCAACGACAACACACAAGTTCCTATAGAGTAGTGCTAGAATAGCACCACCTCAGTTGTATTGCACCGGTTCGTCAAGGTTTCCAAGAAATTACAGATACATCACCGGAACCGAATCTGCCGAAGTACTGGCGTACCTGCTCATCTGTAGGCTCACCCGGATTTTCAGCTGGCATGACAGCAAATTGAATGCGTAATTCTTTCAAACATATAGAATATTCGGACGTCGTGCGAACAGCACTTCCATCGGCCGACTGTGATCTCTTCTTCTTTTTAAGGACCGCATCCGCACTCCTAACTCCAAGAAACTGCTCCACTAATGCATGCGCATTTGTGTCTGCAAACCCGGTCACTGGAGCCCCTTTATTGGCAATCCCCACAGACATGACACATCTTGCAGTGTGACCGTCATCTCTCCCACAGGAAGATAGAAAGTGTGCGTCTCCGGTCTCCACCGCTCAACAAGGCCAGCGAGGAGCCCTTTGTCAATGTTCATATCATCCATTCGAGCTATCTGATACAAACCGAGACTACACAAGAATGGGTCGCAGCGCGCATGGCGTGGAATCGCAGACCGGTGATCAGAGTCAAAATAACGATGATTTACGTAGGGTTTTGGCTTAGGTTTTACATATTTTCTCGCACTTATGTTTACTTTATTAGAGAAAAAGGCTACTGTCACCATTCTTTATGTTTTATTGTAGAAAACAGGTTTTGGGACTATTTTACACCAAATGGAGCTAGAATCAGGTCAATCGGATCAGCGACGCTCATCGACTAAGTCCCTGTTACGGCCAGTATTGACCAATACGGACCAGGCCTAGCACAGACCAGGAGATAGCGCTGGAAGCAGTTAAACTCTAACTGCCAAGGTCCTAATACGGACCGTATCACCTGATACGGCCCGTATCCGAAGGCATCTCTTGGGGAATAACTGCCGACAGCTGTTTCCAGATTGATTTCTTAGCCTCCAATCAACCTCTACACGTCCCTACACTCCTATATAAGGCCCCTGGGCAGAAGAATACATCATCTTTGTAATTAGGGTTAGATTTGATTAAAGAGAGAAGAGAGGAGTGATTGTAACCATGCCGTTCCGCGGCTAAGTTCCTTTTCTTAGGGCTAGGCAGTAAACCTTGTTACTCTTGATGTTTTGATATATATATTTCTGTTGATTATGATTTCTTGTTGATGTATCGAATATGCTTTTGTAATTTATTATCTCTTCACCTAATTTCAATGATCTAGTTGAGTTCATTAGAGTAGTGACAGTGCTTTAAAGAAAACCTTCGCGGGGAAACCATAAACCAGAACAACAAAACGCATGACCAAATTCCATCATTTGCGTAAGGTAAATCGCAGTGATCTGTGTAGTAATTTGGGAGATAAGAGACCCGATAGTTGCGTAAGGTAAATCGCATTGTCCTGAGTAGAGTCTCGATGAAAGATCTGTCATTCTGGCGTAACATAAATCGCAGTGACCTTTGTAGTTATCTTTCATAAAACAACAACAGAAAATCAGACGCAACATGAATATATTATCAAGGCGGATTGAGTGACAATGGTGTGCCGAAACCCTAGGAATTCTCATCTCTATCTTTATTTTAATTACTTTTCATTGTTTTCTAATTTACATTGATCAACAAACATCTCTCAAATTTCATATTTCATCTAGCCTTTCGAAAGGTTGTGATTCGATCGCTCGAAGCACTGAACCAATATTCCCTGTGGATCGACCTCGCATATACTACTCGATAAGGATTGCGCGCTTGCAGTCCGAACCGATAGCATTTACGAGTTTATAAATATTAAAAGAAACATTGCTCTCTTTTGAGTGATCAACCGGTGGTGTCGGACATCCACCCCGATATAATCCTGTCATTGTTATACAATTTGATTAAAATCAAAACTCGTAATTCAAACATTTATCTCTTTATTCAAAAACATGTGAATTTTGGATATGAGATGATTCATTGAGTAACTTACATTGTCAGATAACAGTGCGACCTTATGCTGTGCATGCGGCATCCATAATAAGTTGCTAAAATTCTTTGCCGGAGGATTACTCGGACACAACTGCTTGACATCCTGCATGCATAACATTTTAACCTTAAAATTAAAACAATCTAAATTTTCAAAAATGTGCATTTAAATCTAACTCATAATAGTTACGTTTGTATTTACATTTACATTGACATCCTACATCCAACATGTTTGACATCGGGTACAATTGCATAAAATTATACCTACCACGTAAAATTAAACCTAATCGGATGCAATTTAACAAAATTAAACCTAACAATAACCTAACTAACCTAACTAACCTAATTAACAATAACAATAACCTAATTAACAAAATTAAACCTAATTGGATGCTATTTAACAAAATTAAACCAAATCGAATAATTTACCAAATTAAACCTAACAATAACCTAATTACACCTAATTAACCTAATTAACAATAACAATAACCTAATTAACAAAATTAAATCTAATCGAATGCAATTTCACATAATTAAACCTAACAATAATTTTGACAACAAATTCAATCTTAAATTATTGTTAATTTATAAAGTTCTGTAATATTAAAAAAAAAATACCTAGATTTAGAGTTCTGTGGTGAGTTCAGCGGGGGAAGAGGCGGACAGGATCGGACCAGAGGTGGGCAGGATCGGGACGCTATGGAGAAGAACGGCCAGGGGTCTTCGCCTTTTTTTCGTTGCTCGCCGTGCCTCTCTTTTTTTCTTTTTTTTGGAAGTTACGGACAGAGACAGAGAAGAAAAGGACTTGGGCGATTGAAAATAAGAGGTCTGGCCGTCATCGTTGGCAACGGCCTCAAAATTTTTTTTTCTAAGTCTGGCCGTTATTCTTCGGAACGGCCACACTTTTTTTTTCTTCTCTCCCGGGACGTTATTGTTCCCAACGGCCAAACCTCCGACTTTGTTTTTTCCTTCTATCGCTGGCCGTCATTGTTCGAAACGGCCAGCCCGTAAGCTGGGTTTGTTAGCTTAGTTACGTAGTTAATCGGGCCGTTACGGTTTGTAACGTCCCCAGGACGTTACGAACCGTAACGTCTTTGTTAGATTTCAAAATTTGACGAAATCGTTATTCTATGTCGACATTAATTTATTCTTTTTTCTATTAATAAAAATTTCGGAATCTTTAATGATCTTTGAAAAAAATTGAGTTCCCATTTCTTGATTGGGTTTTTCTGTTCTCCCTTTGCTTTATTTTGTTTTATTTCACATTTTTGCAAACGAAGTTAACTACAGGATGGATTTGTTTCTCAAAAAATATATATATATATATATATATATATATATATAGATTGGCTAATGTGCTAACGTTATAACTTCGGCCGAAGTTATAACGAGTCGTTTTTGCAATTTCAAAATCCAAACAACCGATCCGAACCGTTCAACTTTTTCTAAATATTGAAATGTGCTTGGAGACCAAATTTTACATTTTTTGGAATTTTTTTGCTATTTATTAAGCCACTTTGAAAATACTGATCCGGTGGTTCAGAAAATTTTGCTGTTTTTTACTATTCACAGCAGATCTGCGATTTTCAAAGTGGCTTAATAAATAGTAAAAAATTTCCAAAAAATGTAAAATTTGGTCTCCAAGCACATTTCAATATTTAGAAAAAGTTGAACGGTTCGGATCGGTTGTTTAGATTTTAAAAACTAATAAACGACTCGTTATAACTTCGGCCGAAGTTATAACGTTAGCACATTAGCCAATCTCTCTCTCTCTCTATATATATATATAGAGAGAGGATGGATTTGATTTTCCTAATTTTACCAAAGCAGGGTTTTCTTAATGAGAGGAAATATATTTTTTCTCTGCTTATGCAACTTATTTTTGTTATCTAAGATATTTTTGATGTTTTTTCTCGTTGTTCTGAAAAAAAAAAGTATTTCTTTTAATAATTAGGTTATTTTGAATTGGATTTTTGCTTCAAATCATTGAGAACAAACTACAAGCATAGAAAACCTTTGATCTTGTCTCGTTCTTTTTATCTTAGTATTTTAGTCTGTTTCTTCACTTTTGGAATTTGGTTTTACCATTAAACTGAATAAAATTTCGGTTATTTTGGTTTTCTGTTTGAGAACGGATTTCTATCGGACTCAAATTTGAGTCTCATGAGTTCTTTTATTGTTTGATCTGTTTTAAAATGCACACGCACTGTTTTAATTTCCGGGCACATTCATTTTTAGTTTCGTGCCGATCTAATTTGCACGACTCTTAAAACAAATCAGACAGTAGACGCAAATTTCTCACAGTTTGTTATTCACATGATATATTTAAAGATTGATTCTGTTGTGATTGTACAGAAACGAATAAAATTTTAGTTATCAATAAATAATTCGGTTTGAACCTAATTAGACACGCCAGTCGTATCTGGCGCATTTCCTACTAAAATAAAGAAACAAATTTCTGTCCAAAGTCCAAACCATAGTTCTCAGGCTGGGTTCTATTGTTGCAGATTTCCTGATACATTCCTGTTAAAAGACCGAATACCTTGTCCCGTAACTTTACACAAGGAAGAGTACCACCGGGACCGCCAGTCAGTGACTTGTTACAAAATAACAACAGAAAAACGGTAACAGAGGATTTGGTTAGATTCCTAAAATGTAAAACCCCCCCCTTCTCAGGAAGTAAACGGAACACTCCCCGCTTTCCTCTCCCAAAATGGCCTCTCAACCCACCGTCGCGCCTCCGACTCCAACTCCAACTCCGCCGCCGCCACCTCCACCTCAACCTCCATCATCGGCGAAACAAGGGTTCCTCCGCCGTATCTTTCCTCTTCTTATGCTCACCAATTTGGCTGTCGGAGGTGCTAACCTTTTTTTTTAATTTGAATTTCTTTTTAGTTCTGTACCGTTCGGTGATCTTTCTGAGATTTATAATTGAAATGCCCTAGAATTTTTTGTAATCCTCTTTACGTTTGTTTTTGTCTCTATTTTATCGGATCAAAGCTAACCACAGAAGTACATAAAAGGGGGCATAACCCTGCAAAACCTCCAAGTGTAGTACCACAAAGAAATGTTGGTTTAGGCATTTTTAGGGAAACTTGTTTCTCTTAGTGTTGCATACATTGATACGGGATTTTTCTAGGTTAGTGGGATGTTTTGAGGTTTTGAAGTAGAATTGTTTCAAGGAAAAAGAAATATGCTGATATTATAGCTACTGTTAATCTGCAAGGGTGCATTGTTTGGTAGAATGCTATATATGTCTTGGGCACGTGACAAGCAAATTTAGTTTAGTTAGATGCTTAAGGAAAGGGATGTGACAGCCATATTTATTTGACAGCAGCAACAACCGACAACACAGTTATCAAATGAAAACTGTGAAGTTGTAGATATAATCTCTGCAGTTTTAATAGGCTGTGTTAAACTTGGTACAATTTGGAAGTCATTTTCCCATTGATCAAGTGCCTATTCGACTTAACCGTTAAATTTTTAAACCACTCAATGTATAATCAACTGGTTTTCAAATTCCATCAAATTTAGCACACAATCTATCTAAACTATAGATAAGATGTTGAGTAAGGCTTAGGTGCTATGGATAGCATAAGCTATTGTCTCAAAAACCTATCGTATAAACTTTAAACTTTGACCTAAGTAGCTCAGTAAATTGGTTATATAGTGAACTTGTAGAATACCAATTCTTACTATTTTTGGAATTTTTTACTATTTTTTATGATTTATGAAAGATGGCAAAAGATGGCTTAAAATAAAAGAAAATTGCCAATATATTAGGCCATTTTTTGCCATCTTTCATAAATCATAAAATATAGTAAAAAAAGTTCCAAAAATAGTTGGTATTCTACAAGTTCATTATATAAACAATTTACTGAGCTACTTAGATCGAAGTTTGAAGTTTATACGATAGGTTTTTGAGACAATAGCACGGAAGGCCTTATGCTATCCATAGCACCTAAGCCTTACTCTAAAGATGTTTATAATTTTTTGTTGTTGTTGTGATAATTGTTTGATTAGTTTTTCATGTTTGTCAAATAAGTATGCTGTCATAAGTTTGTTGTCAGTGTAACATATCACGATGCTTAAATAGGTTGGAATGTTGCTTAGTGAGGTGGATGAAAAATTGATAACCATGGTTTATATGGTTATTTGATATTTTCACCTGATACCTAGTACCTTTCTTTGAGTTGCATAGTTTATAAGTTCATTAGCATTCAAAACGTCTTTAGATGGTATGTCTAATGGGATTAGGGATCTATTCTTCTTTGGAACTTGAAAAGAGTACTTCTATTATATGTTTGACCTGTCATGTCAACTTCATATCCTGAAAATATTTCAGAAGGTAGTACTAGACATGTATGTGCTTAATTATTAGGAAATATGCTTATAAATATATAGAATTTGAAAGGATGCCTAATCTTTAACGTGCATCATGTCAAAATGGTGTTATTCTATATATAAACCTATTATTACAAGAGTTGATTTCACGTGTAGAAATTTTGATTTTTTACTTAATGAAGAACAACACTACCTGAAAAGCAGAACATTCTTTTTTTTTTTCAAGATGAAGAATTCTTTTCTTTAAAAAAATTGCTGGCAATCTTCAAGAATTGCAAATTTTACAAAATCGGAACAGCCTAGGCTTGTGATGAACAGGGATGGCAGGTTTTACTAAAAAATAAGCCCACCCTAAATATATTGGTTGACTTTTTTTGAAGCCAACTCAATTGAAAAACTTACTCCAGTCCAAATTTAGACAAAAAAAAAAAAAACACTCCATTCCAATCTGTTTTGCATGCAGGTTGGGTAAATTGGAAGCATTGTAAATTTGTAACAAAACTGTTACAAATTTTGTATTCCAGTTACCACTTGAGTCCACGAGAATCAGTTTTTTTGGTTGAAGCAATCCATCTACAAAGCAAGCAAACCACTAATTCCTAACGTACAGTGATGCAAATAGAATGAAATACAATCCAACAAAACAAAAGGTTAGTTGAGAAATTATCTCATAATGATTAAGATCAAAATTTAAAAGCAAACATCTCATAAAAACCAGAGTTCCTTGTTGAAAAGAATCACGTTACAAAGGTACATTGTTTCCTGTTATCATTATATTATGAAATAAGTGAGACAAGTATGCAAAATGAGCTTATGGTATATAGTGTTAAATGCTGGTTGTGTTGGGTTAAGAGAAGTTTTATGTTTAGTGAGGCAGAGTAAATTTGAGTTTTGAACCATATTACATCCAAAAGAATTCTAGCCCAGTCTGGGACATCATTCTGAAGTATTTCTTGGCTTTTACTCTGTTGGAACTCAAGCCTGTTTAATATAATATTCTGTTGTTACTCTTCTCTCTTTTCAAGCTTGGAAGTTCATTTGTTGCCTCTTTCCTTTCCACTTCCACACCTTGGAGCCTGAAACCATTAAGCTAATATCTCTTAATCAAGGGTAGGACCAGACATTGTCTTTTTTTTTTATCGGGTCCATTAAGGTTTACATAATATCTGTATGCAATGAAATTGTTTAATAAGATAGAGAACATGATGTGTCTTACCAAATTCTAATTCCGCTTTCAAGGACAGAGAACCGTAGTAATATAATATTGGAATTTCTCCATTAAGCAAATAGAAAGTTGGAGAATACAAAAATTAATAGAGTGTAATTTATTTTGACTCTTGTCTGGTCATATATAATTGGAACAGAAATTTTGTGAACTAGACAAAGGGTGATTTGGAGATCTTGAAGCAGATAGCATAAATATTGTATGAAAAGTACTATGGAAGTGATGTCTCTCTCTCGCTTCTCCCCTCCTGGATTTGCTTTTATGGGTTAATGGAAAAATTAAGCAGAAAGTGGCATGAGAATCTTGAAGATGAATAGGAGAAAGTCAAGTTATTACAGATCTAAAACCTAAAAATGATTTAAAAAAAAAAAAGATAACAAGCAACTACAAACTTTTATGTTTATCTCGAGCGTTTGTATCTAGAACTGCAAAAGAATGAGAGAGTATTGGGTGTAAAGTAAGGGGTAATAAATGGAATAATTCAGTTGTTTTTTGAGTGCATATGTTTTTTATTGGCTCAAGCTGTGTTAAAGGATTACGTTCCTTTATAGTTAATTGTATAAGCTTCAGTTGTTTTTCTGTCAAAATAATATTCTTAATTTTTAAAAGATTAACCTTTTAGCCTTTGCACGAGTCACCTACGATTAAGCCAACTCTTTGTAATATTTGGAATCTGTTTGTCTGATACTTCTGTTTATATAATCTTGGTTATTTTTGCAGTTTATGTTCTTACAAGAACCAGTCAGAAAGATAAGAAAACAAAAGAAGAGTCCTCCACTGAAATCAAAGCTCCTGAAAAAAAGCCACCTGAAACTGCTCCTGCTCCTGCTCCACTTCCTGTGAAGGAACTTCCACCAATTCCACCAGAGGAGCAGCTCCAGCTCTTTAAGTGGATCTTACAAGAGAAGAGAAAGGTCAAGACCCGTGACCCGGTAGAGAAAAAGAAAATTGATGAAGAGAAGGCCCTTCTCAAGGAGATCATCCGGTCAGGATCTATTCCTTCCTTGTGAGGGCAATTTGGGAAATTGGTCATACTTGTTGTGATCTTTGTTCTCTTTTGATTTAATAATCATTGTATTGATGCAGAATATTTTATTCAGTAGGAACCTTTATGTTTAAGCTGGTAAAGCCTGTCATTTGTTTCTGATTCCTGTAATTTTCATGCTGTTGGAAGGGTACGGCTCCAGCGAGTGTCAGATTTTGGTACTGGTGTGTGGTATGTTACACTTTGGGGGTTATTGCTGTATCTTGAAGTTGGTAAGACTTAAGACTCCTCACTCCTTACTCCAGTTTTCAAAGGGAGTTGAGTGCTATGGATTTGTACAACTTCCAAAATTCATTCATTTGAAGTTTTTTTGTTTTTGGTTAAATTGCATGTTGTTAATCTGTTAAAAGAAAATTATACTTCAATATGATTTTGCATTACCATAATAAGAATGTCTTCAACTATTCACTTCACTATTGGCAACGGTTTTGTGTTCATTTTCAATTGTTTGTCTATAAGAGAGTGTCAACGTTGCAGTGTTGTTTTTGTACAATTTTGAGATTAAATCTGGATACAAAAACATTTGAAGCACACTTGCCTACATGGAAACAAAAACATTTAAAGCACTCAGCGAGCATAAAATGCTTGAATGGCGAAGATATTTGATATTATATGTTGCAGATTTTATGGAACAGTTTCTATACAAATCACCAATGAATAGGCACACCTGCATGACTAACAGAAAAATGGGGGACCCATCCGTCAGTAACTTGTAACACAAAGTATGCTAGGGAATCTGAACTCGACAATTACTGCAGCTACACATGCATATACTATCAACACTTTTCAGATTAACAAAGATTTGGGATAAAACAGTAGGTAGTGAAATTTGACATATAGGAATAGGACTATCCATGTGGAGCTTTTCTGGCCTTTTGCTCTCTCTACACTTTTGGATTTTCCCATGTCAGGTCCCTTTCGTATCTTCCCTCTCTACTTATCTCAGAATTATGTTATTTCAATCCCTTCATTTTGTTATCTTCAAGTTAGTAAAAACATTTGTTGAGTATACATTATCTAGAGCTATGAAAAATGTACTGTTCATCTGCTCAGATGATAAACCGTTGATTTAACAGAAAATCGAGTTATAAACACCGATAGAGACAATTTATCTTCCTGAAACGAATTTTGTCCTGGGATTGTTGCAAAGACGAAAACGGTCTGGACTAAGGAACAAAAAAAGGGCCTCTGTACTGATTGAGTTGTTCAGTTTTGAGGAAGCTTTTATTTTATTTATTCTGATATAGATTATTTATACTGGCAAAACATGCAGTTCATTTTACCAAAATCACCTCACTGTTATTCTCACATCATATAGGTCTTTCTAATATATCTGCGTTTGTTTTCATGAAATGATAGTACTTTTCTGCATAGGTACTTAATTATTAATAATTTTATGGCAAAGTGGAAAGAAAACAAAATTGATTTTCTCTGTAATTTGGCCTATATATAAGCCAGTTGAGCTACCTTTTGTGGAGACCCGTCAGTTGAATTAGTTGTACGACTTGCTATTCTATCCTCTAGTGTCTCTCTCTCTCTCTCTCTCTCTCTCTCTCTCCATGAATCAAGCTTTGCAAGACCGGTATGTACCAGTTCTTCCACTTGACGATGACCAATACCGGCCATACCCTATGCCTCCTTACCTGCTTAATTCACTTCAAGATCAGAAGGTAGCACCACGCAGAGCTAGCTCTACTTGAATTAATTTGAAAGAACTTATTGATGTATCTGTTTCCTTTGATTTAACTGTTCTTTTATTCTGATAGCATGATATGATGCAATATTGGATGGAAAATACAACAGTTTCCGATCAGAGCACATCTGTCCAACAAAAACCAAACAAGGCAGTTAGTTCAAGATCTACTAGCAATGTCATAAGAGTGTGTTCAAATTGTAATACAACTACAACTCCCTTGTGGCGAAGCGGACCTTGCGGCCCGAAGGTATCATTCATTATTACAAGTTGTTTATTGCCTTTATTGATTTAATTAACTTATATATTTTAGTTGAAGTAATTCTTGTTTCCTCTAATTCCTACAATTGAGGGTTTAAAGGGACAATAAGTCAACAAATATATCAGATCCAAATGGTAGATATTAGGTACGCGCAAAGGAACACTAGAAGGTACATCAAAGGCACTTTGGTGGTCTTTTGAAACCAAAACTTCAATGCATGTGGTCCTTTTTTTTATAATATACTTTGAATTGCTGTGCAGTCATTGTGCAATGCATGTGGTATAAGGCAGAGGAAGGCAAGGCGAGCTGCACTAATGGCAATGGAGGCTGTGAAAGGTGGCACAATCCTACCAATTAAACCCAAAATTCAAGTGAAGAAAGAGAGAAAAAACAAGGATCATACACTTCCATACAAGAAGCGCTACAAATTTCTTTCGCCTGTTGTAGCTCAGAGGAAATCTACAGCTAAGAGTTTGTTCCTTTGCCAAGAATTTCCAAAGGAAGAGACAGATGCTGCGACGCTGCTCATGGGTTTATCTTGCGGTGTTCTTCGTGGTTGAAAACCTAGCTACATTATCCTTGTTTTAGCTTTCCGTGTTACCTTTTCCTTTCCTTTTTTTTGTTTCCTTTTTTTTTTGTGCTGTCACACGGCACTTGAATAAAGCTACGTGCTACTGGCTAGTGCCGAGTTTGCATGATTGCCTTTTTTTGAAAGAGAGGAAGGAAAATAGATAATGTTTCTATCATTAGTCATTGCTAATATTTGAATAAAAATAAGCTATATATCTTAGACTCGTATTCGTACTTAATTAATTGCTTATTAACTTAGTGAGTTTCTTCAGGTCATTTAAATTTTAAACTTGTTATATTATTACTAATTTTTTAGAATTTGAGTGTCTAATATCAGCATATGCGTTTCGACTATTCTTTTTAACAGTGATAGTTGTCAAATAAATGGTAAGTATAAACTGGTATAACTGAACATATATAATAAGTAAATAATAAGTGTTCGTAAAAAGATATAACAGAAATTTTTGAAACAATATATCAGCATAGTTGAGATGCATTAATGAGAGAACTCAAGTCATTATCCACTTGTTCGCAAATAAGCAAGCTTACACCAATTCCTTAGCCGTAATCCTATTGTGTGGCTGGAGTTGAAGATAGCATTTCTATTAATCTAGAAATATATTAGATGAGATCTGTATATCAGAGCTTGACAAAAAAGAGAAGGATTTCCCCTATCAGAAATTAAAGGCTATTTTTCATTGAGATGTCCTTTTCTTGTTTTCTCTGTATGAGACATGCATGCGGTGCATCTAAATTCTATACTGAGTGGGGGCAAAATTCGGGTGTTTTTGTAATTGATGGGCCATGTTAATAATTGCTTATATCTGGCCCAATTTCAACTAAAATTTCATTTTCTATAATTAACGGGCCAGGTAACTAACCCTGTGAATAAAGGTGTGTGGCACTTCATGTGACGAGGCGGTATTTCATTTAATTTCACCTGGAAATTCATTTACCAAAAGGGATGCAGTAATCAGCTCCACATACTACTACACAGTTGTTGCAACTTCAGATATGTTTTGTCGTTTCGCGCTCTAGTCTCCAGTCTCCTCGCATGGCACACAGCCACAAATCCACAACTCAACACACAGCCAATACCCATCTCTCTCTTTCGTGCTTAGAAGCTCTAATGCCAGGAAGCATCCATTTATCAGGTACTTTTTCTCTTTCTTAAATGCACTGAGGCCAGCTGAATCGATTCAGATAAAAATTAATTAATCTCCCCATGTCAAATTTACAGTAGCGGAGTGGATGGCGAGCATACCCCGAGGACCAATCAGCACTCCCCATTCCATAAAAGGTGTGAAAATTCATACTCCTTTTCATACACTTGAGTGTTTGTTTGCATTTATTTATGATTTGAAGGGTTAAATCATAAATGTGCTGTGCAGTTTCTGTGGGAAAAACTGAGTATCAGAGTGTAGGAAGAGAAGACTTCTCTTTGTGAGTTTTGTAACTCTCTCCTTAAGTTTTGCTATTTTGTGTGCATATTTGTAGGGCTAATTAGGTATTAATTCAATTTACTTATACGTGCTTATCTCAATAAATTTCGCTAATATGTGAGAAGCAACATGTAAACAAGATAATAGATTAATTGTGATTTATAATTTGCAGCCCAGTGACATCTATTCGTGAAAATCTTGTGATTATGCTTTGCGATTCTGAAGGAAATTTGGTGACAAAGCAAGGTAAGTTATGTTTTATAAAAGGAAATGTGGTTCGAATTTTGTTAATTGATGGAAATCATTCTCAATATTTTTTTCATTGACAGAAGTAAAGACTATATCAGTTGCTGAAAAAGGAGATGCCGAGATCAATTTCGCTCTTAAATATCGAGGGAATATCAAGTTAAGATTGACTTTCGTACTCAATGAAAAAGAGAAGGAGAAAATTCGTGAATTGGTCGGTAATTTTTAATTGTTTTCCATCCATGTTTCTTTTATTTTTCACATTTTTCAAAGGATAATTTGTAATTTGATAAAAGTTTCCATTTCAGAGGAGCTCTGTATTTAAAAGGAAGCATGAAGAGTTAATTAAAGGCACCAATGACATATATTCCCCTGGTATCATAATTTTTGTTTGTAGCTTATCACAGATACTAATTTATTTATATTCAGGTTAACTCATTTTACTAATTCTTCTTTGTTTCTAATGGATCTGAAATTTCTCAGGGACTTCATTACAACTTGCAAGCAAATATTCTTCCAATCTCAGTTACCAAAAGATGCCAAAAATTTCAACCAAATCAAATCTAAATAAAATCGAACATGGACCCCCGAGTATTACTAAAGCAAAAAAAGAAACTTCCTTTTTAATAGTATCTCAGCCGGTAGACGATCTAACTGGGGCCAGCAATAATAGAAGCGTACCAAATAGAACCCGAAGTGATAACATAAAAAAAATGATTAGTGCCTTTGAGAGCAATGCCAAGCAGGTCTGAGTTTTGTTTCAGTTCATTAAATTTTGTTAGTTGCATGATTATTTCTTATAGTTCTCGATTCTTTTAAGTATAATTGTGAGCCAATTTGAGTGCAGAATTCGGGATCACAAATCAGCCCAAGAACAAGGACCCGAGTAAATAAAATTGACTCTCATACTTCAATAGAAAGCATGTCATATGAGAATGAAGATATCAAACATAGAAGGATTTCTCAAACTCTTATTAGGAGATCGTTTTCAGCTGGAGACTTAACAGATGCTATTTTGCAAAATGACCCCAATTTTGCACAAAAACCTCGCTTTAATGAAACATCTGTATCTGATGAGAGATCAGTCGAAGTGCACACTGAAAATAGGGAAACAAATTCGTTGCAAGAATCTGTCATCAGGCATCAAAACAAAGAAGGTGGTTTGTCAAATGCAGTGTTCGATGGTACTCTTATATCTGCATCCCATGATAGAGTCACAGTGAACATGGAACAAATGGGAAAAAATTTGTTGCAAAAATCTGTAATCAGGCATCAACACAAAGACGGTTTGTCAAATGAAGTCTTTGATGGATATATTTTTCATGCGTCAAGTCATTATCGAGACTATGAAGTTTCAAGATGCATAAATGAGTTGTCATGTATAGATAGAACAAGTTATTTTGAAATTTCTGATACTTTGATGCCACACCGTCTGTGCCTTACTTCTGCACCAAAGAAAGTAAGGAACTTCCTTGAGAATTTTATTACAAGGTCGCACAATGAAAAGGTACCTCGTGTATAATTAAGTTTCATGGCAACTAAGGAACATAAATAATTTGTATGAACAAATTCAAGGATCTCACTCTCACATGACTCTTTTTCAAGCAGATAAAATTGCATGGTGTTGCATTTGATGAAGTACAAGAAGAAATTGGAAGTAGAAGTCAGACTGAGGACCTGCATCGTCAGAAAGTTGGAAGTTCAATTCTGAATGGGTGGTTAATTGAACAGGTTTCTTTTATTTTATCATTGTTGATATATTGCTATTTATAGGATTATCGTATCAGATGACTTGTACAGTACAATGAGATCTGAGTCGTCAGAATCTGGCACGAATCTCAAAACAGACCTCCTGATCTAAGTAGGCACCATATTACTTTTGGCCTGGCTAGGAGTATTGTACTTAGTCCAGTACCTGAGGGGATACAGACTCGTGATAACATGTATATACCGGTTTTTGGTATTGCAGGTGTTGATTCATCATTCTGTACCAAACTTTGCTACGTACTATTTGAAATACATAATTTTAAAAACTTGGAGCTGAATTATTTAAGTGCGTAGCAATCTGCTAATTTTGAATTTTTTTAATTGTATTGGTTTTCTGGAAAAAGTTTCATCATCAATTTTTCAATATATAATGATTCTTTCTTATTTTCTTTTAATATTATTTTTTTGTTCTTATTTTTGCAGGGTGCACGTATTTTTATAGTGATAGTAGCTTGTGGAACCATTATCCTTAATACCAGATAGAGAAATTTAATTTACAGAGAAAAATATTGACAATGCTGTTTTGGCTTAATGCAACGCACATACAATAAAGTCAAAGCAACGCTGCGTATGACCCAAGCATTGCATGAAACCAAAACTGTGTTGTACGATTATCTTTGATCCATATGAAGACTTCTGAACTTGAAGCTATCTATATGTATACTATATTTGGAAAGCTTTCTTTAACAAAAGTATAGTTAAGCTACGGTACTGGTTGCCAAATTACATATTAAAAAAGGGTTAATTTTTCATGTACTTTGTTCTTCAATTTATTATTTATCCCTTTATTCTTTATATATTCAATATACCAATTAACTTTTTCTTCTTTTTCTTATTTGCCTACAAAATTAATTATTCATAGCTAATAATTTATTTAAATCTACTATTGTCAATAAAAGAAATTTGAAGGATAAGAATTCAAGTCATAAAAAATGAAGGATTAACATAATAGATATAAATGACTATTTAACTATGGATAATTAATTTGAAGGGCATATATCCATTCTTATATTAAGCACGTAGATGTTCTAATTCGCTAATAGCTGTGATTAAAATATGAAATTTCGGATTGAATATCAACCCTCCAAACAATATTCTTTCTTCTTTTGATTCTATGTATTTTTTTGATGTTTTTTTACATGTAGAAGTCTAAATTTATTTAAATACGTACTCACCACATGCAAATTGTATTATCTTTCTGATTGTCCTTATTTCTTTTCATTTCTTAAATGTCATTTAAAGAACTTTTAGATTAATTGATAATTGATTGGTTATGTCTTTATTTCTTTCTATTTTTTAAATATCATTTAAGGAATGTTATTTGTCGTGTAATATGTCATTTTGTATGAAAATATGTCAAAAAGATAAAAAAATATTATATAACATTTAATGAAATATGTCATTTAAGAAATGCTATTTATAAGTAGATGTCATCTAATATGTCATTTAGTAATTAATGGTATTTGTTATTTAGTCTAATTTCTTTTTTATGAAAATATATTATTTTATATGAAATTTTCTTTTTCTCTTATAATATATTACTGTTGCAACGTACGGACGTGATACTAGTTAGATATGATAAAGAGTGTAGGAGTAAATAAGAAACTAAAGAAATCTTTAAAGGTAAATAAGAAATTAACAAATTAAGGGTGTCTCCCATTTGTAGAAAGATGGAAAGTAAGCCGCATTTAATGTTGTTATCTTTAATTTTTTCCAAATCCAAAAATCAAACTAATAACTCTCAATTTTCAGATTTTGTCTAGCTTTTCGAAAAGTTGAGATTTAATTGTTCAAGACTCGAACATTATTCTCTGCGGATCAACAACCGATATTAATAAATAAGATTATGCGCTTGTATCATGACTCGTATAGAAAACTGGATTATAAATTTTATTAGTTGACAGGAATCCACCCATCATATGATGACTCTATTTGATGTAAAAATATTTTTTATTTTTATTATTTTAGGTCCACCTTTCGAAAAAAAAAAGTAAAATGTTGATAGGTAGAGCAAATTAAATGGCTCAGATTGATCATTCCAATATAAAAAATATAATTATATATTTTATATTTTGGTCAAAATATATTAATATTTTTATAATAGCCTAATATAGGTGTACTTTCGTAAGTGTTCAAGTGAGTTTTCACTTTGTAGGGTAAATAAGAAATATTTCTATTACTTTGATGGTACTATCAATATTTCATGAGCCATATCTTTACAAGTTTAGAATATTTCAGCACCAGTAAACTATATAGTAATTGAATATATATGTCATATATCGTTGTATTCTTGGATCGTACTTCTCTTCGTGCCAATTATTATGTTCATCTACCTTTTTAGTTTGGAACTTTGGATCAAGTACTATGCATAGCACATATTGGACTGTACTATGGATCAATATTTTCGTTTTCAAAATTCTAACGATCGATCCGAACAGTTCAACATGATTTCCATATGAGAATATACTTGTGGGCTAAATTTTCTATTTTTTAGAATTTTTTTACTATTTGTTTAGATATGTAGAAAATCACTGTTTTTGGATGGTTCAGAATTTTTAGATCAAGTGATTTTATACCTATCTTAAAATATAGTAAAAAAATTCGAAAAAAATATAAAATTTAGTTTGCAAGTACATATTCATGTAGGGATCACGTTGAACGGTTCGGATTGACCATTAGAATTTTCAAAATGAAAATTTAGCTCTGTAGTACGGACTAATCCGTGCTATGCATAGTACCATAGACTCACTCAATACCACAATATAATTCTGTTAAAGTTGTTTGTCCTGATCTTACCAACCTCTCCAGAAATTCAATACAAGCTTATAGTTTTGTTTCTTTTTCTTCTGCATTATTTATTCCTTCTTTTCTTTTTGCAAATTACAACAATACACAAAAATGACCAAATAATATCCATAAAATCTTGAAGGGACATCATAGTTGTGCTATACCGATAATGAATTGCAATTAAAGCTGGCAGTTTTTTAGTAAATCTGACCTACTGATCAGATGGTGCTAATAAAGATCAAAGATTTTTATTGTTTGTTTGAATCTCGTTCCAAATTCTGTTACACATACAGAAACTATTGAGCTACATTAACCACAATAAGTAGAAGAGAGCACATCTGGTATTAATACAAGCAGAGACACTACAATGGCTTTCAAATACAAACCTTATTAGGCAACATCTATTTTGTAAAGCAGTCACATCTTCCACCTGCAACCAGAGTAAGAATTGTCTAATTGTTATAATTTACTTTTCTTCTTTTTATATGTCTCCTATTGCTATAGAATGTTACATTGATATTCATATTGGCCTTGTTCTAGCTTCTAAGCACCGATATTAGACATTCTTTGTAAATAGATAGTCTCTGTAACTGAATTAGTTAGATTCTGTTACAACAGCAATGTTTAGATGCTGTTCCTGTTTGTTCCCTTATAGCTGATTAGCTATTGTAACAATGGTTATATAAACCATATGATTGTAACACTTGAATAATAATGAAATACAATCATTCTATCATTCTCTGCCTATTATCTCTACCTCTCTCTCTCTCTGATTCCTATCATGGTATCAAGAGCCTCTCTTTTCTTCTAATTTGCTTCCGCACATATCTCCAAAGACGATCATGTCTTTTTAGGGTATTGTCAATCTCAAAAAGGATACAAGTGCCTTCACATCCCAACAAACAAAATCTACATTAGTCGAAATGTTAGATTCGATGAAACTAGATTTCCCTTTGCTTCTAATTTTGAGTCTCCTTCGGCTCAGCCTCCCACAGATATACCCATTTCTACTTTTCTACCTATTATTTCCCCTCTAAATTCGGGCCCAGCTCACTCTCCCTCTCTCCCGAATAACACAGCCCAGGCTCCTCTCTCGGTTACTGTTCATCAAACTCCACTACTTGGGCTCTCTCCAATTGGACCGACCACAACAGGCCCTTCTCCAACTGGACCGACAATAACAGCCCACTCTCCTACTGGACCTCACTCAACCGGGCCCTCTCAACCCGACTCCCTTCCAGCAGCTCAACCCTCTTTACTTGGGCCTCCTCCATCAGGCCTTGATCTACTGGCGGCACCTCTCTCCACTGGGTCTTCTTTAACTGATATCCCTCATCAGCCTACACTCCGAGTATATCAGAGACGCATTTCTTCTCCTGCAGTCCGAACTGCACTTCCTCCCTCCAGTTGCCCTCCTTCAGTCTCCAGTGATCTGTGCTTACCACCTTCTTCTACTCCCTGTCAGCCGATCTCTTCTCACCCAATGATCACACGCCATCGTGCTCAATCTAGCCGCCTCAAGCCTCCTCCTGCACATGAGACCCTCATTACCACCAAACATGCTCTCCCCTCGACTTTACTTGATGAACCGACCTCTTTCACCATGGCCAATAAGCATCCCGAATGGCGTGAAGCTATGTCTCATGAGCTAAATGCTCTTGCCAAAAATGGCACATGGATTCTTGTTCCACCTAAACCCGAGCAAAATGTCATTGGATGCAAATGGATTTTTAAAGTCAAGCGGAAGGCCGATGGTTCCATTGAGCGATACAAGGCACGCCTCGTGGCAAAGGGTTACAATCAAGAAGCCGGTCTTGACTATCATGAGACGTTTAGCCCGGTCGTCAAGCCTACCACCATTCGAGTAGTTCTTTCTATAGCTACCTCGAAACATTGGGCGATTCGTCAATTGGATGTCAACAATGCGTTCCTTCATGGAGATCTTGACGAACAAGTTTTCATGTCACAACCACCGGGCTTTGCGGATTCTTCTTTTCCGAATCATGTGTCTTCTCAAAAAGGCTATTTATGGTCTCAAGCAAGCTCCGCGTGCGTGGTTTCACAAGTTGGCCTCCGCTCTTTCCAACCTTGGCTTTAAGGCTTCTCAATCGGATTCTTCTCTCTTTATACGTGGTGATTCTTCCTCTATTACCATCGTATTGGTCTATGTTGATGACATTATTGTCACGGGTTCCGATGCCTCTCTTGTGACCTCTCTCATCTCATCACTTGGTTCGCAATTCTCTCTCAAAGACCTTGGTCCCTTACATTTCTTTTTGGGAATCCAAGTTCAAGCTCAATCCGATGGTATTCTTCTCTCTCAACCTCAATACCTTCGAGATCTCCTCATTCGCTCCAAAATGGATGGTGCCAAACCTTGCTCAACTCCTTTCGCGAAAGGTGACCCACTCTCCAAACTTGATGGCAACCCAATGGCTGATCCTCACACATACCGTAGTGTAGTTGGTGCCCTTCAATACGCCACCATCACTCGGCCTGACATCTCGTACGCAGTCAACAAAGCCTTGCAATTCATGCACTCTCCCACCGATGAACATTGGAATGGCGTCAAGCGCATCTTGCGGTATCTCAAGGGCACCTTATCGCTTGGCCTTCACATTCGAGCACACTCCTCTTTTGAGCTCCATGCCTATTCTGATGCCGATTGGGCTGAGTGTCCCGATGATCGTCGATCGACTTCGGGTTTTTGCGTTTTCCTTGGCTCGAACTTGCTCTCATGGGGATCTAAGAAGCAAACCACCGTCTCTAAATCAAGTACCGAGGCCGAGTATAAGAGCATGGCTGGGGCTTGCACCGAATTAGTTTGGCTTCAGCAGCTCCTTCGTGAGCTCCATATTCCTCTCCCATCCAATCCGGTCCTTTGGTGTGACAATCTAGGAGCCACGTTTCTTGCATCTAACCCGGTTTTTCATGCGCGTACCAAACACATTGAAATTGACTTCCATTTTGTTCGCGAAAAGGTGGCTAGCAAGCAATTGGATGTTCGATTCATTTCCACAAAGGATCAACTAGCTGATCTGTTTACTAAAGCTATGTCTTCTACTAGGCTAGAGTTTTTGCGCAGCAAGCTGACACTTCTTCCTGGGTCAGCTTGAGGGGGGTATTAGACATTCTTTGTAAATAGATAGTCTCTGTAACTGAATTAGTTAGATTCTGTTACAACAGCAATGTTTAGATGCTGTTCCTGTTTGTTCCCTTATAGCTGATTAGCTATTGTAACAATGGTTATATAAACCATATGATTGTAACACTTGAATAATAATGAAATACAATCATTCTATCATTCTCTGCCTATTATCTCTACCTCTCTCTCTCTCTCTCTGATTCCTATCAACCGACTTTAACTATGTTCCATTGAATCATATAAAAAACTTTGGCATTTCAATTTTTATTTTGTGGTCATAGAGTATAAAGGAATCCATATTACTGTTCGCTTCAATAGTACCTAGGAAGAGGTTATGAAATCAACGACAGCTGAAGCCAGCTCAGCTTGGTGGGAAGTATAGCAATGGTTGGCTCCATTTATAATATGCAGCTTGTGATTAGGAATAATTTTTGCGAATTCATAAGCATCCTGTACAGGTATAATTTCATCTTCTGTTCCATGAACCGTTAGAACCCTAGCTCATTTTTACAAAAGAAAGAAAGAACATAAAATAATGAGATGAAGCAGCATTTGAGGCAATTGAGAGGGTCTTTAGTAAACAGCAAAAATACAGAAAGCAGGTTTATTGACTATTCGGACAGAAAGATGTATTTATATGGGTCCTCTAAATATCGCACGTAATCTGTTTGTAATATGATGCTTTTTTAGATAAAAGAAAAGGTTTAAATAATACGACAGACCTGCATTCTTCTTTAATTTTTTTAACTTCCTCTGGCATATTGATATTTAGCCTATCCATTAAGCTATCTCTAGTTACTCGGTATGTTCCTGTATTTGAGAAAAATTAAAAGAAAAGGAGAATATGCAACACTAAAATGCAAACTTTTGGATCAGCATGGAAGGTCTCATTTGTCATATCAAAGAAATTATTCGAGTACCACCTACTGAATGTGAAATGTGATTTACTTAGTGCTGGTACTGGTAAGCATTACTGGTATGGTACAAAATTCTGACGAGCAATATGTCATGTCTTCTTGGCCAAAATATAATGTTTAATGCTCAAGTAATAACACTCAAATATTTATTTGTATGCACCCATACAATACACGATCAACATTATATAATTACCTTTTGTGTCCTCCACATCAATAAATCCATCCTTCTCAATATTTTGCAGTAACTCCTCTCCAAATCTTTCTTTGACACCAACTCTCAGGTCAAACCTACCTGACAAATTGAGAACCATTTTGACATCATCATACGTGGATGCATAAAGAAGCACAACATCTCCACCTAGAAAGCAAAGCTTGATCCAATCAAAATCATAATAAAATGATGAATCAAGAACAAACTTATTCAAATACTAAATATAAACCTTTGCTGTGACCAACAATTGCAATTACATCATAATTTTTCTGAGAAATATCTGACACAACAGAATGCAAATCATCGGCTTCTCTCACGTAGTTGCCAAACTCAAATTGTCCCTCGCTTTCTCTACAAAGCATAAATAATGAAAGAAAGTTATTTTTGAAAACACTGTTTTATGGTAAGAATAAGTGTGGTTACTTGTAAAAATTTGAAATTTACCCATTTCCAGCAAAGTCGAAGCGAAAGGTACTAATTCCTTTCTTAGTAATTGCTGCTGCAAGGTTGAGCATTATAACGTCATCCTAAAAATAGAAAAAAAAAATTATACAAAACAAAATAAGAGAGAGAGAGAGGTACAGCATTTATAAGAATAGAAGAGCCATAAATGCAAATTTAGTCCCTGCAACTAGAAATACTATTTGAGATTTATATTTGAAAAATGCAGTCCCTGCAACTAGTCTTAAAACTTGTGGCATTTAAACCCTCCTCATTGAACAATTTCAAAAATAGTTATTTGAGATTTAATTTTATTAGCACTGATTTGGCACCACAACCATGGGCATTGGATTCCTCCTCATGGTGTACAAATAAATGCAATATTTTCCATATTTATTAGTGGGGTAAATGGGAAATTTTGTTCCTCAAGACCGAGTATTATAACAAGCACTATAATGACAATGCCACAAAAAATGCATATAAACCAAAAAAATTTGACTCTAGTTTAAGCAAATTCCATTAGTCAGTACCTTACTCGACCTGAAACCATGAGAAAGGATCACAACCCCCTTAGAACCAGTGTTGTGCAACACGCCAACAAGCTTCTCTCCATGTTTGTTTGTTATTTCAAGCCTTTCTTCTGATATGTCTGTTTTATTTCACAGGGAAGAACAAAATAAATCATTAGTATTGAGAAAGGATCGATGCATCCGTGACAATTTCAATAGCAAAATTTGTTCAGATCTAAGATCTTCTCAGTTAAAATGCCAAATTAGTGATTACAATTTCAGTATTCCAGTTTAATATATGAACAGGAATCAGTAGCCCTTAAGCCGAGCTAAGTTCCAGTTCAGAAAACGAAAGCAAACAGCAATCGATGGGTTCATAGAACAAATATGAAGATTTAGCGATTAACTGGCTATTACGAGGTGATAATTCACTCGAGGAATCCATTTTTAGATGATAAACACTGGATGCTTCCACTTTCGGGCGAGAGCAAAAGATCTCAGCTTTTCTCCAATAGCTTAAAATGAGGAAAAGAGGAAGAGAGAAGCTGTTTTCGAAAAGGATTAAAAACGAGGAATTTCACATATATCCCTACAAATTTCGAAATTACGTATTACTCCTTCTAAAATTCATAGTATTATATTCAATTATTTATTTTTTAAACTTTAAAAACTTACAAATTTATTCAATTCTTTTAATTAAAATATATTAAATTTAAAATTATCTTATTTTATTCTTTATTAAAAAAAAAAAATATATATATATATATAGCACGTGGAACCACAGGTGACAGTAGAAGAAGCAAGCCAATACTGACAAAGTGACAATCTATACAGCTGGGTTGTTTTGTCCATTTAAAAGACTCAATTAATGGCCCAACTGCGAAGCATCATTCGGCCCAACTGCGAAGCCCAAATTCGATAGATTTTAGTTTACTTGTGTGAACAAAAGAAACATATATTTAGTTTACATGTATTTTTGGTGCATGTATAACATGAGTTCGTTATTAATTACCAAACTAGGATGTTGAAAGGGAATTAATTAATTAATAAATAAGTTGAAGTTTGCACAAAAGTCGAAATTCAAGTCCATATCAAATAAAACGAACCATGACTTTCTTTGAGGAAATTGATACCAAAGCTGGGCTACTTTAGCTGTTAACTCTTGACCGAACCTAAGATATGAAATAAAAGGGGTCAAAGCTCATGCGTCTAGAATTTAATTTCTACTTTTTTTTTTTTTCTCTTTTCTCATCGTGCTAAGCAAAATTGTGATATTAAATTAGTTGATACTATTTGTAATATTAAATAATTGACAATGTTTTTTCAACCGTATGTAAAAAATATGAATATTGTCGAGGATTAGCCAACGGCTATAGAATGAGACTATGGTAATACACATATTATGGATCCATATGTTCTATGAATTTATATCTTTATTTTTAAAGTTAAACAATCAACCGTTAAACATAATCTCCATATGAAAATATATTTCAAACAAAATTTTACATTTTTTTAAATTTTTTACTAACTTATTAGATAGTTTGAAAAACAATTAATCTATAAATTCTGGACAACCCGAAAGCATTGATTTTCTATATATTTAAAAATATAAAAAGTTGTAAAATATATTAAATTTGATTTCTAAGTATATTTTTTTTTATAGATATTACGTTAAACAATTTGTATTGACTGTTTAAACTTTAAAAATAAAAATACAAACTTGTGCTTAGAACATTACCATAGCGTCAGCCCAAAATATATGTCCTAATTAATTGTTGCAAAATTGATCCATAGAGAGTATTCACTATTAATTTATGCATTGGTTGCAATTATTCTACGCACAAAATAACTTTTATAATTAAAACAAATTCAAACTTTGACTTTAAATTTGGACTTTCAAGATTCCCTACATTTTTCTTTTAGAGAATTTGAGATATAAACAGATATGTCGATTGAAAAGCTAGCGGAAGTTGGTGCATGAATTTTTTTTTTTTCACGCATACAAATTTGACATTTCTTTTTGAATGGGCCTAAATTTTGACTGACAAAAAGACCGAAATTTTTATTAATATTCAAAAATTAAACATTCTACACTTAAATTTAAAGTTATAAAATGCGGTTTTCATGCGGTATGCGGAAGGCCACCACATACCGCATATACGGTATACGGCCGTATATGCGGATTTTTATGCGGACTTATATATGCGGATTAAATAAAATATTAACACAATAATTATTATTGTTAATACATAGGGTCCATTTAATGAATAGATTTAGTATTAAATTAATTGATTCAAATAATGGCCCAACAGCTTCGGCCCTAAACTTTCATTGCACAAACACTTATTGATAACCGCCAGCTGTGCATTGAGCATATTACTGTGGGTCTCTCTTAAATTCGTCAAACTTTGCTGGGGTCTGGGACGCTGAATATGCTGAATTTGGGTAAAGTGTCCGGTATATTCAATGGTTTATAATCCCACATCACCAAACAAAAACAAAAGCATAAACCAGGAGCCTATAAAAGCAGCGCTGGGTCTGGGGACAAATACAAAAACCGCTTAACTGGATGAAACTCCGGATAAGAATTTGAATTGGATTTCAGTTCATATTGGATATCTGATCCGTATTAAAATTTTCCGGATCCGATATTGAATTTGTTTTTGTTAATAAATAAAAAATTTAAATGGTGGTCATATGTGGTCTTATGAGGCCATATATTCGGTTATATGCGACTATATATGCGGCCGCATATTCAAATCTGCATATTGGAACCGCATATTGATTTTCTATGCGGTTGCTAACCGCATACACATATGCGGCCGCATGAACCGCATTTTATTACACTGCTTAAATTCGAAAAAAATTCACATTATGTCCTATCCATAAATTATTTTCCGGAAACGCGGATCCGGAGAATAATTCTCCGGAAAGAGGATTTCGGCTATATATTACCCTTTCCGCAGCCCCTCCTCTCACAACTCACAAACTCACATTTTCGGTTTTTCTCTCTTCTTTGTCTGACTGTCTGATTGAGCGGCTCTTCGGTTCAGGTATTTTTAATTTTTGTAATTTAATATTTTATTAAATAAATTAGTTTAGAATAATAAAATAGTTTAGAAATAGTTAGAAAATGGTTTAGAAATACTTAAATAGTTTATAAATTATTTTGAATATTGTCCAAAATGGTTTAGAAATTATTCCAAAATAGTTTAGAATAGTGACCGAATAATTTAGAAAATTCCAAAATAGTTTAGAATAGTGACTGAATAATTTAGAAAATTCCAAAATGGTTTAGAATAATGACCGAATAATTTAGAAAATTCCAAATTGGTTTAGAATAGTGACCGATTAATTTAGAAATTTTCAAAAATGGTTTAGAATAGTGACCAAATAATTTAGAATTTTATAGATTGGTTTAGAATAGTGACCGATTAATTTAGAATATTGTCCAAAATGGTTTAGAAAATTCCAAATTGGTTTAGAATAGTGACCGATTAATTTAGAAAATTCCAAAATGGTTTAGAATAATGACCAAATAATTTAGAAAATTCTAAAATGGTTTAGAATAATGACCACCCTCCATTGTTCACAGATACTAGCTAGACGGGTATATGGAAAAGAAGGTAAATTTAGAAAATTCCAAATTGGTTTAGAATAGTGACCGATTAATTTAGAATATTGTCCAAAATAGTTTAGAAAATTACAAATTGGTTTACAATAGTGACCGAATAATTTAGAAAATTACATTTTAGATTAATGTCGCAGTATGGCAGACGAAGACATGATCCAAAAGAGTCTGAACTGACTTCCAGTCAGGCCCGGTGTTTGCGTGACCGGTTTAACCCGTTGTTGTGGATAGCTCACAACCATCATAGGGTGTCCGAGGCTTCTCGTGAGGTATGCAATTTACATATTTGAATCAACACCTAATTTAGAAATCAAACCATATTGTAATCTCTAATTTTCCTAATGCAGTCTACGGTGATTTTAAACATCAAGCACACCAGGATGCAGTGCAAGTACCACGAAAAATTCGTGCCGTATCTCATTGACTTGGGCTTGTACCAGATTGCCCGGATGGCTAACATTGACCGAGATGCGGCACTCATTCATGAACTTGTCGAGCGGTGGCGTCCTGAGACGCACATCTTTCATCTTCCTTTCAGAGATATGACGAATTAAATAACTAATTAAATTAAATTTACAAATAATTACATTCAAAAATTTAATAATGAATTAAATTAAAACTAATAACTATATATTTACTTAAAATAATCGAAGAAATAATTTCAAACAATTTAGAATATAAACAATATTAAATATGAAATATTAATAATTGATATGAATTAATAATAAACCAAAAAACAAAATAAAAAACAATTAAAATACAAAATTTTGAAAAAAAATCGGCAGCAAACCTCAAATACGGAGAATTATTCTCCGGATCACCCCTGAATTTTTAACAATATTATGTACAAAATAATGTATAAATATAAAAAATTTAGAAAAAAATGAGAGTCAATTAACCCATTCAATCTATATGACTTCACTTCTGATCTGACTTAGATTTTTTAACTAGCTCTTATAACTATCACTATTAAGAGGTGCAAATACATATTAACAATATTGTGCACGAGTCTTCGGACCTGAACCGGTTTTAGGTTTTATCCTTAACCTCTAATTATATACCATCAGTGTATGTATGGCTCATGAATCCAAATGTTCAAACAATTAATATTTTAAACAATAATTTCCAAAAAAAAAAATAGGTAAATTTTTTGAGCCATTGTTATGAAATTAAGTGTCGTTACCTTTCTTGATAATTTTCGGTTACTTGAATTGCATACACCGCTGACAGAGTTGGGCCCACAAAAGGACCTTTCAAATCTATAAAAAAAAAAAAAAACATTCTGGACCAATTAGGAATTCATTGTCAGGGGCACAACTCCACATAAACTCGTAGGAGAAAAGTCCACAAAGAATCTCAGATCCTCTCTCTAAACTAAAATCGCTTCTTCACATTTCCCCGCCGTGTATTAATTGTATTGGAATTCTTATCCGTATCCATATTCTGCATTTTAAATCCGTACAGCACAAATTGGACGTCTGAGATTTATGCCAACTTTTCATCCAAACGCCACCTTTAAATCCCCCGACTACAACGCGCGATCGGATAATCCAAGCAGTCAAGCCCTCTATATATTGACTATATATTGACCCTTCCCTTCTCCTCTCTCTCTCTCTCTCTCTCTCTCTACATATATATCTGTTTATCTATCTATCTATCTATCTATTTATCTATCTATATATCTATAAATAGAAGGAAAAAAAAAAAACTAACGGTCTGTTTATCATTTACAGAGGAAATTTGCAAAGTATCTAAACATTAACCATATTTGTAATAAGGAGAGGAACACAGAGGCAAGAAGTTGTTCTTTTTTCTTGAATATTTTAATGAGCTCAAGGAAAGATGCACTCGTCGCAAATGGTTGCGACGGAAGAGGAAGGAGGAGGCTCCCGGTCCCTGCAATGGTGATCAGTTTGTTAGTGGGCTCATTAGTGGCCTTGCAGCTTGGCACGGTTGCATCAAAAGTGACGTATGACCACAAAGCAATAGTGATAAATGGACAACGGAGAATTTTGTTCTCTGGATCAATTCACTACCCCAGAAGTACACCCGAGGTATATATCGATGTGGATTCATTGGTCTGATTTTTATTTGCCTTTTTTCTGTTGATCGATGTTTTACTGATTTCATTTTGTTTGATGCATGTGTTATTGTTTGGATAAAGATGTGGCCAGATTTGATACAAAAGGCGAAAGATGGCGGCTTGGATGTGATTCAGACTTATGTCTTTTGGAATGGGCATGAGCCATCTCCTGGTCAGGTATTAAAATTAATTTCTGAGCCGTTTTCAAAGTATAGGATTGGCGCTTCTTTTAATTATCTTCTTTTGGCTGTTGTTGCAGTATTATTTCCAGGACAGGTTTGATCTGGTAAGCTTTATAAAGCTGGTAAAACAAGCCGGATTGTATGTGCACCTCCGCATTGGGCCTTATATCTGTGCTGAATGGAATTTCGGGTAAATTTCGCTATTCTTCTCATTTCTATATATGCCATTATGATTAGTTAATTGTAAAATTTCAAGTTGTTAATTAATGTGATTTTGTAAGAAAGATTAAGATTAAATTTTGATTGCAGGGGGTTTCCTGTTTGGCTCAAGTATGTACCTGGTATCGCGTTCAGAACTGATAACAAGCCTTTCAAGGCAAGCAGTTTACAATCTGACCTATTGAATATTCTTAACATATAATCTAATATTTGCATTTTATTTCTGGATTCATGAATTTTTTTTTAATAAAAGGATGCAATGGAATCCTTCACCACAAAAATCGTTGACATGATGAAGGCTGGAAATTTGTTCGAGTCGCAAGGTGGCCCGATAATTATGTCTCAGGTCACATTCATTTCTTAATCCACTAATTTATTTGCTTAAAATCACACACAACGAAATAAGGAATCCAACGGACAAAAGCACAAGGAAGCAATTTGTCTTAGGTATATCCTGGCAAAGATTTTCATTTTGAAAGTAATCAAAACAACATATTCAAATTGACCAAATTGCCCTATGAAGTCTCAGTAATTTATTTTGTAGTTCTAAGAAATTTTGTGTATTGTACAGATAGAGAATGAATTTGGGCCACTGGAATGGGATCAGGGTGCACCAGCCAAGGCATATGCCTCTTGGGCCGCTAGCATGGCGGTTGGTCTCAATACCGGTGTACCATGGATTATGTGCAAAGAAGATGATGCCCCGGATCCGGTGGTATGTAAATTTCTTTTTTCCTGTACTTTATTTTTATATGAATTCATGTAAAATTTAGTTATATATCCTGGGACATTTTGTTAACTAATTCTTTTCTTGTAATTTTTGGAAACAGATCAACACTTGTAATGGTTTCTACTGTGATTGGTTCTCTCCCAATAAGCCTAACAAGCCTACTATGTGGACTGAGGCCTGGACTGCTTGGTAATTTTTTTTTTTATTTCAATTTGTACATAGAAGTTTATCTTCTATATGGAAAATGTATATTGATTAATCTTCAATTTTGTTAAATTTTAGGTATACTGCATTTGGCTCACCAGTACCGCACAGGCCACCCCAGGACATGGCATTTTCAGTTGCCGCGTTTATTCAAAAAGGAGGATCCTTTGTTAACTACTACATGGTAAAAAAAAATTAATAAAATAAATCATCTTAACCTTAAAAATTAAAAGGCTTAACATTACTTTGTTTGACTACTAAATGATTATTTTCCTCATTGGTTTGATTAGTACCATGGAGGTACAAACTTCGGCCGGACATCTGGCGGTCCATTTATAGCAACTAGCTATGACTATGATGCCCCCATTGATGAATATGGTACTGAACATCTATTAATATATTTTATTACATAATTTATATACTCATTTGATTCTTTTTTTCTCTTTAATAGGTTTGTTAAGACAACCAAAATATGGTCATTTGAAAGATTTGCACGATGCCGTAAAACAATGCGAACCTGCTATTGTAGCAGCTGGTGACCCTGTAGTGACATCACTTGGCCATAATTTACAGGTACCAGTACCACCATTAATATCTCAATTTTTTTTATTGTATGACAGTAATAATGTTTTTGTTGGCATTGGCTAATGTATGATTATTTCATCTCTTATACAGTCCTCTGTATTTAAATCAAGCTCAGGATGTGCAGCTTTTCTTGGGAACTTTGACTGGACAGCTCATTTAAATGTTACATTTAATGGAATCCAATATGATCTACCCCCTTGGTCTATTAGCATACTTCCTGATTGCAAAACAGTTGTTTATAACACTGCCAAGGTCAGTTATATTTTTTTCCATTTAAATTTGCTATTATTTCCTTTTGCATGTTCTAGTTTCTTCAATTATTCAATATAAAACCCTGCCTCAGTGCCTCCATTCTGCAATTTACATGTGTTCAAATCTCTATTATCCATATGTTCTGTGGAAATTTCTCAAATACTCCATTTTTGGCAAGGTTATAGTGAAGTTCACTTTCAGTCTCTTAGGCTTGCAAGACCCTTTAACCTAACATTAAACCCAATTAATTTAATCAGGTGGCGGCCCAGACATCGCAAATAACGATGAATCCAGTTGAAAGTTTCACATGGCAATCTTACTCCGAAGATATAAACACCACAGATAAAGCAGCATTCACAAGCAATATGTTGATGGAGCAGCTTAATGTGACCAGAGATAAGACTGACTATCTTTGGTACACCACATAGTAAGTGTACCAATATCTCATCAAATACTCCTTTTTCACCTCTATTCTTATCTGACCATATTCTTGTCTTGTATCTTTTTTATTTGTTGTTATAGTGTAAATATTGGCCAGAACGAGAAATTTCTATCAAATGGGCAGAATCCTTCTTTGAGTGTAATGTCAGCTGGCCATGCAATGGATGTCTTTGTTAATGGACAATTAGCTGGTTTGTTTTCTGTTTTGTCAGTTAAACTTTCTCGGGTTTAATTACCACAGAATATTTGTCTGTTATTAACTTATTATCTAACAAATCATTTAGAAAATGATGTCATATATATGAATATGTTCTTTTAGGGACGGCATATGGTAGTATTGACAATCCGAGAGTGACATTCAAGGGACAAGTGAAGATGTCGGCGGGTAGTAATACCATTTCCATTCTAAATGCTGCTGTTGGACTTCCCGTAAGTGATTTTACTATCAAGTCTTGCATCTCTACACAATTACAGGTTAGAAGTCTCTAATCCTATTCAACTAATTTGTAGAATGTTGGAGAGCATTTTGAGACATGGAATGCCGGCATTCTTGGTCCAGTGACACTTGACGGCCTTAATGAAGGATCACGTGATCTAACATTTCAGAAGTGGACGTTACAGGTTTGTGCCAGATTTAGCCTAGTTTCAGAATTAATCCACATTTTACTTTCTTAGCCTCTGAGATTTAATAAACAAACTTTTGTTGTTCTAAATGCAGATTGGTCTGAAAGGAGAAGCATTAAGTCTCTATACTCTTGCCGGGAGCTCATCAGTGCAATGGGGAAAAGCGTCTCTGAAGCAACCACTGACATGGTACAAGGCACTCTTCAATGCACCAGGTGGCAATGAACCATTGGCTCTGGACATGAGTTCCATGGGCAAAGGTCAGGTGTGGATTAATGGACAAAGCATCGGACGCTACTGGCCCGCTTATAAGGCTGTTGGCGACTGCCCAGCTTGTAATTATAAAGGAAATTATAGTGAAAAGGTGTGCCAATCTCAATGTGGTGATTCGTCTCAGAAATGGTATGTCAAAATTTGTTTTCCCTTTCTGGTAATGTTCTGCTGTATAATTGAGCCTCGCTTAACCCAAACAAATTCCCAATTAAACCCAATTTTCCTCACTTGCCAAATTTAATTGAAATTTAGTCCCGTTTATCTCTGCATCTAAGCCTTTAAAACATCCACAGGAATAAAATTGAATCTCATCTTACTCAGGGAAATTAATTTCAATGGTTAAAAACCAGGTATTTCAGACATAACCCTAAATTTTGCTGTTAGTAACACTAATGTTACAAGAACAAAAATCTATATCAGGTACCATGTGCCTCGATCCTGGCTAAAGCCAACTGGAAACCTTATTGTTGTATTTGAAGAATGGGGAGGCGATCCGACCAGCATTTCTCTGGTCAAGAGAAGTGTTGGAAGTATTTGTGCTTATGTTGATGACACCTCCCAAGCCAGTGTGCTGTTATCCTGTGATCTGAGAAAGAAAGTTACCGAAATTAAATTCGCGAGCTATGGCACACCAAGCGGCATGTGCGGTGGCTATTCTGAAGGAGCCTGTCATGCCCATAAATCTTATGATCCTTTCCAACAGGTAATATTTCATAGAAATTATAAGAATAAAACCCATAAATAATTTCGATTGCTTACAGTTGCAGAATGTAGCAGCAAACCTTGTTATAGTTTAATTTTAAAAGTGAATAATGTTCAAAACTCGAAATTAATAATTTGAAGGAAGCTAACATATGTTAAAAACTCGAAATGCTTAATGGTGCAGAGTTGTGTGGGAAAACAATCTTGTGCTGTGAATGTAACCGCAGCGGCCTTTGGTGGAGACCCTTGTCCCGGTACTCTAAAAAGCGTAGCAGTCCAAGCGACTTGCGGCTGAAAAAACAACTGCAAATTCTACATATTCTATATTCTATACGGTTGTTCTTCTACGCCTAGAAGATTTATTTTTTCGGCTTTTGGAAGAAATGAAGTTGTAACCTGTAGGGATTGTGGCACATTCTGACAGAAGCCGAGAATTAACATTAGTCTATCTTATTTTTCAGTTTATACAACATTTATTGGCCATGTGTATATTATTCAGGGCTAAAGAAGAAATCATAAAAAATGTATATCTTATTAGTTATTGCTGTACGCCTGTACACGTCCAGGCATTAAGAAAAACACTTTCCTAAACCCTCTCGTTGTTCCTGCTTCACCCTCAAACTTGACTTCACTCACTGACTGCCAGGGCCAACTCTGTCGCCATGAGAAATTTGCTTCTTCTCTCATTCTTTCTCTTTTACCATGTCAATTTCTCCTCTTGTGTCAATAAAGAAGGTCTATCTCTACTGGAGGCCAAGCGTGGTCTCGTCGACACGGCAAACTCTCTCGCAGATGAGAAAGAAGGAGACCCGAAGCCGCGCAATTGGAACGGTATCTCCTGCATTGGCCCCACTCTCCCACTCTACAATATGTATACTGATAAAAACGTGACTAACGTGACCTGATCATCACAGGTTTGGTCACAAGTTACGGTGTAATTCACATTCCTCCTGTCGATTCAGACCACGCTGCTCACACCAACTCTTCGACGACTTTGCTGCTCCCTCAGACTGATGAAATCAATATAAGTCCCGACTGAAACAACCAAACCCAAAAACACTTTCTTAAACCCTCTTGTTGTTCTTGCTTCACCCTCAAACTTGACTTCACTCACTGACTGTCATGGCCAACTCTGTCACCATGAGAAATTTTCTTCATCTCTCATTCCTCCTCTTTTACCATGTCTATTTCTCCTCCTGCGTCAACCAAGAAGGTCTATCTCTGCTGGAGGCCAAGCGCGGTCTCGTCGACACGACAAACTCTCTCACAGACTGGAAAGAAGGAGACCTGACGCCGTGCAATTGGACCGATGTCTCCTACATCGTCCCCACTCTCACCTCTCTATATATGTATACTGATATAAACGTGACTAACTTGATAAAACCGTGACTAAAAACGTGACTAACCACAAGAACATCCTTTGCAAATATTGCAAACATATCTGCAATATTTGCAAGTCTTCATAATATAGAACATCCTTTGCAAAATATTGCAAACATTTTTCTACATCCTCCAATTACAGTAATTAACCACAAGAAGAACACATAATACAAGAGCATCTCTACCCTTGATTTCCTTCATCCGATTGAAATTGGATGCCCTTCGGATATCAAGTTAACAATAAAATCAAATGTCTTCACAATTTCACCTTTTTCACACATTCCACCTATAATAGTGCCAGGTAATTAGAAGAGTTAAAATTGTGTAACGCCTCTAAATACTGGTATGGTTAAATTTCTACAGAATCCAATTTAGAAAATAATAAAATGAATTAAATCAGAGATCAGCAATTAATAGGAATAAATACATAGCAGACGGTAAAAATTTAGGAGAAATAACATTTCAATTTAGCCAAATTATATTAATAGATGTCGTAATCTGTTAAGCAAACTCAAATTGGAAAAGCCCAAATCTAAATTAAGCCCAATTTCCACCCATTTAACCTACCCCTCTCCTCTCTCTTTCCACAGCCAACTCTCCATTTGTTTTAACTGTAAGTCTCTTCCTCTCTTTCTCTCTTTCTTTTTTTCTTCTTTTCTCTCTTTCTTTGTGCCGCCCCCCTTCTCTCCTTGGCTGCCGCCGGCCACAAGGCCAGTCCCTTCCCTTCCTTGGCCGCCGCTCTCTCTCTACCCCGCTCTCTCTCTCTACCCCGCCCTCTCCCTTGGCCGAACCACCCCCTACCCTCTCTCTCTACCCCGCCCTCTCCCTTGGCCGAACCACCCCCTGCCCTCTCTCTCTACTCCGCCCTCTCCCTCTCCCTTTCCCTTGGCTGGCCGAACCCCCTCTCCTTCCCTTGGCCGGCCGAACCCCAAGAACCCTAGATCCGAAACCCCTCTCCCTTCCCTTGGCCGAACCCCCTCTCCCTTCCCTTGGCCGAAACCCAGTAACCCTAGACCCGAAACCCATTAACCCTAGACCCGAAATCCTATAAACCAAAACCCTAAACCCAATAACCCAAAATCCAAACCGAACCCCTTCCCTCTTAAAATCAATCTAATCAGTACAAGAATCAAGGTTATTACCCAATTTAGTTGTACCAAATTTAATTAGTAGAAAGAATCGAGGGTGGTGGTTTAATTGTTAAATTGAATTGTGGGAAATGAATTAAGGGTTATAAGTATTGTGAATTATATATTAGAATTGATGTGGATTAGATACTCGTGCTTGACCTTTAGATGACAATTGCCATAAATACAAATAGAAATAAGAACCTAATCAAGCGTTTAAAAACTTAGGAGCAAACCGCGAGACTCTAGGAGACGCTGAGAATACGCGAGATCCCGACACACGCTCAAACGAAGTAACTGAGAATACAGGTGCGGGTTCCTGGTCTTTTTACAAATAATACAAAAATGCATGGATTGAGGTAAGTAATCCTTTTTTTTAATCTGGTAGATAAACTGCATGTTGGGGATATCGAACATTCGTTTGATTTTGTTTAGAATTGCACGATAGGAGTTCTTGAAGCATGGAATTGAGTTGACAGGAATTATGATTGTGAATTGGGAATGGGGAATGTGAATGAATTGTTTTCTTTAAATTATGGCCGCCCGTGCGAGGCGGCTCAGCATGTGTGTTGAAAATCAGACTGTCCGTGTGTGGCAGACCCCAGGATGTGAGGTATGAACAGAACGGGTCGTCCTTGTGTGGCGGTTCGCCGGATGGGTCCCCGCAATGGCCCATCTAGAGTGTGATTGAACGGGTCGTCCTTGTGTGGCGATTCGCCGGATTTCCATGTACGGGCATGGATTTCCAGAGTGTGGAATTTAAAAACCTTAAATGTGAATTTAAAAGGGGCGGGAATGAAAGTTGTTTTTAAATGATTGCATATCCGAATTGATGGGAAATTTGGGGGAAATTTTGAAAACTTTACGTTTATGTTATTTGGGGTAATAAATGCGTTGATTTGTAAAAACACCGGGCTGGAACTAAATCCCGCACTGAGAGATAGTTCGATCTCTCACCGTACCACCTTTTATGTGAGTTCCAGGAAATTAAGAAGGAGACATAGAGGAAGGCCGCGAGTGAGGAATTAGCGGAAGTTAGTAAAGTAGCCATTATTTGTTTTAAATTACATTTGTATGAACAATATATTGTGTAGACATGGCGGTAACTGTTTGACTAGCCATGTCTGACATATTTTCCCTTTCTATTTGTTTGTGGACCCCTTTTATTTTTAATATAGTGGCTTGTTGGTTGTGTTATTGATGATGTATGTGATGTGCTTAACGCCTTGCGTCTGAATGCGCGGCGGGTTGTCCGGGGGTGTGACAACTTAGTTGGTATCAGAGCCAGCACATACAATATCAATAAACTTCCGCTAAGAGAGCGTTAGCAATAGGAAGCGGCGTTAGGTCATAGACCAAACTATATGAGTTGAGCGTACCATTAGTAACAAATGTATATAATATTTAGTGACGGATGATGCCTCTGTAGTAACGGTACAACTTATTTTGAAGTATAACAAATATATTTTTCTTGGAAGATTGAACCAATTTAATTTTGTAGAAGATAAGCAAAATAGATTCTTTCCCTAGATGGAAAATCAATTTAACGGACAGCCCACTTGGCTAAGGACGTTCTCAGCCACCGCAAGAGTCAAGGAAATGGTCGGATGGGTCGACTTGTCCGGAATCACTGTCAATACTGCAATCTCTGTCAATTGTCCTTACTCCGTCATCTCGCCACACGTGGTGGAGGCTAGCGGATTCAGGGTGAAGAATACCGGAAGACGCCGTTTCTTCGCAGGGCTCGAACATAGTGTAGAAGAGCAATACTGTCCGAATCTTCATGTGAACACGCAGAATGGAAAATGGCGAGTGGACCCAATCGTGGCAGACACCGGAGCGTACGAGATGGTCTTAGGAATGGACTGGCTCAAGGAGCACCACGTGCTGATAGACTGCGCGCACCGCAGCCTAGTGTTCTGGCCGCCCCATGAGCAACCAGTCAGAGCAGAAATGCGGAAAATATCGGGAAATAAGAGCAAGCTCATCGGGGAAAAACCCCAGAAGGAAGAAGAAGACCCAGCTATAAGAGCGGAAATGGAAGCAGAACCATTCACAATGTCAGAGGTTCGAAACGACTGGACGTACCACGTTAGGAAAGACATACTTAAGGGATATTTTGAGACCGATTAGGGCACTTTAGGGAAAAGGAAACGATATAGTTGTAACCCTCACATGTATCTTAAATTCTGTTGAATGATTTAAATTAGCAGTTATAATCTAAAGAAATTTAAAGTTCGATTCGTAATTCTTAAATTCCTTCTTTAAATTGCGTCTATTTGCCTTGAGTTGAATAACCATAAGTTTTACGATGAACTCTGTAACTAATAACAATGCAAGTACATTGTTCGCGCGAAAGCGCAACGCAAGTTTCAGTACGCTTGAGGGCGTACCTTTTAAAACCGCGTTTACACTTCACGAGTAAGGGTTGCAAGTGCACAACCCCTATCGAGTAGTATAATCGGGTATCGATCCACAGGGACGGGCAATTACTTGGTTAGAATCTACCAAACTCAATTAAAAACTAGAAGTGAGAAAGATTTGGTTTGGTATTTAATTTCCTAAAAAGGTCAATTCAAACAATTCAAACAATTCAGAAAGATGTAATAAAATGCTAGAAGAAATGTAAATTGTGTTTTGATTATGGATAAAAGGCGTTTCCAGGGTTTCAGACTTCATCTATGATCTGCCTCTAGTGGTACGGCCCGTACCAAGTCGGTACGGCTAGGCCGTACTTAACTTGGTAAGGCAAGGCCGTACCACTCTGGTAAGACCCGTACTGGCTTCCCAGAACAGAGCTTACCAGTTCGAGTTGATGCATTTCCTTGCTGGTACCTTGTGCTAAACTCTTTGGAAAGGTTCAATTGACCATACCTAAGGTTCCTAAGCCTCAACTGTCGTTTGTTGGATCAAGATCTAGGTTGGAATGCAATTGATTGCCTTTTAGGGATTTCTACACCTCAACTCTCGTGTGTTGGTACAGATCTACCCTAACTGGTTGATTGGAGACCTAAGGCACCCTCTAATCTGTCGATTAGAGGAGAATTCAACCTCTCGGCTTCAATTCGAACAAGTCTACCCTAAACAATTGATTTGGTTGAGAGATTGAGATGATCACATGACCTTGATAGGTTCGATCTAAACCTAGAGGTTCATCATACACAATCACAGCAATCAAAGCAAAAGATAGCAAAGAAATCACAATCAATCAATCAAAAGAGTTCATACAAGATACAAGTCAAAGAAAGTCAAAACAAATCAAGAATCCATCTCTAAACCCTAGAAACTAAAATAACTACTCACAGCACATGATCTGATCTAAAAATACAATAAAAGGGATAGAGATAGCCATGGATCGAAGGGATCGAGAGGAGGAAGCTAGATCCGTCGAGTTTCGCCTCTTTCCTCTTCCTTCCTTCTTGCTCCTAGCTCCTTAGCTCTCTTTCTCTCTCTTACTGTGCTCTCAAATAGATCTGGAATGGAATGAATGTCGAAATTGGAGAGTTCCCCGCTTTAAATAGCCTCTGCCAAAATTTGAATCTGTCAGGCCGCCTTTAGGTACGGCCCGTACCAAATTGGTACGGCCAGGCCGTACCAGGCGTGATGAGCTGAAAAATGGCTAAGTCCGGTAAGACCCGTACCAAACTTGGTAAGGGCCGTACCAGATCATCCCAAATCGTCGTTTCTTCGTGTGTTTTGCTCCAAGCCTGCAGAAAACAAGCAAACACTCAGCAGTACCAAATTCTAAAGATATATCGATGAAATGCACATGATTCTGGTGAATTAGGGCACAAATCTGGTACTAAAACAGGCCTAAAATAGACTAAATATGCGAGGTATCATACATATATGTATAAAATTTGGAAGAATGAAAATCTCACATCAAACACCCTTTGCACAGCGAAATCAGAGATGGCGAAAGGAACCAGGACTAACTCTAGCACGAACGACGCAGATGACGAAACTAGGGTTCCGCTCGAGAATCCTCAGCTGAATGCCCTACTGCAAGGACTAGAGCAGGTGACCAGGGTAGCCATGGAATATGAACAGCGACAGCCTAGAGAGGCCGACACGTTCTTTGAATACTACCGATCGTTCACCTCATTACGTCCCCCGACCTTCGATGGGACAGGTGACTTTGCCGCTGCAGAAAACTGGGTCGCAAATATCAAGGATAAACTTCAAATCTTGAGAGCCCCTGAGGAACACCGGGTAGAGCTAGCGACCCAATTACTGGAGGGTCATGCGCGATTCTGGTGGCAGGAGGTGAAACGTGGGTGGGGTGAAACCGCCGATGCGAAGGGGTGGACTGAGTTCGAAAGCCAGTTCGAACGACGCTACATGGACACAATGTCAAGAGAGGCACTCCGACAACGGTTTACAAGTTTGAAACAGGGGAACAACTTAGTGGCGGAGTATAACTCCAAGTTTGAGAACCTAATGAGGTATGCACCCGATATCGTAAAAGATGACTTCCGCCTCAGACAACAATACCTCGGGGGACTGAACCCCCGTCTTGCTCAGATCATTGACATTCCGGGAACCAACCAACTGTCGGACTTAATGTTAAGAGCAAGCACCGCGGAGTCATATGACGGTCGCATCAGCCAAGCCGGGGGATCGAGAAATGTGCGACCCAAGATAGATGAACCCATGAGGCCGGCCCCGAACAGAAATAATTACGGGGATGCCCGACCTAATTACCAGTCTAATCCAACACACCCGTGCAACTACTGTGGCCGCAACCATGCATCTGATCAATGCAGTTTCCGTTTGGGAGTGTGTCACCGGTGTAACAAACCAGGACACTTCATCAAGGACTGCCCAGCTCCGCGAGGTTATTCCGGGCAGCAAGTGGGAAATGCGGGTCCACCTACACGAGCACCACTTGGCAGAGGGACCGGTAGCTACAACCCTCCCAGTAACAACCGCAGCGGGAACCAAGGAAACCAAAGGGTGGGAATGCATGCGCATGATCAGTGCAACCGTGAGATGGGAGGAACACCGACTAATGAAGAGTACGAAGGAGAAGACGTGTCCACTGACCTTCTGACTGGTATGTTTGAACTATCTGGAATTCCTGCTTTCGTACTTATAGACACTGGTTGTAGTCATTCAGTTATAGCAAAGGAGTGGGTAGAAAAACACGGTGTACCAACTCGAGACTCTGGTAAATTATTGAATATAAGTACCCCTGCCTTGCAATATACCACTCCAGAATTTCGGAGCGTAGGGTTAAAACTCCAAATAGCGGGGAGGGAATTCCCGATAAACCCCATAGTCTCTAAGACGGGCCTCTATGATCTAATGTTGGGTCTTGAGTGGCTCACCCGAAACGGCGTGACGGTTGACTGCCTGAAAGGGAGGATGGTCATTAATAGGCCAGGCCTCCATGACCTCTCTATTCGACTCAGGAAACGAGGAGGCGGAACCCCGACAATATCTGCCAACCAAGCAAGGAGACTCATCAACAGCGGCAGTCCCGCCTTTATAGTCACCATAATGCAACTCGAGACGAAAAAACCCGAGATAACATCAGTACCTATCGTCTCTGAGTATACCGATGTATTCCCGGAGGAGCTGCCAGGAATACCCCCTGATCGGGAAATCGAATTTCACATAGACATACTCCCTGGTACCAGTCCAATCTCTAAGGCCCCGTACCGGATGGCACCGGCAGAACTTAAGGAGCTGAAGGTTCAGTTAGAAGAACTCTTAGAACTGGGATTCGTACGACCAAGCACATCGCCGTGGGGCGCACCAGTACTGTTCGTCAGGAAGAAGGACGGTAGTATGAGACTCTGCATCGACTACCGAGAGTTAAACAAGGTCATGATCAAAAACAAATACCCTCTCCCACGAATTGAAGACCTATTCGATCAACTCCAAGGTGCGGCCGTTTATTCCAAAATCGATCTGAGATCAGGGTACCATCAGTTGAAGATTCAACCTCAAGATGTAGAGAAGTCAGCATTCCGTACCCGTTACGGGCACTATGAATTCACTGTCATGCCATTTGGGTTAACCAATGCTCCTGCAGCATTCATGGATTTGATGAACCGAGTATTCCACGACTTACTTGATTGCTGCGTCATTGTTTTTATAGATGACATTCTGATTTATTCAAAGAAAGAAGAAGATCATGCCGAGGACCTACGTACAGTATTACAAAGATTACGGGAACACCAGTTGTACGCTAAATTCTCTAAGTGTGAATTTTGGATGAAAGAGGTTAAATTTTTGGGACATGTAGTGACGGGGGAAGGTATCCGGGTAGACCCAGATAAAATCAAAGCAGTGGTAGAATGGACTCAACCCAAAAATGTATCAGATATACGCAGCTTCCTAGGGTTAGCGGGATACTACAGGCGTTTCGTTCCCGGATACTCAAAGACAGCCCGACCCATGACCCAGCTCCTACACAAAGGGACTACCTTCAAGTGGACGGAGAGTCAAGAAGAGAGTTTCCAAACTTTGAAGAAACTACTAACCAGTGCTCCAGTATTAACATTGCCTAAACCAGACCAAGAGTTCACGGTGTATACCGACGCGTCAAGGAACGGCCTAGGATGTGTACTCATGCAAGACGGACGAGTAATTGCTTACGGGTCACGGCAATTGAAGAACCATGAACAAAACTACCCCACACACGACCTAGAATTGGCAGCAGTTATTTTTGCACTCAAGGCATGGAGACACTACCTCTATGGGGCGAAATGCCGAGTATTCACGGACCACCAAAGCTTAAAGTATGTGTTTACCTAGAAAGAATTGAACATGAGACAAAGGAGGTGGCTGGAACTGATGAAGGACTATGATTTAGACATACAGTACTTGGCCGGGAAGGCAAATGTGGTGGCAGACGCACTCAGTAGGAAAGGGGCGACAAATTTGGCAGAAGTCATAACCCAAAAGACAGAATTGATCAAGGAAATGCGACACATGAATTTGGGAGTGTGTATATCCACCAGCTGGATCCAAGAACAAACCGACACCAAGGGAACCGCGACGAATGCAGTACTCACCCTAGCAGCTATATCGGTACAACCGGAATTAAAGTCTCGAATACGAGACGCGGACCAAGGCGACGAGCAGCACCAAAGATACCGGGAGTTGGCCCGTACCAATCCAACGTCGACCTTCAAGGAAAACGAGGATGGGCTCCTCTATTTCAACCAGCGGGTGTGTGTGCCAGGACAGGGGGGACTGAGAAGGGAAATTCTGCAAGAAGCCCACGAATCGGGATATACCATTCACCCAGGAGAGGTAAAGATGTATAAGGACCTTCGTACCCAATTTTGGTGGCCCAACATGAAGAAAGACGTGTCAGAATTCGTGGCTAGGTGCATCACCTGCCAACAAGTGAAAGCCGAACGGAGGAAGATATCAGGATTGCTATATCCAAACTCCAGAGCACAAATGAAGTTCCAGATTATTACTATGGATTTCATCACTGGGTTACCGCGTACCTGTTCGCGCAGAAGCGCAACGCAAGTTTCGGTACGCTTGAGGGCGTACCTTTTAAAACCGCGTTTACATTTCACGAGTAAGGGTTGCAAGTGCACAACCCCTATCGAGTAGTATAATCGGGTATCGATCCACAGGGACGGGCAATTGCTGGGTTAGAATCTACCAAACTCAATTAAAAACTAGAAGTGAGAAAGATTTGGTTTGGTATTTAAGTTCCTAAAAGATCAATTCAAACAAATCTGACAATGCAAACAGATGTAATAAAATGCTAGAAGAAATGTAAACTGTGTTTTGATTATGGATAAAAGGCGTTTCCAGGGTTTCAGATTTCATCTGTGATCTGCCTCTAGTGGTACGGCCCGTACCAAGTTGGTACGGCTAGGCCGTACTTAACTTGGTAAGGCAAGGCCGTACCACTCTGGTAAGACCCGTACTGGCTTCCCAGAACAGAGCTTACCAGTTCGAGTTGATGCATTTCCTTGCTGGTACCTTGTGCTAAACTCTTTGGAAAGGTTCAATTGACCATACCTAAGGTTCCTAAGCCTCAACTGTCGTTTGTTGGATCAAGATCTAGGTTGGAATGCAATTGATTGCCTTTTAGGGATTTCTACACCTCAACTCTCGTGTGTTGGTACAGATCTACCCTAATTGGTTGATTGGAGACCTAAGGCACCCTCTAATCTGTCGATTAGAGGAGAATTCAACCTCTCGGCTTCAATTCGAACAAGTCTACCCTAAACAATTGATTTGGTTGAGAGATTGAGATGATCACATGACCTTGATAGGTTTGATCTAGACCTAGAGGTTCATCATACACAATCACAGCAATCAAAGCAAGAGATGGCAAACAAAATCACAATCAATCAATCAAAAGAGTTCATACAAGATACAAGTCAAAGAAAGTCAAAACAAATCAAGAATCCATCTCTAAACCCTAGAAACTAAAATAACTACTCACAGCACATGATCTGATCTAAAAATACAATAAAAGGGATAGAGATAGCCATGGATCGAAGGGATCGAGAGGAGGAAGCTAGATCCGTCGAGTTTCGCCTCTTTCCTCTTCCTTCCTTCTTGCTCCTAGCTCCTTAGCTCTCTTTCTCTCTCTTACTGTGCTCTCAAATAGATCTGGAATGGAATCCTCCTCGAAATTGGAGAGTTCCCCGCTTTAAATAGCCTCTGCCAAAATTTGAATCTGTCAGGCCGCCTTTAGGTACGGCCCGTACCAAAGTGGTACGACCTGGCCGTACCAGGCGTGAAGAGCTGAAAACGGCTAAGTCTGGTGAGACCCGTACCAAGCCTGGTAAGGGTCGTACCTCATCATCTGAATCGCCGTTTCTTCGTGTGTTTTGCTCCAAACCTGCAGAAAACAAACAAACACTCAGCAGTACCAAATTCTAAAGATATATCTATGAAATGCACATGATTCTGGTGAATTATGGCACGAATATGGTACTAAAACAGGCCTAAAATAGACTAAATATGCGAGGTATCAAATTCCCCCAAGCTGAACCTTTGCTTGTCCTCAAGCAAAAAAGTTTCAAACTCGGGTAAAAGTGCTGGACAACTAAATCTAAATGCAGATACAAGTCTAAATGTGAAAACCTACGTGAATCTGCTATAGTCAAGAATTTCTAGAATCGATTCGGTTGTAATTCAAATATGCCTTTATAAACCTTGATTCACTCCACCAATTAGTCAATTGAACTTCTTATTTTGAGATGCTTCTAACAATGGAAAGACTAATTACCTAGGTTTGATCGAAACAATTTCATTCTTTTTCCGAATCAGTGCTTTCATTCAAGGTGATTTTTCTTTTCATTTTCCCTCCCCCAAGCTTGAATCAAGCTTAAGGGTAAGAAAGTTGCGAACGAAGTGTGTTGGTATGAGCAAAATTTTCTTTCTTTATTTCTAATTGGGAGACGAGCTCAAAGGCGCCCATTCGAGACTTATTGCCAGTACTCTTATGTTCTCCATCTTTCTTTTTTTTTTATTTGTTTGCTCATACCATGAATACACACATCTATTGGTATTCATTCATACCAATGGATATTCCAAACTTTCTTAATTTGAAAATCTCAATTCCTAAAGGCACAGTTCAGTTTTTTCGAATAATCTCGTTCGATTCAATTCTAAGTTTGTTTCATCGTTTCCATTATTAAAAACATCTCAACCTAAGCAGTTCAATAACCAATCATGGGTTAGTTCCAATTCACTCAGGTCTATCCTAATCACAACTAAATTGTTTCAAAGTTATTCTCAATTCTAGCAATTCACGCAAATCTTCACCTAACAATGCACGAAAATACGAAAAAAATGCAAGAAAAATAACGGTAAAGTAAATATGACCTAAATGCAAATGCAATCCCCCCAAGCTTAGCCTGAGCATTGTCCTCAATGCTTCAAGACTAGAAGATAAAAGAGATAAAAGAAGCTCGGGGAAAAGAGAGCGAACCTGATCAGTCGTGGGAGCGGTCGTACCAGAGCCAGTCACTCAACTGCTGCTCTATCCCAGTCACTCGCTGTGTGAGATCATGGAGTGTGGCGCCCTGCTCACGAATGGCAGCACCCTGCTCATAGAGTGCAACACCCTGCTCCTGACGCATGCCGTACATCAGGTGGTAGACATCCTGGATGGTGGGCTCAGAGACTGGAGGGGGATACACTGGTCGACTGTAGGAGGTGGAGGGTCCAGCTGCGTAGGCAGAGGTGGATGGGCCAGTCTGGTACGTGGTAGGGCCAGCTCCATAGAATGAGGTACCTGCACCAAAGGGTGAAGGATGTACCTGCTCGAAGAAGGGGGGAGCCTGGCTGGGGAAAGGTGGCACATGAGGAGAGAGAGGGTGCAGCGGCTCAAACGGAGCCTGGACTGGAGAGGTGGTGGCATCGAGCATGTCCTCATCGCCCTGCGGTGGTGGTGGAGGAGGTGGAGGTGGGGGAGGTGGAGGTGGGACCTCAGGGGCAGGCTGCACGCGGGGCGGACGTCGGAAAAACCAAGTGCTCCGGTCAGTGAAGGAGAGAGTGACCGGGAATGGCATGATATATCTGGTCCGCATGTCAGGCATGCGCCAAGCCCAAGCACCTCGCCCATCGCGTCCTGCTGCTGACTCGATGAACTTGTAGGTGGTGAACTGAGTGAGAGAGAGAGATCGGGAGCTCCGGCACTCCTCGTCGCCGATGATCTGGAGGTGTAAGCGCTCGGCGATCAGAGTGACATAGGCCGAGATGTAAACAACGCCACCCGGCTTGGGCTGCCGCTGGATGCCGAGCCAGTGGTGGATCATGGCGAGCATCAGATCGGGCCGCTCGAGAGTGCTGTCGGGACGCAGCATATGATCCACCAGCTGCATATCCTCAACATTGGCGCGGGCGAACGTCTCGCCACGCGCAAAGATGGTGCAACCGAGGATACGCAGCAGACATCGGATGACCGGATGAGGGACATTGAGCTGCTTGTACTCCTTGTTGAAAGCTGACCCGGCTGGGGCGCCAGAGATCAGCGCCCAGAAGCTGTCGCGCTCCAAGTCCCCAGAGAAAGAGAGGGAATCAGTAGTCGGGTTCGGCTCAAAGCCAAACCACTCCCTCAAGTCAGACAGCCAGATGCGGTGGGTCTCACTCAGCATGCGGAACCTGATGAACGGGGTATCGTTCCGCGAGTACTTGAGCTCCAGAGAGGAAAGAAACTCCATGGTGAGCTTCTTGTACCCCCTCTGGGCGATCTCCCAGAAGGCTGGAGTGATCCCGACCCGGGTGGTGATGCGGCGGAACTCATCCTCCAGTCCCAGCGTCTGAAGAGCAGAGAAGTCAACAATCCTCGTATTGTTGATCGATTTCTTCAGCAGCATATCGAAGTACTTGAACTGCCGACGGGTCGGTATGGAGAAGTACTCCTCGGCGTACGCATCGGCACGCTGGGTGGCGTCAGAGAGGGCCGCATCAGTGCCGAAGGAGTCAGAGGCGTGGTCGGAGTCGTGGATGGAGGCCTGATCAGAGCCCTGGGCCTGGTCAGAGGCCTCGTCAGAGCCCTGGTCCTGGTCTCCAGATGGATGGTAGGAGGGGCTCTCCTGTGGGCTCCGGTAGACTGACTGATGGCCACTGGATGTGGTCTCTCCCTCATAGTAGATGGGCGTGACGGCGTCTTGAAGGGAAGGACTCTGGCGGGACCCAGTCCTGGCTGCACTCTCCCGGGAGTGGCGAGATGCGCGGGAGTCACTCCGAGACGCACGCCGGTGGGAGTGATGAGATGACGTGGGGGCATCAGCAGGAGGGACGTTGGCCATCGGGCCAGTGGCGGAAGGGATGGAGGCGTCAGAGGGTGTGGAGGAGCGAGAGGATTGACGACGCATTTCTCTCAGACGCTCGTTGGGCTGGTTGAGGGTCCGACTGAGTAGGTACGGCCTGGTCTGACCTAGGTAGGTACGGCCTAGCCGCACGGGCTGGTACGGGCCGTACCTAACTTAGGGTTTTGGTGATGGCTGGTAAGGGCCGCACCAACTGGTACCAGTTTGGTGTCAGTTCAGAGAGACTGGTACGGGCCGTACCTACTTGGTACGGGTGGGCCGTACCAAGCTAGGGTTTTGACAAACTGGGCAGAACCGAGCAAGGAAGAGAGGGAAGCACGAAAATGGAGGGAAACAAAGAAAATGGAAGGAGAAGGACTAACCGAGAGCAAGAAGGTGCAGGTCGGACCGAAGAGAAGTGCGGGTCGGACCGAAGACGTGCGGCTTGGACCGGTGAAGTGCTCGGTTGGGTGGCCGGTGCTCCTTGTGCTCGGTTAGGGTGGAAGAGAGGTAGAATGAGTGGAGAAGGAGAGAAAATGGAGTGGAGAGGGAGAGAAGAGAGAGTAGATTGAGAGGTGCGGCTGGGAAGGGGAAGGGGTGCGGGTTGGATCGGGTTTAAAAAGAAAAAGGCGGCAGTTATGGCGTCGGTTCGCGTCCCTGACCTAGGTACGGCCTGGCCGTACCAAATTGGTGCAGGCCGTACCAACCCTTCAATTTTTCAGGCCGTACCAATGTGGTATGACCTAGCCGTACCAACCTCAAAAATTTTCGTTTCTCTTTCTCGTGACTTCTCAAGCCGCTCGTGATGCAATGCAGAAGAATGAATGCATGTCTATCTGTTCCTAAGATGCCAAACAGGTAAAAATGGCTTGGGCTGCCTCCCAAGGAGCGCTCGTTTTAGGTCTCGAGCTCGACCTTCTCTCGTCAGGCTTTGGTTGGAGATGGATCGGAGAGATCCAAGCTCACTCGCATTTCTTGGGGATGATCAGCAATGTAGTGCTTGAGACGCTGACCATTGACTTTGAAAGTCTGCCCCTCCTTGTTTTCCAATTCCACGGCGCCAAATGGGAACACTGCCCTCACCCGGAATGGACCGGACCACCTGGACTTCAGCTTCCCTGGAAAGAGCCTAAGTCGAGAATTGAACAAGAGGACCAGGTCTCCCTCATGGAACTCACGAGGCATGATGCGCTTGTCGTGAACCTGTTTGGTCCTTTCCTTGTAAATTCTAGCGTTCTCGTAGGCATTGAGACGCATCTCCTCTAACTCATGCAAGTCAAGGATGCGTTTCTCTCCAGCTGAGAGCAAGTCCATGTTGATGGCCCGTGTGGTCCAGTATGCCTTGTGCTCAATTTCCACGGGCAAGTGGCAGGACTTTCCGTACACCAATTTGAAAGGGCTCATCCCAATCGGAGTTTTGAAGGCTGTACGGTAGGCCCATAGTGCGTCACTCAGCTTGAGCGACCAATCCTTTCTCGTTCGAGCAACGGTCTTCTCCAGGATAGACTTGATCTCTCTGTTGGAAATCTCGGCTTGACCGTTGGCTTGAGGATGGTAGGATGTGGTCACCTTGTGAGTGACTCCATGGCGACTCAGGAGATTGTCGAACTGGCGGTTGATGAAATGCTTGCCACCATCACTGATGACGGCTCTTGAAACTCCAAAGTGAGGGAAGATGATGTCAGTGAATAGTCTTTTCACGGCATTGGAGTCCGCATTCTTGCAAGCTACTGCCTCCACCCACTTGGAGACGTAGTCAACAGCCACCAGGATGTACTCGTTCCCACAAGAGGGTGGAAACGGTCCCATGAAGTTATGCCCCAGACATCAAAGATGTCTACCTCTAGAATAGAGTGGAGAGGCATTTCATTCCTCTTGGAGATGTTCCCGGTGCGCTGACACTTGTCACAAGCTGCGACGAAGGTCCTAGCATCTCTGAAAAGTGAAGGCCAGAAGAAGCCGGATTGTAGGACCTTTGAAGCAGTCTTGGAGGATGAAGCGTGTCCTCCGTAGGCTGAGGAGTGGCAGTGCTCAAGAATGGAGCGCGTCTCGTCATATGGCACACATCGTCGGTAGATGCCATCAACGCCAGTCTTGAAGAGGTAGGGGTCGTCCCAGAAGTAGAACTTGGCGTCCGATCGCAGCTTCTTCTTCTGCTGGTATGACATGGTAGGAGGAAGTACTCCTGAGGCGAGAAAGTTCGCAATGTCTGCATACCAGGGTGCTGACTTGGTGTTCACTCGGTCAGTGGCATGGAACGTCCGATCTTGCACCGCATGAGTCGCGTGCATCGGTGTACCAACCGAGTGGATCTCCTCCATGGCAGAAATCGAATGGAATTGGTCATCAGGGAACGAGTCATCAATTGGCAGGCTACCAGAGCCCTCATCTTCCCAGCGAAGCCGGGACAGATGGTCAGCCACGGTGTTTTCGACTCCTTTCTTGTCCCTGATTTCGATGTCAAACTCCTGCAGGAGGAGAATCCACCTAATCAAGCGAGGTTTGGCATCCTGCTTGCTCAACAGATACTTGAGTGCGGCGTGGTCAGTGTAGATCACTATCTTGGAACCAACCAGATAGGATCTAAACTTGTCGAGAGCGAACACAACAGCCAAAAGCTCCTTTTCGGTTGTTGTGTAGTTCATCTGGGCAGGATCTAGCACCTTGCTAGCGTAGTAGATAGCACATGGCTTGTTCTCCTTCCGCTGCCCAAGAACCGCTCCCACAGCGTAATCACTCGCATCGCACATCAACTCGAATGGCAAGGTCCAGTCTGGAGGCTGCAGGATGGGTGCTGAGACAAGGGCTTCTTTCAATCGGCAAAACGAATCGACACATTCCTGCGTGAAGATGAAATCAGAGTCCTTGATGAGCAGGTTGGTCAATGGTTTTGCGATTTTCGAGAAGTCCTTGATGAATCGGCGGTAGAAGCCAGCGTGTCCCAGAAAGCTTCGCACAGCTTTGACATTTGTTGGGATCTCCAGCTTCTCGATCACCTCCACCTTGGCTTTGTCAACCTCAATTCCTTTGGAGGTCACAACATGTCCAAGGACAACTCCCTCTTGGACCATGAAGTGACATTTCTCCCAATTCAGGATCAGGTTGACCTCTTCACACTTCTCCAGGATTTTGCAGAGGTTGGCTAGACATGAGTCAAAGCTGGTCCCATAGACAGAAAAGTCGTCCATGAAGACCTCAACCTCTTTCTCGATGAAATCTGAGAAGATAGCCGTCATGGCTCTTTGGAAGGTGGCAGGTGCATTGCACAGACCGAATGGCATCCTACGGTATGCGAATGTACCGTAGGGACATGTGAAAGTGGTCTTGTCTTGGTCGTTCGGGTGAATGGGGATCTGAAAGAATCCTGAGTACCCGTCAAGGTAGCAAAAATGAGAATGAGTCGCAAGCCTTTCAAGGAGTTGGTCGACAAACGGCAGTGGGAAGTGATCCTTGCGCGTGGCAGCGTTGAGCTTCCTGTAGTCAATACACATGCGGTGCCCAGATACCACACGAGTAGGGACTAGCTCGTCCTTTTCATTTCTCACCACTGTCGTGCCTCCTTTCTTGGGCACCACGTGAACGGGACTCACCCACTTGCTATCAGAGATGGGATAGATGATGCCTGCATCCAGGAGTTTGAGAATTTCCTTTTTCACCACCTCCTTCAGGTTGGGGTTGAGTCGCCGCTGGTGCTCCACAGACGGCTTGTGATCATCCTCTAGAAGAATCCGGTGTGAGCAGATGGCTGGGTTGATCCCTTTCAAGTCCTTGATCGAGTACCCAATCGCGCCCTTGTGAAATCTCAGCTTCTCCAGAAGTTTGGCGGTTTGATCGGGGTTTAGACTCGCATTGACGATCACAGGACATGATTTTTCTGGATCGAGGAACTCGTATCTGAGATTGGTTGGAAGAGGTTTGAGTTCGGGAGTCGGACGCTCAGGCTGATCGTTGTCACGAGTCGCATCTGGGTGATCTGACTCGTGTGCTGTCGAGACGTCGGCCTTGGCAGGCTCCGCTCCACTCCTCGTCTCAGAGTGTGATGTACGATCCTCCAGATCCTCAGGAATCGCATCTGCTGCACAAATTGACTCGCTCGCCTCGCTTGGCAACTTGGAGAGGAATTCAGCGTCTTGGCGCAGCGAGTTGTTGACTTGTTCAAAAAAATAGTCCTTGGCCAGATCAGCCAAGCACTCCTCTATCCCGTCAACTCGGAAACATGTCTCAGATCGTGATGGATATCTCATGGCGCGATCAATTTGGAATTTCACCTTCTCTCCTCCAAAGTTCAGAGTCAGGATGCCCTGCTTCACGTCAATTATCGCGCCAGCTGTACTCAGAAAAGGTCGTCCCAAGATGATTGGGACTTCCTTATCTTCTTCCATCTCCATGACGACGAAATCGATGGGCACGAAGAACTTCCCAACTTGAACTGGCAGATCCTCCACCACACCAAGTGGAAGTCGGACTGAAGAATCCGCCAACTGCAGTGTCATCCTTGTGGGCTTGAGCTCCCCCACTCCTATGCGATCATAGATGGTGCGTGGCATGAGACTCACGCTCGCTCCTAGATCACACAGGGCTTTCTTGATTGTAGCCTTCCCAATGGTGCATGGAATGGAAAACTTTCCAGGATCGTCCAATTTGGGGGTAGCTCGCTTTTCAAAATTGCGCTGCACTGCTCCGTCAGCTTGACTGTCGCGTGCCCCTCTAAGCTTCTCTTGTTGGAAAGGATGTCCTTCAGAAACTTGGCATAGGTGGGCATTTGGGTCAAAGCGTCGGTGAAAGGGATGGTGATCTGCAGCTGCTTGATGACGTTTGCGAAGTTGGCAAATTGCTCGTTCAGTCTCGTCTCAGCTAATCTCTGGGGGAATGGAACAGGTGGCCGGTATGGAGGTGGTTTCTCGGCACCTTTCTTCTTCTGACTACCTGACGCTTCGGATGGAGGTTGTGCAGGTCTTGCCGAGCTGGTGCAGTCTGCACTCGCTTGAGGTTGGATGACCTCAGCTCGTTCTGGATTAACCTCCTTCAGTGGAATTGACACAGGGGTCGGGGTCGCGTCAGGTGTCGCGTTAAGGATCGGATCAACTGTGCTCTCACTTGGCATTAGTGGCTCGTCGTATTGGGTCCCACTTCTCAGAGTGACCGCCTTAGCCTCTTCTCTTGGATTTGGTTCGGGCTGAGCTGGAAGCTTCCCGGGTCGAGAGTGGCTTGAGGTGACCATCTGGCTCAGCTGCTCCAGCAACTTGCTTTGGGCAGCCATTTGAGTGGTCATGCTCTGCATCTGATCCCACATCATCTGATTCATCTTGCCCTGCTCGTGAGTGAAGTCGTTCACATCAGCGGGCGCATTCGACTTTGAGGGGCCAGATGGAGCTGCTCGGTTGCCTTGATTGGGAAAGGAAGCGTTCTGGTAGAAGTTCCTGTTGCCATTGTTGTTGCTGTTGCTGCTGCTCGAAGCTTGGGCTCTCCAATCATTGTTGTTCGGAGGGGGATAGTTTCCAGTGTTGTTCGCCCGATTGTTCCAGTTGTTGTTGTTGTTGTTGTACTGCGGCCTCTGGAAGCTGTTGTTGTTGAAGGGCGGTCTGAACGAAGAGTTGTTGAAAGGCGCAGGGTTGTTCTGGTTCGACCTCCAGTGCTGCTGCTCAACCAGATCCTTGGAGTAGGACCGGCTGAAGGGAGGTCTTGGGAAGAAGGAAGGCTCGTTGTTGAGAGAGTTGACCTGCTCACTCTCCTCGTCTTGTTGCACCAGCGGGCACTGCTCGTATGCGTGCCTCTCGTCTCCACACATGACGCAGACTTGAGGTTGCTGTTCGACTGCCTTGACGCTGAGCTTGTCCATCGCCCGCTGCATGGCGTCCATCTTGGCGGTGAGAGCCGTGATGTGATCGAGCTCGTACTTGCCACCTCCTTGGCTACCTCCTTGGCCTCCTCGCTGGCGTGACGTGTCGCGGCCGGACCACTGCTGGTTCTGCGCCATGCTGTCGATCAAGTTCATAGCCTCTAAAGGCTCCCTTGACATCAGCGCGCCTCCCGCAACAGCGTCCACGTAAGCACGTGTGCTCTCATTCAGGCCGTCGTAAAACGTTTGAATTAAAAGCCAGTCGGGTATACCATGGTGTGGACAAGAGTACTGCAATTCTCTAAACCTTTCCCAAGCCTCATTCAGGGGTTCATCAAAAATTTGCCTAAAGCTGGTCAGGTCATGTCTTACCTTGGCTGTCCTCTTGTGAGGGAAAAATCTGGTCAGAAACAATTTGGACAAGTCCCTCCAAGTTCTAACAGAGTCCCTAGGCAAAGATCCTAACCATTTCTTGGCCTTATCCCTAAGAGTGAAAGGAAATAGAGCAAGCTTGGTGTAATCAGCATTCTCACCGTTGGTTTTGATGGTCGTGATGCACTCGAGGAAGGTCTGGAGGTGAGCGTGCGGGTCCTCGTAGTCGAGTCCGTGGAAGGTGTTCTGCTGCACCATGTTGACAACCCCCGGATTGAAGTTCGGTTGCTGTCCTGGAATGTGTGGTAGCCGGATCGCACCTCGCACGTCTCCAGCTCTCGGCACGTTGAACTCCCGCAGGGTCCGAGGCATGAAAACATCCTCATCATCGTCCGTCAGACGGCCTTCGTCTTCTCGCCGTTCTTTTTCTCTTTCCCTGGCCTCTGCCTCCAGTCTGATTCGGGCTTCGTCCTCTGCCCCAGCCATTTCTTCAGGTTCAGGTGTCTTGGTACGGGTTGGACCAGATTGGTGCGGCCTAGCCGTACCAGAGGGTGGCTGAGCAGTCTCGGCTGAGTCTGGAGGAGTTTGATCGAACAGTGGGCCCTTGCTTCTCAGATTATACTTCAACCTGTATTTGCCTGCAGGGGGGGGGGGGTTCAAAAGCCAGTTTTTAGTGATTTTGATTAAGAAAAAGAAAACAAGAAAGATACAAGATAAAATCTAGATTAACTAAGTAAGGTAAAATCTAACTAGGCAATTGGTTACCGTCCCCGGCAACGGCGCCAAAAACTTGTTCGCGCAGAAGCGCAACGCAAGTTTCGGTACGCTTGAGGGCGTACCTTTTAAAACCGCGTTTACACTTCACGAGTAAGGGTTGCAAGTGCACAACCCCTATCGAGTAGTATAATCGGGTATCGATCCACAGGGACGGGCAATTGCTGGGTTAGAATCTACCAAACTCAATTAAAAACTAGAAGTGAGAAAGATTTGGTTTGGTATTTAAGTTCCTAAAAGATCAATTCAAACAAATCTGACAATGCAAACAGATGTAATAAAATGCTAGAAGAAATGTAAACTGTGTTTTGATTATGGATAAAAGGCGTTTCCAGGGTTTCAGATTTCATCTGTGATCTGCCTCTAGTGGTACGGCCCGTACCAAGTTGGTACGGCTAGGCCGTACTTAACTTGGTAAGGCAAGGCCGTACCACTCTGGTAAGACCCGTACTGGCTTCCCAGAACAGAGCTTACCAGTTCGAGTTGATGCATTTCCTTGCTGGTACCTTGTGCTAAACTCTTTGGAAAGGTTCAATTGACCATACCTAAGGTTCCTAAGCCTCAACTGTCGTTTGTTGGATCAAGATCTAGGTTGGAATGCAATTGATTGCCTTTTAGGGATTTCTACACCTCAACTCTCGTGTGTTGGTACAGATCTACCCTAATTGGTTGATTGGAGACCTAAGGCACCCTCTAATCTGTCGATTAGAGGAGAATTCAACCTCTCGGCTTCAATTCGAACAAGTCTACCCTAAACAATTGATTTGGTTGAGAGATTGAGATGATCACATGACCTTGATAGGTTTGATCTAGACCTAGAGGTTCATCATACACAATCACAGCAATCAAAGCAAGAGATGGCAAACAAAATCACAATCAATCAATCAAAAGAGTTCATACAAGATACAAGTCAAAGAAAGTCAAAACAAATCAAGAATCCATCTCTAAACCCTAGAAACTAAAATAACTACTCACAGCACATGATCTGATCTAAAAATACAATAAAAGGGATAGAGATAGCCATGGATCGAAGGGATCGAGAGGAGGAAGCTAGATCCGTCGAGTTTCGCCTCTTTCCTCTTCCTTCCTTCTTGCTCCTAGCTCCTTAGCTCTCTTTCTCTCTCTTACTGTGCTCTCAAATAGATCTGGAATGGAATCCTCCTCGAAATTGGAGAGTTCCCCGCTTTAAATAGCCTCTGCCAAAATTTGAATCTGTCAGGCCACCTTTAGGTACGGCCCGTACCAAAGTGGTACGGCCTGACCGTACCAGGCGTGAAGAGCTGAAAACGGCTAAGTCTGGTGAGACCCGTACCAAGCCTGGTAAGGGTTGTACCTCATCATCTGAATCGCCGTTTCTTCGTGTGTTTTGCTCCAAACCTGCAGAAAACAAACAAACACTCAGCAGTACCAAATTCTAAAGATATATCTATGAAATGCACATGATTCTGGTGAATTATGGCACGAATCTGGTACTAAAACAGGCCTAAAATAGACTAAATATGCGAGGTATCAGTACCCAAAAGAGATATGACTCAATCTGGGTCATTGTAGACACACTAACCAAGGTAGCCCATTTTATACCCCTGCGAACCCCTACATCGGGTGGGGAATTAGCAGAATTATTTCTTCAATATCAGTTCAAATATCATGGAGTTCCTGAAACTATTATATCGGACCGGGATACGCGATTCACCTCGCATTTCTGGAAAAGCTTTCAGGAGGCAATGGGAACCCGACTCAATTTCAGTACCGCTCATCACCCCCAGACGGACGGCCAGTCGGAACGAACAATCCAAACCTTAGAGGACATGCTAAGGGCGTGTGCCATCAACTTTCAAGGGTCATGGGCTGATCATTTGACAATGGCCGAGTTCGCATACAACAATAGCTACCATGCCAGTATCGAAATGGCACCATCTGAAGCTTGGTGTGGGCATCGCTGGAAGACCCCCTTGTGGTGGGTAAACAACGGGGAACAACTGCCAACAGGGCCAGAAATGGTAAAAGATTGCGCTGATAGAACTCAACTGATTCTAAACCGACTAGACACTGCTCGAGACAGACAGAAAAAGTATGCAGACTTGAGGAGACGACCACTAGAGTTCGAAACCGGGGATCATGTTTGGTTGAAGGTCTCTCCAAGGAGGGGAGTGAGACGATTTGGCGTAGCAGGAAAACTGAGTCCTAGATATGTGGGGCCATTTGAAGTTCTTAGAAGAATCAGACCACTTGCATACGAACTGGCGCTACCTCCAACCCTAGATAAGGTACATCCAGTCTTTCACGTGTCTCAACTACGGAAATACATCCGAGATCCCTCCCACATCATCGACTTTTCAAACCTGGGACTAGATGAAACTTTAGTGTATGAAGAACGACCCGTGAAAATACTGGACACCAAGGAAATAAGTCTCCGGCGTAAAACCATCAGACAAGTCTTAGTACAATGGGGACGACACACCAACCGAGAAGCAACTTGGGAAATCGAAGAAACGATGCGTGCCACATACCCAGAATTGTTCGAAGAAATAGACGCCGAGGCTGTTCAGGGGACTGAACAGGATTTCCAAGGGGGGGAGGATGTAACGCCTCTAAATACTGGTATGGTTAAATTTCTACAGAATCCAATTTAGAAAATAATAAAATGAATTAAATCAGAGATCAACAATTAATAGGAATAAATACATAGCAGACGGTAAAAATTTAGGAGAAATAACGTTTCAATTTAGCCAAATTATATTAATAGATGTCGTAATCTGTTAAGCAAACTCAAATTGGAAAAGCCCAAATCTAAATTAAGCCCAATTTCCACCCATTTAACCTACCCCTCTCCTCTCTCTTTCCACAGCCAACTCTCCATTTGTTTTAACTGTAAGTCTCTTCCTCTCTTTCTCTCTTTCTTTTTTTCTTTTTTTCTCTCTTTCTTTGTGCCGCCCCCCTTCTCTCCTTGGCTGCCGCCGGCCACAAGGCCAGCCCCTTCCCTTCCTTGGCCGCCGCTCTCTCTCTACCCCGCTCTCTCTCTCTCTACCCCGCCCTCTCCCTTGGCCGAACCACCCCCTGCCCTCTCTCTCTACCCCGCCCTCTCCCTTGGCCGAACCACCCCCTGCCCTCTCTCTCTACTCCGCCCTCTCCCTCTCCCTTTCCCTTGGCTGGCCGAACCCCCTCTCCTTCCCTTGGCCGGCCGAACCCCAATAACCCTAGATCCGAAACCCCTCTCCCTTCCCTTGGCCGAACCCCCTCTCCCTTCCCTTGGCCGAAACCCAGAACACATAATACAAGAGCATCTCTACCCTTTATTTCCTTCATCCGATTGAAATTGAATGCCCTTGGAATATCAAGTTAACAACAAAATCAAATGTCTTCACAATTTCACCTTTTTCACACATTCCACCTATAATAGTGCCAGGTAATTAGAAGAGTTAAAATTGTCACACCGAAGGCCGCATGGCCCTTGCCTCACCATTCGTGTCTATCCTCCACCTATTTTCATTTTCCCGCTCATCCCCGTCCTTTCGCGTCTCTATCTCTCTCTCTCCTCCTGTCGCTTCAGACCACGCTGCTCACACCAACTCTTCGACGACTTTGCTGCTCCCTCAGACTGATGAAATCAATATAAGTCCCGATTGAAACAACCGAACCCAAAAATACTTTCTTAAACCCTCTCGCTGTTCCTGCTTCACCCTCAAACTTGACTTCACTCACTGACTGCCATGGCCAACTCTGTCGTCATAAGAAATTTACTTCTTCTCTCATTCCTCCTCTTTTACTATGTCTATTTCTCCTCTTGTGTCAACTAAGAAAATCTACCTCTGCTGGAGGCCAAGCGCGGTCTCGTCGACACGGCAAACTCTCTCGCAAACTGGAAAAAAGAAGACCCGACGCTGTGCAATTGAACCGGTATCTCCTGCATCGTCCCCACTCTCCCACTCTTCATATATGTATAATGATAAAAACGTGACTAACGTGATCTGATCATCACCGGTTTGGTCACAAGTTAAGGTGTAATTCACATTCCTCCTGTCGCTTCAGACCACGCTGCTCACACCAACTCTTCGACGACTTTACTGCTCCCTCAGACTGATGAAATCAATATAAGTCCCGACTGAAACAACCAAACCCAAAAACACTTTCTTAAACCCTCTCGATGTTCCTGCTTCACCCTCAAACTTGACTTCACTCACTGAATGCCATGGCCAACTCTGTCGCCATGAGAAATTTGCTTCTTCTCTCATTTCTCCTCTTTTACCATGTCTATTTCTCCTCCTGTGTCAACCAAGAAGGTCTATTTCTGCTGGAGGCCAAGCGGGGTCTCGTCGACACGGCAAACTCTGTCACAGGTTGGAAAGAAGGAGATCCGACGCCGTGCAATTGGACCGGTGTCTCCTGCATCGGCCCCACTATCACCTCTCCATATATGTATACTGATAAAAACATGACTAAAGTGATACAAACGTGACTAACCACAAGAACATCCTTTGCCAAATAGAACATCATTTGCAAAATATTGCAAACATATCTGCAAGTCTTCATAATATAGAACATCATTAGCAAAATATTGTAAACATTTTTCTACATTCTCCAATTACAGTAATTAACCACAAGAAGAACACAGAATACAAGAGCATCTCTATCCTTGATTTCCTTCATCCGATTGAAATTGAATGCTCTTTGGATATCAAGTTAACAACAAAATCAAATGTCTTCTCAATTTCACCTTTTTCACACATTCCACCTATAATAGTGCCAGGTAATTAGAAGAGTTAAAATTGTCACACCGAAGGCCGCATGGCCCTTGCCTCACCATTCGTGTCTATCCTCCACCCATTTTCATTTTACCGCTCATCCCGTCCTTTTGCGTCTCTCTCTCTCTCCTCCTGTAGCTTCAGACCACGCTGCTCACACCAACTCTGCGACGACTTTGCTGCTCTCTCAGACTGATGAAATCAATATAAGTCCCGACTGAAACAACCAAACCCAAAAACACTTTCTTAAACCCTCTCGCTGTTCCTACTTCACCCACAAACTTGACTTCACTCACTGACTGCCATGGCCAACTCTGTCGCCATGAGAAATTTGTTTCTTCTCTCATTCCTTCTCTTTTATCATGTCTATTTCTCTTCCTGTGTCAACTGAGAAGGTCTATCTGTACTGGAGGCCAAGCGCGGTCTCGTCAACACGGCAAACTCTCTCGCAGATTGAAAAGAAGGAGATCCGACGCCGTGCAATTGGACCGGTGTCTCCTGCATCGGCCCCACTCTCCCTCTCTAAATATATGTATACTGATAAAAACGTGACTAACGTGACCCGATCATCACAGTTTGATCACAAGCTACGGTGTAATTCACATTCGTGTGCCGTAACTACTTTTCACCATATTAATCACAATATGTTATCATAGCACGGTACGAATTTACCTGTGGATACCTAACGTTCCTCCTCGGGCGCTGCTTTGGGCCGTGCTTGGTATTCTCCGAACATCTCTCGGGATTACTAAAGACGAATTTAACCCATGCAAATTGCATGTGTATGAAATTTAACTGTGTTCGCTAACAATATTCTTTATATTTTTCTTTCCATTTTTTTATTAATAGCATTTAAAAAAATAATATTGCAACGATTTTGTGAAAAGTTCAAATATAACAATCGAAATAGTCTATTATGGCCCAAGCCTTTTTTTTTATTTGCACTAAAGTTTTTGCTTTATAAAATAAACAGTCTTTAAATAAGTAAACCGAACGCCAATAATACGGAGATAAATAAAATACACAAGTTATAAAAGTCATAAAATAGCAAACATAAATAAGAGATTTTTTTATTTGAATTTTATACATACAATTTCTCATACAAAAAGTATTAGTTTTGCCACTAGAGTTAAAACTGATTCTCCAAGTAATGCATCTTAAAAAGAAAATAACAATACGTTACATAAAAAGAAAGTAATGCATCTTTAAAAAAAAATCTAATGCATCTTAAAATAAAAATCAAAAGCGGTCATTATAATATATATAAATTTGCTAAACTAAAAGACACTTCTACATATAAGTTTGCTCTTATGTTTAATACAATTTTGACAATATCGAGTCATATCCAACACAAGACATGAACAAAATAATATATAAAAAAATGTTTGATATAAAAATGTCAGTTATGAATAAAATAAAATATTTGCTACAAGAATCAGTTTTTGATTCAGTAGCAAAAGACAATGCTTTATGTATAGGAGGTTGTAAATTCGACATTTAGATAAAAAAAAATTTATGAACATTAAATAAAATATCTCTACATTTCTATATAAAAAAAATATCATATATGAATAATATAAATTTAAAATGTATAACTTTGTTGAATTTTATATAGAAAGAAAAGCGCATCTTGAGAATGCCTTCGTGATATGTTTCCAAAATTTTCCAATTTAATTCCATGAATTTAATTTTTTTTATAATGTTACCGATAAAAAAATTGAATCCCCTCCTCAATCTCCCGAGCTTCTGAAAATATTTCCAAAATGACCCTCCTCTAGAGTGGCAAAAAAGTTGGTAGCTCATGGATTGATCGTAACTCGCTCGTTAACGGCTTGTTTGTTAGTGGACCGAGTTGTTAACAAGCCAACTCGCCACTAGCTCAGTCCATAATTAACGAGTTTGAACTGGAACTAGCTCACTCGCGAGCTGCCAAGGTCCAAGTATGAATGTGTGTAAATCACTGGAGCCAAAATTAATCTTACCCTTTCCCCCAGTCGTAATTAATCTTGACCGCTGGATTTTTGTTTCTTCGACTCTTCATCTCCCGCTTTACAGCTCGTGGTGGAGAAACCACCACGCACTGGAAAAGGATACAAAAAAAACAAGAAAGTGCTGCGTACCACATAATAAATCATCCATTCAGGAGTATAAAGTCATTTTTGTTCTTTAGAGAAGTTGAAAGGAAGAGAGAGGATGGGGATGTGGAGTTGGCCGTGGAGCAAAGGCCCCTCTGGCTTTGGTTATTTCTCCACAGCAGAGGAGGTTAGTCAAGGCATTGATGCCTCCAATCTAACTGCCATCGTTACAGGTTCGTCTATTGATTTATTAACCAACCACCAACCAATAATAAATAAGACATGCATAAACATGTACTTAGAAGAGATAACAGAACCACCAGAAAAAAAAGGTAGCCTTATCCATCTTTTGTGGAACGGGATTTAAAAAACATGCAAGGTTTTTCAATGTTGACATATCATTTGCCGGGCTAATACATGCAATTGATGCTTTGTGCAATCAAAAGAAGGGATAATTAAATTAATTGCTTAATTGCATAGTATGTTGATTACAGAAAGAAATTGTTTAATTATCTTTTAGATGTTTGTTGACACAAGGCGGTCCCGATATTGTCTTGCCTGATAAACTCAAGTACTCGGTTTTATGATAATAGAGAAGAGTAAAGAGTCACAAAGAACACAAACAAACAAACACAATTTTTCTATTCAATAATCAACACCTTACAACGATAACATCATAGTACTCTTTTATAACCAAACATTACTTAACCCCTAAGAGATAATATTAAATGCTATTTAATTAAAAACCCAAAACCCAAAGCAATAAATTTTGCCAGAATATATCCCGTCGGCCAAAAGAAGTAAATAAATTTTGTTGAACAAAACAAATTCCAAAGAAAATTAGTAAATTTCCTAGAAGACCATCCATGTCATTAAATTTCAAGTTGCACCAATAAATTTTTGATCGGCTTGGATTTGGTGTGACCATCGTCCGTATCCGAGTCTGAATCGGATACTACCTCGGGACGCACTACGTCAAGCACTCCGGGTTGATTGAAGCTTGTCCTCAAGCTTGAGTTTTCTTCATAGTACTTGTGGAGATGACTCACGTTGAACGTGTTGGAGATATGCAAATCATCAGGACACTTCACACAGTAGGCATTTGCTCCAAACTTCTCCAAGATCTCGCACAGTCCCACTTTTGGCTTCTTAAGTTTGTGATATGACCTCAGGGAAACCGTTCCTTCGGCAAATAGACCCAAACCAGTTCTCCGACTTCGAATTGTACATCTAGGTGCTTTTCGTCTGCTTTAGCCTTGTACTTGGAGTAAGTTTGTTCTAAATTTTCACGAACTGTTTTATGCAGTTCCCGCAAATCTTCAAGCCTTTCGTCCACCTTCTTAACTTTAGACTTTGGTCCTTCAATAGAAAGAGTATCAAGAGGACCTCCGGGAATAAATCCATAAACAATTTTGAAGGGTGCGAATCCCGTGAAGCGGTTTACCGAACAATTGTACTTGAATTCAATTTTCGGTAGCAGAGTATCCCACATGCCGGAAGTTGTAACTTGTGCACGAAGCATGTTTTCGAGACTTCTGTTTACGGCTTCGGTTTGATCATCTGTTTGAGGGTGGAAAGTGGAACTAAACTTCAGTTCGGTTTTTAACTTCTTCCACAGTTCTATTCAGAATTTGCTCAAAAATTTCGTATCTCTGACGAACAAACAAACACAGCTTTTCTATTCAATAATCAACACCTTACAACAATAACACATGTACCCTTTTATAATCAAACATTACTTAACCCCTAAGAGATAATATTAAATGCTATTTAACTAAAAACCCAAAACCCAAAGCAATAAATTTTGCCATGCAAGAATATATCCCGTCGGTCAAAAGAAGTACATAAATTTTGTTGAACAAAACAAATTCCAAAGAAAATTAGTAAATTTCCTAGAAGACCATCCATGCCTAGAAGACCAACCATGCCATTAAATTTCAAGTTGCACAAATAAATTCTTGATCAGCTTGGATTTGGTGTGACCATCGTCCGTATCCGAGTCTGAATCGGATACTACCTCGGGACGCACTGCGTCATTTGTGTAATAACCATGAATCTTCAAAATCAAATCGTAGCTAGTTTACCAAACTATGCAGTAACAAAAAATGTGACTCCACATGTATGATCAAAGTTCAACTTGGTTTACAGGAAACAAAGAGCTAGATGCAGTGAAGGGTAAAACTGTCAACTTTTACATGAAAATGATGTGCGGTACATAATTGTAGGATGTTTCTAGTTGTTATTTGCAGCAAAGTAAATTATGTACCGACTACTGTAAACATGTAAAAATAATGAAATGTAAATAATGTCAGCACATTGCCCCATTCCACTGATAAAGGCATATATGTCAATGTTTAGGAGCAACAAATGGTATTGGAAAAGAGACAGCGCGGGTATTAGCTTTAAGAGGGGCAAAGGTGATCATACCGGCAAGAACGCTGGAAAGTGGTATGAAGGTGAAAGAGAGTCTGCTTGAACAGCATCCAGATTCAAATTTCCAAGTTTTGGAGATGGATACCAGCTCCCTTGACTCGGTTCGCAATTTTGCAAAGTCTTTTAGTTCCTCCAACAAGCACTTGAACATCCTCATGTGAGATTGAAATGTCTCTGTATTATTCTCTCACCATCTTGCAATTTTATTAGATCTATTTTGTATTCATATTTTAGTATATACCCTACCATAACCAAGAAACACTTTTTTACCAAAATGGTGATGTTGGGGAGAATGCTAAAATTTCAGCTGGTATGTATCAGCACCACACCAGACTAATACAACAAGTACCAACAAAGGTAATAATATTTTGCATGATAAAGCTAAACGAAATCAAATCAAACACTTAAGCATCAACAAATATTATTTTGATTTTGTTGTGCGAGATCTACATATAACTTTTGCGGTACGTTTTTCCTATGCTTAACCTGACAGAACCTATCGATTAGTAGCACAAAGTAATGCTAGGCAGTCATGGATAAACTCATGTACAGAAATGAAATTAAAAAGGATCCTGTTAGATAAATATTGAAATTTTTCATCTCAATTAGAAATAATGCTGGGATAATGGCCTGCCCCTTCCAGCTATCAAGGGATGGAGTTGAGTTACAATTTGCTACCAATCATCTAGGTACAACCGTCTCATTTTATTTTTTTTAATTTAATTATAGAATATTTGGTCTACCTTTAATTAGAGGTAACCATTTCAGTTGTCAGTGACAAACAAAAAGTTACAAGCAAATGAAAGAAGATGCAATGGTGTTGTGCCTGGTATTGCAACCTGGCTTGAAATGAATTTATCTATCCATAATATTTCAAGTAAGGAAATGTAACCACAGTATATTCTTACTGTGACATATCAATATAGGCCATTTCTTGCTGGTGAATATGTTACTGGAAAATATGAAATCAACTGCAAAACAAACTGGAATAAAAGGACGAATTGTTAATGTCTCTTCAACTGCTCATAGAAGAAGCAATGGCTCTCGATTTGACCTGGAAAAGTTGAATGACCAGTCGAGGTAATTTTTTGTAGGTCTCGCTAATTTGGACTTTAGATTGACATGTAAAAATCCGTTAAAATCAGGACGCAAACATTCAACAACAGAAGTTCCAAAAATGTGCCGAATATCCGTACCAGTTAGATTTTGCCTTCTTATTTTCATTAATTATTTTTCTTTTTCTAGAAATACTGCAAGTATTTGATGCTTAAACTAATAAACCATGATTTGTCTTCTAAAGGGCATTATACTTTTGCCACCTTTGTTTCACTTGATCATATTTAAATTTAATTCATTGATTGATTGTCTATTTTGTTTTCTCAAGGTACAAACCTTTTGCTGCATATGCCGATTCTAAGCTTGCTAACATTCTTCATGCTAATGAGTTGTCAAGGCATCTGCAGGTAACTTTACATGGTATTGAGCTTTCAAAAGCCAAGTTATACCAGGTTATACCAGGCCAAATACCAACATATTTTCGCATTTGGTGTTTGATTGTGCATTAGTGAATGTTTAATTGACATTTAAGCATCTGGTAATGGAAACATAAGATACTAGCATTATTAATTCTTTGCAGATTAGGTCCTGTACCTTCAGGTATTACCCTTATAGATGTAACCATTAATATATGATAGTAGTTCTAATTCAGAGTTGATCATGATTAGGAAGAAGGATCTCTTGTGACCGCTAATTCTCTTCATCCTGGTGTAATACCAACAAATATTGTCCGATACATTGACCTCGGAGGTAATTAAGTTCCAGTCTGTTATAATATTCTTTTATGAGTCCTTTTATTGAAGTATAATTTTTTTTGTCAGAAAATGAATATATTCTTATTTGAATTACAGAAGCTACTGTGTCTGCACTGCTTGCTTTGGCAAAACCATTTCTTAAGAACATACCTCAGGTAACAGTAATTATTGTTCCTTGAAGCAATTATATTTTAACTATATGGAAAACCAGCTTGTAGTTCCCCGGGTGATCAATTGATGAAATCATTAAGAACTAAAATTATCAATCCAATTACAAAGGACTAAAAGAAAAATTTTGACATGATAAATGTAAGAGCAAGAAGGCATCAGAACTGAAAATAGAGCAGTAGCCAACTATACAAGGTGGGAGTACTGATGGTACTCAATCATGACCAAAATGCAGTTCTTTCTCTGAAAAGAAAAATAATCTCACTTTTATGGCTTTTAGGGGGCTGCAACTACATGTTATTTGGCATTGCATCCTAATGTAAAGGATGTAAGCGGTAAGTACTTCCATAATTCCAATGAAACATTGCCAACAAAGTATGCTAGGGATATGGACTTGGCAAAAAATCTCTGGAATATTAGTCAAAACCTTGTTAATAAGATCAGCAGTGGGAGAAAATAGGTATTTCGAAAATATTTGTTGTAATTTTGCAAGTTCTTCATTGTATTTTGTACAGTGCTTCTGAACAATGATCCTTGTTGCTAATGTTTTCCATCTTTAGAATACCATGTTGTCATTCATCTTTTTCTAAAAGAAAAAATTAGGTCTGATTTGCCTAATTCAGGAATCAAATAACATTACCACATGTACTTTGTGGTGTTGAAGACCTCACATAGGAAGTGTTGCATGGCTATCCTCTAGCGATGATGTTTTCTTGTGTTAGGAACCGATCAAATAGTATGAACCAAGCAAAATTTTAGTTTACAATGGTGTTTTTTCCTTTCCATGTCTGCGGTACAATATAATGCTGGGGCAGTACTGCTCGACCAAACCGATTCCGATTTACACTTTTTACGTACCAGGTCAATTTAACCAATAGCACATTGTTTTGAACATCTTACAAAATGATTTTTAGTTATTTGATATTTATGAATGAGAATGCCATTTTCATTGTTTATCGGAATTTTAGCAATTTTTAAAATGATACCTTCATAAAGGTGATTACATCGACAAAACAAATTCCATAGATATACAATTTAACTGTTAACCTAATTTTATCTGGTAAAGGCTTATTTGTAAATAGTATACAGATAATTACGGGAAATAAGCACAAATAATTAGTAAATAGTATACAGAAAATTAGGAAAATGAGGGCAAATGAAGGTTTATTAGTAACTGTGTCCAAAACTTTAGAAAAGTAGAAGTATTGTACGTACAACAATCATTAAGCCACGGAGAGTCAGGGAGTTCTATCTGATAATTAGAGCTCAGATAGCATTTTGCAAAATACGACTCGGATAATAAAATCGCCCATTTTACCCAAAGTCCTCAAATGAAAAATCTATCAGATATTTGTTTAGAAGCATCATCTTCACACCTACACAAGGAAAAAAATGCTGAGATCTTCAGAAATATAGTCTAACTAGGTTGGCAATATCCTACTGGTCTATCAGTCTTGATATTGGCAATTTGCTCTAAGTTCCAATTAGTCTAACTAAGTTGCACAGTTGCAAGGAATCATAAAAAATGTCTGACTGTTATGATCTTTCATTGTTCTTTTGATCACTCCTGTATGCTTATAAAGTTCAATAATGCAAAAGAGAAACCAAAATCTCAAAAAATATATCTGCTCAACTGTATCAATTAACTAGAATACCTAGGAAGAGGTAATGAAACCAACCACAGCTGAGAAAAGCTCAGCTAGGTGTTCAGTATATGAATGATTGGCTCCTTCTATGATATGGAGCTTGTGATTAGCTATAAGCTTTCCGAATTCATATGCATCTAGTACCGGTACAATTTTATCTTCTGTTCCATGAATCGTCAAAACCCTAATTTTATTATTTTTTCCAAACACAAGAAAGAAAAGGAAGGTCAGAACATTGCATACAGATAGCAACTTCCAATATAAATTAACAAAGTAGTCAAAATAAAGGCATTGGTTACTGGGAAGTAAAGATACTCTAATTGGGTCATGTAGAAATATTACATATGGTGATTGTTCTAGGTAAAATAATTAAAAAAAAAAAAACCTGCAGTCTTCCTTAATTTTTGTTACTTCCTTTGTCATATCAGTATTCAACCTATCCATCAAGCCATGCTTAGTTACTCGGTATATTCCTGTTTTTAGAAAGAAGTAAAATAAAACTCCCATATGCAACAGACAAATCAAAAAATGAATCTACATATAAATGTTTCAATGTTATATCAAAGAACTACTCAATTACCAACTGATAATGGAAGAACTACTCCCGTATGCTTGACTTGTCAGTACCTGTTTTCCATTTGGATGCTCTACTGGTAGGTAAAATATTCTAGTGCACATAATTTTGTGTCCTTTTGACCTGAACCACATCTTTAGGTCCCAAGATACCACCTCTAGTTAATGGTACATGCTGGTACAGTACCTGACTAGCATGATATTAATACCTTTTCTGTCCTTCACATCAATATACCCATCCTTCTCTATTATTTGCATGAACTCCTCTCCCAACCTTTTTTTGATACCATTTCTCAAGTTGAACCGACCTGACAAATTGATGATCATTTTGATATCATCATACATAGATGCATATAGAAGCACCACATTCCCACCTACAAAACAAGGTTTTGCTTGATTAAAGTCACCAAAATGCTCAACCAAGAAAAACTAATTATTTAGACCCAAGTTGTATATACCTTTGCTGTGTCCAACAATTGCAATCACATGATAACTTTGTTGAGAGAGATATAACACAACAGAACGCAAATCATCAGCTTCTCTCCTGTACTGACCATACTCAAAGACACCCTCACTTTCTCTAATTGACAAGTAAATAAAGAAATTAATAAAAGTAGAAGAGAACTTTTCTACTGAAAATACAACATTTAAGATGACTATAGGACAGGTCTCTTTGTGAAAAAATAAAAAATTACCCGTTTCCAGAAAAATCAAAGAGAAAGTTACTGATCTCTTCCTTTGTCAATGCTGCCGCAAGGTTAAGCATTGTATTGTCATCCTAAAAGTAAAATATTTTTGAAGAACAAAGGGCATAAATGTAAATGTATTCACAGCATCTAGACTTATAATCAGGATGTAATATTTATGAAGCATAAGATGTTCAATTAAGGAAGAAAATAAATCCTTTGTGAAACCTCCAAATCCACACTGTGGATCCCCTAATTCCCCTAATCGCTCAAGCTTTGCAAAAATTACCAAAATCACCCTCCCATTTCATGGAGTTACCCATAAGGTCATACGCAAATGGAGAAGGGAAGGGCATGCATTTATTTCTCATGGTTTGTTTTGTTGGGGAAACTAGAAATTTCCATGTTATATTGGGGTTCATAAAAAAATTGCCCCTTCACTAAAAAGGTACTGAGAGAAATTTTCATCAGGTACCATAGTGCCAATTAATGGCATCCAAAATGCAATGAAAGTCCAGTATTACCTTACTAGACCTGAAACCATGACAAAGGATCACAACCTTCTTTGAACCAGTATTGCATTGGCGTAGTACCCCCACTAATTTCTCTCCATGCTTGTTTGTTATCTCATACCTTTCTTCTGATACTGGTGCTATTCCACAGAAAGAAAATCCAAACTAAAATGTAAATTTATACAATGATAAATGCATACGATCGATCGCTCAAATTAAATTGCTTAATTGATAGGTCAAAATAAATTGCACAAATTAGCAACGAACGAGCAGTTAAAAGCGGAAGGGACTCACTGGAATCGTCCATTTCCGACCGCTCGCTTCGCTTCCGACAAAATTCGAGTGTACCCTTTCTCCCAGGCCCCACCCGTAAGCTTGACTTTTCAGCCACCGGAAGCAAGCAGAAAAGAACAAAAGAAAAGGACGGGGAGTAAAAAGAGAATTGCTGCGTTGTATCCCGAAATTTTTGTAGTTAACACAGGAAAAAATCAAAATGAGATGATTACTACTTTCTTCAGCATATTTTCAATTCTACCCTTACGCGGACTCGGTTTGCATACTAAAATAAATTGGTGCTCGGACTACATTGGCGCACCAATTTGTGCTCTAACTGAGTTAGTGCACTAAAATTGATGTAAAATTAATGCTCAAACGGGGTGAAACGCACTGAAGAGCAGTAAAAATTTCAGAACAGTTAGTGCACCAATTCAGTCCGCGCACCAACCCATTTTGGCGCACGAACTGGGTCCGCGTGGGTGATATGATTGGAAAAATCTCACCAAGGTGGTATTCATTTAATTTTGATTTTATATTTTGATAACTAAAAAAATGTTGGCGTTGTATCTAAGCATGCTACAACGGTGATTTCTTTTAATATTATAATAGTAGTACATATTTGGATAGTAAATATTGTATTATTTTTTTCTCTCAAAAGAAATATTGTGTTATTTTTTGTAAAAGTGAGTTTGGATGAAGGTTTGAGTTGGTGAAAATAATGAGCTAATTTAAATTTGAGATAGTAAGTTAATTCAACTTTTGGTTGAGTTAGTAGAATAGAATGTTAACTCATAAAGAACAAACAAAGAATAGCAGTTTGGAGTAGTCGCTAACTTGGGTTAGAAGAAAGATGGAGGTGAAGTACTCAAATTTTATGAATCCGCATCCTCTGCATTAACATATCTTTAGACTACGTGATCAGAATTCGAGCCAATCCAACCCACCCCTATAACGCACGGGGCTATTTAATATTAGTGCGGATTTTCTCTATATGGATTTTGAATCCATGACATTCCACTCAGAGAACATTGTCTTTTATCACTAGACCAGAGGATAATTATTAGTAAATATTGTATTATTATTTTAACATAATTTCGTTAGTTTTGAATGGAAATTGTTGATTTAATATTATTTTGATATTGTTACTTTAATAAATTTATATAATCACTTTTAGTTATATTATTTTATAATTAGAAGGCTAAAATGTTTTATAACATTATATATAAATAAAAAACACTCTAACAACATGGAAATTCAACTATATCAAGGAACATTGTTTTAAAATACTCAATTAGAAAAACAACACATCTAAAGAGTTCTAAATATTTTTTTTTAATTGATCAGTGAATATTTTTTTTATTAAAAGGTCTCAGTACACTCCAGTATTTTTTAAATGCTTTTTTTGAATATTAAATCTGCGACTTTTATGTAGAGAGCCAGAACTCTTGCCATTGCACTAAATTCGTAATTATTTTAATCAGTTAATATTAAACAGGTATATTATTTGTATAGAAATTTAAAATTTGTAAAGTAAAGAAATGCATACAATTTGACAAATGACAAGATAATGACTAAAATACGCATCAATTAATTAATTTTGGGAACAAAAATCGGTTAGAATGCATTTAGAGCACATTTTGTTGATCGAGGTTTTAGTTAATTTGGGTCGCATTTCCTATTCTCAATTTATTAAAAACTGATAAATAATTTTGAAATATCATCAACGATTAGGACATATGTTGTTGTTATAGTTTTTAACCACTTTAAATCTATTTGCGATTCTAGAATTATCAAACTAACATATAATCTGTGTTACAAGCTTTTGGGGACCATGGATTAAATATATGTCGGGCCTACTTGCCGTGACAGTAGCATTTGTATTATGAGAAAATGGTCCAGTTTTACCTGGGACAGTGGGACTTGTATGATATTGGTCCGGTTTGGTAAGAAATTCACACCATGTAGAGATCTTAATTTTCAGCCCATCATCTAATGGGCCGACCATAAGTTACAAACAAGTACAAAAAGTCAAACAAATAAAAGTTGCGCTTGAAGATGTGTTTGAGTTAGGGGTTTGAAAAGGGGGCAGTCCGGTCTGGTCCGGTCCAAACCCATCCAGTCCACGGGTTGACACGGATCCGGATTGACACGGGTCCGGGGGTTGGCACGGATTGGGTTTGGTTCGATCAACCCAAACCCGCGCTCAACACCCCAATTTCACGGGTCAGCCCGGTCCGATTTTTTTTTTTCTGTTTTTTGGAGGGAAATTGGGAGCCATTTTTTAAAAAAAAAATTTGAATTCAGGCAGGTTGGCTCGGGTCCCGGGCGGGTTTGGAGGTCCAGTCCACCCGTTTTGGCGTTCCAGTCCGGGTCCGGACCACGGATGGGCCGGTCCGGTCCTGGACCGCCCGGTTTTTTTCAATACCCTAGTTTTTGAGTGAGAAAGGGGAGGTAGGTTAGTTGGCTAGGAAAAAAGTCTTAGAATTGTTGATTACTCAAAGGTCGAGAGTTTGACTCTTTTTTACGATTTTGCAGCTTCTGCAAAAAATTTCAAAAAAAAGATGTGTTTGAGCTTTCATGATTTCTCCTAGAATGTTGAAAAGTCGCCTTGACGTGATACGTCGCAACATGACTCTGTCACAGTACGGTATGTCACTAGTGGCGGGTGGCGGGTGGCGGAGTCGTTATTGCTAAGAATTGGACATCTGCTTTATCATAAATTTTGAATTTTTTTATAAATTTATATTGTATTTGATTGTTGTTATATTTTGAAAATTTTAGTTGTCATACCCTTTAAATTTTAAATTTTTCAACGCATTATGCAATTAGTAATTTTTGAATTTGTACTTTAATATTTTGATGAAATTTAAATTATTAATATTTTTTGCTCACTTTTGACTCAAATTCTGGTCACGATGCGTGTACCGAATATATGTTATGATTCGTGTGTCTTGTGCCGTGATTATGCGCGTGGGGTGATCATTCTTTGGAAAATTGTCACAGTACGGCACACGAATTAGTCTAGTTATGGCACGACATGTGATCACGCATGATCAGAACCATTAGATCTTGATCAAATAATAAAACTTTAATAAACTAACTTAAATTATAACAAAATAGTTAAATTTAAACACAACACGTGTGGTTACGGCGTGACTAACGTGTTGTGTCCATCCCTTCAAATTTGTCACGACACAACACATAAAATCTAATTTAGATATGATACAACAAGTGACCCAAATCACGAGGCACGTGACGGTGCGAATTTACATCTTAATTTTACCTCTCCATGAGGCTGTTGTTCGGATCATTTTATATGGTATTATTATTTATTTAATTTTGGTGAAATTGTATGGTATTATTGATTGAACATTAAAAAAGAGAGAGAATTTCCAATTCGTGCATCTCATGTAGGAGTTTGCTAAATTGGTGTTTCATTTTGGCTAGGTAGAGTAGATCCTAACAACAAATCAACATCGCCTTGTACCATTCTTTACAGAATTGAAGAATATTGTAAGCATAAAATCATACCTATCCAAGTGGTTTTTTTGTTTTGTTTTGTGAGACATGCTTGTGATGTATTTTATTTTTTCCCTTTCAATATGAGCATATGGAAGAACATTATCTTAAAGCTTTTATCCTAACCTTAAACCATTCAATCAAGGTGTTATTTTCAGCTATATTTTTTCATTAAATACTGTAATATTGTTTTCAGCTTTTCATGAGCCATATATATATATAGAATCTGGTTAATATGCTACGCGTATATAAGGGCCCCTCCGTGCTACGGCTCACTTTTTGAGTTTTCAAAATCCTAACGGTCGATCCGAACCGTTCAACATGATCTCCATATGAATATGTACTTGCAACCCAAATTTTACATTTTTTAGAATTTTTTTATTATTTATTAAGCCACTTTGAAAATCGCTGATCCAATAGTACAGAAAAGTTTACTGTTTTGTACAAATTAGTGTTTTTTCAAAGTGGCTTAATAAATAGTAAACAAATTCTAAAAAATGTAAAATTTGGTTTGCAAGTACATATTCATATGGAGATCATGTTGAACGGTTCGGATCATTAGGATTTTGAAAACTCAAAAAGTGAGCCGTAGCACGAAGGGCCCTTATATACGCGTAGCACTGTCCTATATATATATATATATATATATATATATATATATATATATATATATAATTGAGCTATGGTGAGATGTAGAGTAAAACAAGTTTGTACTCCATGGCACTATATTTCTATTTTGAAAATTCAAACAACCGATCCAAACCGTTCAACATGTTCTCTATATTGAAATGTGCTTGGAGACCAAATTTTACATTTTTTGGAATTGTTTTACTATTTATTAAGCCACTTTGAAAATCGCTGATCCGGTGGTCCAGAAAATTTTACTTTTTTTACTGTTCACAGTAGATCAGCGATTTCCAAAGTGGCTTAATAAATAGTAAACAAATTCCAAAAAATGTAAAATTTGGTTTCCAAACACATTTCTATATAGAGAACATGTTGAACGGTTCGGATCGGTTGTTTGAAAATGTGAAATGAGAGAAAATGTGAAATGAGAGAAAAAAAATGTTTTCTTTTTAGATTTCCGCCAACACAATTCCGAAATGACAAATTTGATACCACTTTCCGCTATCTTCACGTCGTGACAATTCATTTGAGATCCTACTTGCTTATCTTTCATCTTAATTAACACCTTGTTAACACTATTTTTTATTGGTTACAACTAATCACTATTCCACATATACAATTCAAACAACATTTTTACTAATCCGAATAGCATCATTTTCACACTAATCTGAAAATCACTATTTTTTCTCTATTCTCATTTACTATTTTAAAATTTTGCTATTCTAGCTATTCTAACTCTCATCCAAACGTAGAGGTTAGTACTCATGCATCTAACTTCCCCCTTTTATTCTTCACTTGATAAATTTTTTTTTTCAATTTTCATAATGCCAAGATAAATCTAATTAATCAATATTATTTGTGATATTATATATTGAGCCATACTTGCAATATTGACCAATCAATGTATTGTAAGATACTGTTCCTTCACTGGCCCCAATTTCAAAAATAAATATAAAAGATAATGGGCCAATTAATGGATAACAGTAGTGCTAGTGATTAGAAAATATGAATTGCCTACAAAATAGCAACCAAGAAACCTAAAATTTGTTATGGAAACCTAACTTGTGGGACCTTATCTTTATCATAAATGAATACAAGTTGACATTAATGGGCACAGAGAGCTAGAGAAGTCAATATGGTTTGTTGTTAGGAACTAAAATTTTGGATAGACATGTGACATTGACTGATAAAAACTATATACAATCATGAAATAGACATGGTGCGGATTGCAGGATTTAATAATAATAATAATAATAATAATAATAATATAATAATAATAATTGCTATTATTATTATTATTATTATTTGAGGAAGATGGCAAGATTATTGGCTTTGCGTGTGAATGAAATATAGTTAGGTATGGAGTTCCATGATTTTCATGAATAATTGTTTGGCAGGCATCTTCTTCCCCTTTTTGCAATAAACATAATATGGCTTGTTGAATTGGTTGAGCATTTGAGTTTGTTTTCACAAAAATAATTGTTTGACAGGCATCTTCTCAGTGATATTATGATGACTTCTCTAGTTCTCTTTGATGGTCTGGCAAAGCAATCAAGAAATAAAGAGTGTGTTTGGATGGATGGATAGGTTAGTGAGAATAGTGACTAACTTAAAAATGAAGAATAGTTGCTAACTCAATTTTTAGTAGAATAGTGAGCTAACTAATAATATATTTGGTTGGATTGAGATTTGAGAATAGGCTATTTTTTAGAACAAGTTATTCGGTGTTTGGTTGAGTTAGAATAACTAGAATAGAGAACTAAACTTGTTTGTCTTATTAGAACAAGTTATTCTCACAAAAAGTTGAAACAAGCTATTCTAATTTTGCTATTTTAGCTATTCTAAGATTGCAACCAAATATAAAAGACAAACAAAGAATTGTGGATAGCTCTTCATCCAAACACGGAATAACTCAAAAGAATAGTGCTATTTTCGGGTTAGTGATATTCTTGCTCCATCCAATGTGCTCCTTAGTTTATCGACGACCAATTTTTTATCAGATTATAAAATAATTTGCGCTGACACCCTTCAGATGTCGTTCATTTATGTATGTATCCTTGTTTTATTTCTGAGATGCTTGCAAATACATTAATAGTATATTTAATTTCTCAATTAGTATTTGGAAGTTTACCTTAAGAAATTCAAGTAATGAAAAAAAATGCAATCTGAATATTTTTAAAATCAACTTATTTCATTATTCCATTTTTACTCAAATAATACAAATCTAAATAAGATCTTCAACAAAACAAAAGTCTTATTAATTTTAAAAAAATATGAAAAAGAAAGAAAAAGAAAATCAAAGAAAAGAGTTTCAAACAATCAAAATTCCCAAAATCATATTATTATAAAAATAGCAATGCCTTAGTCATCTCCTCTTCCCCAATTCAGCTTCCTCAAGCAATGTTTCCAATGTTCAAATGAACAAATTTCAGTTAGCAAATTTCTTTCAACTCTGCAATAAAATAATCTGTTATTCCAAGGATTGGTGCTCATGCAAAGCGCATGCATTTAGCAATGAAAAAGAAAAAAACGACTATAATAAAAGTATTTGGTAAGGTGATAAAAAGATATATGGCAGATATAGCATAGAGGGCCTCCGTGCAACGGCTCAATATTTAAGTTTTCAAAATCTTAACCGTCGATTCGAACCGTTCAACATGATCTCCATATGAGTATGTACTTGCAAATCAAATTTTACATTTTTTAGAAACTTTACTATTTTTTTTAGATAGTAGAAAATCACTTGATCTGAATGATACAAAATTTTCAGATCAAGTGATTTTCTACCTATCTAAAAAAATAGTAAAAAAATTCTAAAAAATGTAAAATTTGGTTTGCAAGTACATATTTATATGGAGATCATATTGAATGATTCGGATCGACCGTTAGAATTTTGAAAACTCAAATATTAAGCCATTATACGGAGGCTCTCTATGCTACATGTAGCATATTAGCCAGATTCATGACAGATTTGTTTAATGTGGTTGAACCTATTTCTATATCTCCGTGAATCATGTTACTATTCTCGTGCATTTGTACAAAAATTTTGGGGACATGGCTTTGGAAATTAATTGTTGTTCATCACCAAACCATAACCAGGACAAGCTACTTCCGATTTGTTTGTTTGTAGCATTTAAAAAATTAAAATTCAAACCGGGCTACCTTTTGCTCTTAAAATATCTCGTATGTTTTCCCTTTTGTTTTTCTTTCTTTCAACAAATAATTGGAGAAATATTTGTTTTCTTAAATAAGTTACTGAATCATTTTTATGAAATGTAATAATTCTAACAACGTGTGTGGCTATACTGATACAGATTGGACCGGATAGAAAATCAACCACCGGTATTCTGCAAGCGGAAATCTGATCACATGGAAAATCAAGAAATAAAACATTGTGGCACGATCAGGTGCTGATACGTCCCGTCCCGGGGAGCAGGCCGTATGGGAAAGAAGTCTAGAAAGTGGGCTCGTCCCGTTTCGGGTCAACGGGCCGAGTCTGTGAGTGGGCGTGAAGGTGAGAAGGTATTAAGGCTATAACCTCTCAGATACCTTGCTTAGTTGGAAAATAAATGCGATCCCTATTACCGGGAAATTTCCGCTTTAAATAGGGGGGGGGCCCTACTGTTGCAATATCTTATCAACGATAGTAACGAGAGTCCGCATAGCAACTGGGGCGCCCGCATAATGGGCGGTAATACTCGCATAATTGGCGGTGACGCGAAGTCGATACTGGACTGGGCCTCTTTGAACGAGGCCCAGCTTGACTTCGCGGGCCAAGTTGTTTTGGGTTGGTCGGTCAAGGCTTAGCTTTGGCCTTCGTCCGGCTGCCCGGCCTTTGGGCTTCGGGCCTTGCTTTGTTCGATCTCGGGATGGCCCCCTGAGGGGGTCCGAGTCCCGGCTTTCCCTTCGGGCCTGCTGAGCAGTGACCCACCTGGGCTGTGTGATCTCGGGCTGGCCCCGGGAGGGGGTCCGAGTCCCGAGTTGTTTTTGGGCCGTGGCTGTATTAAGGGCCTTGTTTTTGCTTTATTTCAGGTTGGCCCTTTGCAGGGTCCGAATTCCAAATCTCTTGTGGACCAAATTCGTATTTATCGAGGGCCATTGGCACATGGGCCTATCAGGCGCCAAGGCAGAATATCGAGCCATGACATCTACCGCAAGCGAGTTAACTTGTATCAAACAACTTCTTACGGATATGAAAAGTACAATTGAAGAACCAATAAATTTTTTTTGCAATAACCAAGCGGCGCAACACATAGCAACCAATCTAGTGTTTCATGGAAAAAAAAAACACATAGAAGTGGATGAGAAAATATTCAAGCAAATGAAATTGATACTCCATTTGTGTGAGGAGTGAAGAACAATTAATTAGCAGACATCGAGTTTAGATCTGAAGCCATTTGAAAAAAATTTAAACAAATTAGAGCTAATTAATATCTACTCGTCTAACTTGAGAGTAAGTATTGAGAAGTAGAAACTAGATCCCAGAAAATTATCATTGACTATTTAGAAAAGAAATATAACTAACCTAAGAATTCTTAGCCATTAGGGCTTATTTAGTATCTAGTATTAAATCTTTGTAATTAATTAGATAAATACAGAATTTAATTATTAAGTAAATACCCTTGTACAACATATGTAAAAATCATGAGATTGCAATAATATTAGACAATCATCATTTCCATCTCTTAATTCCCCAAAATCATCACTACTTCATTTTAGATATCTAAAGGAGGAATGCAAAGCCTTCAAATAGATATATTTTTCATGTCTCCAATGATTAGATGCAGTGTTGCTTCCCTTTGGGATCACATCAAAACAAGTCAAACAGACATGCCGTGTACATTTCTCATTTTACAATAATTAATTATATGCATGCCATGTTCCTTTTGTGGTTTTCTTTAATCCCAAGCGTCCCTTCACTAAAAAAAACCCATTAAGAAGATCTTGTGTTCTTTAACTAATTAATTAATTAATTGGCTGTTTTACATATGTTTTAATTGAAAAAACTTAACAGTTTGTTGGCGAGCTAGAGTGCAGAGCCAAGAGACAGCTGTTTATCTTTTATGGATGATCACAGTTCACTGAATCATTTCTTCTAGAAGCACTTATGGCCTAATTTAAATGAGATAAAACCACAATTAATCATGAAATGTGGCACTAGAGGTGTTCATCGGTTCGGTACGGTTTAGACCGAATTAAAATAGGCAAACTAAAATTTTATTTGATTTTCAAAAATTAAACCGAACTGAAATAGAATCAAAACCGAATAAGAACCGAACATTGTTTGGTTGACTGAAATAGAATATTAATAATAAAAATAGATATTTTTTGTTAATTTTTTGAATTTTTTAAAAGACGAATTATTATTTTTGTTTGGTTCGGTTTAACCGGTTTTAAATCGAACCAAGTAATATATATTTTTGTCGTAATTTTTTATTTTTTTTAAATATTTGATTCGGACGGGGGATGAATTTAAAATTTTCAATTAGTTCAGTCTAATTGGTTTAAGAAAATGAACCGAACGATCCATTTAATCGGAAAACTGAACCGTTTAAACCGAACTATCTCGGTTCAAATTAAAATCAATTAAACCAGACCTAATAAACACCCTATATGGCACGAGGTCTTTTAAGGTTTATGGGGGATCTTTTATTGTAATAACAGAGGTATTAAATAGTTAAGTGGCTTGATATCTAACTTTCACTCAAAATTTTTTTACTAAAAGAGCAGAAGGTAATATTAGATTAAAAGGTACAAGGTACAGATTAAATAGAGAAGCACAATGTACCGGATCCTTAAAAAAAAAAAAAAAAAAAATAGAGAAGCGCAAAGAATGATTCTTGACTAAAAATATACACTCCCGTCAAATAAACGTAAACAGAAAAATCATATGATAAAGTTCGGTGAGATAAAAAAAAAGCATCATGATTTTCGAATTATCTCACCGAACTTACAATCAGGTGTTGATTTTCTTTTATTTAATGTCTATAAAATACTTTATTTGATTTTAAAACTTATAACTTTTGATACGCTAAATGTTATTATTTTTTCGCTAGATCAAAAATTGATTCTTAATATCAGATATTGTTGTTAAGAAATCAGAGATTATTATGAACAATTATGTCTTAAAATTAATATTTTTCTCTTTAGGATTAAGTCTAAAGTACTATTTGTAGCATACTGACATGTTGTGCTATTTTTTTAAAAGCCTATTAGATATGCTTCAACAACGAATCTAAACCGTTGAAGCCGATATACTTCACGCGTGATGTATTTACATGCAAAGATTATAAGTTTTTGAATTCATTTCCTATAAAAGCAAGCGGTAAAAAAAAAAATTATAAGTTAATTTTAATGGAAATAAATCTGTTGTTATTCCTTGGAAATAACATGAATCTGTTACTCCGATCCTAACCGTTGTTATTAAAATTGGAAATAAATCTGTTGTTATTCCTTGGAAATAATATAAACATGTTATTCTGATTCTAACCGTTTAAACTTTTTCAGATACGGATACAGTCGGATACAAATACGGATATGGATCGGATCGAATATTTATTAAAATAATATTACAAAAATACCAAAGTTCATAACATATATCTAATTTTAATTGTGAATAACAATATTTTTTGATAATATATATTAAAATATATGATATATATATACACTATTCGGATACGGATAATTGAAATGTAAAACCATACCAGTATCCATATCAACATGGATATTCGGATATCGGATATCCACATCTAATTTTTGAATACGGACCGGATACTATCCATACCGTTTTCACCTCTACCGGAGAGGCGAAACGCCTAATTTCTATATCCGGAAAGGGGCTGTTGTGGTCCTTGTTGATTATTTCATTATTCCTACAATTAGTTGTGGTCCTTGTTGTCTTCTGATTAACTTTAGTAGATTAATTGTATAATTATTAAATCGTAATCCAAAAGGTCTATGTTTCTAAGATGGAAATTAAAATTCGCATACCACTTAACAAGTGGCCAATAGCGTATAATTATTTTATCTTGCGTCAAAAGGAAAGGAATTAAGAAATAACGAACAATAAAGGAATGGAATTGAGAATTTAAAAGTTACTTTAGTAATCAGATTTCTATCATTTAGCAAAGAACATGGTATTATGCTAGAATTCAGATCCACCTGGTACAATGAAATATGAACCGTTTACTTCAATATGGTATGAATCTCAAAGACTCACTTTCCTCCGGATTCAAATCAGCTGAAATCTGAGATACATGAACAGTTCAACTTTTTCTGTGCACGCATCTCGAAATAGTTGGTTTTTTTGTGCACGTATCTCGAAACAATTCAACGGCTGGATTCGGAATTTCAGGAATTTCAGCGTTACTATTCATGATTTTGGATTTCAGCAGATTTGGATCCCTTTCCTCCTCTCTTGTGCATATAAGAGTATCTACATCCCAACAACTTAAATGAGTTTCTAAATAACTATTAACTACTTTTTAGAAATTAAAGTCTTTAAAATTTCTAACTCTCACATTCCTGAAATTAATTTTAGAGTATTTATTAAGTCACGTCAGCAACAAATTGAAAAGAAGAAATAATTTGATCCACTCATTTAGTCAGCATGGAGTTTATAAACAATTTCTTAATAAGAAACTTTACTGCATAGTTTCCAAATAAGAAACTCTCCCACATCCCTGAAACTAGATTATAAACTGTCACATCAGATTAGAAACTCTAATAGTACCAGGAATGTGAATGATCTAAGGCAGACTTGTAATAAAATTGCTCAGCTAGAATTTCCTTAAATACATATGGTACCGGAGTACTCTTTTACTATGCTAGTCAAAATCACTGCTTTTAGATGGTCCACAATTTTCTGAAAAATAATGATTTTGTTTCTATTTTAAAAAGCAGTAAAAAAATTCCAAAAAAAAAATAAAATTTCATGTCCAAGCACATTTTATTACTAGCCTATACTATAGTATTTTTAAATTGCCACTAGGTGCTTTAATTCGTCCCAGAAAAAATAAATTTTCTTGCTTTGAATGCAGAAAAGCATATATAGATAGAACCAATGATCACGGACAATAACTTTACTATTATTATTATACACCTACCATATAATTATTGTTGTGACATCTGAGGCCACATAACAATACAATTTATCTAAGCAAACCTAAGTGCCGAGAGAGATATGGTTGGTATGATTCTTTTTTTTTTTTTCTTACATAATGAGGTTTAAGTAATAATAAACAGGTTTGTTAAATTAAGGCCAGATGTAATGAATGCGGTGGTTGTAGTGGCAACTGGTAACTGAAAGGGAGGAAAAATAAACTGGTGTGATAGGAGCAGAGTTAGATTTTCAAACTATGATTTTTTGGAGAATGATAATTTTTTTTTTAATATCATAATATTTTACTCTAAATTATATAAAAAATTATACATAAATATATATTTTTTTTACAAAAATAAGAATTAGTTCCACAAAAAAAAAAAAAAATCTAAAAGTCATTTTTCTAAAAAACTTTTAAAATTATCAGATCCGCAGATATTATCTACACAACCCAAGCTGGTTGCAACCAAATTGGTATGCACATATATTGATTTCAGTGAATTTCATATCAATTTGGTTCCGCAAATAATATCTGCGGATATGATAATTCTGAAATTAAAAAAAAATTACTTTTGGACTATTTTTTTTTTTGGAAAGATGATAAGAAAGTAAATTGGGGTAATTCTGAGGCAAACTATTTTTCACTTTTCTCTAAAAGGTAATGTAATTTATGCTGTTAAAAAGGTGATAGGATAAGAAATTAGTCTGTATTTATATAGGCCCAATTTAACCCTATTGATTATTATTCATGTGCACCTGAGCTGGGCCTCAATAATTAATCCGGCTATTAAATTGCATGGACCGGCTGACTCGTGGAACGCGTATCCTCTGCATTAACTCAAAGGAGCGTGTGCAAGTCCACTTACATGTGATCTCACTTGACGCTGCAACCACCGGGTTCAATTCAATGCACACAGTTTATCTTTGCAACCAATATTTTTCCTCTCTTTAATATATATTCTTTTAAAAATTAATAGCAGACCGGAAAAAGTACATATATTTGTTGGAATGGTTTCGGGTCTTATGCAAACCCAAACCCTCTATTTCATTGGCAAATGAAATGAACCCCACGATTTGGTACAAATTCAAAATACTTGAAAAAGACTCACGGTTGCGACTTGTAAGTGACTGAAAGTGCCATCACCATTTTGACGCGCATTCGAGAGTATCCGGATATTCTATTGATATTTTACATTGAAGTTGCATATGCAACAAGAAGGTGTTAACGTGGGGACCACAGAACCAGTCTTAAATTATTGTCATAGGTATCCACTTCACATAAGAATACAGAATGAAAATCCACAAAGAATCCTAGATCCACTTTCTCTCTCAACTCCCCAGCTTCGCATTATTATAAATATATAGTCTCCTGTTATATACTGTGCCATCCCATCTCCCTCTAATAAGTTCTCTCTCCCTGCCCACATATAATCTCTCACACCTTCTCTTAATAAAAAGAGGGAAAAAAAAAAACTAATATTCGCTTGTCTGTGACTGTCAGTCACACTTGCTTACGACAAAGGTCCAAGGCCTCCTGTCCTGCAACACTCCTGGATTCCACTACCCTCTCCCTCTCTCAAGAAAAAAGGCACAAAAGCGAGAGAAACAGGAAGCGAGAAACAAAAAAAAGATAAAAGGTACAGAACAACCAAAAGAGAAAATCTTTAAGGAAAGCTCCTCACAGTAAGCACATTTGTTCGGACGAGAGAAGGAAAGGGAGAGAACAGACCAAGTAAAACACCAAAAAGACCCAGTTGTGTGTAGTTACAGTGTACAAGTATAAAAATCCCTAGTGAGGAAAGAAGCAAGGAAGGAAAAGGGGGCAAAGACAGTGCCTTTTTTATTTTTTTATGGGCTCAATGGAAGAGGCATCCGTCGCAACTGTTTGCGACGGGAAAGCAAGGAGGAGACTCCCGGCCATGGCGGTTGCACTGTTAGTAGCCTCATTGGTGGCCTCGCAGCTTGTGGCGGTTGCAGCAAATGTGACGTACGACCACAGAGCGATTGTGATAAATGGGCAGCGAAGGATTCTGATCTCTGGATCGATTCACTACCCCAGAAGTACACCCGAGGTATCAATGTCTCTTCTTGATCTGATTTCTCTATACTCTTTTTTTCTTATAGATTTCTTTCTTTCTGATTTCTTTTGGTGCGATGCATGTGCTATTTTTTGGTAAAAGATGTGGCCAGATTTGATACAAAAGGCGAAAGATGGCGGCTTGGATGTGATTCAGACCTATGTTTTTTGGAACGGGCATGAGCCATCTCCTGGCCAGGTATTAAAAGTTAATTTCTTGCTCAATTAATTTCTGAGTTGCACAGGTAATTGGGGGGCTTATTTTGGTGTATGTATCTTGTTTAATTATCATTTTTCTGGGTTTGTGGCAGTATTATTTCGAGGGGAGGTATGATCTGGTACACTTCATAAAGTTGATAAAACAAGCTGGATTGTATGTGCATCTCCGCATTGGCCCTTATGTCTGTGCTGAATGGAATTTCGGGTAAATTTTTCAAATTCTTTTAATTTTTTTTTGTATTAGTAATGGTCACTTAATTGGAAAAGTTTCAACGGTTATTATGATTTTGTAAGACAAATAACTTTTTTTTGTTTCAGGGGTTTTCCAGTTTGGCTCAAGTATGTACCTGGTATCAGTTTCAGAACTGATAATGAACCTTTCAAGGCAAGCAACTTGTGCCGACCTTTTGAATTTCCTTATGGTAATATTTTTTATTTATATCTAATGTCATGAAATCTTTCTCATAAAAGGCGGCAATGGAGACCTTCGCCACAAAAATTGTTGACATGATGAAGACTGAAAGCTTGTTTGAGTGGCAAGGTGGCCCGATAATTATGTCTCAGGTTACATTCATTTCTTATCCAATCATTTCATTTGGTTAATGTCACAAAGGAAAAAAAAAGTGAAATTCAAATGATGAAAAATAAGGAAGCAATTTTTCTATCTAAGTTTAGGTACTATCCAGGCAAAGGGTTCCATTGGAAGTTATCGAAACAGTGTGAACAAATTGACTGAATTACCCTATGTAAGTCTGGTTATTTTTTTTTTCTAGTTTTAACAAAGTTGGTGATATTGTACAGATAGAGAATGAATTTGGGCCGCTGGAGTGGGACCAGGGTGCCCCAGCCAAGGCATATGCCTCGTGGGCCGGTAACATGGCAGTCGGGCTCAATACCGGTGTACCATGGATTATGTGCAAACAAGAGGATGCCCCGGATCCGGTGGTACGCGATTTTATTTTTTGTATTTTCATTTTATTTCATATTTCTGATTTTAGTTAACCAGGGTTCTTTCTGTAACTCAACTCTCGGTTTTAATTTTTTGAAAACAGATTGACACTTGCAATGGATTCTATTGTGATTATTTCTCTCCCAATAAGCCTTATAAGCCCACTATGTGGACTGAGGCCTGGACAGCATGGTAAATTTTTTTATTTAAATTTGTACATAAATGTTTTCTTCTGATGTGATAATTGTTGTATATTTATTACTCACTAATTTGTTTTATTTTAGGTATACTGCATTTGGTACACCAGTACCGCATCGGCCGGTCCAGGACATGGCATTTGCAGTTGCCAAATTTATTCAAAAGGGGGGATCCTTTGTCAATTATTACATGGTAAAAAAAACCAAAAGAACTTGAAAAATGAAAAGCTCAACATATTTTGTTTCAGTTTTCTCATTGAATCTTTCTTTTCTTTATTGGTGTAGTACCATGGAGGAACAAACTTTGGTCGGACAGCTGGTGGTCCATTTATGGCAACTAGCTATGATTATGATGCTCCCATTGATGAATATGGTAGTACATGTCTATAAATGTAATTTCTTTACATGATATGTTTTCTTCTATTTATATAATTTATAATTTTATCTTAATAGGTTTGTTAAGACAGCCAAAATGGGGTCATTTGAAGGATTTGCACCAGGCCATAAAACTTTGTGAACCTGCACTTGTAGCTGGCGACCCTATGGTGGCATCACTCGGCAATAAGCAACAAGTATCAATCTCTCTTGACTTTTTGTATAATTATAGGATGACTTTGTTGGTATTGACTAATATATGATTATTTCATCTTCAATTCAGTCATCTGTATTTCGATCAAGCAGTGGAGCATGTGCAGCTTTTCTTGCGAATTATGACACAGTTTCTTATTCAAAAGTGGCATTTAATGGAATGCACTATGATCTACCCCCTTGGTCTATTAGCATACTTCCTGATTGTAAAACCACTGTGTTTAACACTGCCAGGGTCAGTTATATTGTCTTTTACTCTTTTCTATTTAATTCTCTAAATTTTATTTTATTACTATGTGCAATTCACTTCTGCAAGTCAGATTCTTTTGTGTTTATTTTTCTTTTGTGAGTAAAAGAAGGGTTCAGGCCCCAGTTTTGAACCTGCCTTTTATATGTTTCTTATATCTTCAATTATTCAATTTTAAATTCATGCATTACATAGCCCCATTATAGCTTGAAGTCTGTATTTCCATATGTTCCAGTGAAGTTCCTCGAATACTTAAAAAAGTTACAATGAAATAACTTCTCTCAGTTTTTCTTTGGCTGACCTTTTAACAAAAGATCAAATCCATTTAATGTAATCAGGTGGGGGCCCAGACAACACAAATGAGGATGGATCAAGTTGGAGGGTTCTTATGGCAATCTTACAACGAAGAAATAACCTCCACTGATGATGAAGCGTTCTCAACTGATGGATTGCTGGAGCAGATTAATGTCACCAGAGATAGCACTGACTATCTGTGGTACACCACATAGTATGTTTTTGAGTATCCCATCATATATTTGGTTAACATACTATTATTATTATAATTTTTTTTTAATCATATTGTTTCTTCTTTTTCATTTTATTGTTGTAGTGTGAATATCGACCAAAACGAACAGTTTCTAGTAAATGGGCAGTATCCTTCTTTGACTGTCATGTCAGCTGGCCATTCTTTGCATGTCTTCATTAATGGACAATTAGCAGGTTTTTTTGCTCAGTTCTCATTGAAAATCTAGACACTGCCGGCCTTTATTAACTGGAAAAAATATTTCTGTTATTGCCTAACACAACTAAAACAAAATATCTTATGAAAAATGTTGTTTCAGGGACCGTATATGGTAGTATTGATGATCCAAAACTGACGTACACCGGAAATGCGAAGATGCGGGCTGGTAGCAACAGCATTTCCATCCTGAGTGTTTCTGTTGGACTTCCCGTAAGTCATTTTACTATCAAGTTGCAAATCTATACAATTACAGGTTACAAGTCTCTAATACTTTCAAATAATATGTAGAATGTCGGGGAGCATTTTGAAACATGGAATGCCGGGGTTCTTGGTCCAGTGACACTAAATGGCCTTAATGAAGGAAAGCGTGATCTAACATGGCAGAAGTGGACGTACCAGGTTTGTACCAGTGCAACTCAATTCCTAAATTAAACCCCATTCAACCCACCAAATGTAATGTAACAAGCAAAAACTGTTTGTAATATCTATTATCAGGTTGGTTTGAAAGGAGAATCTTTGAACCTTCATTCCCTTACTGGCAGCTCATCAGTAGAATGGGGAGAAGCGGCTCAGCAACAGCCACTGATGTGGTATAAGGCATTCTTTAATGCGCCAGATGGCGATGAACCATTGGCTCTGGACATGGGTTCTATGGGCAAAGGTCAGGTGTGGATTAACGGGCAGAGCATCGGCCGCTACTGGCCCAGTTATAAGGCTTATGGCAACTGCCCAGTTTGTGATTACAAAGGAACTTATGATGAGAAAAAGTGCCAATCTCAGTGTGGCGATTCATCTCAGAAATGGTATGTCAAAATTTGTTTTCCCTTTTAGGTAATTTTGTGTGCTTAATCAAGCCTTAATTTGGCAATTGACTTGAACCTATCCCAAATAACCTATATTTGCTCATTTTCAAAATTTAATCCAGTCTAGCACCAGTCGACCCTTGATTTTGCTCGACTGTGCCTCAAAGTACCTACAGTTATAAAATTAAATCTCAACTTATTCACAACAATAGATCTCAACTGTTCAATCCCATACACCTCAAACAGGACGCTATTTGCCATCATTCATACTAATTATAAGAACAAACTTCTATATTAGGTACCATGTGCCTCGATCCTGGCTAAACCCAACTGGAAACCTAATGGTGGTATTTGAAGAATGGGGAGGTGACCCTACCAGTATTTCTCTGGTCAAAAGAAGCGTTGGAAGTGTTTGTGCCTATGTTACTGAGTGGCAACCTTCAATGAAGAATTGGCATACCAAAGACTATGAGAAATCCAAGGTGCATTTATCCTGTGATGACGGAAAGAAAATTACCGAAATTAAATTTGCAAGCTACGGCACACCAAATGGCATGTGTGGTACCTATTCAGAAGGAGGCTGCCATGCTCATAAATCTTATAATGCTTTTCAAAAGGTAACAATTGTGTAGAAATTGCGAACATTTATTTTTCAAATTTTTAGGACCCATAATTTTTTTTCCTCCAAAAACACTCACATTCTTCCTTTTTTTTTCAAGTTTTAGAAACTACCACCAAAATTAGCAATAATTCTACAGAAAAAAATTCTAGTGATGTACTTGGAATATTTTGAAGGAATCTAACATATGTTAAAATGTTCTTAACAGAATTGCGTGGGCCAGCAATTTTGCGCTGTAAATGTAATTCCAGAGGTTTTTGGTGGAGACCCTTGTCCCGGTACATTGAAAAGTGCAGCAGTTGAAGCAACTTGCGGCTGAAAGCTTGCGCACAAGACGATGGAAGTTCTTTGTATTCTATATAGTCATTCTGCTATGCCTACATATAAAATTTTATACAGCACGTGAAATTGGAGATTCAATTTTTCGGCTTTTGAGAGAAGTGAAGTTGCGGGAACCGTGACACACTCTGACAGAAGTTGCGAGCTAGCATTAATTTAATCTGTTGAGGTTCTACAATCTTCGAACAAGTGTTTTATAGATGTATATTATTTAGGGTACAAGGGGTGTGAAGGGAGTGCAAATGAGACTCAGCTTACAACCTTTTTGAAGTCCATTTGCAAATGCAAATTCTTGGTTTGCATTACATTGATATAAATTCTTCTTCCTCCAAAGGAAAGCTTCTATTTAGTAATGTTAAGAAATGTACATCTTATTGTTGTACCGTCTATGTATTAAGAAATTGGAATTCATTGAATGAATATTTGCATAAAGTATCCTGTTTCTGATAAATGAGAAGAAATTAATATTTGCATACCTATTTGTTTGTTGTAAAATTTACAGCACATATTATTTGCTTGCCAATTATCATGATAATCTTGTGGATTGCAAGAGGCCAAGTGCATACAGCTAGTACAACCAGAAGTGGGCCCCCACCGTTTTATCAGACACAAATGATAGCCAGTCACAATGAAGTGTGTCCCACATTTTAACTTAGAAATATATTTTGTTACCAACCCAAATTAACAGATAGTTATAAATTTATAATACATGAAATTTAATGACATAATTCACAAAGATGAGAACCGTTACTAATTTTATCCTAGCATTTTGGTGCAGTCAGATTAACAGTAGAGAAGGATTTGTTTTATTTTCTAAATTCTAACTACTAACCACTTAAGGGTCGCTGTTTTGTTCTTTACTAACTACTGCCAGTACCACTAGAGGTCACTGCTTAGTTGTAATTAATCAACTACCTCACATGACCATCCATTTCCACAACTATGATGTTGTGCTTTTTGAAATTTTAGCATGTGGTGGTCCCGTGCAAGACTATGACATGAGGCCCAATTCCAGTAGGAAACTGTTTTCTTTTGAAAACAGGTCAATTGTTTTTTTTTTTTTTTTTTTGAAAGATTTGACAGTGGCTGCCAAAGTATTACAACTGCAGTTCTACATACAATAACAGTAAGCACATGAACTTGCCCTCTAACTTAACGCACACCACAGCTTAGCCTCTTGAGCTGCCCATCCTGCAATCATCTCAGGCCTCAGGGACTTCCTTGCAAAGATCCTTGCATTGCGTTGTTTCCATATCGCCCAACAAATTGCAAATTGCAATTAATGCTGACATCTTTTCCTTGCCTGTGCCTTGGAGCTAGCCTATGCATAGAACGGTCCCAGATTTGCTGAACTGATTCCCCATGTACCAGTAACCCGGTATTTAGTGGCCTTTCAGCATGAGCCCATACAAACAGGTCAATTGTTAATCATGTCAAACTGCAATTAGATTTAAGTAATCATGTTAAACTATGTGAGCAAGGAAAAGAATAAAGGTAGTCAGATCATAGTTACACACTCGTTCTACTTTGAAGGCACTAACAAATTAAACCACATAGCAAGGTAATTGAGCCTCCATTGCAATAGGTGTTGAATGAATTTCAAGATATATTTGCTCTACCAATTGCTCTATCTCCTAAAAAAATTGATCATTAAATACCCTTAAAATGTGATAAAAAATCAATAAACAACACACGGTTTTTTCTTTTGTTCTAAAAAAAGAGAAATAAAAAAAAAACCCGAAGAATTACCGAGTGGAATAGGTTTTTTGACCCAAAAATTTAATGAAGAAAATTGCTTTAATAATTGATACACAAATCTTTTGTTGGATTGTTCAAATTCATTTAATTAGATAATCATGTTATGTAATCGAGATTTCCTAAAATCAAATAACAAAGATATAAAAGCAGTTTTGTTATAATCCCAATTTATTGGTGAATATTTTATTTTAGTAAAAATTAAAAATTTGTCTTTAAAGTAAACTAAAATTTATGAAACTACACAGTGGTACTGAAATGAAACTTGGGCTTTTTGTTTTTACTCGTAATGAAATTAAATTAAGAATAAATTAAAGTAATAGTGTGATTATTAATTACCTGAAGATCATGTGATTTATTCTTTCTTACCATGTTAAATTAAGAAATAGGTAAGCTTATTGATTTCCTCTAATATCTTATATTATTAAATTCTTATATAGTGAAATTGTATAAAATATTGGTTCCTACTACTAAATCAATATTTGTTTATTTATTTTATTTCGAGGTTAAAACAAATCTATATTGGTTCCTACTCGATTTTGGCACTTTTTGGTGGCCTCAATGACATTTTATGGTGGATTTTTCATTTAGCCCTTTTAGTTTAATTTAAATTGGTGCTAGTGATACTAAATAAAAATAATAATAATAATAATACTCTACTGAATTTTATGCAAATAAAACTCTTTAGAAGGAATAACATGCAAAAATGCTAATAGTGACATATTGTTCTGTCATCAACTCTTGTGATGTACTAAGTTTACAACTTTATGTGTTTCGGGATTGTAACCGTGCTTCAACACCGAAAGAAACAAGGCAATAAGATAGAAAATTTTGAGAGGTAAGTTAGAAAATTTTGAGAGGTAATTAAGTTGGGCCACAGTGCGTGGCTAGCATGTTGTGATTTGGCGATATCACGCCATATGATTATTTTTTATTTCAAGTGATGTGATGTGATGTGACTAAAAAGTAAAAGACTGTCATGTTGCGGAAATTTTTTATGCTACGTGTGATCACGGCACACTCAATGTGATTAATAATATTTAATTATTATTTTCAGATGTAAATTAATTCATAGAAAATAATAACAAAAAAATACTAAAAATATAAGAAACTATTACAAAATAAATTATAATAAAAAATAACGTTAGAAAAATGAATCATACAACGTGATGTGATATGATTTAATCAGTTTGTGTAATGTGTCATGATGTGTTATTATCGATTGAAGGAAAACAAGTACGTCATATAATCGATACGTATGACATGACGTGCTGTGATGGAACCAATAAGACGCTCAATATATTATTGCAATGAAAAAAAAAATCAACACAAACATTATTCTGTTGTATTATACATTTATACTATTGGAGCTTCCAAATAAAAAAAAGAAAGGAATGAAGAACAAGCTAATTGATACAACAAACAACGATTCTTCTCAACAACAAAATAATAATAAGAAATGAAACAACAATCACCAATACGAAGCTGACTGCTTTTCCTTACCAGATTGATGATGCAATCTCAGAAATAAAGATATCAGGTGGATAATATCTCATAAACATGCATCTAATATCCATGTCATATATCATGAGATTATTTTCTTCTATATTTTGGCACATTTTGTAAAGAGCTATCTATATATGAAATAGATAGCATTTTTCATACTGGTAAGAAATTTTCTCGGATCAACAACGACAGGTGAACACATGCCGAGAAAAATTGAATATCCATCAATATGCTTACAACCAAAAGATACTCCCCTCTCTAGATCAATTTTATGGACTTTAATAACTCTCCATTGAAAGCCACTAGATGAGCAGAACATGTTCTCTCAGAATTGGGGATGCTTCAGACTGAAGTGGTATGGAAGGCTATTTTGGATCATAATCCAAGTGAGGTATCAGATTTCAAAGTGGTGATCTTATATGGAGAATTTGGAGATATAGCCATTTGGAGATCAGGTGATCTGACGTGGACCTTAATCGAGGAAGGTTGTAATGATGTTATATTTTCAAAGGAAGGTTATATATTTTTTCTTCGCTTGAAGAGAACATACTTTATGTTATGGAATGACTGGTCGGTTATTTTCACCTGATCTCCAAATGACTGTATCTCCAAATTCTCCATATAAGATCACCACTTTGAAATCTGATACCTCACTTGGATTATGATCCAAAATAGCCTTCCATATCACTTCAGTCTGAAGCTCTGCCAAATTGTACTCCCATGGCTCTATCATATATTTATTTATGCTCCTGTCATTGTTTTTATAGGGAGGAAGAGGAGGCAAGTCATATTGTTTTCCAGTAAATGGATTGAGCAAGCGACAGTTTAGTTGAATGTCTAGAGTGAGCAACCAGCCAAAAGAAGAACCGCATAGGTACTGCCCTCACAGCTTTGGAGTGTCAATATAGTAATGTTTATTCTCTGATAGGTTGAAGAACGTGCACTTTTGGGTGGCGCCATCGTCCCATAATACCAACCACGGTAACTGATGAGCTGGACGATGGTACTTTTGCTTGGCTATTGACCACCAATTCTGACAAACAGCGCCAAACCTGTTATAATCTGGCAAGGGCAAAAGGCTCATCATGCGCTCAAGAATATCATTGGGAAGCTCCGACCAATTGGCCATCGTTAGTTTGTCACCTCTGAAATATTTAACCAAATTATTTGGGATATTAGAAATCAAGAGTTTCAAGCACGTTATTTAGGTCTAAGATCCAATCCGAATCTCCATTTGTAACGATACATGACTTAACCAGAATTCTAAGATATTAAAGGTTCAATATGGTCTTATACTATATTACTAGGCCGACAATGTACATGTACTAATCAATTAGTATTTACCAGTACCTGGTTGGTACATTCTCAATACTCAGGAGCAGCCAAGTACCAAAATTGGCTAATTGGTACCAATTAAACATTGGTGCATGGGTAATGCCTATATTTTTCTTTTACAAAGATAATTATTGCACTATTTTGGTTATAACAATGAAAAACTAGAGACATAGCTGGTTTTACAAGTTGAAAGTGTACTTTCTTTTTTTTTTTAAAAAAAAAGTGGGGGTATCTCCACCGATTTCATTGAAATCGAGGTCAAGTTCAAATTGAGAGAGGTATTGAAAGAATACCCTCTCAATATACAAGAAGTTGAAAGTATACTAGAGAGAACTTATGATAATTATAACCAGTTTGAGAGAGGAGACAGATGTAAAAGAGACTCACCTTTCGCAAATAAACAGGAAGAAATAAGATTCGCATTGGATTTCAGAATTTCAGCAAAGAGCCACCAAATAAAATCAGAACTGACACAGATATGCAAGAATCCCCAATAAGAAAGGTATCCACCCAGCTACTTAATTGTGCCTTAATCTTTTCTTTTGCTATTTAAAACCTGCTATTTCAATGAAAAGAACTAAGAATAGCCTACTAGGAATATATTGTCATAACATTAGATGCCTACTCCATGCAGTAATTTACAGTAACTTTAGTTATTTCTTAAAAATAGAACAAATCATTGTTTTCATTACAAAAATAATGGACCTGATCTTAACTCTTCCATATTTAGGGAAAACCTTGCTAAAACAAACAAATATCCTTCCATGAAATACTGTATTGCTAGTATAAGGAAACTGATAATAGTACCCGCGCTACAGTACCCGCAATGTATCCGCACCATAACTACCATAACTATCTGGGGGACCGCAAAAACTCTAGTAATGAATTTTTTTTTCTAAAATATTAATACCTATGTAAGAAAATATTTATACCTATGAGGTAAACAATTTTTACGTAAATATTATTTCTCCAACCAAATCTCTCAAATGTACCCGCACCATAAATATATGTGGGGACCACTCAAATTACAAGGGGTGACCATACATGTTTTTAGAGATGAGTTTTTTTTTTCTTCGTTCAATCTCGTCTATATTTCTGACGATCTGTGAGAAATTTTGTGAATCTAAAATCACAAACGTCTTTCAACGTAATTTTATCTTTCAAATGAGATCCATGATGACGTACTTTCGGACTCGTCGGCACACAAATATTTATAACTCGTCGTGCAAGTATTTATACCTATACTTGTAAGTATTTTTTACATATGACACTGGATGACATATGAAAGTATTAATATCAAGTACTGCAAGTATTTATACCTATGCACTAAAATATTTATACCTATGTGGTCAACTATTTATGTTAGAAGAAGGTTGACACGGGAATAATTGGGGAAGGTTGATGCAGTGATACGGGATACCCACTATTTCATTAGAGGAAGGTTGACACGTGGACGATTGGGGGACTGAAAAAGGGATGATCATACTTATTTTTCAAGTGTTATTATCTTATCTTTCAAGTATTTATATCTATGAAGGTTAACGCGGGGACGAGTGCGGAGACTGGAAAAGAGCGACCATATAATTAGTGGGGACCATAAAAGAAGAGTGTTGCAGGGATTTTAAATGATAATTAGTTGAGACCATATAATTAGTGGAGACCATATAATATCTTTTTATAATAATAATTAGTGGGGAACATATAATTGATGGAGACCATACATAATTTCTATAGAGTGCGGGGATTTTAGGGTACTGGAGTGAGGGTACTCAAATAATTATTCCTAGTATAATATCATTCCTATCATGTTCTAATGCAAACAAATTAACACCTAAAAACAGAAACTTCAAGGGACACGAGGATGCTTGTGCCATGTAACTACTAAAATAAATAATGGCAAAGGGAAGAGTATAAAATTAGGCAACAATGTAAAACAACTAATGGAAATTTAAAGCAAGATCTGAGATAAAAAAAATAAATAAAAATAAAATAGCTCTGAAGCCCATCTTTAGTTCTTCACCGGAAATTCAAGATTTACTTCCTCCCGAGTATGGCCCATAAAGGCCCAAAACATTTTCTCATAGAACTCTCATACGAATAGATTTTTTAAAAAATACTGCTAAAACCATTACATGTAACTAAGTGACCATAAAGAGGCCATATGATACACATATCACGAACAACATATCACATAGAACAACACATTTATTAATTATTTCCATGAAAAAAAAAGACCAAAGAAAACATAAAATAGACATGAACTATTACTCCTTGTTGAACATGTCCTTTAGTGCTTGAAATCTGGCTGCCTTGTCTCCAAACTTGGTACCTTGATAATAATCCAGATACTCTTTGAATCGGTAACCACCTGGATATAACAGCTTCGGGTCGGGTTTAATAACGGAATTTGCACCTGGATTGTAGAATGTTGCAATAGATAGCCTACTTCCTTCCTTCTCTGCTCGGACCCGGTGTGAGATGCTCTTGTACAACCCGTTGCTCATAATTTCAACTTGGTCCCCCAGATTTACAAATATTTTGTAATCTTTGTTGGGTGTTACTGGGACCCACTTGCCATCCTTGTAGAATTCTAGATCCGGTACGTTATCGTCTTGCAGAAGCAAGATAATGCCGCCCGCATCTGTGTGGGCCCGGAGTCCGAAAACTCGGTCTGGATCGGGGCAATTTGGGTACTTGGCAACTTTTGTGCCAATAAATGGAGGTGAGAAAGTTTTTTTAATATGGTCCTTGGCTAAGCCGAGATTTTCACTAATGCCCTCAGCTAGTTTTTCTGCTACCTTGGTCAATTGGTGTATGTATATCTCCACAGTATCACTGTCACAATGATTAAATGTTCTGTAAGAATGTAATCAATTGTCAGGAAGACTTGTTTTGTTTGCTAACAACACAAGCTATTTATGGCATTGAGGTAGAACATATTGTGCATGAGGAAAACAAAAATTTTAAAAATCTCCCTTCTGAAAACTTTTTTTCTTCTAAATATGAATTAAGTGTGCCTTGCTTAGAATAACAAGATTCCATTAATTTATGCTGGCCAAATGTATATCAAGGAAAATAACGTATATATATGTGCATGCATTCTTGCATACAATTGTTATTGAAATACCAAAAACAGAAAATTGGCATATATATATATATATATATATATATATATATATATATATATGAGGAGGGATCTAGTTACCACAATTTTGAGTTACAACCAAGTTACCACAACTATTTTCTACATTTTCAAATTTCAAATCGTCGATCCAAACCATTCAACATAATCTCCACAATAAAATATGCTTCCTGATCGAATTTTACATTTTTTTGAATTTTTTTACTATTTATTAAGTATTTTACAAAAACTAGTCAAATTCAGGCCATTGAATTTTGTACCCATCTTAATAAATAGTAAAAAAATTCAAAAAAATGTAAAATTCGATCTGGAAGCACATTTTATTGTGGAGATCATGTTGAATGGTTTGGATCGACGATTTGGAATTTGAAAATGTAGAAAATGGTTGTGGTGACTTTGTTGTAACTCAAAATTGTGATAATAGATCCCTCATATATATATATATATATAGAGAGAGAGAGAGAATGGCTAATATACAAACGTTTGTTCCTGGACTCAGGAACAAACGGTTCAGTTCTCCGATTTTCAAAGTCCAAACAATCGATCCAAACCGTTAGATATTCAATCTATATTAAAATGTGCTTGGAGACCAAAATTTTCATTTTTTAGAATTTTTTTACTATTTATTAAGTTGGTTTGAAAACCGTTGTTTTTCAATGGTGCATAAGTTTAATAAAATCATCAAACCAGCTTAATAAATAGTAAAAAAAATTCTAAAAAATGTAAAATTTGGTCTCCAAGCACATTTTAATATAGATTGAATATCTAACGGTTTGGATCGACTGTTTGGACTTTAAAAATCAGAGAACCGAACCGTTTGTTCCTGAGTCCAGGAACAAATGTTTGTATATTAGCCATTCTCTCTCTCTCTCTCTCTCTCTCTATATATATATATATATGAGTGAGGCTATGGTGCTATGCATAGCACAGATGGCTAGTGTACTACGGCTCAATATGGTACTTTTTAAAATCCTAACGGTCGATCCGAACCGTTCAATGTGATAACATATGAATATGTACTTGCAAACTAAATTATATATTTTTTTGAATTTTTTTACTATTTTTTTAGATAGGTAGAATTTTGATGGTCCAGAATTTTGATAGGTAGAATTTTTTACTAATACAAATCTAGATGTCACTAGTACAAAAAACCCCTTCACCGACTGTTAAAAAACCCTTATACCGACTGTTATTGAGGCGTCGGTGATGGCGGCGACGGTATAGATAAATCTTTACTGACGGGTGAATAACAGTCAGTGTAGGCACCCAACACCGACTGTTTTTTGGACAAAACAGTCGGTGTAGGCGCCCAACACCGACTGTTTTTTTTGAAAAAACCGTCGGTGTAGGCGCCCAACACCGACTGTTTTTTTGAAAAAACCGTCGGTGCAGGTGCCCAACACCGATTTTTTTTTTTTTTTTTTTTGCACCTGTATAATTATATAATTCCTATACCATTTATAATTATACAAATTATAAACTTTTTTCAAGGTGAATATATTAATAGATAAATAAACGTCATTTACATCTTTTCCTCTCTACAGAGAGCAATCAGTTACAAAACTAATTAAAAGGGAAAAACAACAATTTGACATAGTAATAAGATTTCTATACTCAACAATGAGCCATCCATTGCTCTGCATCATACCAAATCTTCTCCGCAAGGACATGTGGTGCTATCCTTCGATCTGAAAGACTTTCTCTCATTTCACTGTTTCAATGTTTCAATTTGGACCAGTAGATACTGCCTAATTTGGACCAGTATATCGAATTGGCTTTTCAATTTCGCAGAAAAATCAATTAGACAACATCAAAAAGCTCACAGCAGAACCACAAGATGTTATCAGAACTCTGAGATAATCACAAAAATTACATACATAAAGCAATGCAAATCTTCTATTAATGGAAGGGATATTTTAAGTAGTGGAGAAGTATTTTTGTAATGACCAAATACAACTCAGATTAAATCATACAGTACAAAGGTTAAATCATATGGTAGTAAATATAAATAGTGGTGTTTTGTTTAGCACAGTATACCCATTTTTAACCAAGAAGAAAAGAAAAATGGGAGTGACTTACCAATACAGCAAGGTTGTGGAGTGGCTGGATTAACCTGAACAAACTATGCTTGCTATCTGAAAATTAGGAGAGAGATGTACTATAATATAATTAGAAGTGCATTGTCTGTTATGATGAATAAGATTTACACTAATAGATTTGCTGAAGCATATGCAAGATGAAATTACAGTAGTAACACTGGATGCTTACTAGGATCGAATTGCTCTCCTTAATTTTAGAAGATTCACTGCCTTGTACTCGTACTCCAATCCTAATAAAACATAGAAATTAAGTTCATATGTCCATCGAAAAAGAAATAAGAACCTTTGAATTACAGTAAGAAGACGAGCTACGGCAGTAAGAGTAAAGAGTAAGCTTCCCTTTCCCTTGATCCGCCATTTCCCTTCCACCGTGGAAAAGAAAAGGGTCCTTAAATTCTGTGCAAATGATATTTGGCAATCTTGAAAATATCTTTAAAGCCTTTAAAATCAATTAAAAAATATTTGAAACCAAATGATACAAGTTTATGTGTGCATTGCTGGGTATATAGATAGTCTACCTATCCAATTCTGTGCAATTTATGTTTTGATAATGCATCAAGGATCCTTAAATTCAGGCCCATGAAAAATTCAAACTGTTTGAAGAACAGTAAGACATGCACCAAATCTCATCATTTCTCGTAGGCACTATATCCATATCGTAAAAATACTGCCTATAAAGTTGGATTTCTTTAATGATGTCAATACTGTTAATGGATCCTAAACAATAGAAAGTGGGTTTGGTAACAAGGAATTGATGGTAATGAATAAGAGAAAAGTTGTGATGACTTGGTTACCAGAGTACCAAAATAAATACCAATGAGTATGATATAGCAATTTTTTTAAGAAAACACAAAAATAAATGCCAACAAAATTTTGAATCTTTAAGTAAGATTCAGAATAATAAGAGAAAAGAATGGAAAATGGTGGAGACAATACATAGAAAAATAAATGCCAACAAAAAATGCTCTGAGACGGATCATGGTATTGTACCAGTACCAATTTACCAAGATATATACATTCTATTGGTAAGTCCCAAATAAACAAAATCATCAAATTGAAAAATGGTGGAGACAATACATAGAAATCACAGTACTAACAAAGAAATTTACCCTTAATTTGACGAACTGTAAGTTCTGTCTAACATTTGAAGTGATTCTTCTAGCTGTATTGTCAGTATCCTAAAGCAATATACACACAGAGAGTCAATTAGATACCAAATTTTCAACATTTCACCTTCTTTTTCTTTCATATTCGCAATTAGTTGCATATGTGACAACATCCACACCGCACAATCGACTCGGGAATAGTGGATTAGTGGGCCAGAGATGTCGGTGACTTGCGGTTCGCAATCATTGGCTATGTGACATAAATATACTTTGTTGCTGACAAGAATAGGGATTGAAATTGGTATGTCAATAATTGGTGTGATAATTACGCTTTCGAAATTAATGTAAGAAACAAATGGAAAATGCACAATAGTATATAGCAAAATTGTCAATAATTTGTTCAAATAGCTTGCAATTAGACAATTTTTTTTAAAAACACAGACACAAATCGCATAATTAAGACCAATTGAGACCCTAATTACACTAAAACACAAATCGCATGAATTAAGACCAGATTGAGACCCTAACTACAGTACAGAAGAGAAACAGTACTCTAAATCAACAAATAACAACTACCTAATTCCGACTGGGTGACGCGCCGGAGGAGAGGCGGCGCGAGGGAGAGGGGAAGAGATCGCGATTGGGTGTCTGTGAGGCGCACATGAGAGTCTGAGAGAGGGGAAGAGTCGAAGTGCGATCGAGTGATTGATCGATACGGAGATCAGAGATCGAGTGCTTGGGTGCTTGGGTGCTCGGGCGCACAACGCACTCCTCCTCCGCGCTCCAGCGGAGCTCGGGTGCTGGTGCGGGGCGAGGCAGCAAGGCGAGGTAGCGGGGCGGGGCGAGGCAGCAAGGCGACTCGGGTGCTCGGGTGCTTGGCGGAGCCGGAGGCAGCAAGGCGGGGTGTTTGGGAGATCGCGAGGCTGATCGAAAGAGAGAAACTCAACTCAAAATTTTGGGAGGCTTTTCGGCAAAGAAGAGGGAAATGAAATATTTCGCGGCTGATCGAAAGTTATAAACTGGGAACTAAATTTTGTTAGCTCAACACCGACTGTTTTTCTAAAAATCAGTCGGTGTAGGTATCACCAACACCGACTGTTTTTTAGAAAAACAGTCGGTGTTCGTGACTGCTTAACACCGACTGTTGTTTGTGAAAAACAGTCGGTGTAGGGTATGAGCAACACCGACTGTTTTTTTTTTAAAAAACAGTCGGTGTTGGTTTACTGACGGTTTTTTGTAAGAGAACAGTCGGTGTTGAGATTGTTCTTATTTACGATTTTACCAGCAGTCTCTAACCGACTGTTACATATTAAAATAGTCGGTGATTGAGGGTCGGTGAAGAGGTTTTTTGTACTAGTGTGTAGAACTCTATTAGTTTGCCTATAGAACAATGGTTCTACTAGCAACCTATATTTATAGGGATCTCTTTAGGTTTAGGGTCAATGTAGTCTCATTTTGTGTTTTTAATTAATTAATTAATTAATTAATTAATGGTTAATTATCCATATATATAGGGTCTACTTGAACTGGACTCAACTCTGTTGCAAGCCGAAATTTTTATTAATAGAAATAATAATAAAGTAATCTCGATATAGAAGAACGAATTCGTCCGAAATTTAAATCTAACAAAGACGTTATTTTTGGTAACGTCCCAGGGGACGTTACCAATGATAACGGCCCGATTAACAAAAGTCCCTTTGATTAGCGCAGCTGCAGAACGTGGCTGTCGGCAAGGATAACGGCCTGAAAAAAAAAAAAATTGAGGACGTCGCCAAGGATAACGGCCCCCTATATTGTAACAGTCTGGCTCGACATTGTGCTCAGCTTTGGGTTAAGACACGTATGGATCTAGGTCATCCCTTAGGCAATGCGCCTTTTGATTTAAATGATCATGTTGTCTCTGGTTTAGGTGACACCAATCTCAGCAAGGTAGCAATCAATTAGACAGAATTTTCAAGTATACAAAAGTAATAATTATAATTCTTAAATTTCCTTTGGAAAATATATTTTCAACTTTGATAGGTGATGGATCAGTCCCAACTATTTGTTCTGGAAATTGGAACAGAAGAACTACCCCCTAATGATGTTGTAGAAGCAAGCAAGCAAGTATGTTTATATCGAATTTTAAAATGCTATTCTTTCTCATCTTTTAGGCAATACATTCTTGTCTGTCCTTTCTGGCTTTATAATGATTATAATCTATATCAGCTTAAGGCATCTCTATTGGAAATGTTGAAGAAAAGGATATTAAACCATGGCGAAGTTCATGCTTTTGGTACACCACGCCGGCTAGTGGTATACTTTCATTCAAATTATTCTAAATATAGTCATATCGTTCTAAGAAAAATATTCTTTGCCCTGTATGTTTTCTTGCTTTTTCTTCACCCCTATTTTGTTGTTTGTAATCTTTTTCTTTAGTTCAGTTTATTAAATGAATTGTTGTATCTTCAACCTTAGCTTTTTCTCTGAAATGGATTTAATTGCAGATTTGTGTTGATGACCTTGATCCCAAACAAAGTGAGGTAGTGATTGAAGTGCGTGGGCCCCCTGTATCAAAGGCTTTTGACTCGGAAGGGAAGCCTACTAAGGTCAATAATTTATAAGATCTACTAGATAGAAATTTTAAGATGATTTATTTATCTTGATTGCCTTATGATCTCTTTATACTATGTATTAGGCTGCTGAGGGATTTTGCCGTAAGAACAGCATCTCCATTAAATCTCTTTTTAAGAAAACAGAAGGTGTGTAAAGTCATACTTCCATTTTGCTACAATTGAGAACTCTAATTGATTTTCTATTTTAAAATTGTATATGTAATATTCCATTATCATACAGGTAAAACAGAATATATTTATGCTCAAGTCAAACAGTCTGCACGGTCAGCCATAGAGGTTTTGGCTGAGGACCTACCAAGCATAATTTCTGGCATATCTTTTCCCAAGTCAATGCGCTGGAATTCTCAGGTAATGCTTTACTTGACAGATAGGTTATATTGACAAACAAACTTATATTACAACCGTGACAACCAGCATGATGCTTATCGAACTAAAAATTGAATTGTAGATATGTTCTGGGTGATTTAGGTAGGACAGGTATCACCTTTGGAGCAACTTGAATGTAGTCGTCCACCAAAAATGAAAAATTGACGATAGTTGTATTAGCAATATGATCTGTGACCTATCAGATTGCACAAACTTTGGTACAGTCTATCTAAATGATAAACATCATATCTGTAATTTTACTTGTCGATTTCAAAAAATTTTGACATCAGTTGTCAACTTCTCATGGCTATCAAAGTAAGTTGGTTGTCAATATAACATTAACCTTTACTTAACCGGTGGGATTTCATGCATGGCTCTCTGTAGTAATTTCCACAGTTTTTAGGGAGGGGGATTGATCTATTTTTCATTTTTTGGTGTGCTTGCCTGCAGTCTTTTTTATTTATTTTTTTATTTTGCTTCTCAGGGAAAACTTCTATATTTTGAGATTGCAAGGTTACACATGAAACTGCTGCCTACTTTTGTGGCACTTCTGCGGTTGCATTACATGTATTGTTATGCCAATTGCAGATTTTATTCAGCAGACCAGTTCGTTGGATTTTGGCATTGCATGGAGACTTAGTTGTTCCATTTTGTTTTGCTGGTGTTTCTAGGTACAAATATAAATATATTTGATTTAATTTTCAACTTTTACTCACACTTTTTTCTCTCCTGGTTCTCTTATGTTTGAATATTGCCTACAGTACATAAAGAGAGATGTCTCAAGGTATGTTAGGGTTAATGGAGCATATTAATATTTACCTTCTAGAGATGTAGTTGTATGTGTCTGTGTGTGTGTGTATTTCTTGAGGGTTATTTTGGTAAAATTCCTTAAAGAGTCAATATTCTGTGCGATGTTAATTGTTCATTCTCTTCTTCCAGTGGGAAGTAGTCTTGTGGTCTTCGTAACTCTTCTTTGGCTACTATCCAGGCATGTTGTTTTTCTGTTCTTTTTCTGTTTGCATGCATGCTTTGTGTGAATTAAATTACTGAGCTCAGGAAATAATAAGTTGCATAAAAATTCAGGTGGAAACTGCAGAGAACTATCTGGATGGCATTAAAAATACTGGAATCTTGATTGACATACATGTATATTAGGGATATTAATGCTTTTGTTGTCCTTTTATTCTTAAGAGACCTTTTTCCTTAGAACTTTTCATCTTATCACTTCTTTGACTTTAATTACATGTGCCAGACTAAAAAAAAAAAATAGGGGACCGTTATCCTTGGCGACGTCCTCAATTTTTTTTTTTTCAGGCCGTTATCTTTGAGAACGGCCTCAAATTATTATATTTTTTCGCAGGCCGTTATCCTTGCCGACGGCCACGTTCTGCAGCTGCGCTAATCAAAGGGACTTTTGTTAATCGGGCCGTTATCGTTGGTAACGTCCCCTGGGACGTTACCAAAAATAACGTCTTTGTTAGATTTAAAATTCGGACGAATTCGTTCTTCTATATCGACATTACTTTATTATTATTTCTATTAATAAAAATTTCGGCTGTTGCAAGCATATCTTCCCACAGATTTTAAATCCTGTTTGCTTCCTTTGCAAACTTCAACATGGATTCATGAATTCAGAGCTATAATTAGATCCAGAGTTTGAGATTCCAGGTCAAACAATATGGTATATTTAAAAAAAAAAATATGGATGGGATGGAAAGAAATTGTGGATTTTTGAAAATTCCATCCATTTTGAGTTTGTGTGCAGATGCATTTTTGACCAAATGGAATTCAATGTATGGACGGTGAGGTGCATGAATTGGTATAGTTGACTCTTCTCCAAATCATGTGCAAAAAGTTTGCAATGAATTGTTTATTTCTTGAACTTTTTTTTTTCTTGAAGAAAAATATATATATTACTGTTCCAGGACTTGATCTCCGGAGTCATTCCCAAAAATTAATTTGTCATTTCTCTTCTTGGTTTCCCTTTTTGGAATGCGTCTCCATTGATTAATTTAATTTGAAATTTCTCTTATTCCCTTGAGAGAGGAGTGGTTTCAACCTGTTCTATAAGAATTATATTTGTATAAAGCTTAAATGATTATCCTGTAAATATAAACCTTCAAATAAAATGTTAAACATTAATAGCGTTAAATCTGATTACATCAATTCATATAATTAAATTGATTGCTTTCAATTCATATAATTAAATTGAATGCAAAGCAAGCAACTATAAATAATTCACGAGGAGGGATCCACTTATAACATTTATACGTTACAACATCTTACAACAATTCGGTTTTGCAATTTTCAAAGTCCAAACAGTCGGATCCAAACCGTTCAACATGATCTCTATATTTTATGAATGCATTTTTTTTAATTGTTTTACTATTTATTAAGTATTTTACAAAATTGTTGTTTTTCAGTGGTTCAGAATTGTCTAAAAATAACGGTTTTGTAAAATACTTAATAAAACAAAATAAATTAGAAAGACTGTTTCCATTATCAGGAACCTTCTAACAATCAGAAAATATTGTAAAATAAAGCAGAAGAGAAGAAGAACATAGAACCGCAACACCTTCACCTCAACCAATCTTGGTAAACGAAATAAAGTAATGTCTAAAGGGATAGTGAATTAAGTATTTACCAGAGAAATATTTTTGTTAGAAGCAACTAACTTAATGGTAATGGTAAGAACACAGAATCACTCGGTCGTCATTGTTTTATTTTTATTTGTTAAAAGAAATTAGATATTAGAGAGGGTTGATGTTGAACTCAACATATTTTCCTACTTTTTGTTTATTCAATTTTTCAATCCTCTAATACTTGAACAAAAGAAAATAAATTATAAAGACTGTTTCCATTATACAGGAACCTTCTAACAATCAGAAAATATTGTAAAATAAAACAGAAGAGAAGAAGAATAAAGAACGGCAACACCTTCACCTCAACCAATCGTGGTCATAGGGGCTACGATGGCCATGACCACGGGCTGGAAGAGGCTCGGGAACCTCTAGCACAACGTGCCCGCGGTGTGCCAGTGTGGGTACATGGCGCGTCTCAATTCTCTACTGAGATGCGTTGGCTTGGGCGGAGTACGTTGATGCGGTGGACGACATATCCGACGAGCCTGATGTCTACGTCCCGTACACTGGTGACGAGACGTTGTTTGCATCCGTCCATGACGCTGAGACCGTCGGTCAGGCGTTCGACCGAGGTACGGAGTTGATGCGCCAGTTCGCACATTAGGGCATGGAATCTCAGGCTACGACGGGTGCCGAGGTATAATTGTAATTAAAATACATAACTGTGGTTTTTTCCAAATTTCTTGATTAACTAATTTGTAAGTTACTACAGGGTGAGGAGGAGGATGCGCTGGGTTTGATATCTCCATAGATTTTGGCACAGCGGGAGATGGACTGTATTATCTGGATTATAGTCCGACTCAGACGGAGCCTCCTGCCTATCAGCAAGGGTATGACAGAGCCCATCCCGGAGTTTCCTGGACAGTCCTCACAGCAGGCTCCCCATGATGACCCCATTGCCAGGCATGTGTATTTATTCAAGCAGGCTGAGTCTGGACATACTACGGTTTTTGGTCCTGAAGTCCAATAGACATCCAAGATTGAGGAGGTTCATGACGAGCCGGTTCGGTTTTCAGATATTCAGGCGGAGGACTCTACAGACACTACAGACTCAGCAGATACTAATGAGATGCCACTCTCCAGGCAGGGTCGAGGGTTCAGGAAGAAGAAGCAGAGGAAGATATTTAGTCCTGATCCGTAGGTTTTGACTTTTAGTTTGTTAGATGTTTTGTCACATACTGGACTTATTTGTTAGATTATGTCGCTTATTTATTTTGTTGCTTTGTTATTTATTTTATTTGTTTTGGTTATTTATTTATTTTGTTCATTATATCATTATCTCGTTGTACAATATAAAATATTTCAAACGAACAACATTTCAAAAATACTATATGATAAAAAAATATATCAATTTAAACAACATTACAAACTAAAACAAATAAAACCATTTTTATAACAAAAAACAAAAAACAAAAAACAGATTTCAGTTTAAATAAAATTAAAAAAAATTAGGGGACTGCTCCGGCATTATGCGGCCCCTGGGTCCGCTCCGGTATTGTGCGGCCTCATTTTAGAGTCCGCATCGGCATTATGCGGTCCCCAGTAAATTGGGCCGCACAATACCGGAGCGGTCATGGTAGATTTCGAATTAACCAAAAACGATGGTTTTTTGGTTTTTTTTTTTTTTGAACTATGCTATGTTTAAAAATTTCGGCAGAATATATCACTCGGTCGTCATTGTTTTATTATTATTTCTTAAAAGAAGTTAGATATTAGACGTATCCAGAGATGGACCCTTGAGTGTTGATGTTGAACTCAACATATTTTCCTACTTTTTGTTTATTCAATTTTTCAATCTTTCAATCCTCTAATACTTGAACAAAACAAAAAAATGATAAAGACTGTTTCCATTATACAGGAACCTTCTAACAATCAGAAAATATTGTAAAATAAAACAGAAGAGAAGAAGAATAAAGAACGGCAACACCTTCACCTCAACCAATCTTGGTATTGATCTCACACTCCAAGGGGGTATTCTTGAAATTTTTTATCGGATCATTGCAATAGTTGTAAACCATGTTCTTGCTCTGCACCACTGCCATCTTGGTTTGTTCATCAATGCTGAGGTCTTTACTGAACCAAGAATCAGCATTTGCACGGCACGATGTGGTCGTTGCATTTCCATCAAGTACACAAGCCTTGGTTGTGTAGTTCCGGTACCAAGCCTTAAATGGAGCCTGGCTCCAATCAACTGGTTGTTGAGTCCATGCGGTGCCATCCCATAAGCTTATTTGTATTTTCATGGATTGGTCATCGGGATAAGGCAGCGTCACAGTCCCATTTTGCTTTCTGAAGACCCGAATAGGCGTGCCATCGATGTACCATCTGCATGCATATAAAGAAAGAAATGAATATATATTTATATATACATATGTTCTCCTCACATTGAGGATTTTATATATTTTCTGTTATATTGGAACTCTGTATAATTTGTACCAGTAGATATAAATCTAATTAACATTGTTTCCATACATGATCTCTTTGGGACTCCAGACTATAGAGTAGTTGTGGAAGTCGGCGGAGGGATCGAACCAAAATGTGAACTGCTGCTCCCTTAATCCGATACCGTTGATGAAAACATTTGTGTTCAGTTTGTATTGATTTCTTCCTGGGTCACCCAAGAATTCTATATCCACTTCGTTATGGTTTGACATGTCCGAGTATAGCTATACAACACGCAAAAAAAATAACATGCTTAATTTATAAAAAAACTGGACCAAAATTAGGAGTATCAAGTATGTATAACAAATATATATAAAGCTGGTTAAAATAAAGTGAAATATAATAGGGTTTACATACATAGAATGCTGTGACTGTGCTCTTGGCCAAAGGAGAGTTAAGTTTTATCTGAATATCAAATCTGCCGAAGAAGTAATCAGCAAATGTCTCGGCACCGGAACCGGTGACCTGATCCATCCCCAGTTCAAACACGGTTCCATCTGGTAACATCTTTGCGCGACCCATGCCTGATGTTATCTTGAATTCCTTTTCAAAATTGGCATCAGTTGAGATGATAGAAACAAACAGAGCTAGAAGAGGTAATATAAAGGAAAAATGCATTTTAGCGAGATGCATAAATTTGGGTTTGCGTTTGGAATTTGTGGGGGTGTTTGCTTCTCTTCATATTGGAAATAACTTATATACAACTTTTATATAATATATATATTAAAGGAAAATTTATTTGGAAACAGTCGTTATATATTAGAAAATCCACGTGTTTGTTGATTGCACAAAGTAATGTAGTTTACTGGTTCAAAATGCTCTAATAATTCTTTTTCTTCTTTAATTGGTTGCTTTGTTGCACAAGCAAAAATTATAGACATATCAGACTAAACAAATGTTGAATATAGTAACAGGAGCTACATGTCCAGGTATAAGGAAAGATATCCTGTATTTTTTTTTTTAAATAAAAAAGATCACTACAATAGTTAGTGCATGACACGTTGATACTTTTTTTCAGATGTTCAAAGAAAAAAAAGAGAGAGAAGAAAGAAAGACAATAAGATGTACTATTGGTTGAATATATAATTATTCAGTTGTCTAATTTGGTACTAATGTAAAAATAAAAGTCGATTTTTGCATTACATGAATCATGAGGGGGATGGATGTATTTTATTTGTTAGATTATGTCGCTTATTTATTTTATTACTATGTTATTTATTTTATTTGTTTTGGTTATTTATTTATTTTGTTCATTATATCATTATCTCGTCGTTCAAAATTAAATATTTCAAACGAAAGACATATCTAAAATATTTCAAACGAATGACATCTCAAAAATACGATACGATAAAAAATATATCAATTTAAGCAACATTACAAACTAAAACTAAAACAAATAAAACCATTTTTATAACAAAAAACAAAAACAAATAACAGATTTCAGTTTAAATAAAAGTAAAAAAAATTAGGGGACCGCTCTGGCATTATGCGGCCCCTGGGTCCGCTCCGGCATTGTGCGGCCCCATTTCGAGGTCCGCATCGGCATCATGCGGTCCCCAGTAAATGGGGCCGCAAAATACCGGAGCAGTCATGGTAGATTTTGAATTAACCAAAAACGATGGATTTTTGGTTTTTTTCTTTTTTTGAACTGTGCTATGTTTAAAAATTTCGGCAGAATCACTCGGTCGTCATTGTTTTATTATTATTTGTTAAAAGAAATTAGATATTAGAGAGGGTTGATGTTGAACTCAACATATTTTCCTACTTTTTGTTTATTCAATTTTTCAATCCTCTAATACTTGAACAAAAAAAAAAAATTATAAAGACTGTTTCCATTATACAGGAACCTTCTAACAATCCGAAAATATTGTAAAATAAAATAGAAGAGAAGAAGAATAAAGAACGGCAACACCTTCACCTCAACCAATCGTGGTCATAGGGACTATGATGGCCATGACCACGAGCTGGAAGAGCCTCGGGAAAGTCATCCTCAAGCACAACGTACCTGCAGTGTGCTAGTGTGGGTACAAGGCGCGTCTCGACTCTCTACTGAGATGCACTGGCTTGGGCGAAATTGATGCAGTGGACGACATATCCGACGAGCCTGATGTCTACGTCCCGTACACTGGTGACGATACGTTGTTTGCATTCGTCCATGATGCTGAGACCGTCAATCAGGCGTTCGACGGAGGTGTCGAGTTGATGCTCCAGTACGCATATCAGGCCATGGGATCTCAGGCTACGATGGGTGCTAAGATATTATTGTAATTAAAATACATAACTGTGATTTTTTTTTTTCAAATTTCTTGATTAACTAATTTGTAAGTTACTGCAGGGTGAGGAAGATGATGCGTTGGGGTTCAATATCTCCATAGATTTTGGCACAGTGGGAGATGGACTATATTCTCCGGGTTACAGTCCGACTTAGATGGAGCCTCCTGTCTACTAGCAAGGGTATGTTCAGACAGAGTCCATCCCTGAGTTTCCTGGACAGTCCTCACAACAGGCTTCCCATGATGACCCCATTGCCAAACAGGCGTATTTATTCACGCAGGCTGAGTCCGGACAGACTACAGTTTTTGGTCCTGGAGTCCAGCAGACATCCGAGATTGAGGAGGTTCATGACGAGCCGGTTCAATCTCCAGATGTTCAGGCGGAGGATTCTACAGACACTACAGACTCAGCAGATACTAACGAGATGCCACTCTCCAGGCAGGGTCGAGGGTTCAGGAAGAAGAAGCCGAGGAAGATATTTAGTCATGATCCGTAGGCTTTGATTTTTAGTTTGTTAGATATTTTGTCAGATACTGGACTTATTTGTTAGATTATGTCGCTTAGTTATTTTGTTGCTTTGTTATTTATTTTATTTGTTTTAGTATTTATTTATTTTGTTCATTATATCATTATCTCGTCGTACAAAATAAAATATTTCAAACGAACGACATTTCAAAAATACGATATGACAGAAAATATATCAATTTAAACAACATTACAAACTAAAACTAAAACAAATAAAACCATTTTTATGACAAAAAAAAACAAAAAACAAAAAACAAATTTTGGTTTAAATAAAATTAAAAAGAAATTGGGGGACCGCTCCGGCATTATGCGACCATCTTGGTTTCCATTATACAGACTTGAACAAAACAAAACAAATTATAAAGACTGTTTTCATTATACAGCCACAGGAACCTTCAAACAATCAGAAAATATTGTAAAATAAAACAGAAGAGAAGAAGAATATAGAACGGCAACACATTCACCTCAACCAATCTTGGTATTGATCTCACACTCCAAGGGGGTATTCTTGAAAATTTTCATCGGATCATTGCAATAGTTGTAAACCATGTTCTTGCTCTGCAACACTGCCATCTTGGTTTGTTCATCAATGCTGAGGTCTTTACTGAACCAAGAATCTGTTGAAAATATAAACTTAATTATGTTATTAAAGTTAGGATCCCATTGAATTCTGCAGTGGACAGATTTTGAGGCGATATTAAATGCAACATTGAAGGAGCAATTCTAGATCATTCTGGGCAAATGAGGAGTCCATATGATGTGTTTTCGAGTCTAGATTCAGATGGTTCAAGTTGCAAGTCGTTTGGAGTTCCCTACAATAAGTTATGGCAGTTTTAGTAACCAAGGGTCAGAATTTACTGTGCTGCTTTGTATTCTGTTTTGAATTGTTTTTGAATTCTATTTTGTTTTAATTACTGTACGAATTTTAAGAGTCATGTCTAAGGCTATAAATAGGGTTATATCTCAGTTGTAAAGTAAGAGAGAAGAAAATGATAATATATATTTTGAGAAAGAGAAACTATTGTTTGTGTTGAGAAATATCATAATCTGTCTCTCTTCCCTCCACCGAAATATATCAAACTAACAAATTGGTATCAGAGCCAGATTAAAATGGCCACTAAAAATCCAAATGTCTCATTCCAATATCCAATTCTAACCAAAACCAACTATGATCAATGGTCGTTGCGAATGAAAGCCATTATTGGTGCTTATGGCTTATGGAGCATTGTCGAAAACGGGATTGAAGAACCCGAAGATGATACCGCACTGACGGTAGCCAATTTGAATGCATTGCAAAAGAAAAGAAATGGCGATCAAACTGCATTAACTATCATCCATCAAGGGTTGGATAACGACATGTTCGAGAAAATTGCTAATGAGACGAGTTCTAAAGATGCATGGGAGATTCTTAGAAATTCAGCGGTTGGAGTAGACAAAGTGAAGAAGGTGCGGCTCCAAACTCTAAGGTCTGAGTTTGAGTCGCTTGTGATGAAGGAGAGTGAGTCGGTTGGAGACTATTTTATTCGAGTATTGGCAGTGGTGAATCAAATGAAGAGGTTTGGTGAAAAAGTGAAAGATGTACGAGTTGTAGAGAAAATATTGCGCTCTCTTACTGAAAAGTTCAACTATGTGGTGGTGGCTATTGAAGAGTCGAAGGACACCGAGTCCATGACGGTCGATGAGTTGAGTGGGTCATTGCTGGCCCATGAAGAAAGAATGAAAAGAACTCAACAAGAGCCAGTAGAGCAAGCATTACAAGCTAAGGGAACTATTAAGGAGGACAAGGCGATGTACGTGCAGCAAAACAGAGGAAGGGGACGCGGCCGTGGTGGTCGCGATAGAGGTCGCGAACATGGAAACAATTCTGAAGAAGAGGGTCAGCCGAGCCAACAGAATTGGCGTGGTCGAGGACGTGGTCGTGGGAGAGGTGGCCGATCAAATTATTCAAATGTCGAGTGCTACAACTGCGGTAAGTATGGCCACTACGCAAAAGAGTGCTACAATTGCGGCAAGTACGGGCACTATGCAAAGGAGTGCTATTCCGAGAAAAAGGTAGAAGAAAACGCGAATCTAGTCGCAGAAGAGGAGACAAGAGAAGATGGTGTTCTCATGATGGCCTACAAAATACCGCTCCCGACAGCGACACATTGTGGTATCTCGATACCGGTGCTAGTAATCATATGTGCGGACACAAATATTTATTTGTGGAGATGCAAGAGATAGAGGATGGGCATGTGTCGTTTGGAGACACGTCGAAGGTTCAAGTAAAAGGCCGAGGTAAAATCTATTTTTCTCAAAAAGATGGTAAAGAAGGGTCAATTGAGGATGTCTATTATGTGCCCGACTTGAAGAGTAACATCCTTAGCATAGGGCAACTAATGGAGAAGGGATATTCAGTTTTTATGAAAGACCGGATGTTGCACTTGAAGGACAAAAAAGGTTGGTTGCTTGCACATGTGGAGATGGCCAAGAATCGAATGTTCAAACTGAACTTAAGAAATGTGCGAGAAAGGTGTTTGCAAGTCAACATGGAGAAGGCTGAGCAACTTTCCAGTTTGGTGGATGAATGGAGGGGAAAAGCAGAGGAACTGGAGATCCGACTTGAGGAGGTGCACGAATCAGAGAAGTGCAAGACAGAATCTCTTGCCTCAGCCATTCAGCAACTAGAGGAGAAGGAGCAGCTGCTGGAGAAGTTGCATCAAGCAGAGTTGCAAGTAAATGCGGCAAGTAAGGCAATGGAAGAGGCAAGAACAGAGAGCTTGCAATTGAAGGAGAGGTTGTTGGATAAGGAAAACGAGTTGCAGAGTATAACACAAAAGAATGATGAGCTACGAGCTCGTCAGTCAAAGGCTGAAGAAAGGATAGATGAGTTGAGTTCTCAGCTCAAGGAGGTGGTGACTGTAGAGAAAGCCCTAGAAATGCCTGAGGAAGCAAATCCCGTGTTAGATGTAGAAATTGAGAAGCCAAAAGTGGAGGAAGAAGAGTCTCTTCATAGGTGCAAAGAGGAAGAATCAAATGATAATATCGAACAAGAAATAGAAAATGGAGATGTAAAGGAAGAAGAGGTGGAGAGTAAAATGGTAGAGAGTGAGCCTCCACATGAGGAAAATGGTGCAGAGGATGAGAAGGTGGATTTGAAATCTGGTAATGGTAATCAGGTTGACAATGGATGAGGTTTGAATGACATGGGTAAAAAGAAGAACTTGATGAGCAAGAAAAAAATCACCTTTGAAGAAGAACAAGATGGAAGAGTGTAATTCAGTAGCAACACCGATGGAACTCGGTACAAAACTCTCTAAGTTTGAAGGAGGAGATCGTATGGATGCAAGAAAGAAAATAATTAAGTTTAAGGGGGAATGTTGAAAATATAAACTTAATTATGCTATTAAAGTTAGGATCCCATTGAATTCTGCAGTGGACAGATTTTGAGGCGATATTAAATGCAACATTGAAGGAGCAATTCTAGATCATTCTGGGCAAATGAGGAGTCCATTTGATGTGTTTTCGAGTCTAGATTCAGATGGTTCAAGTTGCAAGTCGTTTGGAGTTCCCTACAATAAGTTATGGCAGTTTTAGTAACCAAGGGTCAGAATTTACTGTGCTGCTTTGTATTCTGTTTTGAATTGTTTTTGAATTCTGTTTTGTTTTAATTACTGTACGAATTTTAAGAGTCATGTCTAAGGCTATAAATAGGGTTATATCTCAGTTGTAAAGTAAGAGAGAAGAAAAGGATAATATATATTTTGAGAAAGAGAAAATATTGTTTGTGTTGAGAAATATCATAATCTGTCTCTCTTCCCTCCACCGAAATATATCAAACTAACAGAATCAGCCTTTGCACGGCACGATGTGGTCGTTGCATTTCCATCTAGTACACATGCTTTGGTTGTGTAGTTCCGGTACCAAGCCTTAAATGGAGCCTGGCTCCAATCAACTGGTTGTTGAGTCCATGCGGTGCCATCCCATAAGCTTATTTGCATTTTCATGGATTGGTCATCGGGATAAGGCAGCGTCACAGTCCCGTTTTGCTTTCTGAAGACCCGAATAGGCGTGCCATCGATGTACCATCTGCATGCATATAAAGAAAGAAATGAATAAATATATACATGTTCTCCTCACATTGAGGATTTTATTTTCTGTTATGCAGGAACTCTGTATAATTTGTACCAGTAGATATAAATCTAATATTTAACATTGTTTCCATACATGATCTCTTTGGGACTCCAGACTATAGAGTAGTTGTGGAAGTCGGCGGAGGGATCGAACCAAAATGTGAACTGCTGCTCCCTTAATCCGATACCGTTGATGAAAACATTTGTGTTCAGTATGTATTGATTTCTTCCTGGGTCACCCAAGAATTCTATATCCACTTCGTTATGGTTTGACATGTCCGAGTATAGCTATACAACACGCAAAAAAAATAACATCCATAATTTATAAAAAACTGGACCAAAATTAGGAGTATGTATAACAAATATACATAAAGCTGGTTAAAATAAAGTAAAATATAATAGGGTTTACATACATAGAATGCTGTGACTGTGCTCTTGGCGAAAGGAGAATTAAGTTTTATCTGAATATCAAATCTGCCGAAGAAGTAATCAGCAAATGTCTCGGCACCGGAACCGGTGACCTGATCCATCCCCAGTTCAAACACGGTTCCATCTGGTAACATCTTTGCGCGACCCATGCCTGATGTTATCTTGAATTCCTTTTCAAAATTGGCATCAGTTGAGATGATAGAAACAAACAGAGCTAGAAGAGGTAATATAAAGGAAAAATGCATGTTAGCGAGATGCATAAATTTGGGTTTGCGTTTAGAATTTGTGGGGGTGTTTGCTTCTCTTCATATTGGAAATAACTTATATATATACAACTTTTATATAATATATATTAAAGGAAAATTTATTTGGAAACAGTCGTTATATATTAGAAATTCCACGTGTTTGTTGATTGCACCAAGTAATGTAGTTTACTGGTTCAAAATGCTCTAATAATTGAAACAAAAATTATAGACATATCAGACTAAACAAATGTTGAATATATATAGTAACAGGACATGCATGTCCAGGTATAAGGAAAGATATCCTGTAGTTTTTTTTAAAATAAAAAAGATCACTACAATAGTTAGTGCATGGCACGTTGATACTTTTTTTCAGATGTTCAAAGAAAAAAAAGAGAGAGAAGAAAGAAAGACAATAAGCTAGCTGTACTATTGGTTAAATATATAATGATTCAGTTGTCTAATTTGGTACTAATGTAAAAATAAAAGTCGATTTTTGCATTACATGAATCATGAGGGGGATGGATGTATTTTATTGAACACATAATTTGCCGATTTTTTTATTAATAGGAAAAATAAAAATAAAATATCGACAATGAAGTAGGTTTTTACGAAATTTTGAAAAATAAGAAGAACGTTATGGTTTATAGCGTCCAGGCACTGTAGCTGAACGTTATAAACTATAACGTCCAGTTAATCTTATGCTAATGATCGTTTTAAAAAAAAAGGGAACAACACTGGACATTATGAACTTTTTTTTGGCATAAGTTCTAATTGTTGTGTAAGGTTGATTTTAACGAAAAACAATGTAGTTGGACATTATAAATCATTACGTCCAGTTACATATTTTTTTTTAACACGATCATTAGTAATCAGACTAACTGGACGTTATAGTTTATAACGTCCAGCTATATATACAGTGTCCTGAACATTATAAACCATAACGTTTTTCTATATTTCAAAATCTCATGACCCCATTATCAACCCTTTTTTTCCTATTAATAAAAAAATCGGCATAATTTGCGGTGGCTATGATTGGAACCATACCGACATGAAAATATTTTACAAACATTAAAAATTGTCTTCTGGCAATGTACTAACCTGGATATTTTTTAATAACAACCGTCGTGATAACAAGAAAGTAAGATACTTTGAGGGGAAAAAAGAATTAGAATGTCATGTCTATTATGTCAATAAAATAAAGCGTTTAACCAGAATCCACAGATGCTATTTCTTTTCTGATTGTTCCTTCTTTTTCTTTTTTGTTAAAATTGCCAGTAGGCTTTCAGATTGCTCTTTTTTACCCTGGGGTCCATCGTTGGATGGTACATATATAGAGTGAAAAAAACGTGCCGTGACTAATACGTCGTGATTTTGGTCTCATGCCGTGCCGTGATTAAGTTAATTTTTTACATGTCGTGCCGTGCTGTGACCAAAATATTAAGGGGTGGTCACGGCACACGAATGGTCATGCCATATGTGACTCGCGTGACTATTTAATTATAATTTAGGTTAGTTTATTCAAGATTCATCATTAAATCAATATCTAATGGTCCTAATTACACGTGACTCGCGTGACTATGTGTTGTGCCGTGCTGTGACTAAATCTTTCACGTAAGTGCCATGCCTTGCCGTGTCAAAGTTTCAAAATATGAGCACGGCATGCAAATGGTCACGACACGGGACACGCAAGTCACAACACGTAACTAACACGCGTGCCGTGCCGTGCCGTGCCGTAACCGTGCCATTCCGTGACGGAGCCGGCTCCGTGGTGCCATTTTTCCCACTCTATACATATAGGATGGCTTATTGGTATGCTTTGGATCGTATCTACAAATTTACTGTAAATTATTGAGGGTAGATCGACCCCAAAGCAAGAGCATTGTAATGTTGATTTTTTCTAATTAGTAGACAAAAAGGTATATTTCTTTAATGGTTTAAAAAATTTAAGAAAGTCCACGAAACAACCAGGCTAAGAAAAAAAAGAACCAAATGATATAATAGCTCAGGGGTAAAAACGGATCAAATATTGGCAAAATCTCTGCATTTATTTTTCAGATGCAACTATTAAACATATACGAATACATATATAATACGAAGAGGAGGGATCCACTTACAACAAATTTGAGAGTTACAACAAAGTTACAACATTCATTTTTTTCATTTTCAAAGTCCAAATTCTTGATCCAAACCGTTCAACATGATTATCTAAATAAAATGTACTTGCAGATCAAATTTTATATTTTTTTTGAATTTTTTTACTATTTATTAAGATGGGTACAAAATTCAATGGTCTAAGTATGGCTATTTTTTGTAAAATACTTAATAAATAGTAAAAAAATTCAAAAAAATATAAAATTTGATCTGCAAGCACATTTTATTATGGAGATCATGTTGAACGGTTTGGATCGACGATTTGGACTTTGAAAATGAAAAAAATGAATGTTGTAACTTTGTTGTAACTCAAATTTTTTGTAAGTGGATCCCTCCTCTAATATGAATCCCTAATTCAAATATTATAGCAAAACTAACATATTATTTTTTTCAATAAAAAAAATGTAACACAAAATACGGATATAATTAGTATCTTCGATCATTATAGTGACAAAATAAATTTTCTCATATTAAACATGTTATGTCTTTACAAAATATATATGCAGTTGACAAATATTAATCACTAAATAACATAACTACAATATTAATAAAAAATATCAACAAAAAACATCCTTCTCTCTAAACATCCATAATTCTAAAATAATTAGATATCCGTAAAATTAAAACATACGGACATATATACGAAAAATTAACATATGGATAATTGAAAAACTAAAACACATAGATACGGATATATAATTATCTATATTTGTATCCGTATCCACTTACGACACATCATTTGTATCCGTATCGATATAAATCATATTTGTATATGTTGGGGGATCTTAAAGGCCAAACACTTACACCTCATCTAGAGATCAAACAATTACATCTCATCTAGGGGTCAAACACTTACACCCCGGGGAAGAAGAAACAATCTCCACCTTAAACCTAAGGACCGTCCTATGCCAAAGATAACCGAACACATAATCTTAAGTGCGGAATTATACTTGATTCCATGCCGTTTGCCATGAAATATCTAAAATCTTTAGCAAGCCTTCAATGGCAAGAGGCCATTCTCGCCTTTGTGGTTGGGTTGTGAATTAGATCTTCCAAAGCAACAAGATACGCCCTTGAGAAATCCTCTCCAATTTTCTTATGGATCTCTCCTCTCAATTCTTTAATGGAGAAAGAAGGGAGAAGGCACTCAAAATTCTGTCTAAGAATAACCTCTTTTCAGAATTCTAAGTTGAGTTGGTTATCTTGTGCCTTGAGGACCCATCCTTATATAGTATTACACATCTGGCACCGCGAGTGCGTCTGCACTGGGCCGCACTGGGACTCAGTGCGTCCGCACTGGGTTGAGACGTGTCCAAATAACTGCTTTTCTTTCAGCCCCGAATTTTACTTAAGTCCTGAGTGCGTCCGCACTAGGGCTCAGTGCGTCCGCACTAGGCTCGAACTTTTTTTCAGTTTCTGCACTGAACTTCAGAAAATCGTCCAAGTCCTGAGTGCGTCCGCACTGGGCCGCACTGGGGCTCATTGCGTCCGCACTAGGCTCGGACTTTTTCCAGTTTCTGCACTGAACTTCAGAAAATCGTCCAAGTCCAGAGTGCGTCCGCACTAGGCTCGGACTTTTTCCAGTTTCTGCAATGCAAATTCCAAAATTGGCTAAGTACTAAGTGCGTCCGCACTCAGGGTTCCGAAAACAGTTTTCTGTATTTGCAAATCTCATAATCAGTCCATCAATGATTTTATCTTTACCTAAATTGTTCTACACATTTATGGACCACATCCTATTGAATACATAGATTGTCTAATACCTTAATTTCATATTAGATCACTTTAATTGTGACAACCATATTGATAGTATACAATTCATAATTAAATTACATATATGCTCAACGTTGGATATATGATCCAACAGTATACATATCTATATCCACAATTCATATATATATATATATATATATATATATATCCGTATCGGAATATCCAAATTTGCAAAATTTCTAATACATATCCGGATACAAGCTAGCGCATATTATATATCCGACCCGTTTGCACCCTAATATTGATAGCGCCTCGTTAAAATGTTGTGAGAAACTTTGAAGGGTTTAATTTAATAGTATTGAATCAATTGATGGCGGTCATTGCCAACATAGTAATTGAAAACGAGAAATGCACAGAGGTGGTATAGAAAAACTACTTACAAATTTTAACAAGTAATAGTTCATAAAACTACAACATTCTAATACTTTGCGAATAAACAGCGCATAAAAAATGGCAGCATTGGAAGATGAGTGCACTCTCAAATTCACATTATTTTGCTCCTACATATATATTTACATAACAGTTAACTTTTGCCAAATGATTGTGAATTCTTTAGAGAAAGTGCAAGATTATTCATCTCCGCTCTTTTAATTCCCGATCATCCATATCGATCGAGCGGTCACCAAGATGGAGCGCATGGTATCTCCTCGGTTCTCCCCTGCGAGCATCTAGTAACCCAAGATCACTATTTGATCTTGCGGTCTCTGCCTCGATACTTTTTGGCCTTACGATATTTAGAGAAGCTCTTTGGTGTTTCTTAGACTGAGGGAACTTCTCCACTGTGATTATGCTACTCGAGGGGGAACTTCCGTCTGAGCACGAAATGCTAGCATTCTCTGATGCTGCTAAAGACATTCTATCTTTGTTTTTATCTTTATCAGCATTTGAATTTGCTTTCCCTGTCACAATTTTCTTGAACTTGCCAAGGAACTTGTGGGCCTTGTGTTTAGAATGCTTGCCTTGTTCTTGTCTCGGGCTAGTTAACGTTGAAGGTGCTTGAGATGGTGCTTGAGATGAGGAATAAGAAAAATGATGGTTTCCAAGGTTCGTCTCGTTTATTTCAATGCCTAGGTTGGAGTATTCTTTTAAGAGTTGCTTGACCTTCTCAGTTGAATGGTAGCTCGGGCTCTTGTTTAGCTCAATGGCACCCGGTTTGCCTTTGGAGGGGTTGTAATTTTTCATTTCATGGCGAAGGCATGCATTAAGCCATCTGAGGTAAACGACTTCTTCTACGCTTAAACAATGGTCATCTCTGAGTTGAGAAACTTCTTGTTCCAATTTCTCATTCATTTCTCTCAGGCGGGTTGCTTCTTCTAATATTTGTTCCTGTTAGTGATGACCCCAAACAATGAGTCGCTTAACAATTAACTAAGGATAAACAACAGCAAGTCATTCAAAAAGAAGAACGAAATGAAGCGATTTATTTTGATGATACATAGAAAACATTAAACCAAATAGAAGGACAGAGATGTTCAAGAAGAACATTTTTGATAACCAATCTATCAAGGAAAATACTATCAATTTTGAATAGTATGTTATTACCTCAGGGCCTCGCATAGCGCTAGAAGCGACGAATTGCACATTGTCCAGTCGATGAGCCAATCCAGAGTTCTCCTCTTCAAGCCTAGCATTGAGTTTTTTCAACTCATTCACTTCCACTTCCAAAACCTTGACCCGTTCGAGCTTCCTTTCTATCTCCTCATAATCCGCAGCACTTTTGTCCTCCTTATCTGCAAGCGTATCTATGCTTTCTCGCAGCAATGCTATCTTCTCTTTTGCATTGTCATCCTCAGATGTCAACCTGCATATACATAATATAACTTTAGTTTATCTCATTAAAATCAACTACTTCGAGTTTTAGATTTTGAGGGACAGGGCTTTGCATTTTTTGTTGGTTACAGCAAAAATTAGCATTTTTGTGGTTTTCACTTATCTGGCTTTTGTAGTTAGTTTATTTACACATGTAACAAACAAAGTGAAATTAACTAATTAACAAACTCTGATAGAGAATCTCAATCTTCTTGAACTATTTCCATAAATAGAAACTATATATATTCTGACAATTATTAGACAAACCTCTTTTTAAGCATCTTAATCTTCTCCTTATTTTTATCAAGCTTATTTGTCACCTTCTCCAAGTCCAAAATTTGATTCTTGAGCCTCACATTCTCCTCTTCTAGGGACTCTACCTTGAGCGAAAGAAACTTGGCCTCGTTACAGTTTGTCTTTAACACGTTCTCCATTTCTTTCATAGCCTCCTCCTGTTCCTTCAAACCATAGTACTCTAACATTTGCACTTCTAGACCCCGCTCTCTTTCTAGTAACATCTCAGCTAATGCACGGAGTTGCTCGATCTCTTTTTCTTTCTCCAAGTCATCATTTTCCTCTAGTTCAACTTTTGCTTTAATATGATTTTTGGGTTCTTTAGTATTTGGTGGACAGATAGAGGTGATTTCTTCCAAGTCATCATTTTCCTCTAGTTCAACTTTTGCTTTGATTCGATTTTTGGGTTCTTTAGTATTAGGTGGACAGATAGAGGTGATTTCTTCCAAGTCATCATTTTCCTCTAGTTCAACTTTTGCTTTGATTCGATTTTTGGGTTCTTTAGTATTTGGTGGACAGATAGAGATGATTTCTTCTTTTGTCTCTAGCAATGTTTGAGGCAAAACATGGAGATACTTAATCTCCTCTTTGTCTTCATCATCTTCTTCTTCTTCTTCATAAAGCAAGTCACGAACTAGCATATGGGGCCACTCGATCCCCTGATTTTTCCCTTTAACACTGGTCTTCTCTTGCTCATGTTTTGTTTCAGACTCCTTTTTGGGCTGGCCAGCCGTTGTTGGAAAGAGAAAGTGGGTTTTGTTTGGTATATTTTCATCTTCTCCCTTGATCTCCAGCTCTTTCTCTAAAATAATACTTTTCTGTTCAACTTTTGTTTCGGTCTCTGTTTCGGGCTGTCCAGTCTCTGTCAGAAACAGAGAGTTGGTTTTGTTTGTGATAGTCTCCTCTTCTTCCTGGAGCAATTTGTCAGTCAGCATTTGGTCACACTTAATCTCCTTTTCTTTCTCCAAATTGCAGTCCTCTGTTTCAATTTTTTCCTGGAGTTCATTTTTTATATTGTTTTCTTGCTCATTTGCTTCCTCGTGTTCTTCTAATTCTTCTAGCAGGGTGGGAAGAGACGGTGGAGCAATGGATGTACGCTGGATTACATTCGAATGACCTTCATCCTTTGAGAAAACAAAACCACACAAAAAAATTACGACATAATTATCCTGTTTAATCATAAATTGCACAACATTCCTTAAAGTGGCATTGCTTCTCAATTGGTCACTAGACTCGCTACCAAGTGTAGTAAAAGAGGGAAAAACCAAGAATGGAACCATGGAATTAAACCAAAAAAAAACATTTCGTCATCACTGATCTCTCACTCATTCAAGAAACTTATATATTATTGCATCATAATTTGGTTTTAGATATCATCAAGTTAATTAGAATATAAAAAAAAAATAGTTTTTGAGTAACGTACAGTGCTTATAATATTTAGCCCTCTTCTAAAGCCTCTAGGAGAATTTGTGGCGACCGCAGGTGCAGAGTCTTCAGAATTATGTGATGTCGAAGCTGCTTCCATTGCGGCTCCTGAGGATTTCAGTAATGCTGCATCAGCCCCCATCTTTTTCAAGTCCGATTCTGCACCAAGAACAAAGAAATAGAGCACATGAATTCAAATAATTTGCACAAATTGACAAGAAGATTTAATTGATGTGGAAGGACATCATGTAGCAGCAGCCAGTGTACATCTGAAATTACTGTGATACCAGTTTGTGCAGAATCGATTTCTTACATTTCTAAAGTTCTTACTTCTTTCGGTTTAAATTGCACAGATAAAATACAAAAAGTGTGAGCATGCAGATTTTTAGCCTGGTTTTTCTCTGGAGGTGTGATGCTTTTACACTAAATTGGTACATCAATTATCATTATAACCGGAAGGAAATCCAAGATTGAGATCCTTCAATTCGGTATAATCTAAGCATGGTTTTCTGTTTCAATTATTTCTGTTATAGAGGCTTAAATAATTTGATATTATATTAATTAGGTTGGGTATCATTCAAGGGATGTTGTCAGCGTTAATACCGAGTAATATCTGATTGATTAAACAATATATACACTTCCTATAGTAACAAATTCGGAATTTGAGGATGCACAGAAAGAAAGTTCTGAGTTTGAGAATAATTTGATATAAACATTATAATCGGACATAATATGAAGATAATTTGGGAATGGATCATTGTCTATAATGAAAATAATATATTAAAATAGGGAGAATTTCATGTAAACCCTCAAAAACTTGGAAATTACGTATTTCCCCCTCAAAAACTTCAAAAACTCACAAATTTATCCATTTCAACGTTTTTCTATTAAAACTTATTTTAAATTTTATGAAGTACCTATTTTCATTAAAAAAAATATGTAGCATGTTTTAGAAAACGTTAATCTTCTAATTGGACTGTTTTTGAGGGCAAATGGGTCATTTCTTTACTTCTGACACTTTACAGTGACATTTATGTATATGTCAGTGTAAGCGTCAGAAGTAGAGAAATTCATTGGCCCTCTGACACCGATCAATTAGAAGACTATCATTTTTCTAAAACATTCTACTAGTTTTTATTTTTTTTAATAGAAAAGACAATAAAATGGATAAATTTGTAAATTTTTAAAGTTAAGAAGGATAAGTATGATATTAAAAAATGTGGAGGGTTCCAAGCCTCATGCCTTTCATGCCTCATCATACCTCATGTTCTATATCTTCGTTTTCAAAGTCTAAATTGTCCATCCGAACCGTTCACCATGATATCCATACTAAAATATGGTTGGAGATGAAATTTTATAATTTTTGGAATTTTTTTACTATTTTTTAAGATGGGTAGAAAATCACTGTTTTTTAAACGGTCCAAAAACAGTGATTTTGTACCCATCTTAAAAAATAGTAAAAAATTTCCAAAAAATATAAAATTTTATCCCCAAGCATATTTTAGTATGAATATTATGTTGAACGGTTGGATCAAAAATTTGAACTTTGAAAACGAAGATATAACATATGATGTAGATGAGGTATGAAAAACATGAGGCATTGGAACCCTCTCTTAAAAAATTTAGGGAGAAAATACGTAATTTCCAAGTTTTGAGAGGTACACATGAAATTTCCCATAAAGACACTAATACTTCTAGAAGCAAACCAAAAAGTTAATGAATTCTGCAACTAATACAGATATATATATATATCATATATTATTAAAAAAAACTACTAAAATTTACGAATATCAGACGAAAAATAATTTAGGTATTATTCATAACCTTGCTATTATTCTACCAAAAAAGTAAGAAAAATAAATTACCTGATCGAGTTGTGCGAAGATGATCAGCCTTTGGCCTTGATCGTTGATTTGACATTAAATATCCAGCAACCGACAAAGCAACAGCCGCCCCAGCAGTGATAAATGGTTCCAATTCCATGGCCACGGTTAATGAAGTATATATAAAACACTAACAAAGAGAAAAACAAACAAAAAAAAAGGACAGGAAGAAGAGATATCAAAAGGGAAAGAACAGAGAAGGGTTTGGGTTTTGATCGGGTGCTTCTATTCTATGTAATGTCCTGTTCTTGCACCAACTGGAGAGTTCTCCTTTCCATCGGGTTCCTCCAGCTCATCTTCTTCTTCTTCCATTGATCTCTGTACAAGCTTCGATCATGGAGGGGGAGATCGAAAAGTCCACTTTTTCTTTCTATATTACTCGGTTTCTTTTCTCGATGAAATACTTTTTCGTCTTTCTTCTCTCTCGCTCTCTCTCTCTCTCTTTTTATTATTCTCTTTATTCTTCAGAAGAGAATAAGGTTTTGATAAAGCTCGATTTAATATTTTTGACCAGTCGTAACTTGTTTGAAAATCACGGTCTACCCTGCAATGTGGTATGTGGTGGTTTCAGCTTAGTTTTTATTTAATTCTGTGGGTTAAGGTCATAAAGTGCATTCACTTTTCACTTGTTTTGTTGTTTCTGTGGATGCTGTCATGCGGATTTTTTTTTTAAATATAATTAAAAAAAAAAATTTACCAAACCATCATGATTATTTTTTTTTTTACAAAAATTATAAGACTGAATTGTCAATTCGGTCAGCTTGATTTTTTTTTGTGTGACCGAATTGGCAATTCGGTCCCTGTTGATTTCACAAAAACCGCAGAAAAACTGTATTGTCATTTGTGTAATGTCTAATGACCGAATTGCCAGTTCAGTCCAGAATTTTTTTTAGTCCGAACTGAATTGATAATTTAGTCCGTGTTTGTAAATTATGAAAACATGCGAATATACTAATCCTCTTTTGACGCAAATAGGAGTGACATTACTCATTTAAACTTTATTAATTGCTTTGACTTTTTGAAAATTCAACTGTGTCCGGGTTGCTTTCAATTAGAAAAATTAAAGTACGTATCTAATTCCATATTCAATTATTCATTTATTTTTATATTTGATTTTTGTTAATTAGTAGTTGTATCTTAAAATTTATATGACTCAATTATCTAATAATTATTCGTTTAGTATCCATATTCGAATTTGTATTTGTGGATTATCCGCTCTGTGTTCGTATCCGTTTAAGGTGAATTTGATTTTACATTTTGACATCCGTTTACCATCCGTATCCGTATAAGTATCCGCTCACTGAAACATGAATATGGATATGGTATCAGCATTATCCGATCCGAATCCGCTCTGTTTTCACCCATAATCATATATCATATCGGATGTAGGTCAAATTGAATTTGAAACTGAAAAATAATTAAATATGTCCTTTTAGCCATATCACTTTTTTTTTATCTCTCATAGAAGATATCAGATGAAATTTGATTTACTCTATTTCATTTTTAATTTTTTTGGCACAACCTAGCGAATAAGAATTACACATCTTTGTTAATGTAAATGTTTTCTTAACTAAATTTACAATAATGCTATTTATTAAGCAAACCCTAAAAAAAAAAATTGGGACCGAATTCCCAATTCGGTCCGGAGTCTTTTTCAAATTTTCTGTGGCCGCTTTTCTAAAAATTTGTGAAATCAACAGGGACCGAATTACCAATTCGGTCAAGAAAAAAACAAGCGGACCAAATTGGCAATTGGGTTCTTATAATTTTTGTAAAAAAAGAAAGATAATTATGTTGGTTTGATAAAAATATAATTTTTAATTGGGAGAGCCTAGCTATCCCCCGTGAACCATCCCCCGTCAGTTGCATTAATTAAGTGGGGGACCGCATAACTGTCAGCGCATTTTAGGAATTTGCAGAAAAGTATTCGTATGTAACACAACTAGTATTCATCCATCTATATGAATGTATTCACATTTGCAATAGAAACATATTTAGATATATTACAACATTCAGCATATAAAAAAATAGGGGACCACAAACAACATGTGTGGGGGACCGCATAACTGTCAGAGCATTAATTAAGTGGGGGACCGCATAACCGTCAGCGCATTAATTAAGTGGGGAGACCACATAACCTTCAGCTCATTTTAGAAATTTACAAAAAAGTATTCATCTGTAACACAACTAGCATTCATCTATCTATATAAATGTATTCATCTTTGCAATAGAAGCATATTTGGACACATCAATCACTCATCTTTTATACGTTTTTAGAGATGGGTTTTTTTTTCTCCGTTCAATCTAACCAATATTTCTGACGATCTGTGAGGATTTTACAAATCTAAAACCACGAATGTCTTCTACACAATTTTCTCTTTCAAATGAGATCCATGATGACATACTTTCGAGTTGTCCGTTGCACAAGTATTCATACCTCGTCACAAGTATTCATCTCTCATCGAGCAAGTATTCATCATCGTCGTGTAAGTGTAAATAGTTAATGTACCAAGAGTATTACAAACATATGTGCATACCTCGATTAATTTTACAAGAGCAGCCGAATAATATTATCCATAAGATATCAAGTATTCATACATATAAGTTAAAGTATTTATACCTAAGATATTAAGTATTCATTCATAAACGTTGAAGTATTCATCTCTAAAACATCAAGTATTCATTCATACACCTCTAATTTCAAAATTTGTTTTTCTGTCATTTCTTAGTACTTAGTACGCACTGGCCTAATTCATCATTAATGAAGCTTTGTTCTTTGCAAATAACTCGCTACTGCATGAGGAAGAGGAACATAAACATGACGGATCTGACCTGGTGGAGGCGGAGGTGGGAGAGAGAGGCGGCGGAGGTGGGAGGCGGAGGTGGGAGAAGGAGGTCGAGGCCGAGAGGGAGAGGTGGGAGAGGCGGGAGAGGCGGGAGGAGGCGCAGAGGGAGAGGTGGGAGAGGCGGGCGGAGGCGGAGGTGGAGAGGGAGAGGTGGGAGAGGTGGGAGAGAGAGGGAGAAAGAGGAAAGAAATAAAGGGAGAAAATTAGATAATTAATTTGTAGGGCCATTAGGTAGTTAGCATTTGTAATTATAGTTAGAAAAGATAATTAGTTAGTTGGAGGATGAAATGGAGGATGGATAGATGGGGAAGATATAATTACCCTTTTTAATTATGTTTTTAAAAAAAAAATCGCATGCTGCTCTGTGCCTGTGACTTGCCTTGCGTGAAAATCATGTCATAGTTAGAGTGGAGACAAGATAGCTGGACCGGGTCTATAATTTATGATGTTACACAATACAAGATAGGTGCCTCTAGGGGGTGAAAACGGAGCGAATACGAAGCGGACGGTGGCATATTCATATTTTTTATAATTTTCTGAATACGGATACGGATCAGATATCAGCTGGATACAGATACGGATATGAATTGAATATTTATTAAAATAATATTAAAAAATATCAAAATTTATAATATTTATCTAATTTTAATAATTTAATAGTGAATAACAATAGTTTTTATAATATATATTTAAATATATGATATATATCTACTATTTGAGGATAATTAAAACGTAATATCATATCGGTATTCATATCCACAAAGATATTCGGATATTGGATGTCCACATCTGAATACGGATCAGATATTATCTATACCGTTTTCACCTCTAGGTGGCTTGCATAAAAATCATATTTGCGTGCTACTAAATGTTTGCCCTAATCAGTTTAATTAAAAATCTATTTGAAGTGGTATCCAGGCATCCAAAAGCCATAAATTTGAGACAGTTTCACAATTAAAGAAAAATTTATTATGGTTTGCAATTCAAGACCAAATAGTTGCAATAATGGAGCAAGTGACAGAAAAATGATCAATTGTTTCATCTGAATTATATGACAAGTGAGATCTCCTTGTCATTCTCTCTTAGCCAAATTATCCTTAGTTAAGATTCTATCTTCCTTAACAAACCACAGAAAAATTTTAATCTTGAGAGGAATTTTAGATTTCCAAAGAGTTGAGTAAGTAGTGTTTTTAATATCCCAAATTATAATCAAATATAAAAGGAGTGAACTGTGAACTGGCCAGAGATCTTGTATTAGCATCACTAAATACACTGGAATAACTAATAGAAGATTGAAGTTGTAACCACTCAGTGAGTAATGTGCCAGTTAATTGCCTATAGAAACTAAAAGTAAGAGAAGATGAAGAAATAGCATCACATATAGAGATATGAGAATAAGGAGGTCATTTTGGGTTCGATGTCCATCGGACTCAAAGTGAGTTCGATGGGTTCGATGACTGTCCGATCTGCTTTAAGATTAGCGCCCGCAACTTTCACGTCTGCTTTAACATTCGTGCTCACAAATCTTAAAGCAGATTGGACGATCAAACCTATCGGATCCAAATTTGAGTCCGATGGACATCGAACCCAAGCTGTTCTCGAGAATAAGAGAATTATAAACAAGTTGGGATATATACAATATAAAGTAGACTCACCAAACCATCTATCTAACTTAAAAAGAAGTATTATGTCCATCTATTGATGCCTAAATCAACTATATGTCTAATTATTAAAGTACTTGACCAGAAAGAAGAACACCTATAATTTTCAAGACCTGACCTACTGTATTTGTCAACTAAAATAGCCTTCCATTTATCAGATATAGTGAGAGTTTTAAATATAAACCACCATTTGGCTAGTAAAGAGATGTTAAGACAGACTTTAAGCCATTCTATTAAATGATATTTTTTTTTCCTAATTATAGGATTAGAACCTGACCATTTAATAGCACGAATTCATATAGATATTGACAATAATTTTATGAGATATGAGTTATATCTTTATTTCTTTACTTTATTTTAATTTTGTATATGACTTTAAAGGTAGATATTATTAATAACATAATACTTGCTTATCACTACAAACTTTTTTCTAGTATGAAATTTATGATGCCGGTTTATTTTATTTTATATTAGTCAGTAATACATACTTTGATAATAAAGTGGACATAAGAATATAATTTCCATTGTTATTTATATAAAGGATAAGAATTATTCTCTCGTTCCTTCACTTTATTCTACTTCCAAATATGATTGTTTTCAAGATAGATAGATAACACTTGCATCATATACAAAATTAAAATAAAGTAAAAGTTTATTCAATTGCATAATAAAAGAAATCATAACTTTTTTTTTATAAAATGTGTCTATGTGAGAGATGTATTTCAAAAGAGAACATAAAATTGGAGCTGCTTAGTTTATTTACAAATGAGAATGTATCAAAAAAATTGTACATTGTTTTTTTAAAGAACTTTTTTTTGGTTTATTTAACTTGAAATATATTAACTTGACAATTGTAATACAAATAAAAAAAATTATAATTTTCAAATATTTTTTTACGGTATAAATATCATACATGAACATTATGTACATAAAAAATAAAGAAACTAGATGTAAATTTATTAATCAAATAGTTTAGCATTTGCAATATTATATATCTAACAATCTTTAATAATATATCAAATTACACATATATTGTATCAATGTAAACACTATCAAATCATAAGGTCAAAATATGTTTATAAATTTTGTTATATATTTAAATATTGTTAAAATTATCAAGATAATTAATTTAAAAAAAATCTAACAATTTTATAATTGTTTAATTATCTACAATAAGCAACCAAATATTTAAATATTGTTACTCACAATTAACACTTTTCATTAATTGTTTGTTCGTCTCTTCACGCTTAATTTTTTTTATTAAGTTTTTAATCATATCTTGAATTAAATTTAAACTGTCCCATTCCGCCACAAGGTACACATGAACGCTGTCATGACTTCTTACAAGTCACATTTTTCAATCACCTCACGGGAAAAGATCTTTAATTATTATTTATTGTTTCTTTTCTCTCAAGAAAGGAAATTAACTTAGGGAAGGATTCTGACGTGTATCTCTTTAATTTTAGGCAAATATGATAAAGACCTTTTTTAATATGACAGAATCAGTTTGACTATATACAGAGCATCAGTTGTATATTTTTTATTTTGTCTCATAGTTATGTATTGTATGAAATCAATCTAGCTCTGTCGTTGTCCTTCTATTTTTTATTTTTACAGTATATTATTACTATATAGTTCCGCACATTGCAAAAATTTGTTGATATAAGATGGCATCTAAAAAGTCCCGCATATGACACATTATAATTAGGGAAGCGGATTTAAAAGAAAATACAGGATAGGTTATCATTAATTCTGATATATTATGTTTTTTTTTTCTTGTACATTTTTCTCTGATCTTGTACTCTAATTTTTTTTTATTTAATAAAAAAATTGAAGCGGGTTTTTGGGAAATAAATCTGCTGCGATCCTCTGGCATCGCAGGATTCCTGCGATTCCAATCCCAACCGTTCACATGTTTTGAGATTCGTGCACAAAAAATGACTTCTCAAAAAAATCATGAATTTCATTAATTAAATGATTGAGATTAGAATCGCAGGACACTGCGATCCCTTAGAATCGCAGCAGATTCGGGTCCGGGTTTTTGACCTACTTACCATTAAAAAAAGACACGCATCACGAGATTTAAAAAGGAGCAAACCGAAACTCCTGTTCACTGGTGGACAAAAAATTTCTGCTAACAAAATCCATTCGTTCATCTATTTATGATCTAAACCATGCTTCTAAATAGTTAGCTATAGCTTTTTTGGACTCTAAAAGCTATGGCGCTATGGGCGATATATAGCTAGCTATCGGCGCTATAGCTAGCTACTTAGTGCAATGGCTTATTTTTTTTAACCGTCCCGCTATACCGCTATAATCGCTATTTAAACCATTGATCTAAACAGTCATAATTAAAATATGAAATTCTTTATTCTAACATGAACCAAAACAGAAAATTCCTTTTACATGCTGTCCCCTGTAACAATTTTTCATTATGTCCCTCAGTCATTAACTATCTGATGGACCACTAACTATCTGAAGGGACCACTAACTACTTGGGGACCGTCTAATATTTGAAAGATTTTACAACTGGCGCACGCAAATATAGATACCTATGCGCACAAGTTTTAATATATAATATATCAAGTATTCATACCTAAGATATCAAGTATTTAAAAAAAAAATCTGGAGACATCACTCATCCATCTTTTACACGTTTTTAGAGGTGGGTTTTTTTCTCCGTTCAATCTCACCAATATTTCTGATGATCTGTAAGTGTGAATAGTTCATGTATCAAGTGTTTGTATCTAACAAATTTTATCAATTTATTTTTTCATATGGCACTGGATGATGTCTAAAAGTATTAATATCAAGTATTGCAAGTATTTATACCTCGTCTTGCAAGTTTGAATAGTTCATGTATCGAGTGTTTGTTTCGAATAAATTCTATCAATTTTTTTCTCATATGGCACTTGATGATATTTGAAAGTATTAATATGCAAGTATTCATACCTCATCATGCAAGTGTGAATAGTAAATGTATCAAATGTTTGTATCTAACATATTCTATCAATTTTTTTTTGTGGCATTAGATGACATTTGAAAGTATTATTATCAAGTATTGCAAGTATTCATATATACTTCGTAATGCAAGTGTGAATATTTCATGTATTAAGTATTTGTATCTAACATATTCTATCATTTTTTTTCCTTATGGCATTGGTTGACGTTGAAAGTATTAATATCAAGTATTGCAAGTATTCATATCTCGTCATGCAAGTATGAATAGTTCATGTATCAAGTGTTTATATGTAACATATTCTATCAAAAAAAAATTCCTTATGACATTGGATGATTTTTGAAAGTATTAATATCAAATATTGCAAGTATTTATATCTCGTTATGTATGTGTGAATAGTTCATGTGTCAAGTATTTGTACCTAATATATTATATCAATTTTTTTCTTTCCATATGACAATGGATGATGTCTGAAAGTATTAATATCAAATATTACAAGTATTTATACCCCATTATTAAGTGTGAATAGTTCATGTATCAAGTATTTGTACCTAACATATTATATCAAATTTTAATTTTTTTTTTCATATGACACTTGATGATGTCTGAAAGTATTAATATCAAATATTATAAGTATTTACTTCTCGTTATGTGAGTGTAAATAGTTTAACTTGTAAACATGTTTCTTAGGGAACGATTGAAACATGATTTACACAACAATTAACCAAAATTATGCAATATGTGCTAGCAGTAAACACTGCCAAAAGAACCGATATTGCATATTCACTTCCTTCATTTTGGAATGAAACTATAAAAATGTGTTTTACAAGAACTCTTATCTTCTTTTTTTCCACTGAAACATGCCCGTATGCTCATACATTCATCTCCCTCTTTTACAATATTGCAATCCCATCAAAATTGAGAATTAAAACATTGGAATATTCATACCTCGTAATGCAAGTGTGAATAGTTCATATATCAAGTGTTTGTATCTAATAGATTCTATCAATTATTTTTCCCTTATGTCATTGGATCACGTTTAAAGTATTAATATCAAATATTTCAAGTATTCATACCTCGTGAAATATTACAAGCATCTGTGCATACCTCGACTAATTTTACAAAAGCAGCAGAATAGTATTAAACATTGCTTTATTGTTAATAGTTCAATTTTACTTTGCGGAAATAAAAAATAGTTGCCACATGTTTCATTATCGAAATAAAAATAATTTATCAAATTTTACAAATTATGTAATTGAAATGTTACAAACAAAAAAAAACAAAGACAATATTCAAAAGTATCAAAACATACTAGAGGACAATATTCAAAAGAAACAAAACAGAGATTCTGATATCAGAATGCATAGGTAAATAGAGTCAGGAGCAAGAAATTGACTTCCTAAAGTCCCTTTTGTTTCCAGCAGGCCTCTCTATATTCTTTCCAGTGAAAGTTGACCTTCTTAGCACCAATTGAACATTGGTTTACCCAATGGCAAATGGCATCAGTTCAGAGTCTACTAAATAGTGCGTATATGCATGTACACCAACTATGTGTGGTTGTGGAAGGAAAAAGAGAGACTGCGTGAATATATGTTCTTCCCTTTTTACCTCACTATTATGACTAGAAAATGCTAATTTCAGGTTGTGCATATAATGTGTTTGATGAAATGCCTCTAAGATCATAACATGGTCATAATTAGGGGTGCACAAAAAGCTCATGACTCGAAACTCAGTTCGGATTCAACTTGCTAATAACTCGAGTTGAAACTGACTCGAGTCAAAACTGACTCGAGTTAACTGACTCGGTTGATTTATGAGTTGAATCTAAGTTACCTCCAACTCGGTTCGGAATCAACTCGGTTGGACTCACACCAAATCCTAATCCATATATTCCTAATTTTTGCGTCCCCAAACCTTATACCTGTTTCTCACAATATTTGGTAATTTGATAAATTATGCACTATTTTTTTTTGTTTTGTTAATTTATTAGACTATGTATTGTTTTGTTAGACTTTATCTGTCTGATAATTTTTAATTATGTACTATTTTGGTATTTTTGTAATTTTTAATTATGTATTGGTCATTGTCTCATTATGTACTGTCTTTAATTATGTATTATTTTGGTAAAATATGTAATATTTCTTTTGTTAGAATTAAATTAGATTGTCTCACTATGTACTATATTATGAGTCACGAGTCGACTCGCTTCGACTCGAGTTGCTCGCGAGTTGATTCCAAATTGGAGTTTCTTACTCGGACTCAACTCGGCTCATGAGTTCGCGAGTTGAATCCAAGTTGTCCTCAACTCAGACTCAACTCGGCTCATGAGCAGCCCTATGAATCATAATGCTATTCTCGCCAAAGGATTCAATGGATCTCCCTGCACTAATTCCTGATGCATAATTTAAATCATAATCAAATCCTACAATATACATTATGTAATCTACAGAATTGATCCCGTTATGCTCACTAAAGGTATATGGATAGATCGAGCTTGTAAAAGGAGATCACAGAAAAATTCGATGGGGGACAGAACGGGGGAAGGTTAGACGGGAATGTTATGATTACTCTTATAAAATATAGGGTTACTAAATTAATTCGGTTTGAAATTTAGCAGATCATTTAATGTTACAGTTTGCTTTACTCAACAGCCACAACTTTAGTTTTGTGGTGGAATCTAAATCTTATGTAGCACCTCATTTATCCACTAAACATTTCAGTTTGACAATTGATTTTAGAAGATTCTGGTAGGGTAGATTAAGTAGTTATAATATTAAAGCTTATGTTGTTATTACAACATCTACACTTATGATGAAATAGATAGAAACTATAATATATAGTTTTAAATGAAATTAATTTAAAATTAATTTCAAAAGCACTGCTACTCATACAATTAATTAATGTTGATTGCTCTTAGTATTTAGAAATTGAAAAATAAAATCTCATACATCCCATTAATTTCTGAAGTTAATGAACGAATAAGAATTAATTATCTTGCCAACATGATGTTTCGCAAGCAATTTCATTGAAAGAAAATTTTCTTTTTTGTGGAATTATCATACAGCCATGAAATTGCAAATGAAATTGCCATTCAGAATTTTAAATTGAAATGAAATTACCAATTTTGTACATCCATTAATTAAGTTAATACAAGGATAAAAGTGTTTAAATAAAAAGCTGACAATTGTTAGTAAGTTTTCTTTGTTAATACAAGAGACAATATTGACCTGGTCAAGAGTTATTTAGAGTTAAGAGATGTAATGATAAAAAAAAATGTGTATAAATCAGTGTTCTAGTACATTTAATTTCTAAAAAGTTGTATCTATTTTAAGAATTTTTTTTGAATAACAATCATTTCGTCTGACAATTTTTTATTTATTTTTCAAAATAGATACAACTTTTTAGAAATTAAATATACTTGAAGTATCCCAATATTTTCTAGTATTTATCTAGAAGTGACTTTTCAACCGGGATCAATAACTCAGATTCAAAGCATTTTTATTTTTTTTCCAATAACACACAAAGAAATATTTTAATTTTGCTTTCAACCTTGAAAAATCCGGCCTAAAAAATGTTGATCCGGGTTATTTGTTGCAATCCTTCTAATAAATCAAATTATATAGTATTTCATCTATTTTCAAAGAAATATAAAAAATATTTCTAATTTTTCAATACAAAAAAATATAAATCATAATATTTTCTAAAAATATTAATTTATCTGATTTTTTCAGACTTTTTAGAAATTAAATGTACTAGAAATATCACAATATTTTATGTATTTATCTAGAAGTAACTTTTGGACCAGGATCAATAACTCAGATTCAACATATTTTTATTTTTGTCTAATAACACACAAAGAAATATTTTAATTTTTCTTACAGCCTTGAAAAATCTGGCCTGAAAAATATTGATGCAGGTTATTTGTTGCAGTCCTTCTAATAAATCAAATTATATAGCATTATATCTATTTTCAAAGAAATATATAAAAAATTTCTAATTTTTCAATACAAAAAATAAATAAATCATAACATTTAAAAAAAAAAAGTGATTCTCAACCGGCCATTTAATGGCCGTTTCCAATTTTTTCTCAACCAGTCATTAAATGACTAGTTTGGACATTTTTAAAAATACCCAGCCAAACTAGATATAATTAATAATTTCTAATTAACTTTGGATATTAAACAAAATGACGGTAAATCAAACATAGTTAATTCTAAATTTTTTATTATTTTGTTTCCTTTTCAGCAAAAAATATTTTCTTACATTTTCCTTGGTAATTTTTTTGTACAAATTAAATGTGCAAAGCTTTTAAAATGAGATATTGAGCAGGCATTTAAGATATGAAACTTTTTTAGGTCTCAAGTAAAAATTGAGATCAGCTGAAATCTCCAATCTCTATTTCAGAATTCTGAAATCCCTCCTCTCTCTCTATCTTTCAGGAGAGAGAAAGAAGAGAGAGGAGAGAGGAGGGATTTAAACCGAGGCCGCCACTGACAGGTTTAAAAAAAAAAGAGAGAGAGAGGAGGGATTTCAGTATTCTGAAATAGTGGTAGAAATTTCAGCACATTTGAACGCCTCGAGTAGGCATGTAGGCATGTAAGCATTTAAGATATGAAACTTTTTTAGATAGATCTCGACTCTCGAGTAGGCATTTAAACTCTGAAAAGAAGTCCTCGGAAATCAACATTCAATATTGTATTTCTTTGATAATATTTGATTCTCTCATTCAATCTAATCAGCATTTATGACCTACTATCCGATTTGCTTTTAATATGAATTGTGTTTCTTTGGCGCAAAAAAAAAATATCTGCAACCATTCGCAAGCCAGTTGTTATGTTCATATTTTTTTTTATATCTTCCAATGAAAATAATGTTTCGTTATTTATTCAGTTTCAATTTATTATAGGTAGAAAATCACTTGATTTGAAAATTCTGTACCATTCAGATCAAGTGTTTTTCTACTTATCTAAAAAAATAGTAACAAAATTTAAAAAAATGTAAAATTTGGTTTGCAAGTACATATTCATATGAAGATTATGTTGAACGGTTCGGATTAACCGTTAGGATTTTGAAAACTCAAAAATTGAGTCCTAGCACGGAGACCCTCTATGCTACGGGTAGCACCGTAGCCAACTATTTGTAAAAGGGCCTAGTTATATATTCTTTATTATTGAATACATCTTTTTAAATTTGGTGAAATAATTAATCAACATTTATGAGCTTGTCTTTTGATATATATGTTCATCCATATATAGAATATGGTCAAATTTAAAACTGGAATGTGGATAGTGGTTTCTCTTCAATTGAGCTCTACCAAGTAATTAATCATTTTCAAGAAGTATCTAATAAGATTTGTTTTAATTCACATCCCTCAGGCTATCTGACTCTGGACAATTATGACCAGACGGTTCTTTTAATCTGATTCAAATTTCAAAACACATCCCTCAGGCTACCTGGGAGGATACGGATCCCTGAAATATAATGATGATTGTGTTGTTCCATTCCAATAAGATTTGATGTCAGGCAAATGTAGAGTTAAAAAAAAAAGATGTCAGGCAAATGTTCTCTGGATGGACATATGAAAAGACGGGCTTATAAATGTTGTTAAATAATTAACCATGAATATGAATAGAGAATAACTAGCATCGTTTAGTCTCATGAAGTGTTGATGAGAGACAGGTCAAAGTTCTTCGAGTTCTCAGTAGAATTTCGGCTTATTAGTGCTGTGCGTTATGCGATAATGCTCAGTACAATATATTAATTTCCAGTTTCCCTTCCGAGATATTGAACTTCTCATCTCAAATACGATTATTTATGGGACGTGTGGTTAAATCATGCATGCATCATCTTCTACCATGGCTTGTGGTTTCGAGTTTAATTTCTCACATTCTTTTAATTAAGGCGAGTTAATGAGACACCTAGAAAAAGTCTCTTGAGGACGTGATGCAGTATGTGCCAGATAGGCCAGCTAGGATATGATTTTGACATGGGTCGAACCCAAGGGACCATCTATTTTAAGCTGCACATGCTAGTACAGCACTTCAACCTGTACACAAATATAACAGTCATTATTTATATGTAACAGTGTTAGAGATGCAGTAGGTGATGTGTAACAATCTATCTAATTGCCTTTGACCAGTCTCTAACAACTTCTCTAATTGCCTTTGACTTTGCTCAAAACAGTCAAAAGGTAAATGCTACACATCACCTACTGTATCTCTAACAAAGAGAAATACTTTGTTTTAATGAAATATAAGACAAATATTTGGTGCCGTAATGAATTGATTTCATAAAGTTTATAAAAAAATTTACTTCAATTGTCAATCACCTACAAATAAGTTCGCATGCGCAGCTAGTGTGATCGATGATAATCATTGTGAAACCTAAATTTATTCACAAACCATTTATCACCCAATTCCAACCAATTAACAACTAGAATAAACACTTAAGCATAGCTATGGTAAAAATTAAATCCCACACTATAAGGTTTCTTTTGGACATTTCATCGAACAGTTTCTGAGCACAATCAGGGATTTCCTCGAATATGAGCAATTCTCAAATTTAAATCCTTCATTGATGTGCCTAAGGGAATCTATTGCTGGTAGACTTCCCAAAATAATAAAGGGGCAATTCTCAAATATGAGCAATTTTCAACACTTAAGCATATAATATAGCTCCGTTTGTATATCAATATGTGCAATTTTTAACACTTAGTTATTTGTTAATTTACAGTTAATCGCATTAAATAGATTCATTTGGAGATCACATATATGTTTATGAAACAATATTATATATGAAAATGTAAGGAAAACAAAAATAATACTATATATAAGTTAATTAGTCAGTTCCTCTCTAGCGTAAAAAAAAAAAAGTATAAACAATATTCTATCCATACATTATATTTTTTTCAAAGAAAATATGTAAGTTCATTTCTATTAAATATTATAATCTCAACTAATTATAAAGCTTTTTCGTGTATCATTTTCTTACGCCATCGGCTATTTTTTTCCTGGCAAAGTTTGGAACACAGCTCTAGCTGATATAAAAATTGATGATATTTCTCTATGACTAATATAAAATAAAATAAGAAAGTAATAAAACCTGTTTTAACCTCTGATTTGTAAGCATCTGAGCATAAGAAATTACCAATTGACACACTACCACAGAAAATGAGATTGCACACGGACAAAAATAGAGGAGCTACACGGATTTCCTGCCGTGTAGGCTGTCAGGGTGTAGGAATCGGCAATTAATTATACACGGATATTTACCCGTGTGCGATTATAACGATTCATACACGGATTACTTTATAAACAGCCGTGTACGAACACCTGCCTGTGTCGCTCTTCATATTACCGAGCTACACAGATATTACCTAAGCATCCGTGTACGATTACTCTTTCTACACGGACTTTTAATTTCATATCCGTGTACGATTACTCTTTCTACACGGACTTTTAACTTCACATCCGTGTACGATTACTCTTTCTACACGGACTTTTAATTTCATATCCGTGTAACTCTCTTAACTATCATACACGGACATTTATAATCTGTGAACGAATGATTTCCTACACGGATTATTTGATAAATATCCGTGTAGGAAACAATCCTACACGGACATTTATAAAATAATCCGTGTAGAAAATTATTCGTTCACGGATTATTTTATGGATTACTCTTCCTACACAGAGTTTAGTTAAATATCCGTGTAGGATTGTCTTATATATTTTTTTTTGCTTTTTTTTTTTGGCTAGCCTCTAGTTTTGCTAGCCAGTATTTAAATTTTTCAGATAGCAATTTATAATTCATGTACACTAAATTATACAAAATTATACAAATTCATATTTAGCATTATAAAATTCTAATTGAAACCACTTTGCCCACATACATATAACATCGTCGATCTGCTCCTTGGTGTAACACTGCTGCTTTGGTCCATACTACAATTATAATTTGGTATTAGTTAGTAACAAGAAAAGGTAGATGCAAGACACTCGCAAATATCAATTGCTATTATATAGGAACAATTAATATGAATTACATACCATTCTTGGAAATTGGAATTGTATTCTTTCGATAAAGTCAAACATGAAAATCATCATGTAATAAGCGCATTCCCAACCCTCCAACTATTGCGGGCACTGAAATTTACATTTAGCGGCCTATGTTAGAATGACAATAATTTTTTGAATAAAATATGAAATTATAAAATTATAGTGTGCTCACCGGCAACCACTTCCAATTCAATTTATTTTTCTGGCGCGTGTTTTGCAATCCTCCCTCTTTAATATATTGCAGAAAAGCCCTTACAAAATTGAGTAACTATAATTAGCAACTCCACAATTTGTTATAATTGAAAAAAAATCAAACCAAGTGAATTATTATTGCTTACTTTTTTACATAAGGTAAGATATATTTGCACTTGTCAATTGCGATTCTTTCTATGGGCTTTGAAGAATCCATGATAACAATCATATTTTCAGTTGGCATAATGACAATCAAACACCAGTGTTTGCTGTGGGAGGACAAGAATTATAGTATTTTAGCATATAATAGTGACATATTTTAGCATATAATACTGACACAAGTGTTTGCTTTTATACCACAAACAAAACCCTATGAAGACTTTTCTACACGGATTTATACTTAAGAATTCGTGTAGCTCTCTAAAAATTCATACACAGTTATTTACAAAGCAATCCGTGTAGCATTACCCTTTCTACACGGATTTTTGATCAAAAATCGTGTAGCTCTCTAACCATTCCTACACGGCTATTTATAAAAAAACCCGTGTACAATTATTATCTTTCTACACGGATTTATTATCAAAAATCCGTGTAGCTATTCCTACATGGATTTTTGTTGAATATCCGTGTAGCTCTCTAATAAATCCTACACGGTCTTTTTTCCAAACAATTCTACACAGATTCTTTAATAAATATCCGTGTAGGATTCTCACATATTTTTCGGGCTTTCAAAAAAACCTATTTGGTACACGGTTTTTATATAAAATTGGCAAAACCGTGTACGATGTGTAGTGTAGGATTACCATTTATGTAGTAGTGACAATTGCATTCCCCACCTCCAGTGCATCTCATCTCTGCACCATCAGACTCCATCTGTTGTGCTAAACTATATATATTATAATTTTGAGAATTGTTAAGTTTACTCAAACTTATAACAGATTCATTTTAATACAAAAAACAAAAGAGAACAAACTGTCCTATTTAAAAAGATGAATGATTTTGTTTGTCTGGTCAAGATAAATTATCCCAGTCTCGTCCGGATAAATATGTTTTTTTATTACATAAACAAATAGAAAGAAAAAGAAGTAATGGGAAAATATAACAAAAAAAAACAACAACAAAACAACGGGCAAACCAAAGTAGATAACAAATCAAATAAAAAACATCTTCTTGTAGAAATCTCCTTTCCAATAATTTATTTTACCCTAAACAGTGCTCTTTTTGCATATCTCAACATTTGACTCCTTTAGTTGCTAAATCTACAAAGCGCAAATAGAAAATATAAATCAGCTTTTTAGTACGTATCGAGACTTTAATATATTGTGCATCAATCCACAAAATTAATCCTTTATGTTCTTTCTTTGTCCTATAACGCAGCACAATCCGTGTTATGTTTGTTTTGCATGGATTCAAATTGAAAAAAAAAATATATCAATTAAAGTGTTAGAAACACCTATCTCTCTATTTTTTATTGAACATTCATTGGTTGGTTAATTATAAAACCAGAATGCAAGAGTTCAAAATTGTATGAATGTTATGAACTAGATAATTGAGATATGGTGCTATTTGAGATAGCCAGTCCAAAATAGTTTTTGCCCTTTTTATAGTAAATTAAATCCCCAGTTAAAATCAAGAAGCATGAGAAAGAAAACAAAGGGGTCAAAAAACAGAGAAGAATAAGTTATTCAAAAACCAAGCTCACTTCAGGACCATGTTGGTATGGTACTAATTCATTTGCATAGGTGCTTTTTGTACTTGGAACATAATTATATAGGTACTGAAATTTGAATTTGTACCCACTATGCTAGTCTCTCCCAGTATTGTAAATAACGGTATGCGCTCGTCGGACGGACAGGGTACCGCCAAGTGATTAATCGGAAATAATTGGTAGAAAAAATCGGCCAATTAATCAGAAAATTTATTAACGGTTTGGTCACTGCCAATGACTAATCGGCCGATTAATTGGCCTAAACGGACTTTTTTACAACACTGGTCTCTCCCCTTTAAAGTTTTTTTATAATTTAGAAAATGGGCTAAAAAAACATAAAATTAGACTTTTTAAGCAAATTTTTTCAATGACAGATGAAATAATGACTCATTCAAATGCAAAAATTCAAAGATAAAGGAATAATTAGTGCTACCAAGTTAAACTGTATGAAAATTATGGAACTGACAGTACAATTGCCACATTGTACAGGTACAAACTGATATACAGGACAAATAAACATTTTAAATTATATGCTCCATGCGACGGTAGAAGACTATGGTTGATATATCAAGCAAAGCATAAATTGAATCTGATATTAGAAAAAAAATATGATAATTAATATAAATCTAGCTAATTAGACAAAGTGGAGGAATTACTATACCTGAACAAAAAGGGTAATGGTAAAATCAAGCTTCTACTATTGTTGTGGCATCATCTCAAATCTCTGAACTGAATCATTTGACCTTGTGCTCACATTGGTGGTGAAATTGAATGGTGACTTCTAATAAGTAGCAACTCCCCAAGGTGACATTCAAGCAACTCCTCACTACAATAAATTCTTAACTTTTGTGGCTTTGTCATCCTCAAATAATATGGTAGAATTTCCATGTTATAGTCAGTTAATCCCATCGATCGTAAAGCTTTAAGGTTCTCCAAGCTTTTAAATTTGGTCATTCTTCAATTAGAATAAATGAGATGCTGGGAAAATTTGAAATCCTCTCCAAATTTGAGATTCTAAGAACACTAATATTTTTTATTGATGGGAGGTTCTTTACGGTACTAATCATCTCATTAGCACCATTAATATCTAGATACTCCAAGGAAATAGCATGATGCAAAAGACCCTCCATAAGAGATCTCAACTGGAGACAGTCTCTAATGTATAATTCTTTCAGCTTGGGCATGGCTACCTATCCCTTATTCCACTGCTACTCTTTCTAATTGGGCATCCATGTAAAGTTTAGTTGAATCAATTTGGGAAATACGGACTTAGCAGGACCACTCAATGTTGTCGTATCTTAGTTTTGGATGCCTTCCCACAAGAACTCTTCTCCCACACTTACGACTGAATATGCACCTATTATTCGAAGAAAATCCAAATTAGAAAGTTGGCCTAACAACGCAAGCTCCTCAAAGCATGCATAATTCTCGATATTAAGATATCTCAAGTTTGGAAGGTCTGCACTCAAATTTAGCCAATTAGGAAAGTGGCTACCAAACCTTCAATTTCTAACAAACCCCTAAAATGCTACAATATGTCCCTTGAGTGAAATATAAAAGAGGATATACATACAACAGTAAGACAGAATATAAAGCAGTTATATGTGCAGCATGCTTCCAACAACCATCCTTGAACTTAGTTCACTTCCAGAGATCCCATAACCTTGTACCAGTCCTTGTTCTTTTACAAAAAGAACCCTAGATTTGAAAAGAATTCGGAATATTGCAATTCTGCAATTGTGGACGGCTAGAGTGATAATCTAAACCTAGATTTTGCTTCTATTTATAGAGAGCTGAGCAAAATTAGATATCTTGGGATGAAATGCCTCTTGGCATTCGTTGCATGTAAACATCTTCTTGACAATGACATCCCTCTTGCAAGCAAGGCAATTGTAGTACTCGATAGGGGAGGAGTCGGCATCGGACTCATAATCAGTGTAGTGCCCCCTATAGCGAATGGAGTCGTGTGAGTACACGTTTTGTGAATCTTGGGACCAATTAGAAGACATAATTGATGAAGAGAGAAGATATAGAAGATAAAGAATAGAGAAATTGAAGTGTTTAGAGAAGAAATTTCTACTATTAATGAAAATAATGAATTGTTGGTTATTATATAGGCTAATCAAAGAATCTCTTGAATATCTCACATATTTCATATTGAGTAGTAAATTTGATTTTATTGAATTATGGAAGTTTCTTGGAGAACAATATGGAAATTGAATGGAGAATAATATGGAAAGTCAGAATATGAAAGATCAACATATTTTTAATCAATTTTGATGAAATTAGGATTTAATGGAATATGGAAACAATAAATAAGGCAAGAAATCAAGCAGAATTTTGATGATATGAATTACATATTTTTAATTAAATTGCATCTAATGCGCAAGTCATAAGGTAACAGTGAATAACCGTTACAACGGTTACTGTAACGATTGTCCTCCGGAGAATTTTGCAGAGGATTAAGTTGATTTAATCTGTAACAATGGTTATTTAACCGTTGCAATGGAACAATTAAACTTAATGTTCCTGCTCGGTTTTTGAAGATTAATTCATCCTAATTGATTGCTATGCTCCTAACACCAGTTTTCGAGACGTAATTTGAATAGAAAATCACTCTTCTAGAGATAACATTCCTAATTTAAATCGAAGTTCATTATGTTGTTTAACACTTAATGGCTTGGTGAATATATCGGCAATTTGATTTTGGGTGTCAATATAAATAAGTTCAACATCTCCTTTTTCAACATGATCTCTAATAAAATGATGTCGAATTTCTATGTGTTTAGTTTTGGACTAGAGAACTGGATTCTTTGATATTTGTATGATGCTAGTGTTGTCACACATGATTGGACCTTTCGGAAGTCAATTTCAAAATCTTTTAGTGTTTGAATTATCCATAATAATTGTGTGCAACAATGACCGGCCGCCACATACTCGGCTTCCGTTGTGGAGAGTGTGACAAATGTTTGCTTACGACTCGACCAAGAGACGAGAGATCCACAAAGATATTGACATGATCCACTTGTGTGCCGGTGTATCCTACTAAATCTAAGTCTGTTTGTCTACCATACCATAGCCCTAAGTTTAAGGTATTTTTGACGTATTTGAAAATTCTTTTAACAGTTTTGTGATGTGATTCTTTAGGTTTAGCTTGAAATCTAGCACATAAACATACCACATGCATGATATCGGGCCTACTAGCCGTTAAATAAAGTAAGCTACCAATCATACCTCGATATTGAGTGATGTCCACGGGAGTTCCGCTTGGATCCGCATCAAGATTAGTGGAGATGGCCATAGGTGTTGGACTTGGCTTACAATCCGACGTGCCAAACTTCTTGATCAATTCTTTTGCATACTTGGTTTGGCTTATGCAAATTTCTTCATTTAATTCCTTGATTTGAAATCACAAGAAGAACTTGAGTTGACCCATCATGCTAATCTCAAAGGTAGTGTCATTCTTACAGCGAGTGAAACCATTTTCAATTAGAAAGACACTAAGTCTACCATACCATGCTCTAGAGCTTGTTTAAGACCATATAGGGCTTTGGTTAATTTATAAACATGGTTAGGACAATTTGGATCAACAAAACCGGGTGGTTGTTGTACATAAACTTTCTCTTCTATAAATACATTCAAGAAAACATTTTTAACATCCATTTGAAATAAGATAAAATCTTTATGAGCGGCATATGACAAAAACATTCTAATGGACTCTATGCGACCTACGGGTGCAAAGGTCTCATCAAAGTCTATGCCCTCTTGTTGTGTATACCCTTGAGCTACTAATCTAGCCTTATTCCTAACAACATTATCATTTTCATCCCTTTTATTTTTGAAAATCCATCTTGTACCAATTATCATGCGGTCCTTCGGTTTTGGTACTAATTCTCAAACCTTATTACGTTCAAATTGAGTAAGCTCCTCTTGCATGGCACAAATATAATTTTCTTCATTATTTGATTATTTAAAGTTTTTGGGTTCTACTTGAGATACAAACGCACAATTGGCAATCATTTGATTTATACCCAATCTAGTTCTAGCACGTTCCCTAGGGTCTCCTATAACATTAGTAAGAGGGTGAGAGGGAACTTCCCTTAAGTTTTTGGGGTATGTGATATGCATCTTCTAGTGGCTCTAGTTGATCTTGAGGTGGTATGTCCTCCTCGTTTGGTAGTGATTTGTGTGCCTCTTCTTCAACATGAAATTCTTCACAATATATTGGTGTGATTAGTGGTGGTACACTAGTATTCGCATTTGGTGGTGTGTCTACATGCTCTTTCTCAATGTTTATAGATTCACCTTCATTGTTGGTTGGATATTCATTACTACAATAGAGATACATTCCTCGGCCATTTTATTAGTACTTTCATCAAATCTAACATGAACAGACTATATTACATTACGATGTTGATGAATAAATATTCTATAAGTCTTATTTGTCATTGAGTATTCTATAAAAATTCCTTCTATAGTTTTGGAATCAAATTTCGCAAGACGTTGTGATTCATCAAACACACCTACAAGAGAATACATATTGAATAAAATGGAGATGTTCATTAAATTTCTTACAATTATTGAATAAGAGCTCAGACATAAAACACTTCATCTTCTTTCTTTCCGGTTCTATTTGCGTCAAATATTTCATCGGCTTCTTTTCTTCTATTCTATTCGCTCCACCTCTCTTCCTTCCTCCTAACTGCTAAATTAAGTTCTCGTTTATGCACAAAATAAAAAATGAGAAGCAACAGAAAAAAAAAAAATCAAAAGAACCAATAAATTGAAAACAAAAGAGCTCCGTACTTGTACATGACTTCCCTGCTACTTTATTTTTACCAGTTGTTGGCCTCATGAGTTTCCCCAATTCTACTGGCTGCTGCTGCTGAACCATGCATATAGTAATTTTATAGATATTACATTAGTATTTGGTAAATTCTAATTAAATGCAGATTGGTTTTACTTGGTACATCTGCAAATTTAATTTCTGATGTGAAGTGTATTTTTTTTCAACACAACTGTTATCAAGAGAGTGATAGCTCTTATAGGCTTCGGGCATGGTGGTGTTTGGGTTTAGGATTGACCCTTCCACAGGCTGTCCCCATTACTCTCTTTCTCTCTCTCCTCCGATTTGTTGGCACTAAATATTTATTCCCTTACGCACTCATATATATATATATATATATATATATATATATATATATATATATATATATAGTATGGCTAAATTGCTGCCGGCAGCATTCTGGCCAGGTGTTGCCGGGGGCAATTCGGTCATTTCCGGTGTTCAAACAACAAATTTTTTTATACAGATATGTTCTAAATATTAAAATCTAATTGGAGACCAAATTTTACATTTTTTGGAATTTTTTAGCTATTTATTAGGCCACTTTGAAATTGGCTGATCCGGGTGAACAGTGCACCAAAATTCTGGACCATGTGATCTGAAATTTTCAAAGTGGCTTAATAAATAGTAAAAAAATTCCAAAAAATGTAAAATTTGGTCTCCAAGTAGATTTTAATATTTAGAACACGTTGAATGGTTCGGATTTGTTGTTTGAACACCGGAAATGACCGAATTGCCCCCGGCAGCACCTGGCCAGAATGCTGCCAGCAGCAATTTAGCCATACTATATATATATATATATATATATATATATATATATATATATATATAGATGGGCTATTGTGCTTTGCAAAGTAAAACACTCTCTTTACTTCGGGTTATATTTTTACTTTGAAAATTTAAACAACCGATCCGAACCGTTCAACATGTTCTAAATATTGAAATGTGCTTGGAGACTAAATTTTACATTTTTTTGAATTTTTTTACTATTTATTAAGCCACTTTGAAAATCGCTGATGAACTGTAAACAGTAAAAAACAGTAAAAATAATAAAATCATAATGTGCTTTGCAATTAGAACACAAACAATTCAGAATCCGTATATCCAAAATAAAATAGAAAATGTAATTTAAATCTTACAGTTTCGGAGTGACGACATCGTTAAGCGGAAGTGTAAATACTGATAATCAATGATTTTCCTTAAACGTGATGATGGAGACCTTAGGCATTTTTCTTTTACTTCTTTATTTTATTTTTATAGACGAAGTTTTTCAGAATGGGATGCGTCCAAATAAGAGAAGTATTTAATAACTCTATGGCAACCTTTCGGACTGGTATATTTTTATAAATAGCAATCTGAAGTTTTTCATCAAAAATTACTCATGTCTTTTTATTAATTTATGTAAATAAAATTAGTGCACAATAATAATATAGGCCACATAATTAAATTAAAACTAACAATAAAATCTAAACTTACTAGTAAATTACTATACCAATAAAAATAGAAGAGTACAAATGCATATAATACGGCGACAACAAGCAAATTATAACTTTAAATTACTCATATAACCTTCATGTTTACCAAATTTTCAAATTTTTCTACGATAAAGGGAGGAATGTATAAAGTAATAAAATAAAGTGAACAACTTCATAATACAAAAAAAAATCTAGTAATTAATAAATTTTAAATAACCGAACAATTTCATATTAGATTAAGAATAATGTTAAACATAGTTGGGATTTCAACAGTTGTGATGTCTGATATCATATAATTTAGTTAGAAAAATTAAGTAATTAATGTTTGAAACAAATACAATGGTCAAATGTACATTACCTTTAGTTTGACGTGTAAAGTTCGAAGTTTTGTGAAGCAGTTAAAATTCTTTGTTATAATGATCAAGCTCATTCGAATGCGAACATATTTTTCTCACATTCATCGAATCACATATCTGGGTTGACTTACGATAAATATTTTTTCCTAAATGTAGAAGGAAGTACAGATGATCCTTCAAAACTTAGTGCAACAAATTTATCTTGCTTCCTCGCTAAATCCTAAATCCTATACTCTAAATTCTAAATCCTAAACTTAGTGCACAGCTGAATTGTCATTTATCTTGCTTCCTCGATACACTCTATGGGTGTGTTTGGATGCAACTCTGGGAATAGTAAGAATAGCGTTAACCTGGAGTTAGCGCTATTTCATCATTTGAATGAGTTAGCAAGAACAGTGCTAATTAACCTCAGAAATAGTTCTATTCTTAGAGTGATCCAAACGTAGAATACACTACAGCAAAAGGGGGTATCAGCGACCGGGATCCCGGTCGCTGATAATATAGGCGCCGGTCTCTGATACTCAATATGGTCGCTGAAAGTCCAATTTGGTCGCTGAAAGCCCGGTCGCTGTAAGCATTGTCGCTGATACTCTTCTGATGACGTCACCGGTCGCTGATAATACGTCACCGGTCGCTGATAATGTTTTTGCGACCAATATTTTTTGGTCGCTGTCGTTTTTTTCTGACGTCACCAAATACTTTCTGCGACCAAAGTTAACGGTCGCTGATCCGAAAAAACGGCCGCTGATAGTCGAAACAATCTCAGATACATAAATTATCAGAGACAAATAATTACGGTCGCTGATACTTAAATTTGGTCGCTGATACTCTTCTGTCAAGTTTTTTATATTTTATTATATTATTTAAATTTGCACCATTTAATATTTGATACGACACGTACCAACATACAACATAAACATAGATATCGTAATATCAAGTAATACAAATAAACATAAACATACAACAAAGTTCATCAAACATAATAATCGTAATGTCAAATAATACAAACAGAAATGTCGAAATGTCAAGTACCATAAAAATCTATCAAAATCCGTCACCATAAACAACCTAAGTAGTACCATAAACATCTAAACCTATCTAGTACCATCACCACCAACATCCGACCCCTGCCTCTCGTCATCATCCTCGTCATCTTGAGGAGCGGGCCTCGAGGCATGCTGCGAGCCCGAACCTCCCTGTGAGATTGTTAAAACAATAGTTTAGATAATTAGAATTTAAGATTCAGGGTTCACAATTGAAGTTGGACTGAATTATCGAATTTCGTACCTGAGAAGCTCTGAAAAGGTCGGTGATCCTGGACATAAACCGATCCTCCATCCTATCAAGTAACCGATCCTCCATCCTATCAAGTACCCGAGTAGATATCATATCGATATGCTCTTCTGTGAGCTGCGGAGCCGGCGGCATAGAAGAATATGATTGTGAAGAATGCGATTGACTGCTCGACCAACTGGAGCGAAACATGCGTCTCGTCTTGCCTGAAATATTAAAAATAAGACAATTAGTATTATCTTACACAACTAAAAATAAATTTAAAATTAAAGTGACTTTTTATTTTACCTAAAGCACCGAGACCATAGTTATCGCCGTGGGCATTCTGATCAGATATTCCCGTAGAGTACCAGACGTCGACGTCGTATGTGGGCCATGTGTTTCTATCCTCTCCATACTTCTGCACCATAGCACTCTCATATTTTTCCTGCAAATTTTGTAAAATATAACAAAAATGTTATACAACAGGAACCATGATATTTTTTAAAACGATTCGAAAGTATTATTACCTGTGCTTCTTTCGCCTTGCCGGTAATATATTCTCCCGTCTTCTTCTTCGTATGGGTAGGCTGAAACAGCTCATCGGACCATCTAGGTTCGCGCCCTTTTTCTTGCTCCTGTTAAGAATTTGAAAGACAATTTCATCGGATTCATTCGCTTGTTCACGTAACGAGGACCGTACATCCAACTACGATCACCCTCCATTTCTCCTAATCATGACAACACATTTATAATTAAGACATTGTATGAATATGACCTAAATACAACAATTAATAGATGACATTCTTGATTACTTTGGTGACATGACTCAAATCCTAACTACACCTTAGTACATTCAATTTAAAAGAACAACAAATTCTATTAATTTTGAATAAACAAAGATAATGTCCAGATCTATACTTTAGACCCTCCAGATATCATAAATTGATAACGGACCCTCTAAAGCAAGTCATGGAAGAAATTCACAATTAATTGTTGCATCATCCATGCAACAGGACTTGTATACAGCCATACAAGCGGCATCTACACTACATAAACTATGAATTTAAACATACGTACCAGAGATGATGCTTCTCTTCCCTTCTCTTGCCTTGCCTTGACTTGATTAGTTCTAAATAAAACCAAATACGCACGAGATAAAAAATAAACTTAAAGTAATGTCTTGCTTACTATTTTGACACTTCAATGAATAATGTCATTAAATATTCATTACTCTTTTGGGGCTTACACAGGGCCGGTGTACAATCATATCCCACTCTTTGAATGCTATGTCTCAGTAGTGAAGAAATGTATGTGAATCTAATATTTAAGAAAAATTCGGCAGCATTTCCCCTTAGTTCCCCGAGTACGCGTTAGAAACACATCATTTTGGACATGTAATTCAATACGTACTCGTAGGAACAACAAGGAAAAATGATACCAAATTTTTCTTAAATACTAGATCCACATACATTTCTTCACATCCTAGATGAGACAAATCATTCAAAGAGCAGTCCCAAATCGGGGACTATTCAAAATTAATCCCTATCGGATTAATTCTGAACGGGTATAAACCTAAAAGGCATACTAAATGTTTCGGTTTAATAATGTAATTAGCCAACATAGAATTAATAACTAACAAAATGTACTACATAATTAATAATATAATTAACCTTCATAATAGAATTAAGAAAGAGAGAAAACTTGCCTGATTACAAACAATTACTCCCTTGAAGATCGACCCCTGCCCCTCTCCTTCTTTCCTCTCAAACTTAAACTATCTTCTTCTACAACCTAAAACCAAAATATGTATATAGAATGAGACAAACTGATACATAGTATTAGCAAGGAGTTTGGATATCTATTCAATTTTTCATATAATTAAAGAACTATGATAGGAGCAAAAATTGTAGAGAAGACACAATAATCTCGATAGGTTCAGTGCTTAACCAAAGGGAATATTCTCTCACACACACATCATTAACTCTGTTGGGAGCAAAAATCATCAATTGCTTATAATATTTGAGACAGCTAAAAATTGTAATGACTACTTTGAACCAAGGACAAAGGTCAGGGTACTGAAAATTTTAATTCGAGCACACCAATAGAGATAAAATTGAGCTTTATACAATCACATTTATTAATTTTAAACAACAATTGACATATAACACAAAATACTGCAAAATTTCTCAGTTTCATTTCATCTTGCATTTTTTTATTTTAATAATCCTAATTATAATTATAATGCACTTCAGTTCTGATTAAATCATTGATTATATTTCAAATTACTATCTAGATATCCTATAAATATATATATCTAGGTTGTGTTTAGATCAGAAAAATAATAGTACCGGACTCTCAATTCGGTGAGCGTTGATGTATTTTTATATCTTCCAAATGCTCCAACAATATCACATGGTTACCAGTAATTCGGTACCGTTCTCTACTAATAGTATCAGACTCTCAGTTCAACATGTTTCTGTTACTGTTACACACTAATGGGTGATGATTGGCATGATAGCAGTTAAGATCATTTAAAATATATTTTAACCAGTATAATAATTATTAGATCAAAAATGGGAAATATGGGAGATACTGGATTTGAATGGGATAATATCCAATATTAAATTTTTTTGGTGAGAAAATTTCCAATTAGAATTTTTTTTACAGATATACCCAATTTACCTTATTTTGTAACGTACCTGAGTTTGACTAGTAGCTGATGTTGCCACATGTTTACTTTATATTATACTGTAAAAACGAAATTGGAGCAAAAACGCCACTGTTTTGGAATTGAGCAAAACGAAAGTCAAATAGATACTTACGAGAACTAATTAATCAATGCATTCGCCGCTTGGAGTTCGGGATCGGAGTCGGCCACAGATCGGCGTCTTCTCAGCGACGTCGGAGTCGGCGTCCGGAATCGGTCGGGGTTCGGGGTCGGAGGGTCGGGGGCGGGGTCGGTCGGGGTCAGGGTCGGGGGTCACAAAGGCGGCGGAGTTCGGGTCACAGTGGTCGGGCGGGGTCGGTCGGGGTCAGGGCTGAGTCGCTTTTTTTTTTTTAAGCTAACCTAAAACGCGCGAATGAAAAATCGGAGAGAAGGATTCGCGCGACATTTTTACCGAGATCTTCAGCGACCGGGCCCAAGTGGTCGCTGAATGCTGTTGGCGCCGGTCGCTGACTGTTTCGTCGCCGAAAAAATTTAATTTCTTTTTTTTTTGGGTTTTTTTGGGTAATCAGCGACCGGCGTTTTCCACGGTCGCTGATACCGGCCGCTGAAGCAACGCTTTGCTGTAGTGATAGTAGAGAAAAATAGCCACTAATTTAAAAACAGTAATAACCCTTTTCACGATCCAAACTCACTTAGTTTACTCTGGAAAATGTAGCAGCAACAAATTTGGTGATATATAGTGATCGAGTACCTCTTAGTATTGAGTGAAGACTCTTGGATCATTTAGTGGGCATATCACCGTATCTTCTTTCTCCTCTATTCATTGTCAAATATCCTCTCATTCCCACATCAATACGTAAAACTTATACAATATTAATTACTTTATTAATAAAACATTTGTTCTAAAGGTTGACATTTATGTGTTCTAAGCTTCATGGGAGGATTTAAGTTATATGAATAGAGTCAATTAACTCTATTTTTTTTATTTACATATGATTTATATATAATTTAGAGTAAAATATTATGGGTACCGTAAAATTGATCTTTATTCTTAATATGAAAATTTTATGATTGATCCTCAATATGTGTTTGATCTCCATAGTTTAAAAGAAATTTTATCTGATATCAAAATTTTAGAATTTGACATTTAGGATAACTGAAACACGATTTGTAGCAAACATGGAAAGTCGAATGCACTAGAATTGTTGGGAGTACATGGGAGTAGGGGTGAGAAAATCACTCATGCATAACTCGTGACTCGCTCGCTAAAAACTCACTAGCAACTCGCTCGTCATCAATTCACTTGTTAACTTAATGAACCGAGCATGAGCATACCCAACTCACTCAAAACTCGCTTATTAAGAACTGAGTTACATGAAATCATGCATCATCCAATCTCAAGTAGTTCCCAACCGGATTCCAAGTATGCAAATATTTTGTTTTATGTGACACTGTTGAAATTAATTAACTAGTAATTTGTGATGCTTGAGTCTAGTTGTACAACTCGGCATGTCAGTATAACAATATTTTTTATTGGAGAAATTGGTTATCACTTATCAGTTTGTCTAGTTTTGACACAAAAAATCTCGAAACAAAATTTAAAATTGCCTACACGTACACTTGATTTCTTAACAAGTCGCTTAACGAGCACGAGTCAACTCGAGTATTTAACGAGTTGAGCACGAGCATAATAGTCAACTCGGTACTGTCTTCTCAACTCGAGTTAACTTGCTCATTAACTTAATGAACCGAACACAAGCATACCCTAACTCACTCGAACTCGGATCATTAACAACTCCACATGGGAGGAACGGAGGAGAAGAGGAAGGAAAACCAAAGAAGGTGCTTTCTGAAATTGAGTCCTACAAGAATAATAGAATTCAGATCCTCCCCGGTAAAAGAGAATCTTTTAGAATTACTGGATTTGGACAGTTCTTTTAACTTGGCACAATAATACAGATACTGACTTGATTAGTCAAAGTTTTTTAGCTGGTCAAACATAGTTAGGCTATTATGATTCTGTTGTGATTGTAGGCTGTTAGAAGGTTGTTATGTAATTAGTTAGGATTGTTGTTAGCTGACTAATGAGTCAACATAGCAACCTATATAAACAGTACTCCTTGTAATAATTCGCTAGGCAATACAGAATACATTTTCTCCATTTACATTCTTATACCAGTATGTCTTATATGGTATCAGAGCACTTCTAATTTCTATCTTCTTCTCTATTTTTTATCACAGTTAGACACAATGTCAACTGATGAATCACCGGTTTCCAATCTTATCTCTACTCCCTCTATCTCAGATCCAGTGACTCATATCACTGTGCCGGTCTCAATCAAGCTTGACAGGAACAATTTCCTTACCTGGAAGTCGCAAATTGAGCCAATCATTGATGGTTTTGATCTCACAGACTATCTCGATGAGAAGTTCAAAGTACCAGATCGGTTCATTCAAGGTGGCAATGGTCAGTCGGTGGCGAATCCTGCCTTTCACAGATGGCGCAAGCAAGACCGATTGCTTTCAGGCTGGCTTCGATCAACTATCTCAGGCGCGGTGCTATCGCAGTATGTAGCTTGCCAGACGACAGTGTCCCTCTGGAGTGCATTACAGCAGACGTATTTTGCCATTTCCTCTGCGCGAGTCATGGACCTTCGCCGGAAGTTGCAATCTGCTACAAGAGGAGGGCAGTCTTGCAACGATTTCTTTGAACACATGAGGAGTCTTGCTGATCAATTAGCGACGGCCGGAGAACTAGTTCCTGATGATGAACTTGTTCGGTTGATTCTCGCCGGACTCGGTATTGAATTCAATTCTTTCGTCATCGCTATGACCACCAGAGAGACACCTGTCACAATTGATTGCCTCAAGGGATTCCTTTTCGCTCACGAATCTCTCTTATTCACTCAATCAGGTCTTCCCTCTTCTTCTCTACCTTCTTCCCAAAACCCCGCTGCATTTCTCTCTCACTCACGACCTAAATCAGGTCCGAACCGAACCGGGTACAATTCACGTCCGAATTATAACCCGCGCCCGAATCAGCCAGCTCCCAGGCCGAATTACAACCAACCAGCTCCTAGGCCGAACTACAGGCCCAATCTGCCTTTGATCTCTAATCCTCCTCATAGGCCCACTGGACCTCAAACCTTTTCTCAGCCCCGGCCCTATAATCCTGATAGGGCCAAAATATGCCAGCTGTGCACCAAAAGAGGCCATATTGCCAGAAATTGTTGGTACATTGCGGATTATGTTCCAAAGCAGCAATCGACAGATTTTCAGTCACACCTAGTTCATACTGCACAACCCCCTGTTCAGGCACTTGCGGCACAACATGCTCAACCTTACTCAGGTCCCGAATGGTATCTTGATTCGGGAGCCTCTCATCATGTGACTAATGACCTCAACTCTCTTTCATCTTACATGCCATATGACGGGTTTGATGCCTCTGATATTGGTAACGGTTCGGGTATGAAAATTTGTCATATTGGTACTTCTCAATTAAGAACTTCTCATTCACGTTTGTGCTTAATGAGGTTTTACATGTTCCTTCCTTCACTAAAAACTTGTTGAGCCTCTCTAAACTTTTACGTGATAATGACCTTCTTATTGAGTTTTGTTCTTCTTTTTGTGAGATAAAGGAGCGCCGCACTTTGAGAACCCTTCTTCAAGCTCGTCTTCTTAATGGGCTCTACATCATTCCTTTTTCTCCTTCTTTTCCTCATACTTATATTGGTGAAAGGACCTCGGCCGATCTATGGCACAAACGGCTTGGCCATCCCTCTACCGCAACCACTCTCAAGATTTTAAAGGAACATAGTTTACCTTGTTTTTCAAATAAGATGTCGTTATGTCATTCTTGTTGTGAGGCTAAAGCTCATAAATTGCCTTTCTCTATTTCTTCTTCTTGCACTTCACATCCGTTAGAACTTGTTCATTCGGATGTTTGGGGTCCCGCACCCGTTTTATCAAATAATGGCATCCGATCTATGTGATTTTTGTGGATGATTTTACCCGCTATACTTGGATTTATTTTTTACATTCCAATGATGAAGTACCTCAATTCTTTGCCTCTTTCAAGTCTCAAGTTGAGACTTTGCTCTCTCATTCTATCAAAACTCTTCGCACGGATGGTGGTTCGGAATATTTCAAGATTGCCAAGCTTTTTCCCTCGATCACTTATCAAAAGACTTGTCCCTACACCCCTCAACAAAACGGAGTTTCGGAAAGGAAACATCGTCATATTGTTGAGCTTGCTATCTCGATTATGGCTCATGCTTCTTTTCCTACCAAATATTGGGATGACATTTTTACTAGAGTGGTGTATCTTATCAATCGACTACCTCCAACTGATAATTCTTCCTCTCCTTTCTTCTCCTTGTCTCAAAAACTACCCGATTACACCTTCTTGCGGGTCTTGGGTTGCTTATGCTTTCCCTATGTTCGGCCCTATACCAATCATAAACTCCAACCTCGCTCATTACCATGCGTGTTTCTTGGCTACTCTCTTTCACAAAAGGGTTATAAATGTCTTCACTTGGCCATGAATCGAGTATTCGTTTCTAGGCATGTTCAGTTTGATGAAACTAATTTTCCTTTCCAGAATTTGATTATTTCAGATGAATCTGATGTTTCGGCTTCAAATTTCAATTCCTGGCTTTATTTGCTGCCCTCTGTTTCGGCTTCAAGCCTCTCCTTCACCATTTTCCAACAATGCGGGTACTTCCCGTGTTGTACGGGATCCGGTTCCTGTCTCTGCGGTTACCTCCACCCCTGCGGGTGCTTCCCGTGTTGTATTGGATCTGTCTCTTGCCGCTGAGATTTCCTACAACCCTACGGGTCCTTCACCTGTTGCATTGGATCCGGTTTCATCTACATCTGATATAAGACCTTTGTCGCGTTCTTATCTTGCTGCAGAGGATCCACCTTCACTTGCTGCGCACTCTAGTCCACCAATTCTCACTACACCTGCTACTACCCGAACTCATTATCCTGGCTCAGTTCATCCAATGACAACCAGAACTCGTGACCATACCCGTTAGCAAAAGATTTTTCCAGATCATGTTGCACTTGTTACCCATTCCTATCTTGATACCGAGCCTACTACCTATAGTCAAGCAAAAACTCAACCTCATTGGGTCGATGCTATGACTAAAGAATATGATGCCCTTATTGCCAACCACACATGGGAGCTTGTTCCTTCATCTCCAAATCACCATGTCATAGGTTGTAAATGGGTTTACAAAATCAAACGCAATGCTAATGGGTCTATTGAGCGTTATAAGGCCCGTTTAGTTGCTAAAGGGTTTCATCAAGAAGAAGGGGTTGATTTCTTTGAAACCTTTAGCCCGGTGGTCCGACCTACAACTATTCGCATTGTTCTCACTCTTGCTATCACACATGGTTGGCCACTTCGCCAACTTGATGTTCAAAATGCCTTTTTGCATGGTGATCTTCATGAAACGGTGTTCATGCAACAACCACCTGGTTTTATTGATTCATCTCGCCCTCATCATGTTTGCCGATTATCCAAAGCTCTTTATGGCCTTAAACAATCTCCAAGAGCTTGGTTTCATACCTTGAGTGCCGCTCTTCTTGCTTATGGGTTCATTACCTCTCATTTGACCCATCTCTCTTTATTCTTTCCTCTCATCATATGTTTCTTATTGTACTCGTCTACGTTGATGACATCATTGTGACGGGTTCCAACTCTAGCCATGTCTCTTCTATCATCTCAACCATTCAACAAAAGTTTGCTCTCAAAGACCTTGGCCCGCTTCATTTCTTTCTTGGAATTGAAGTATTCTCTACTCCTCACGGGCTCTTTCTTTCTCAATCTCGCTACATTCAAGACTTGCTTCTTCGGTCCAAAATGGATCGTACTAAAACTTGCCCCTCGCCCATGGTTCCCAATACTTATCTTTCTCTTCATGATGGTGATCACTTTGACGATCCTCATTTGTATCGCTCCATTGTTGGTGCATTACAATATGCCAGCATTACTCGACCCGACATCTCTTATGCGGTGAACAAGGTGTCTCAATTCATGCAATCACCTACAACTTCACATTGGGCAGCGGTAAAAAGGATTTTGAGTTATCTCAATGGCTCGTTTACTCATGGGTTAGCTCTTAAACCGGCCACCTCCTTCTCTCTTCACTCTTATTGCGATGCGGATTGGGTTGGCAATCCTGATGACCGCAAATCTACGTCGGGCTATTGTGTTTTTCTTGGCCCAAATCTCATCTCATGGGGTTCAAAGAAGCAGCCAACTGTCGCTCGATCTAGCACTGAGGCAGAGTATCGAAGTTTGGCGGTTACAAGTACCGAGCTAGCTTGGGTACAATTTCTTCTTGCCGAACTCAAGGTTCCCTTGTCATCTGCTCCCACTCTTTGGTGTGACAACCTCGGGGCTTCTTTTCTTGCTTCCAATCCTATGTTCCACGCTCGAACCAAACATGTGGAGATTGATTTTCACTTCGTACGAGAGCGTGTGGTCAACAAAACCTTGCAAATCAAATTTATTTCTTCACGGGATCAAATTGCGGATGCTCTCACTAAACCGCTTGTTGCGCCAAGATTTCTTCATCTGAAGGCCAAGCTAACCGTAACAGAGTTACACTCCGCTTGTGGGGGGGGGGGGGCTAATACAGATATTGACTTGATTAGTCAAACTTAGTTAGTTAGCTGGTCAAACTTAGTTAGTTAGCTGGTCAAACTTAGTTAGGCTATTATGATTCTGTTGTGATTGTAGGTTGTTAGAAGGTTGTTATGTAATTAGTTAGGATTGTTGTTAGCTGACTAATGAGTTAACATAGCAGCCTATATAAACAGTACTCCTTGTAATAATTGGCTAAGCAATACAGAATACATTTTCTCCATTTACATTCTTATACCAGTATGTCTTATACACAAATCTCAAAGCCCAATAATACTGTCTCTGTGCTAGCTCGAATCTCAAAACACTGGGAGCTAATCTCAAACCGTAAAATGAAGGAAATCTTTTACAATATTAGAGAGGATACTTATCCAGAACACATGTAAGGGAAGTATTTTATTTGATGCATTAAAAAGGTACATGATATTTTATAAAATTATTAGCTTCGGTCTTTGGGAAAGAAAAAAAAAAGCATCCTTTTGCACGGACTAGCCAACTCATAAACCTAGGCGAACCGTATCTACTTAGGTGGGCCCCACTTGAGATCACAACCAATGAGCATCTCCCACAACCAACTTGATGTCATCTCCAGATTCTCCACCAACTAATGGCGTTCTCCCCACGTGATAGCGTCAACGCCCAATTTATTATTTGTACTGTCACTGTATAGTATATTAGTATGCTTGGAGAAAAACACAGGCACAGCACAGCACAGCATATTAGCATAGCATATAATAATACATTAATACCATACCTTCTAGAACATAAATCATATTAACATGTTATTTATTACTTATATTATTGACTAACTTTTAACTTTCAAATTATTACACGTAAATTACAAAACTAACCTCAAGTTTTCAATTAAAAAAAACGCGTCGAGTGACTCGAGTCACCCGTCACCCGTGTTGTTGGATTTGGCCGGACAGCTTGCGTGGAGAGAAAATAAACAATAAAAAACGAGACGCTGGAGAAAAATCGACCTAGGAATGGAGCTAATTCAAATTTTAAGTTGAAAATATCGTATTTTCTATATATAATTCAAATTTTAAGTTGAAAATTGTCGGCAGTCAGTTGTCTGAGGCGACGTGTAACAATGTGAGAAATCAATCAATCACATACTTAAAAAAAAGCCTAAATTTGTGAATTGGTCTCCCGCATGACACATCAGTCGACTGTTATACACTTCGCCACAGATATAAAGGCACAGAAATATGGAATTACATTTGGAAGTCACGCCAACCTCTCGTTTCTAGCAAGGAGATGACACTCGCCTCCTCTCTGTTTGCTCTGTTTTTTTTCTCTTCATTCTTCACGCTTCCCACTTCACTCCTGATCAATTCATCAAAAACCCTAATCCCTTTTGGCACCGCAAAACCCTAAACCAGGAAAACCTCAGGCCGTTGTATTATACTATGGATTGTCTCGGTCAGAGGAGCCTCTCTGTTTCTCTCCAGGCATGGCGGTTTAGGAAGAGAAGGGCATGGTCCCACATGGACCGAAGGGTGGTGGTGGAGAGAAAAAAGAGACCTTTAGGGGCTGTAAGACCGGTACATGGCGTACCAGCCAGAGCGACTACAAGTGGGGAGGTAATACGCACGAAGGAGTTCGCTGATGAAGAAGATCTTATAAAGGGAGGTGGAAGAGAGATTTTCTATGTGCAAATGCAAGAGATGAAACAAATGGAGAGGCAGAGCAAGCTAGCCGATAAGGTTACTTATTCCTTCACTAATCAATTAGTATGAGTCATTTGTGAATAAGATTATACAATCTAACCAACCTTACCTCTAATTAGAAGGATAAGTGTTGTAATGAAAATGGCCTGGGACCCATATTTATAGCTGAGCAAATTATGCATAGTACTTAGGATGTCAAATATAACTAGTAATGTATAGAATGCTTAAAATTTTCAAATGTGGTTCAATGTCATAAACAGGCATCCTCATGCATTTGGATAAAAAAAATTGAAAGTTTTAATTGTAACAATTTAGCTTAGTAGGTTCCAGCCAAGGTAAAAAAAAAAAAAGACATACTAAATAAACAAACTTTATGGGTCAAAATGAACTGTTACAACAAAATAAACAAGAAAACGGTAAGGTTGACAAGAAGCATTGTCAATCTGCATTAACTCAAAAAAGAATCTTTTGAGTTAATGAATCTCAACCATCTGATTTTAAACGGACGGCTACTGCCTATAACATAGGGGCCTTTCAATATTAGTACAGATCTAATTCGCACGAATCTTAAAATAGATCGGACGGTTGAGATTTATTAACTCAAAAGATTCTCTTTTGAGCTAATGCAGAGGATACGAATTCGAAAAACACAGCCCCCAGGCTGAAAACGCGTCCAAATTACAGCCACTCGATGAATTCAGATCCTCCCCGGTACCGTAATAGGGAATCTTTTACAATTAGTGGATCTGGAACGTTCTTTTTAACTTGGCACGAATCTCAAAACCCAATAATACTGCCCCTGCGCTAGCCCGAATCTCAAAGCGGTTGGAAGTAAATCTCAAACCGTAAAGTGAGGGGAATCTTTTACAGTACCTCGGAGAATACTTATCCGCCACTCGCTGCCTAGGAGTAGGACTTCCAAACCATAGGCACAATGTATTTTTTTTTTCTTCTGTTTTTTTTTTTTTAAATAAGACATAAAGCCCCTTTCATTTCTGAAATAAGTTGAATACAACCAACAAAATGGCAACAAAACTAGTAAATTTGTATCTAACCCTATTCCTTCTAGAAATACCAAGATGGACTATCTTTGCCTCGGCTACACACATGACACAGCCGCATCTAACTACTGGACATATCAAATCTGGAGTCCGTATTCTATGAGATCACTGAAGATTTCAGTTTATCTAAAGTCGGGCCATATCTAATACGGTGCCTATTCAGAATTCATGGTGCACTATGTTACCCCGATACTTCATATATGGTCCCATACCCGTATCCGATATGTATCGTATTGCCGTATCGATACCCGTACCGTGTTGAAAATTGTTGTATCACCGTATCCCGTATCGTATCCAATATGATACACATACCCGTATCCATGCAACATAGATGGTGCAGTATAATTGCTGCTTTGAGATCCATGCAGAATGGATTTAAACGGTCCGGATTTTCCAAAGATTAGCTCAAATTTTGAGATATCTCAGGCATGCAAATTCTCCGATCTGTATACCAACTAAATGATCTCAAAATTGGACATGCAGACAATGTATTTTTATGGGAAAAAAAAAAAGGTTTTCTGGCGGGATTCACATGTCATTGATACATTTATACATTGAACATTTAGTGTATTACAAATTCAATAAAGTCTTTAAATATGGGTATGTTCCTGTCTGAATTGGTTTCACATGTCTTATAGCTATTGTTGAAATTCTATTTTGGGTAACAATAACTAAGTGAAATCCGGGTATCATAATACCAGGATAAGTGTTTTCCTCAGCCAAAGTAGAAACTGAGATTTGAGAAAGGTAGAGAACTGTTATATTCAGGGGCGGAGCCAGACTTTCAATCTATGGGGGTCAAATACAGATGGGAGGTCAATCATATAAAAAATTCATGCTGAATGGAGGTCAATTTGACAATACTGGTAGCATTTTATCCTAAACTATATAGAAAATCATATAAAAATACAAAAATTTTGAAAATTAATGGGGTCAATCGACCCCCATTCACCATACATAGCTCCGCCCCTGGTTATATTCAGTAGTGTTATGTATTAACAGTATCAAGTATGTTTCAATCAGAACAAGTCAATATGGTACTGATGTTATAATTATCTAAATTCACTTGTAGTTGGTGCCTATATCGAGCAAGGAACAAGTACTGGATTTGGTGGTGATTGGCTGTGGTCCAGCCGGCCTTTCTCTGGCCGCAGAATCGGCCAAAAAAGGGCTTAATGTCGGCTTAATAGGACCCGACCTTCCTTTCACAAATAATTATGGTGTATGGGAAGACGAATTTAAAGGTAATTTTATAAATCTAAATTTAAATGAGACACTTAACTGTAATTAGCATATAATAGATTATGATTTGTGCATAATGTGCTTTGGATCTTTTGTTTTATATTGCTAGATCTTGGACTAGAAAGTTGCATTGAACACGTGTGGAAGGATACCATCGTGTATTTAGACAGTGATAAGCCGATTTTTATTGGCCGGGCTTATGGAAGAGTTCACCGTGATTTCTTGCATGAAGAGTTAGTAAAAAGGTATATTGTTATTTAATGGCATGAATCAAATTTAAATTAGCTAATATATATATAATGATTAGTATCTGCTATTCAAGATACTTATTTTTCGTTGCATTACTTCATTTTGTATTAGGTGTTGTGAGTCGGGTGTCAAGTACCTTAATTCTAGAGTCGAGAAAATAGTTGAATCAAACAATGGATGTAGCCTGGTGGTGTGCGAGGAAGAGAATGAGATCCCATGCAGGTAAACATACTTGTACCACCAGACTTAATATTTTTTAAATTTTAAAGGACAAAAGATTGTCATTTTAATATTTATATCAGAAAATATTCAGGCTTGCAACTGTTGCATCTGGAGCTGCTTCTGGAAGGCTCCTACAGTACGAGGTTGGTGGACCCCGCGTTTCTGTACAGACTGCCTATGGTGTTGAAGTAGAGGTTTATTTTCCTTATTTTTTTCTCCAATCTATTTTTTCTTTAGCTCCTACTCTGTTTCTTAAATTTCTCCCATTAAAATCTTTTAGCATATTTTCAGGTGGAGAATAATCCATATGACCCCAACTTAATGGTTTTCATGGATTACAGAGATCATGAAAAGAAGAAAGACCAGTTTTCATTTAATGCAGCAGGGAACCCAACTTTTCTTTATGCTATGCCAATGTCATCCACTCGAGTCTTCTTCGAGGTGCTTTGTTAATTAAACTTGCTCTGTTCATTATTGTATTATACATATTTTAGTTATTTACTGGTATAGTTTGTTTGTAGGAAACATGCCTAGCTTCAAGAGATGCAATGCCATTTGATCTATTGAAGAAAAAACTGATGTCTCGGTTGGATTCCATGGGCATTCGTGTACTTAAAGTATATGAAGAGGTTAGTGCCACTCATTTCTCATGCTGTCATGCATATTTTGGATCCTTATTTTTGTATTTACTATGTTAACTTTTTACAGGAGTGGTCGTATATACCTGTCGGTGGATCATTACCAAACACAGACCAGAAAAACCTAGCATTTGGGGCTGCAGCTAGTATGGTGCATCCTGCCACAGGTACAATTAAAATCAAATTACTTTGAACTGTCTTTCTGAAAGTATTTAATTCTTCCAGCATCCAATCAGTGAATCAGAGAGATATTTCATAGAAGGGAAATTATAAGAAAAAGATAATCACATCCTTTTGTAATAATTAGCAAATTCCAATAATTCATAGTGCAGAGTACTAATGATGTTTATGGATTAACAGGGTACTCAGTGGTGCGATCTCTTTCAGAAGCTCCAAAATATGCATCGGTGTTAGCTAGCATTTTGAAAAAAGATTCTGATTTTAGACATAATTTGGCACTTCAAAAGACTCCAATCCCTTCTATGCTAGGTACTACAACAACCTTCCAAAGCTCAATTCTGTAATATCTATACAACTTTATTCTTGTGAATTAATGTAATTATTATGTAACTTATGTGACTAGCATGGAAAGCGCTATGGCCTCAGGAGAGGAAGAGGCAAAGAGCCTTTTTCTTGTTTGGTTTAGCATTGATAACACAGCTTGATATTGAAGGAATCAGAAGCTTCTTTCTCACCTTTTTCCGATTGCCTACTTGGTATGGCAAAATCTTTATTCAAATTATAGGCCTCCTTTTTCATGTTCCTAAATATACCATACATCCTGTGGAATTTATATGCTCATGGTTACCCTGTATGATTGCTGTACTGGGCAGGTAGCAGGTATTGTACCAGTACCTTAGGATAAGCTTCTGTTTATGCGGTACATGCTTAGCACAGTTTAACTCTTTTCCCCTTTATGCAGTACCACCGATCAAAACTATCCATTTGTATTTTACAATTCATCCTAATTTTGACCTGATTCGAACAGACACAAACTCAGCAACCTTGCAGGGACAAATTAGAAACTTAGTAATTTATTCATGACTTGTAACACGGGGCATAGTTTAATGACCTTGGAAGAGAAATTTACCTTTATTTTATCTAATTGTTTGTTTCGTTAATTTGTGAAATCCAGGATGTGGTGGGGATTTCTTGGCTCTTCACTCTCTTCAGTAGACCTAATTATGTTTGCATTCTACATGTTTGCTATTGCACCTAATAGTATGAGGATGCGCCTTGTCAAGCACCTCCTTTCTGATCCTACTGGCGCCACCATGATCAAGACTTACCTCACCTTCTAGGTTTAGGACTTGTGATTTTCTTTTCAAGGCTATTTCTTTTACAACTCGTAAAGTTGAGAGTTTTCTGAGTATAGATTTAACAATGTGTGTACATATATCATAAATGTTAGTTGTGTTGTAGGCCTGCATCCCCTTGCTATATATGTAAAATTTCATTGCGAATACAGCTTCCCAGTGTAAAATTGACAGATTATAGAGCAATGATGGTCAGCTTGTGCTGATATTGGATTAAACTGATACTAAAATATTTCAACGTCAGGCCATAGCCTGCTACATGAAAAAACTGTTTCAACTTCATTAAGTAAAAGTAAATCTTGCTAAAAACAGCATGAACTACTTTTAGTTAACAAAAATAGAGCCAGGTTGGACTCTGGTTTAATGTTCTAGATTTTCTGTCTTTGCATTCAGGCTCTGAAAATGGGAAGAATCGTTTAAACAAACATAATTGATATGAAAACATTAAATTTTCTCATTATTTTTGTTGAGATTTGTAGTTGTTTCAAGGGCCTATTGGTAAATAGGTATTAGGGAATAGACTAGGGACTTAATTGTAAGATTGTAAGACCTATATAAACCAAAGAGGTTAATCAATAAAGAATCACTTTTTAGCAAATCATTTCTATTTGGTATCAGAATCGAAACCCTAACCACCTCTCACCCGCTACGGTAGCCTCCGCTACAATAACTCCGCCTTTGCCGCTACAATACCTCCGCCGCTACAGCAACTCTCCCCTTCACTCGTCCGCCGCCTCCCTTCCTTTGTCCGCCGGCTGAAACAAGCCCGAGTGGGGGGCGATACCCCACAGACCTCGATGAAGGAGGAAGAGATGAGATGATCAAGATCCGATCTTGATGGATCGAAGGATCAAGATCCAATCAAGAAAAGGAGGAAGATCGGTGATCGTTCGTTAGAGGATCTAGACTTGTGCGATCAGTGTAAGGAGATCAAGCACGGGTTGGAAAGATGGAGAAAATCTTTGGGAAATTAGATGACGAGGAGATGAAGGCTTTGATCAGATTCATTAGGGCATCCGAGGTCTTGACATCAGGACAACCACCGACAAAGTTAGATCTCCCATCGGTGGACATGAAGCTAGATGGACCAGAGACCTACCTGAGCTAGTCACGACGGATCACATGTGCCTTAGAAGGAAAGCGTCTCGATAGTTTTCTGACAGGAGAGAAGAAAGAGCCGAAAAAGGACACAGCTGAGTGGGAGTATTGGAAAGCTACACACATGTTGTTGTACACGTGGTTGCTTAACTCGATGGTCCAGTCGATTGCTGTGACAGTTGATGGTATTCAAAGTGTGTAGGACATCTGGACCAAACTGCAGAGGACCTATTTGGGGGTTGAGAACAACATGTGTGTATTCTAGATCAAGCGAGAGATAGATGCGGTGGTTCATGGAGACATGACTATCCAAGAGTATGCCATAGATCTAGAGAGACTATGGTCATACTATGATCACTTCTTGCCGAGGATGAGTTGTAAGGATCCATAGTGCAAGAGTGGAGAGATCCGCTCTCAGAAGAGGACTATGCAGTTCTTGGGGAATCTCAATCCGATGTTTGATCAGAGGAGAGCAGTGCTCCTGGCCCAGACGAAGATTCCCTCACTCGAGGAGGCAATTGTGGCTATGATGCAAGAGGAGAGTCGCATGAAGTTGCACTCCGAGGCTAATGGAAGTGCGGGGATGCGTTCAGCATTGGTAGTCCGAACTCATGTATGATAGGAGTTCAGAGGAAGACTCGCAGGTGCTACAACTACGGAGAAGTGGGGCACCTGGCAAGGCTTGTCCTAGGCCACGCAAGGAGAGAGAGACAAGTGGACGTGGACAACCTGGAGGCCGTGGTCATGGCCGTAGTGGTCGTAAAGGTGGTAGATGTGCTCAGTCTGGAGATTATCGGGCAAATCTGACTGTGACAGAGGAAGAGGAAGAGGCAGTTCAGGCCTTCACTGAGGAGGATCATGAGCTCCTTGAGATGTTGAGGAGGAAGAAGTTGGCGAATAATGGGGGCAAGAAGCCCATGACTGAGGAGGGCTCCACATCGTCATCATCCAGGGATAACTTTGCTACTTATGCTCACTCAGACAAAGGTACTCGTGATACTTATGCTCTTGCTTCCATATATACCACAAGATCACCAGAATGGATAGTAGATTCGGGTGCATCTTGACATGTCACGGGGGCTCGTTATGAGTTCTCTTCCTATACTCACCTAGCAGCCCCAGAGAGCATCCAAACAGCTGATGGCAAAGCACAGCCTGTGGTTGGTAAGGGTACAATTAGATGTACCAATTCTGTGACTTTGTCCAGTGTGTTGCATGCTCATTCTTTTCCAATAAACCTCTTATCCATTAGTGTCATTATACTCTAACTAAAGTGTGTTGTTTCCTTTGATATTTCCAAGGTGATCTTTCAAGAGAAGGGGACTGGTCGAAGACTTGGGACTGGCATGTGGCGTAGCGGGCTGTGGTATTTGGACCGAGAGGGGATGAATTCAGCACTGACATCCATAATTGAGAAGACAGGTGTGGGAGGATCTGGTAGGAGTATGGAGGATGAGTTGTTGTTGCATCATCAGTGCATGAGACATTCTTCTTTTGGAATTTTGAGTCTTTTGTATCCGTCTTTGTACGAAAAGGCTAATAAACAAAAACTTGTGTGTGATGCGTGTGTGTTTGGCAAGCATACCCGAAGCTCTTATGTAAGCTAGGGTAATAGGAGTACTGGTGTTTTTTATTTGATTCACTCAGATGTATGGAGACCTTGTTCCACAACTTCTATGAATAGTTATAGATATTTTGTAACTTTCATTGATTGTTTTTCTCGTGTTACTTGGTTATATCTGATGAAATACAAAAGTGATGTGCTTGCTTGTTTTAAAGATTTTCACAAGACAATTCAGACTTAATACGGGGCAGTAGTGAAGGTATTGAGGTCTGATAATGGAACAGAGTACACAAACAAGGCGTTTGAAGAGTACATGTCGACTCAAGGGATACAACACCAAACTACATGCCCTTACACACCAGTGAAGAATGGGGTAGCGGAAAGAAAAAACAGACACCTCCTGGAGGTAGCTCGATGAATGTCCCAAAGCTCTTGTGGGGGCAACCCGTCTTGACAGCCGCCCAATTGATCAACAGAATGCCCTCAAGAGTGTTAGAGTGGCAAACTCCGTGTGAAATGTTGAAAGGTGGTAATAGAGGAATTCTTCCATTAAAGGTGTTTAGATGTGTATGCTTTGTGAAGGACAACAGACCACCAGTGGAGAAGATGGATCCTAGAGCTAGATTCTAGGGTTATGTGTGTTGGAGCCCGGTGGAGAGGCAATTATTTGTAAGCATGGATGTGACCTTTCTAGAGTTTGAGCCATACTACTCACTAGATGTGACCTCACTCTTTGATGACTCGCTCGATACTGGAGGTATGAGGCGAGAGGGGGGAGTAGTGATAGTGAGAGATTGGTGAATGTAGAGTCAATCCAATGTCATGTCGTGAGGAAAAAATCAGTTAAGGATGAGTCGAAAAATGAGGAATACCACAAGGTGGTGGGATTCAGACTCAAGGGGAGCTGAGAGTGTACCAAATGAGGAGGAAGCAGAATGCAGGAACAATGCTTGTGTCGCTCGAAGTCAACGTGCCACATAGTCCCTTGTCCCGGCCTACTCCAACTCCTGAAGCACCTACAACACCCACCACAGATTTAGTTGATTCAGGTTGTTGGTCCCTAAGGCACCTAGAGGGGGTGAATACGGGGCCTTTTAAAATTTAAAGCTAAGTACTTTCAACTATCGTGTGTACAAGTTATTCTTAGCGGAAACTCGAATAACGTTAAACTAATCAAGTGTGCGTAAAGTAAATATAAGAGTTAAGATACACTTGACACGAGAGTTATTTACGGAGTTCGACACTAACGCCTACGTCTCCGGGGCTTCGCGACCTTCTAGATGGCTCGTCTTTCTTTACCCAATGAGAAAGGAGTACAAGATGGAACCGGTGAGCCCTTATAAAGCTTGGGAAGTCACATGGCCCGAGCACAGAAATGGCTCACGAGCACTAAAGACTCAAATGTGTAAATCAAACAAAAAGATCACTAAAGAATCACTCTACTTCTTACAAGAGATTGATTGTGGTTGAGTATGCTTGAGATTGTAGTATGAATATTGAAGTTGTGTGCACAAGCAACAATGGCTTTCTCTAGATCTGAAAAGAATTCGAAATATTGCAATTGTGGCTACTAGAGTGATAATCCAAACCTAGATCTTGTTTTCATTTATAGAGAACTGTGCAAAATTAGGTATTTGGTCTTAACTGTTGCAACGGTAGAATAACCTTTACAACGGTTAACACCGAATCATAGGTTTGGCTGCCTAGGAAACCCTAATGGCTATTAACCGTTGTAATGGTTGTCACAACGGTTATTCTCTAGAAATTCTGGGTAACCGTTGTAATGACTGTCACAATGGAATAAATCAATTTGGCTGTGTTTGATTTATTCAGTTCCAACGGCTAATTAACTGTTACAATAGTTAAGGTAAATTACTGCATTCTCAAGCATACTTTACCAATTTTACATATTTCTAAACCTAATCTCGAGATAATGCTTCTGGCTCCAATGCTTAGTTCTTCATGACTCATCCTTGATTAATATTGCAATTCATCATGTATCCTTGATGTGTATTTTAGCAATTCATATCGTCATGAACCTGCACAATATCTCAAGACACGAAACTGTAAAATTTAACAAAAATATGCTTTGCAAATCTAGTCAAACAGACAAGTAGATTATGGCACAATCCAACAATCTCCTCCTTTTGATGATTTGAAAAACATATATATTACGCGAGTGCATAAATTGGACATTCCCACAAATTCAAAATTTTGAAATTTTTTGTTTTTGCTTCTTTCCCTTGTATGGTGTTTATCGAATACCAATTTAACAAACTTGTAATATCTCTCCCCCTTTTTGGAAATGGTCAAAAGGGCAAATAAATATTACAATAATGAAAATGAAGAGGGCTCCCCCTCAATTCATGCACTCCCCCTTAAATTTATAAAAATGTAAATTAAGGCATAATAAATAAATAAATATGGAAATTAAAGTACAAATGAAAATGATATGGCAATTAAAGCACGCATATATGCACTACACAAGAATGTAGAAATTTAATATTGTGCATTATATTTTATGTAGAGTCTTATACACAAATTTATTGAAGTTAAAGGTTTTAATTAACTTAATTATTTTAAAATTGATCAAATTGAATTATTCTCTCAAAAGATAATATTGAAATTATATTTATATTCAATTTGATGCCAATTTAGATATTGAAATATATGTGATTAGCCATTATATTTTTAATTTTGTAATTGCTTATTCTCATGAATAATTAAGTGGAAGTGTTGTATATTTGCATGAGATAAGAATATACTAGATATATCATATGGAATGTCATAGTGAAGCTTATCTACACATAATATTTCTAAGTTCGCTATTATCAATGGTGAAAAATAATTAGCTTGAACGAATATATTTCTTGGCACATAGGAAGCATATATATTTAATTTGTTAGTACAAAATACACTTTTATGTATTTTACTATTTATTAAGTATTTTACAAAAACTAGTCAAATTCAAATCATTGAATTTTGTATCCATCTTAATAAATAGTAATAAAATTCAAAAAAAATGTAAAATTTGATCATCTGGAAGCACATTTTATTGTGGAGATCATGTTGAACAGTTTGGATTGACGATTTGGACTTTGAAAATGTAGAAATGGTTGTGGTAACTTTGTTGTAACTCAAAATTGTGGTAACTAGATCCCTCCTCTAATTAAATTTGCACACATACATTTCAATGATTCAAACATTTCCTTAAATAAATTTTGATGAACCATATATGTTTCGATATACACTAGCAAAGAGTACTAGCATATATCATGCATTTATCTCTCTCTTAATAGTGTTGAAGTTGATATTTATTGGGGAGATAAATTTCCCATCTATTTATTTTTTCTAGATTTAGGCATCCAAACAACATTCAAATGTTGTTCTTCCTCCTAAACCTACATTCCACCGAAGTGTGTCCAAGTTTACAACAATAATTACAAAATTTTGAAGACAATTTGTGTTTGGTTGGTGGATTTAGATGTTCTAGGCTTGATCCTTGCTTGAAGTTGTAATGTCGAGATCCTTTAAGCTCTTGAGAACGAGAGTATCTTATTTTGGTTGAATTGTTATCAATTTCATATTTTCTAAGATCGTTATTCCTTTTACTTAATGCTTTATAAGTTGTGTTCCTATGTTTGTTAGCATTAGACATAATTTTCTTTGAATGTAGGGGAACATCTCTATTTGACTTATTACTTTGAGTTTTTACATTGTAACTTCTATAACACCATACTTCATCTTGATTTTTAAAATAACTTTTATTTGATTCTTTTGAATTAAATGCTATATTTTTCTTAGATTTATATGTTTTATATGGAGTATCATTTTTGCTATTAAATTCATTTGTGGAGATTTTTTATTATTGAATTTAAATGAGGTTTTACCTTTCTTGTATCCATATCTAGAGGCGGAGCCAATTCATTCCAGGGAGGGTTAACCTACCCCTGAAAATTGATATTTAGTTACCGATTATACTGATTCTAACCTTATGCCTACCTCTGATTTATTAATTGCCTCCCCCTGTTTTAGCCCACAAAAGCCCATTACACCAACAGCCCAATTCTTATTAATTTTCCTATAGGAGCAGCAGCAACGTACCTGTTTAGAAAAAATCCAAACCTGATTATGTTTGTGCGCTGATTTGGAAAAAAATCACAGCAATGACGAATCCAGTGGACAAAGGTACGATTCCAAAAAGAAAAAATGAGGCGGCTCGGGGCTTATGCAGAGGTGAGAAGACTGCTCGGATGGAGGTGTGTAGAGAGGTATGAAGGCGATTAGAACCCTAACTCTATTTGACTTTGCTTATAAATTGATTAAATTGAGTAAAATTGAGTCATGTATTGTTTTTTTTTATATTTTGTACTTAATTTCTGTTTTACCCGACTCAAGTATATTGATTGTTCATACTTGATTTCTCTGTTTATACCCGATTTAGGTTGATTCTATAATTTTTTTGTTTGAGCTGAACCCTAAATTGTTTATTTATTAGTTATTACCTGATCTCTTTTATTATCCAATTTTAGAGTTAAACCCTAAATTCTATACCCAATTTTAGAGATTAAATTGATTTATGTTTACCTTATTTCTGTTTATATCCAACTACCATATGATTCATCATTTTTTCTTTAAATTTGTCTATTAGAAGTATCAAAGATGGACAAGTACTATAAGAAGACATCTAAACCTCCAATTGATTCACCTTCACAAGAATCACATGAGGTTGATATTGTTGAACAAGAACCTCCCTTTGATCCTGCCCTAAGGTCACCTATATCTCAATATAATCCAAATGAGCATGACAAAATTCGTGGATCTTATCTAGCAAAAGGCCCATGTCAACCTAACAACCATGATTTTCCCCAAAGAGATATAAGGGGTACAATGAGAAGATTTAACAAAGATTGGTTTAAACTTGATCAGTATGGCTCTTGGTTGGAATATAGCATCGATAAAGATGCGGCATTTTGCCTTTGTTGTTATCTCTTTAGACCAGAAAACCTGGGATCAGGTGGAAGGATCAACTTTGTAGGAGAGGGTTTTAGAAATTGGAAAAATAAGGAAAGGTTTGATGAACATGTTGGTGATACAAATAGCTGGCACAATCAGGCTTGGAGAAAATGTTTGAATTTGTTGAACCAGAGACAATGCATCCAAACAGTCTTTGAGAAACAAACTGTTAGGCAAAAGATGGATTATTGGGTACAACTAAATGCATATGTAGATTGTGCCCGATTTCTTGCAAAGTAAGGTTTGGCATTCTGTGGGCATAATGAGTCCGAAAGCTCTAGCAATAAAGGAAATTTCCTTGAACTTTTGAGGTTTTTAGGAGATCATAATGAACATATAAACAAGGTGATTCTAGACAAGGCTCCCCAAAACCTAAAGTTATATTCACCTGATGTCCAAAGAAGATAGTTAATGCTGCTGCAGAGGAGACAACCAAGGAAATAATTACATAACTTGGCGATGATTTGTTTGTTGTCTTAGTTGATGAGTCAAGAGATGTCTCATTCAAGGAACAGGCAGTTGTGATTCGCTTTGTGAACAATAGAGGTTCTGTTGTTGAACAGTTTTTAGGTATCGTTCATGTTTTTGAGACAATGTTGTCTTTGAAAGTGGCACTTGAGGATTTATTAGGTAAGTATGGTATATCTTTCTCTAGATTGTGTGGTCAAGGTTATGATGGAGCTAGTTTTAATGGTCTCAAGACATTGATCATGAAGGAAAATAGTACCGCATACTTCGTGCATTGCTTTGCCCATCAACTTCAGTTATGTCTTGTTGCGGTAGCCAAGAGTCATTCCAAAGTTGCCTTACTATTCCAAATGGTCTTTAGCATTCTCAATGTTGCTTGTGCATCTTGTAAAAGACATGATCGGTTACGTGAGAAGCGGAGAATTGAAATAGTGGAAGCTATTTCACATTATGAGGCCTAAGCGAAAGAGGTTTGAACCAAGAAATGAGTCTTACACGTGCAGGTGACACTCTTTTCATTCAATAACAATCATTATTTTTGCAAGATGCTCTTCTTATTTTCGTTCTCTTATTTTGTCACATGTAGGTGATACCCGATGGAGTTCTCATTTCAAGGCTCTTAATAGCATTATTACACTATTTTCAGCCACAATAGATGTAATTGAGGAAGTAGAACGGGATGGAGCATTTCTCAAACAACGAGGAGAGGCGGCTGGTTTGGTAGAATCTATGCTATCTTTTGAGTTTGTTTTCAATTGTCATGTCATGAGAAATTCATTAGCCATCACTTATGATCTGTCCCAATTATTGCAACGCAAAGATCAAGATATGGTGAATGCTATGTGCATGGTGGAAATTGCTAAACGTCGATTGCAAGAAATGAGGGATAGTGGATGGGAATCATTATTCCAAGAAGTGTGTGTTGGTCCCTAAGGCACATAGAGGGGGGGTCAATACGGGGCCTTTTAAAATTTAAAGCTAATTTATTATAACTATCGTGTGTACGTTATTCTTGGCGGAAAATCGAATAACGTTAAACTAATCAAGTGTGCGTAAAGTAAATAGAAGAGTTTAGAGACACTTAACACGAGAGTTGTTTACGGAGTTCGGCACTAACGCCTACGTCTCCGGGGTTTCGTGACCTTCGCGATGGCGCGCCTTCCTTTACCCAATGAGAAAGGAGTACAAGGTGGAACCGGTGAGCCCTTACAAAGCTTGGGAAGTCACACGGCCAGAACACGGGAAATGACTCACGAGCACTAAAGACTCAAATGTGTAAATCAAACAAGAAGATCACTAAAGGATCACTCTACTTCTTACAAGAGATTGATTGTGGTTGAGTATGCTTGAGATTGTAGTATGAATATTGAAGTTGTGTGCACAAGCAACAATGGCTTTCTCTAAAAGAATTTGAAATATTGCAATTGTGGGCGGCTAGAGTGATAATCCAAACCTAGATTTATTTCTATTTATAGGGAACTGTACAAAATTAGGTATTAGGTCTTAACCGTTGCAACGGTTGATTAACTGTTACAACAGTTGCCACCAAACTATAGGTTTGGCTGCCTGTGAAACCCTAACGGTTGTTAACCGTTACAACGGTTATTCTTTGGAAATTCTGGGTAACCGTTGCAACAGTTGTCACAACGGAATAAAGCGATTTGGATGTGTTTGAATTATTCTATTGCAACGGTTATTTAATCGTTACAACGATTAAGGTAAAATACCTCATTCTCAAGCATACTTTACCAATTTACAAATTTCTAAACCTAATCTCAAGATGATGCTTCTAGCTCTAATGCTTGGTTGTTCATGACTTATCCTTGATTAATTATTACAATTCATCATGTATCCTTAATGTGTACTTTAGCAATTCATATCGTCATGAACCTGCACAATATCTCAAGACACGAAACTGTAAAATTCAATGAATATATGTTTTGCAAATCTAGTCAAACAGACAAATAGATTATGGCACAATCCAACAATCTCTCCCTTTTGATGATTTGCAAAACATATATATTGCGTGAGTGCATAAATTGGATATTCCCATAAATTCAAAATTTTTGAAAATTTTGTTTTTGCTTTCTTTCACTTGTGTGGTGTTTATGAATACCAATTTAACAAACTTGTAATATCTCTCCCCCTTTTTGGAAACGGTCAAAAGGGTGAATAAATATTACAATAATGAAAATGAAGAGGGCTCCCCCTCAATTCATGCACTCCCCCTTAATTTTATAAAATTGTAAATTAAGGAATAATAAATAAAATAGCAATTAAAGCATAAATAAAAATAATATGGCAATGAAAGCACGCATATATGCACTACACAAGAATATAGAAACTTAATATTGTTCAATATATATTAAATAGAGTCTTATACTCAAATTTATTTAAGTTATAGGTTATTGATTTTATTAAGAGGTTGAATGTGATCAAATTGAATTATTCTCTTATTAGATAATATTGAAAATATATCTTTATTCAGTTTGATGTCAATCATAAACATTGAAATTTGAATATATGTGATTACCCATGTTATTTTTTATTTTAATGTCCTTATTCGCATGAAGAATTAAATGAAAATTTTGTGTATTTGCATGAGATAAGAGATGACGAATAGATCCGATATTTTTATTAATATCCAAAGTTTATTACAAATTATTATTTATGCCCAGAATTTAGCCTAATATCAAAAAATGCCCAAGACGGCCAGAAAATGGCCAGCTTACTCTTTTTTTTTACCGAAAATAATCTATAAAAACGCACCCCCTTCATCCCAAGGCACACACCCCGAGGATTCTGCGGAATTACTGTTGAGGTATTTTTTTTATTATTAATTTTTATTTTATAAAAAAATTAATTATATTATTAAAAAAATTAAATTTAATTGAAAAAACCCAAAACCCAATACCCAAAACCCAATACCCAAAACCCAAAACCCAAAACCCAAAACCCTAAACCCTAAACCCAAAACCCAAAACCCAAAACCCAAAACCCTATACCCTAAACCCTAAACACTAAACCCTAAAACCCAAAACCCAAAACCCAAAACCCTATACCCTAAACCCTAAATCCTAAACCATAAACCATATACCCTATACCAGAAACCCCAAATCCTAAACACTATACCCTAAACCCACCCAAAACCCAGAACCCAAAACCCAAAACCCAGAACCCAGAACCCAAAACCCTAAACCCTAAACCCTAAACCCTAAACCCAAACCCTTAACCCTTAACCCTAAACCCTAAACCCTAAACCCTATCTAGTTGAGATACAAACGCACAATTAGCCATCATTTGATTTATACCCGATCTAGTTTTAACACGTTCTCTAGGATCTCCTATAACATTAGTAAGAGGGTGAGATGGAACTTCCCTTAAGTTTTCAGGTATGTGATATGCGTCTTCTTGTGTCTCTAGTTGATCTTGAGGTGGTATGCTCTCCTCGTTTGGTAGTGACTCGTGTGCATCTTGTTCAACATGATTTATTCACAATGTATTGGTGTAATTAGCGGTGGTACACTTGTATTCACATTTGGTGGTGTGTCTACGTGCTTTTTCTGAATGTTTATAGCGTCACATTCATTGTTGGTTGGATCTTCATTACCTACAATAGAGATACCTTCCTCGGCCATTTTGTTAGTACTTTCATCAAATCTAACATGAACGGACTCTATTACAGTACGATGTTGAGGAATGAATATTTTATAAGCCTTACTTGTCATTGAATACCTACAAAAATTCCTTCAATAGCTTTGGAATCAAATTTAGCAAGGCATTGTGATTCATCAAGAACAAAACATTTTGACCCAAATGCTCTAAAGTAAGAAATATTAGGTTTATACCCTTTCCACAATTCATACGGTATTTTCTTTAGGATTGGTCTAATATTTACTCGATTAACTATATAACATGCCGTATTAAAAGCTTCGGCCCAAAGATAATAAGGTAAGGGATATTCATGTAACATGGTTAGGAATAATGTTCAGTTTTTCTTTTCGGCTACTCTATTTTCGTTGAGGTGTTCGAGGAGCCAAATATTCTTGGGTGTATCCCCTTTGAGAACAAAAATCTTTGAATTATGCATTTTCAAATTTCCCACCATGATCACTTCTAATTCTACTTAATTTTAATCATTTTTCATTCTCAACACGATTACAAAATATAACAAAGTTATCAAATGCTTCATTCTTGTTTTGCAAGAACATTACCCAAGTGTATCGACTATAATCGTCCACAATTAGAAATGCATACTTCTTTTTAGTCAAGCTTGGTGTACTAACCGGTCCAACTAGGTTCATACGAATTAATTGTAGAGGTTGAGTGGTTGATACCATATCTTTGGACTTAAAGCTATTTTTAAATTGTTTACCCTTAACACATGTACCACACAACCCTTCGATTTCAATTTAAACCACGAACAAGGTCTAGTTTAACTAGTTTCTTAATTGAGTCAATAGCCACATGACCTAGTCTACGATGTCATAACTATGAATCAGTAACAGTAGCATTCAAACATGTTTCGCCATCTTCAAAATGAGTAAAATATAGATGATAAATATTTTTATTTCTTTTACCTGTGTAGACTATCGTGTCATCCGGAGATCTAACTAAATAGCAAACATTAGTGTCAAATTTAATATGGTGATCAGTATCACATAACTTACTAACACTAAGTTGAAATTAAGGCCATCTACTAGATATACATCTTTAATGGTCAAGTTTTGGTTACCAACCAAACCTACTCCTATAATTTTACCTTTTCGTTTTTGGCTATCAAAGGTAACCAATCCATCATCATATGGTTCTAAAGTTTTAAAATTGGATTTATCACCAGTCATATGGTGAGAACATCCATCAATGATCCAATCATTTTCTTTGTGAAAAGAAATCAAACACACCTACAAGAGTACATATTAGTTAATAGAAAAGAGTTAGTAACTAATACATACCTTGGTTTCATCTCCCCCTAATTTTATTTTGAAGTTTTAAGTTTTGGGGGAGATATTCTCCTTGCTTCTCATTCTTTTCTAGATTTAAGGACCCAAACAACATTCAACATGTTGCTTCTCTTCCTAAATCTACATTCCACGGATGTGTGTCCAACCTTACAACAATAATTGCAAAAAGTAAAGATGGTTTACGGAATGTTGGACGGTCAATTGATTCCAAATTCGATCATTGCTTGAAATTGTACTAGCCAATTTGATTCTTGAGTTTGACTCTTTGTATTCCACTTTTATATTTCACATTTTTACTCTTGTTCCTAGTTAACTCAAACTTTTTAGGATGTTGGGGAACACCTCTTATTGACCCATTACTTTGAGTCTCATGTTTACAACATTCTTATAGTACCATACTCCATTTTGATTTCTAATGTAGTTTTTAGATGGTTCTTTTGGATCAGAAGTTGTGTTTTTGTTTGATTGAAAAGTAATGTACTTTTTGTTGTCAAATTTAAGTTTTGTAAATTTTTTATCATCAAATATTTGAGTTTGTTCCCCTTTATTTTTATGGCTTCGAGAGTGATTAGATTGCAATGAGGATTGACCTTTCTCATATCCAAGACTGAGTTTCCTGAATTCTCAATCTTCTAGTTGATCTCTCGCTTGAAAATATGGGTCTAGCCTAATGACACTTCTTGATTCATTTCGTGACCTTAAAGGCTTAATTTCAATTTCTAGTGTTTGTATTCTAAACCTTTAAAATTTCATTCTTACCTATATGTGTTTGACAATTATTGACACTATTATTGTAATTCATTTATTTTAAGTTCACAACTTTTAAGTTTATCTTCTAGAATCGAATATGATACTTTTAGATTCCTATTTTCTTCTAATAAGTGATTAGCTTCTAGTCTAATAGACTCCAAATCTTCTAGATGTGACTTACAAGTATGTGACTCTAACTCGTTTGCCTTGGGTTCAAGCTCAAGAATCTTGGACCTCAATTTGTGTATAGTTTCTTCTTTATCAAGCAAATCCAAATTTGCCACATCTAGGAGTTTTCTCAACCTATTTTCATTTTCGGATGTTAGATTCTTCTTACAAAAAATGTTTGATTCATTTGTGAATGTAAGATCATTTGAGAGTTGGTTTGAGTCTCCTTGGTTTCTAATGAATTACTAGTGGACTCACTTTCGGATTACCCATTTACTCCAAATTTAAATGTACCTTGTTTGAGGTGCTTGATGACTCATCACTCGAGTCCTTTATTTTGTTCCGAGACTTGGCCACTTCTCTAAGAATCTCGATAGCAAACTTGTCGGTGATGTTGTGGTTGGCAATGATTTCCTCCACATCCACATTCGAATCTTCATCATAATTAGTCATCAAGGCTAATTTGACTTCTTGCTCAATAATTAAGTATTTTACCCTAACACCTTGTTTGGTTGAAGAGTAAAGAAAGGAATGGGAGGTGAAGAATAAAAGGGAATGGAATGGAATAGAAAGGAAGATTAACATATTTAACTTCTTTGTGTTTTGATGATTAATGAGGAAAAATAAATTTAACTTTTCTTTGTGTCTTATTTCTTGTTTGGTTGATTAAAATTTAGAAGGTTAATGAGAAATTCGGTGGTTGTTGTAGATTTGTGACAAAAAAATTGTATGAGAATTATATAAGTAAGATATAGGGTTGGGCATTTGTGTTTTTTGTTCTAAAATTATTTACAACAAAAATACTTTCCATCTGTTACATCCCAAATTGGAAGGGAACCCGATTCTATTAATTATAATGATACAAGGTTAAACCTTTCACGTCCTATGCCCACCTCCGACATATTTTGTCAACCAAGCATGATTCGATGGAAAGTTTTTTCTTTCCATTCCCTCCCTTCCTCTACTCTCCATCCAAACAAGGTGTAAAGCTATGGCAATAAATATAACTGAATTTTATATAATATATGACCAAGTTGCCATTAGAACATGAAAACCCTTAAAAAAATAAAATAAAATCTGAATTGTTGTTGATCATGACTAATTGCACCTATGCTAGAGTTAAAAATTAAATTGTTAAAAATCTTTATGAAATTATACTCTATGCATAATTTAAACTGTAAAATGCTAGCATAATTTGTTAATTTATGCCTTAATTTACAAATTTTATTAAATTAAGGGGAGTGCGTATTTTGAGGGGGAGTATCCCATCACGTGTTATTCCTTCCCTTTTGTCCGATTTTGAAAAATGGGGAGAAGACGCAAGGTGCATTGGTACTAAATCCATTGAACAAACAAAGCAAACACAAAGAAACACGAGAAAATAAAAAAAAAATGTTGTTATATACACGGGGAATTAACATTATGCACTTGCTAGTATTATATGTTTTGCAAATCGTCAAAAGGGAGAGATTGTTGTCGTAAGCAATCTTCTGTGCTGTTTGACTAATTTTTAAAACATATACTTCTTGAATTTTACAGTTTCTCTGTTTGAAAATATGTGCAGGTTTAACAATCAAGGCCAAAGGTCAACGTAAGTCAACAATTCATATCATGACAAATTGTCTTTCATATTCTACTAATTGTCCTTCATATCTACTTGTTGTTTTTATCTTCTTCTTATTGTATTTCTTCTACCTCTAGTTGTATTTTATCTTATACATGTTGTCTTTCATCTTTTATTGGTTGTCTATAACATTTTACTTGTTGTATTTCACCTTGATCTTCTTCTAGTTGTTTTCCATCTTGTACTAGTTGTCTTTCATGTTCTACTTGTTGTCTTTCATCTTCTTCTAGTTGTCTGTCTCCTTGTACTAGTTGTCTTTCACGTTCTATTGTTTATCTTTCATCTACTTCTATTGTATTCATCTTCTTCTAATTGTCTTTAATATTGTACTGGATGTCTTTCATGGTCTACTGGTTGTCTTTCGTCTTCTTCTAGTTATATTTGATCTTGCGTTGGTTGTCTTTCATGTTCTACTGATTGTCTTTCATGTCCTTCTGATTGTTTTTCATCTACTACTGGTTGTATTTCATCTTCTTCTATTTATCTTTCATCTTCTACTAGTTGGTTTTCATCTTTTTTAAGTTGTCTTTCATCTTAAACTGGTTGTCCTTCATGTTCTACTAGTTGACTTTCACGTTCTATCGTTTGTCTTTCATCTACTACTAGTTGTATTTCATCTTCTTCTAGTTGTCTTTCATCTTGAACATGTTTTTCTTTCATGTTGTACTAGTTGTCTTTCATCTTCTTCTAGTTGTCTTTCATCTTGTACTGGTTGTCTTTCACCTCTTTCTAGTTGTCTTTCATCTTGTACTGGTTGTCTTTCACCTCTTTCTAGTTGTCTTTCATCTTGTACTGGTTGTGTTTCATGTTCTACTGGTTGCCATTCACGTTCTACTTGTTGTCTCATCTAGTATTTCATCTTCTTTTTGTCTTTCACATTGTACGTGTTGTCTTTCATGTTCAATTAGTTGACTTTAACGTTCTACTGGTTGTATTTCATTTACTACTGGTTGTATTTTATGTTCTACTGGTTGTCTTTCACTTTGTTATAGTTGTCTTTCGTCTTGTACTGGTTGACTTTCATGTTGTGTCTTTCATTTTCTTCTAGTTGTTTTTCAACTACTAATGGTCGTATTTCATCCTTTTCTAGTTGTATTTCATCTTTTTCAAGTTGTTTTTCATCTTCTACTAATTGTCTTTCATCTTTTATTGGTTGTCTTTAATGTTGTACTTGTTGTCTTTCATATTCTTCAAATTGTCTTTCATCTTGTACAGATGTTCTTTCATGTTCTACTAGTTGTCTATCATCTTCTTCTAGTTGTCTTTCATCTTGTACTAGTTGTCTTTCATCTTCTTCTAGTTGTTAGTTGTATTTCAACTTCTTCAAGTTGTCTTTCATCCACTACAGGTTGTATTTATTATTCTTCTAGTTGTCTTTCATGTTCTTCTAGTTGTTTTTTTTTTATTTGTGCTGGTTGTATTTCATCTACTACTGATTGTATTTTATCTTCTTCTAGTTGTCTTTAATCTTGTACTAGTTGTCTTTCATATTGAGTCTGGTTGTCTTTCATCTTCTTCTACTTGTATTTCTTCTTCCTCTAGTTGTATTTCATCTTCTTCTAGTTGTTTTCATCTTGTACTAGTCTTTCAAGTTCTACTTGTTGTCTTTAATTACTTGCAGTCACGTTCTACTGGTTGTCTTTTATCTACTTCTGGTTGTATTTCATCTTGTTCTAGTTGTCTTTCATCTTGTTCTAGTTGTCTTTCATCTTGTTCTGATTTTCTTTCATGTTCTACTGGTTGTCTTTCATGTTCTACTTGTTGTCTTTCTTCTACTACCGATGGTATTTCATCTTCTTCTAGTTGTCTTTCATCTTATACTGGTTGTATTTCATGTTCTACTGGTTGTCTTTCTTATTCTTCAAGTTGTATTTTTCTTTCACTAGTTGTATTTGATCTTCTTCCGGTTTTCTTTCGTCGTCCTATATTTGTCATTCATATTCTACTAGTTTTCTTTCATCTCGTACTATATGATTTTCAATTTTTACTGGTTGTCTTTCATCTTCTAGTAGTTGTTTTTTCATCTTCTTCACTGTCTTTCATCTTGTACAGTGTCTTCATTGTTCTACTAGTTGTCATTCATCTTCTTCTAGTTGTCTTTCACCTTGTACTGATTTTCTTTCATGTTGTACTTGTTGTCTATCATTTTCTTCTAGTTATCTTTCATTTTGTACCGGTTGTCTTTTAATGTTCTACTGGTTGTCTTTCATCTTCTTCTATTTGTCTTTTATCTTCTACTGGTTGTCTTTCATGTTGTCTTTCAACTACTACCGGTTGTATTTCATCTTCTTCTAGTTGTATTTAATTTTGTACTGGTTGTCTTTCATGTTCTAATTGTTGTGTTTTGATGTTCTACTGGTTGTGTTTCATGTTCTACAAGTTGTTTTTCATCTACTACCAATTGTATTTCATCTTCTTCTAGTGGTGTTTAATCTTGAACTGGTTGTCTTTCATGTTCTACTGGTTGTCTTTAATCTTCTTCTACTTGTAGTTTGTCTTCCTCTAGTTGTATTCATCTTCTTCTAGTTTTTTTCATCTTGTACTGTGTCTTTTAAGTTATATTGGTTGTCTTTCATCTTCTTCTATTTGTCTTTCATCTCTTACTTGTTGTGTTTCAAGTACTAAAGTTGTTTTTCATTTTCTATTGGTTGTCTTTTACGTTCTACTAGTTGTCTTTCATCTACAACCAGTTGTATTTCATCATTTTCTGGTTGTCTTTCGTCTTGTTCTGGTTGTCTTTCATGTTCTACTGGTTGCCCTTCATCTTCTTCTAGTTGCTAATAGTTTTTCAACTTCGTCTAGTTGTCTTTCATTCACTAGTTGTATTTCATCTTCTTCTACTTGTTTTCCATCTTCTTCTGGTTGTCTTTCATCTTGTACTTGTTGTGTTTCAGGTTCTACTAGTTGTCTTTCACGTTCTACTGGTTTTCTTTCATCTATTACGGGTTGTATTTCACCTTCATCTAGTTGTCATTCATATTCTACTAGTTGTCTCTCACCATCTACTAGTTGTCTTTCATCTTGTAGTGGTTTTTTTCATGTTCTACTGGTTGTCTTTCACAGTCTACTAGTTGTCTTTCATCTACTATTGATTATAGTTCATCTTCTTGTACAGGTTTTTCATCTTGTACTGGTCTTTCATGTTTTACTGGTTGTCTTTGATCTTTCTCTAGTTGTCTTTCAACTTGTACTAATTGTCGTTCATGTTCTACTTGTTGTCTTTCACATTCTACTGGTTGTCTTTCATCTACTACTGGTTGTATTTCATCTTCTTCTAGTTTTCTTTCATCTTGTTCTAGTTATCTTTAATGTTCTACTTGTTGTCTTTCTTTTTATTGTAGTTGTTTTTCATTTTTACTAGTTGTCTTTAATGTTCTACTGGTTGTCTTTCATCTTGTTCTAGATGTTTTTCAACTTGTACTGGTTGTCTTTCACGTTTAACTGGTTGTCTTTCATCTACTACTAGTAGCCTTTCATCATCTTCTTGTTGTCTTGCTTGTTCTAGTTGTATTTCATCTTTTTCTAGTTGTCTTTCATGTCCTATTGATTGTCTTTCATATACTACTGGTTGTATTTCATCTTCTTATAGATGTCTTTTATCATCTTCTAGTTGAATTTCATCTTGTACTGATTCTCTTTCTTCTACTACTAGTTGTATATCATCTTCTTCTGGTAGTCTTTCATCTAGTATTGGTTGACTTTCATGTTCTACAGGTTCTCTTTCATCTTCTTCTAGTTGTCTTTCAACTTGTACTGGTTGTCTTTAATCTTCTTCTAGTTGTCAGTTATATTTCAACTCCTTCTAGATTTCTTTCATCCACTAGTGGTTGTATTTACTCTTCTAGTTGTATTTCATCTTCTTCCTAGTTCTTTTTCATCTTTTTCTTGTTGTCTTTCACATTTTACTGGTTGTCTTTCATGTTCTACTGGTTGTCATTCATGTTCTACTGGTTGTCTTTTATCTTTTTCTAGTTGTGTTTTAATCTAGTTCGGGTTGTCTTTCATCTTCTTTTAATTGTTAGTTCTTTTTGAATCTCATCTAGTTGTCTTTCATCAACTACTGGTTGTATTTCATCATCTTCTAGTTGTCTTTTATTTCGAACTAGTTGTCTATTACGTTCTACTAGTTGTCTTTCATCTACTACTAGTAGTATTTCATCTTCTTTTAGTTGTCTACTAGTTGTCTTTCATCTCCTTCATGCTCTACTAGTTGAATTTCATCTTCTTTTATTTGTTTTTCATCTTGTATTGGTTGTCTTTCTTCTTCATCTAGTTGTCATTCATATTCTAATGTGTTTCATCTTCTATTTGTCTTTTATCATGTACCGGTTGTATTTCATGTTCTACAGGTTGTTTTTCATCTACTACTGATTGTATTTCATCTTTTTCTAGTAGTATTTCAACTTGTACTGGTTGTCTTTCATGTTCTACTGATTTTCTTTCATGTTCTACTGATTTTCTTTCATTGTCTTTCATATTTTTCTGGTTGTCTTTCATATTGTACCAATTATCTTTCATGTTTTACTGGTTGTCTATCATCTTCTTCTAAGAGTCTTTCATCTTGTACTGGTTGTCTTTCATGATAACTAGTTGTCTTTCATTTTCTTCTACTTGTTAGTTGTATTTCAACTTCTTCTAGTTTTATTTCATCTACTACTGGTTGTATTTCATTTTCTTGTAGTTGTCTTTCGTTTTCTTCAAGTTGTCTTTCATATTGTACTGGTTGTTTTTCATGTTCTATAGGTTGTCTTTCACAATATATTAGTTGTCTTTCATCTACTACTGATTCTATTTGATCTTCTTATAGTAGTTTTTCATTTTGTACTGGTTGTCTTTCATGTTCTACTGATTCTATTTGATCTTCTTGTAGTAGTTTTTCAACTTGTACTGGTTGTCTTTCATCTTGTACTGGTTGTCTTTCATTTTTCTCTAGTTGTCTTTCAACTTGTACTGGTTGTCTTTCATGTTCTACTGGTTGTCTTTCATTTTCTTCTAGTTGTCTTTCAACTTGTACTGATTGTCTTTCATATTCTACTAGTTGTATTTCATCTTCTTCTAGTTGTCAGTTGTATTTCAATCTCCTAGGTTTCTTTCATCCACTAATGGTTGTATTTCCTTTTCTAGTTGTATTTCATCTTCTTCTAGTGTTTTTCATCTTCTTCTTGTTGTCTTTCATGTTCTATTAGTTGCATTTCATCTTCTTCTAGTTGTCTTTCAATTGTACGAGATGTTTTTCATCTTTTTCTAGTTGTCAGTTGTATTTCAACTTCTTCTAGTTTTCTTTCATCCACTACTGGTTGTATTTCATCTTCTTCTAGTTGTATTTCATCTTCTTCGTGTTCTTTTTCATCTTCTTCTAGTATCTTTCATCTTGTACTGGTTGTTCTTTCATCTTCATCTAGTTGTCATTCATATTCTACTAGTTGTCTCTCACCATCTACTAGTTGTCTTTCATCTTGTATTGGTTGTTTTTCATGTTCTACTGGATGTCTTTCACATTCCTAGTTGTCTTTCATCTACTATTGATTGTAGTTCATCTTCTTATAATAGTTTTTCATCTTGTACGGGTTGTCTTTTATGTTTTACTGGTTGTCTTTGATCTTCCTCTAGTTGTCTTTCAACTTGTACTGGTTGTCTTCCATGTTCTCTAGGTACTTTTTCACGTTCTACTGGTTGTCTTTCATCTACTACTGGTTGTATTTCATCTTCTTCTAGTTTTCTTTCAACTTGTTATAGTTGTCTTTAATGTTCTACTTGTTGTCTTTCTTCTTCTTGTATGTTTTTCATCTTCTTACAGTTGTCTTTGATCTTGTACAGGGTTGTCTTTCAGCTTGTACATGTTGTCTTTCATGTCCTATTGATTGTCTTTCATCTACTACTGGTTGTATTTCATGTTCTTGTAGATGTCTTTTATCTTCTTCTAATTGTTTTTAATCTTAATTGATTATATTTCTTCTACTACTTGTTGTATTTTTCATCTTTTTCTAGTTGTATTTCATCTACTACGGATTGTATATCATCTTGTTCTGGTAGTCTTTCATCTAGTATTGGTTGACTTTCATGTTCTATAGGTTCTCTTTCATCTTCTTCTAGTTGTCTTTCAACTTGTACTGGTTGTCTTTCATCTTCTTCAAATTGTCAGTTGTATTTCAACTCCTTGTAGATTTCTTTCATCCACTACTGTTTGTCATTCATGTTGTCTTTTCATCTTCTTCTTGTTGTCTTTCATCTTGTACTAGTTGTCATTCATGTTCTACTAGTTGCATTTTATCTTCTTCTAGTTGTTTTTCATCTTGTACTGGTTGTCTTTCATCTTCATCTAGTTGTCATTCGTATTCTACTAGTTGTCTTTCATCTACTACTGATTGTATTTCATCTTCGTGTAGTAGTTTTTCATTTTGTACTGGTTTTCTTTCATGTTCTACTGGTTTCATATTGTTCTAGTTGTCTTTCAACTTGTACTGATTGTCTTTCATGTTCTACTGGTTGTCTTTCACATTCTACCGGTTGTCTTTCATCTACTACTGGTTGTATTTCATCTTCTTCTATTTGTATTTCTTCTTGTACTAGTTATCTTTCATGTTCTACTGGTTGTCTTTCATTTTCTTGTGGTTTTTTTTCATCTTCTTGTAGTTGTCTTTCATCTTGTATTGGTTGTCCTTCATCTTGTACTGGTTGTGTATCATGTTCTGTTGGTTGTCTTTCATGTCATATTGATTGCCTTTCATCTACTACTGGATGTATTTCATCTACTTGTAGTTGTCTTTCATCTTCTTCTATTTGTCTTTCATCTTGTATTAATTATCTTTCTTCAACTGCTGGTTGTATTTCATCTTCTTCTAGTTGTCTTTCATCATGTACTGGTTATCTTTCATCTACTACTGATTGTATATCATCGTCTTCGAGTAGTCTTTCATCTAGTATTGGTTGACTTTCATGTTCTACTGGTTCTTTTTCATCTTATTGTAGTTGTCTTTCAACTTGTACTGGTTGTCTTTCATGTTCTACTAGTTGTCTTTCATCTACTACTGGTTGTATTTCATCTTCTTTTAGTTGTCTTTCAACTTGTACTGGTTGTCCTTCATATTCTACTGATTGTCTTTCATCTTTTTTTAGTTGTCAGTTGTATTTCAACTCCTATTTTTATTTCATCCACTACTGGTTGTATTTTCACTTCTTCTTGTATTTTATCATCTTCTAGTTCTTTTTCATCTTTTTCTTGTTGTCTTTCATCTTGTATTGGTTGTCATTCATGTTCTTACTAGTTGCATTTCATCTTCTGCTAGTTGTTTTTCATCTTGTACTGCTTGTCTTTCATCTTCATTTAGTTGTCATGCATATTCTACTAGTTGTCTTTCAGCTTCTACTTGTTGTTTTCCAATTTCTTCTAGTTGTCTTTTATCTTGTACTAGTTGTATTTCAGGATCTATGGTTGTCTTTCATCTACTATTTATTTTGATTTCATCTTCTTCTAGTAGTCTTTCATCTTATACTCATTGACTTTCATGTTCTATTGGTTCTATTTTATCTTCTTGTAGTTGTCATTCAACTTGTATTTGTTGTCTTTCATGTTCTACTGGTTGTTTTTCACATTTTACTAGTTGACTTTCATCTACTTATGGCTGTATTTCATCTTCTTCTAGTTGTCTTTCATCTTGCACTTGTTGTCTTTCATGTTCTACTGGTTGTCTATCATCTTCTTCTAGTTTTGTTTTAATCTAGTTCTGGTTGTCTTTCATTTTCTATAAGTTGTTAGTTGATTTTCTACTTCGTCTAGTTCTCTTTTATTTTGTAAAGATTGTGTTTCATATTCTACTAGTTGTCTGTTACGTTCTACTTGTTGTCTTTCATCTATTACCGGTAGTATTTCATCTTTTTTTAGTTGTCTTTCATTTTATATTGGTTGTCATACTAGTTGCCTTTCATCTTCTTCTAGTTGTCTTTCATCTTGTACTGGTTATCTTTCTTCTTCATCTAGTTGTCATTCATATTCTACTGTCTTTCATCTTCTATTAGTTGTTTTTTACCTTCCAATATTTGTCTTTTTATCTTGTACTGGTTGTGTTTCATGTTCTACAGGTTGTTATTCATCTAATACTGATTGTATTTCATCTTCTTCTAGCAGTCTTTCATCTTGTACTGGTTGTATTTCATCTTCTATTAGTTTTCTTTCATATTTTTCTGGTTGTTTTTTATCTTGTTCTACTGGTTGTCTTCCATGTTCAACTTTTTTTCTTTCAACTCCTAGTTTTCTTTCATCCACTACTGGTAGTATTTCATATTTTTCTAGTTGTATTTCATTTTCTTCTAGTTGTATTTCATCTTCTTCTAGTTCTTTTTCTTGTTTGTCTAGTTGTCTTTCATCTTCTTCATGTTCTACAAGTTGAATTTCATCTTCTTCTAGTTGTCTTTCATCTTTACTGGTTGTTTGTCATCTAAAAACTAGTTGTCATTCATATTCTACTAGTTGTCTTTCATCTTCTATTAGTTGTTTTTCATCTTTTACTAATTGTTTTTTATCTTGTACTGGTTGTGTTTCATGTTCTACTGATTTTCTTTCATGTTCTACTAGTTGTCTTTCATCTACTACTGATTGTATTTCCTTTTCATCTAGTTGTCATTCATGTTCTACTAGTTGTCTTTCATTTTCTATTAGTTATTTTTCACCTTCTACTAGTTGTCTTTCATCTTATACTGGTTGTGTTTCATGTTCTACTGGTTGTCTTTCGCGTTCTATTGGTTGTCTTTCACCTACTACTAATTGTATTTCATCTTCTTGTAGTAGTTTTTCATTTTGTACTGGTTGTATTTCATGTTCAACCGGTTGTCTTTCATCTACTACGGATTGTATATCATCTTGTTCTGGTAGTCTTTCATCTAGTATTGGTTGACTTTCATGTTCTACTAGTTCTCTTTCATCTTCTTCTAGTTGTCTTTGATATTCTACTGGTTGTCTTTCATCTTCTTCTAGTTGTCAGTTGTATTTCAACTCCTCCTAGATTTCTTTCATCCACTACTAGTTATATTTCCTCTTCTAGTTGTATTTCATCTTCTTCTAGTTCTTTTTCATCTTCTTTTTGTTGTCTTTCAACTTGTACTGGTTGTTATTATGTTCTATTAGTTGCATTTCATCTTCTTCTAATTGTTTTTCATCTTGTATTGGTTGTCTTTCATCTTCATCTAGTTGTCATTCATATTCTACTAGTTGTCTTTCACCTTCTACTCATTGTTTTTCACTTTCTTCTAGTTGTATTTTATCTTGTACTAGTTGTATTTCTGGATCTATGGTTGTCTTTCATCTACTACTGATTGTATTTCATCTTCTTCTAGTAGTCTTTCATTTTATATTGGCTGACTTTCATGTTCTATTGGTTCTCTTCTAGTTGTCATTCAACTTGTACTTGTTGTCTTTCATGTTCTACTGGTTGTCTTTCACATTTTACTAGTTGACTTTCATCTACTGTTGGTTGTATTTCATCTTCTTCTAGTTAATTTTATTTGAGACATCATCATTAGGCACTCCATTGTTTAAAGAACAATGAAGAAACCTTGTCTCTCCTTTCTTCAAAACCGGCAGGAAAGACAAAACCGGTGGTAGTTATTTCAAGTGGGCACAACACCAAAGCCTGCATTTTGTTTAAAGTAAAAAATGTAAAACTTGTCTGTCCATATTCAGGACTGGCTGGACAGACTTGCTAGTGTTAATTTGTTTAAGGGTACAAACTTAACAAAACTCATGTGTTGGTTGTTTAAGGATACAATCCAACAAAGCCCATTTTATGGCGAGAGGCCTTTGTGGAATTTGTGGGTAGTTGGGGGGACCTCACTTTTCGCTCGAGACAACTTCACTCATTTGGCAGACTTGGTCCATTTGTTTGCAGAGGTTTTCACTTCAGGCATAATACCTTTTGAGATATTGCCTGTTTATAGGAGTAGTTACAACATTGCCCTGGTGATCAACCAATACATAGGCGTCTCCTTCATACACTTGCCCAATTACATATGGTCATTCCCAATTGACTGAGAATTTGGGACCTGAATGACGTCCCAATATCAGTCGCTTCGGCATCAAGATTAGATCTCCTTTACAGAATGTTCTTATCCGCACCAGTTTATCATAAGATCTTGTCATTCGGGCCTAATAGAGTTCTAAACTCTGGTGGGCGACTAGCCTCTTTTCATCCATGGCATCCAACTCATCCAATCTGAGTCTTGTGCTTTCACAAACAGACATTTCAGATAGTAAGGCTACTCTCAAGATGGGATCTCTACTTCTAGAGGTAACACAGCTTCGGGCCTGAATACTAATGAATATGGGGTTGCCTGGGTTGGGGTACGGTAGGTGGTATGATAGGCCCATAGTGCCTCATGTAACTTCTCGTGCCAATTCTTATAGTTCTTGTCTACCGTCTTCCTTAAGATTTTTATCAGAGTTTTGTTAAATGCTTAGCTAAACCATTGGATGGGGTTGTAAGCAGAAGAGTATCTCCAATCTATACCATATTGGCTGGCAAGAGCATCAACTTTGACATTCTTGAATGTTGTCCCATTATCAGATATTATTCTCCTTGGAGTCCCATACCGATAGAGTATTTGATTTCGGAAGAACTTGACCACATCAGTGGTTGTCTCTGTATCGAATTCTTCATCACTACTCACATCGGAGTATTCATTCAACATGGCCTGTAAAGCTTTTAACATTTGCTTACCTTAATTTTTGTCATTGATCAGCCTCGATTGTCGAACTTGTCTTCCTCCATCTTTGCCTCTAGGAAAAAGCTTGAAGCAAGTTTGCATAGAATGTCCTTCCTTGTGATAAATGATGCACATAGCTCTCTTGTTCTTCCCTTCACGTTTCTTGTTGTATTTTTGTTCAAATTCTAACATACCTTGAAGTATTTTTTATAGAATGAAGAATCTTTTGAGGCTTCTTGACTTATTTTGTTTAGGAAATGATCATTTGAGAATGTGATATTTGAGGAGTTAGGGTTTGGATGTTTGTTCATGTCCTCCGGCTTGTCGAAGTTTCTCTTCACAACTTCTAAGATGTGCGAATAGTTCATCCGGAGTGAATGGTTGTACTCCTGAGAGAACTTCAAGAGCGCTAATCATCGATTCCCATCTTGGTTTCCTAAGCATTACACGTAAAATCTTACCTACAACTTTATTGTTAGATATAGGTTCACCTAATTCAACAAATTCATTTTGCATTTGTAACATCCTATTATACATATCCTCAACTGACTCACCATCTCCTATATCAAACATTTCAAATCTAGTTTCTAGTCCGGTAAGTTTGGTTTGTTTAATTTGGGCATTACCTTCAAATTTGTTTATTATGGCTTCCCACATTTCTTTGGCGCTAGTTATGTTACCAAATATCATGGCTACTGATTCACTAACTACACCATAGATTGTATTTTCTGCATTGTCGTTTTCTTTCTTCTTTAATTTTGAATCGGCAGTAAGTTTGGTTGAGTTGGTCTCGGTTTTAGCGGTACCCATTTTGGACTATATCCTTCAATCACAGTTAAGTATCATTTGGGTTTTCCAATGACTAAAGTTCTTCGTCGAATTGGTTAGCATTGAAGGTTCTCTAACATATCTAGGATTGAATAGTGTCATTATTAGATCTAATATAAAGGTTCAAATTAAGTGTCTTAATTTGAAATGACCTGCTCGGATACTACTTGTTGGGCCCTAAGGCACCTAGAGGGGGGTGAATACGGGGCCTTTTAAAATTTAAAGCTAATTTATTATAACTATCGTGTGTACATTATTCTTGACGGAAACTCGAATAACGTTAAACTAACCAAGTGTGCGTAAAGTAAATAGAAGAGTAAGAGACACTTGACACGAGAGTTGTTTACGGAGTTCGGCACTAACACCTACGTCTCCGAGGCTTGGCGACCTTCAAGATGGCGCCCCTTTCTTTACCCAATGAGAAATGAGTACAAGGTGGAACCGATGAGCCCTTACAAACCTTGGGAAGTCACACGGCCCGAGCACGAAAATGGCTCATGAGCACTAAAGGCTCAAGTGTATGAATCAAACAAGATGATCACTCAAATATCAGTCTACTTCTTACAAGATATTGATTATGGTTGAGTATGCTTGAGATTGGTGTATGAATATTGAAGTTGTGTGCACAAGCAACAATGGCTTTTTCTAAATCTAAAAGGAATTTGGAATATTGCAATTGTGGGCGGCTAGAGTGATAATCCAAACCTAGATGTTGTTTCTATTTATAGGGAACTGTACAAAATCAGGTATTTGGTCTTAACTGTTGCAATGGTTGATTAACTGTTACAACAGTTGCCACCAAACTATAGGTTTGGTTGCCTGCGAAACCCTAACGGTTGTCACAACAGTTATTCTCTGGAAATTCTGGATAATTGTTGCAACAGTTGTCACAACGAAATAAATCGATTTGGTTGTGTTTGAATTATGCCGTTGCAACAGTTATTTAACTGTTACAATGGTTAAGGTAAAATACCTCATTCTCAAGCATACTTTACCAATTTTACAGATTTATAAACCTAATCTCGAGATGATGCTACTAGCTCTAATGCTTGGTTCTTCATGACTCATCCTTGATTAATTATTGCAATTCATCATGTATCCTTGATGTGTACTTTAGCAATTCATATCGTCATTAACCTGCACAATATCTCAAGACAGGAAACTGTAAAATTCAATGAATATATATTTTGCAAATCTAGTCAAACAGACAAGTAGATTATGGCACAATCCAACAGTGTGTGCATTTTGTGGGAAATCAGTATTGAAATTCCAAATATGGAGGATATGCACACTCGTAGGTCAAGGCGTCGAGCAACAGATATAACCAGTTTGCATTATTATTGTGTTGAAATGTTTTATACGGTTATTGATATGCAATTGCAAGAGCTTAATAGTCGTTTCACAAAAACAACTACCGAACTTCTTAGGTGTATTGCATGCTTAGACCCGAATAATTCTTTTTCATCATTTAACAAGGACAGGTTGCTTCAATTAGCTCAATTCTATCCCTCTAATTTCAATCAATGGGAGCTCACTACTTTAGAAAATCAATTGGTGAATTACCACATAGATTTGCAAAGTGATAATGATTTTTTGGAGGTAAGGGGCTTAGTTGAACTTTCTCAAAAGATGGTGGAAAAGAATAAACACACTGTTTGTCCTTTGGCTTACAAATTAGTGAAAGTGGCTTTGAATGTGGTGAAAAGTCGCTTAAGGAATAAAATGGGAGATCAATGGTTGAATGATTGTGTCAAACCCCAAAATGAGAATTCCAGATTAAGGCGTAATCAATCCTCGCCTCGTGTTTATTAACTCAATAAACACGCAAGGCTAAACAAATACAAATATATAACAAGTGCAGAAGCATGAATAATAACAAATAAAGCATAAGTCATACAATCCATATATAAACATACATATATAAAATCCATACAGCCCACGTCATATTATCACAACATCAACTAAAGAAAGGGATAACATGATCTATCCGTTCCGATGTATGAATCAAAATCATCGGAACTCATAAATTCTAACAAAAGTCCTATAAATACTAAATCAAACTGCGTGGTCATCGGGAATAGCTCCTGGCAAACCCTGCTACTGGTCACCAGTCTCTGTACCTAAAAATCCACAAAACAACTTGTGGGTGAGTGACTAATCGCTCAGTATGTGACCCAGAATTATCCTTTCAGGGATCCTCAGTCAAAGTACTTTTAATTGTAAATACATAAAGTCTTGTAGCGGTAATTTAAATTAATGCAATATAGTTACATAACCTAACTTATTAACGATTAAAAGAAAATATATATAGTAGATGCAACTATCCAATGATGCAATTAATCTATTATGACAACATGCAAAAGATACCCCAAAAATAAAATACAAGGAGATTATTATATTTATATTCAAATAGGAGTCCAGTACCTAAATATTGTGTGTAAAATTTAATATAATAATAGTACAGATAGAAAGTCACCCCGTGCTGTGTAAATCGGATCAAACGATCCAATAAGATATTATCCAAGTACACTATCACACCTTTCCAGTGACAGTGCCTCACTGGGCTAGTACCACTGGTACTAGCATCGCACACTAGCACAGACAAAGCCAAACCAAAAATACAGCAAGGTTGGTACAAATGCAACAGAACAGCACAGCCCACATCACGGTACCGGGTTGGTACCAGAAACAAGAAAATAAGAAGGAAACAGCGCAACCAAATATCACAGTACCGGGTCGGTACCAGAAACAAGAAAATAAGAAAGGAACAGCACAGTCTCTCGAGAATCACAGTCCACTCACGGCCAAGCCGGGAAAATCAACAACCCGTGCGAGGCTCTAATTAACTTATCACGACATTCGACAAGGCATCATCAAGCACAACAATCAACCAATTAAAAAGGGGTGCTTGAATATTTACCCATAATAGAGAGGAAATCGCAATGAGGCAAGCAAAAGGGCAAGGAGTTTTGGCCGGTACCAAGACTCGTCTCGCCTCACGGCCACCTCCAACTTCTCGCCACCTGATCAAAATAGCACCAGCCAACACTAGCTAGCGCCGAGAAAAGCAACAGAGGAGCGAATTCACAAGCGCAAACACAAATCAAAAGCCCTAGGGCTTTGATGTTCTTAATCAATAGTGGAAAACGGAAAGAGAGAGATAAAATTTTGGTTCTCAACACATGAGCAAAGAGAAAGAGAGAGAGAGAGAATCTGTAACCAATACCAAGAGAGAGAGAGCAGTATAGGAGGGGTGAGAATCTGCTGCGATCCGGGTACTGTGAACAGTACCCTGCAATCCCTGCTTTTCCAAATCCAGCTATCGAATTGTTTCGAGATGCGTGCACAGAAAAATCAGCTATCTTGAGATGCGTGCACTAAAAAGTTGGACGGCTGAATTTGGAAAAGCAGGAATTGCAGAGTTACTGTGCTCAATATTCGGATTGCAGCAGATCTCAATCCGTATAGGAGAAGCCACGGACCCCAAACAAAATCAAAACCAAAATTCACAAGTTTCAATTCCGATCTGGCATAACCATACGTGCAACGAGTCATGTTCGAATTTAATACTTATAGTTTTAATTCATTTAATTTGATCTAAGGGTTCCCGCTTGGTCAGAATTTTCATGATTATTTGTTCGCGCTAAATTCTGAATACTCGTTAAAAGTTTTTATTAGTTGCGTTTTCAATTTAACTTAATTAGTTCTAATTATTTGTTTAAAAATTCGTGTCTATAACAGTTTTTTGGTTATTTATATTGAGAAGAATGTGTTTGGTCGTGTGGATAATGAAAAAATTATGAAAATTTTGTTGAGAAGAATGTGTTTGGTCACAAGTTTTGTAACACCACGTAACTTGAGAGGATAGACGTGAGAAACGATTCAATTTCATTTTTCTATTTAGTAGGTCACAACATATTTAAATAAATTAATCTATATATCAAACTAACCCGATTCAGCCCATTGAATTTAGCGATCCATATTCACTCTCTACCAAAATAACTAAAGAGTGAGGCTACGGTGCTATGCATAGCACGGATTGGGTCCGTGCTACGGCTCAAAATTTGACTTTTCAAAATCCTAACGGTCGATCCGAACCGTTCAACATGATTATAAAATGAATATGTACATGCAAACCAAATTTTATATTTTTTCGAATTTTTTTACTATTTTTTTAGATAGGCTGTTTTTGGATGGTCCAGAATGTTTAGATCAAGTGATTTTCGAAAAAATAGTAAAAAAATTTGAAAAAATGTAAAATTTGGTTTGCAAGTACATATTCATTTTATAATCATGTTGAACGGTTCGGATCGACCATTAGAATTTTGAAAAGTCAAATTTTGTGCCGTAGCACGGGCACAAACGGTGCTATGCATAGCACCGTAGCCTCACTCATAACTAAATAAACTCCACCCACAGCCACCCTTCCAATTTTAAAATCCCGCTCCCATGTTCAAACCCCGCCACCTCAATTTGTAAACCACCGCACCCCTTGATATAACCTCTATAAATAAAACCCTAATTTCCCAAAGTTTTAATAACCGTAAGTTTTGTCTTAAATCACTCCCTGTTCTATTTGAACCCCGCCCCCTCACTCCTTTTATTTCCTTGCATCTCTCTCCTCTTTTCTTCACAGCCATCGATCAAAGAAGAAGACTCCCAAACCGCACCCATTGCCAAACTAATTGAATCTGTCTCTTTGGTTTGAAAATTCTGCATTAAGGTACTCAAGACTACGTTATTTGTTGATTTGATTAGAATATGATAAGAATTAGAATAGGTTGATTTTTATAAATAGAATATAATAGATTCATGAACGAATCAATAAGTAGATTTATGTTGAGTAAAATAATTTTTGGTTCGTTAATTATTTTCATTTTCAGAAGAAATTATTTTCGATTATAATAAAATCTGAAAAATATGTCTTATGATTTCATAAGTTTATTATTTAATTGTTGATTATATTAATACTTAAGTTCTTATCTCTTGAATCAAGTGTTATTAATTTAACATATGTTTCATAATTAAATTGTGACAGGCGTAATTATTTATATAAAACATTAGACAATTCATTTTATATATATTTTAAAGTTTCATATATGACTTTAAACCTTAAATAAACAATATCAAACATATGTATCAAGATAGTAGTATAATTATGTTAGATTTCTAGACAATTAGAAGTAGCCAATAATAAGTATATTAAAATCTGAAAACATAAATTGTCAATAGGTATTGCTTTAAGTATATTAAAATATGGAAAATTTCTTTATTAGCAAGTATTTTGTTTATTAGTAAATATTAGAAATGAGTATATTTTCTTCAAGTTACAAAATCTGGAATTAAATTTTCTTATTTAACAATTACTACCTTCTATTATATAATCTGAAAATATAAATCATTAATAAAGTATTTCTTTCGGTCTATTAAAATCTGAAACTATGTTATATTAATTTTACTTAATTTTCTTATGAGATCATATAATATGATATGTAATTTATTTTAATAAATTCTGAAATATTTTGTGATCATGAATATTAATTCAGAAATCATGTTTCGTAGTCTAGGTCCGAGTGCCGAAGTAAGGAGAAGTATAGAGACAACAGTGAATTGCCCCACAACAACAGGTGCGGGTTTCCTAGAATTTGTAAAATTATTACTTATCGTTTTGTGTGCATTTATTTTTCATATAGTTGAATTATGCATGTTGAATTCGAACAACCATTTGACTTTGTTAGAAAATATTAAGATATGATTATTCGTTTGGTCAAAGGACTATGACATGCGTGATGTGCTAAATGAATGAACGTTCCATGAACAGATAATTAAAGTGAACAGGAGCCGATATGCTTGCGTATCGGAATGTATACATTGGGTCCGGTGTTCGACTAGACCCCTCATTAACGTGACTGTAGGCGAAAGCGGTCCTGTCACAGATTGGATTGTAGGCTGATGGGGTCCTATCATGAACGTGATTGTAGGCGAAAGCGGTCCTTTCACGGACGTGATTGTAGGCGGAAGCGGTCCTGTCACGAACGTGATTGTAGGCGGAAGCGGTCCTATCACAGTCAAGATCTAGCGGAATATGAATTCGCCGTCTAGTGAGACAAATGAAATGGATTAACTGAAACTTGAAAGTGAATAACGGTTTAAATATGTATGATTGCATTACATTAGAGATACTTGTGCATTTATTTTATCATATTTTATCTATATCATATTTGTGAGAATTAAGTAGATTTTACAAACTCCGGGCTGTAACTGAATCCCGCACTGAGAGAATGTTCAAATCTCTCACCCGTTCCATATTTATATGGGTTCCAGGTAATGATGAAAAGGCGCCAGAGGAAGGTCGTGAGTAATAGCAAGCGGAAAGATCCATGTTAGATTAAATGTCATTCATGTTTGCTTTTATGTCGTGTGTTTATTTTTCTAGAAAAATTGGTACATTTGAACAAGCATGGTTGTTATCGTATTCTAACCATGTTTGTCGTGACCACTGTTAGACTACTTTTGTTATTATTGTAAGACTCTATTTGTGAAATTAAATGTGGCATTTATGGATGTTATTGATAATGTATGTAATGTGTGTACGCCTTACGTAGCAATACGTGGCGGGTTGTCTCAGGGTGTGACAAGTTTCAATTCCGATCTGGCATAACCATACGTGCAACGAGTCATGTTCGTTGAAAATTTTCATAAATTTCATGTCCAAAAAAATTATGAAAATTTAACAATTCAACAATTCATCTATTAAGCTGGTTTAAAAACCGTTGTTTTTCAATGCTGCAGAAATTTAATAAAAACAGCAGTTTTCAAATCATCTTAATAAATAGTAAAAAAATTTCAAATAATGTGAAATTTGGTCTCCAAGCACATTTTAATATAAATTGAATATCTAACTGTTTGGATTGACTGTTTGGACTTTGAAAATCAGAGAACCGAATCGTTTGTTCCTGAGTCTAGGAACAAACGTTTTTATATTAGCCATTCTCTCTCTCTCTCTCTCTCTCTATATATATATATATATATATATATATATATATATATATAGAGTAGAACTAGGGTGCTCTTGAGTTCACCAAGCCCTTGGTGAACTCAAGTTCAAAACTCATCGGATCGGCTTCAAACGACGAATCCGACCGTTGAAACCCGTCTACCTTACGAGTGATGCGTCTACATGCAAAAAATTTAAATTTTGAAATTAATTTTGTATAGAGTCAAGTGGTCAAAAAACGTCAAAAAATGAATGCATTAAAATTAATTTATTAACCTTCTAATTTTGACCACTTGACTCTATGCAAAATTAATTTCAAAATTTAAAATTTTTGCATGTAGACGCATCACTCGTAAGGTAGACGGGTTTCAACGGTCGGATTCGCCGTTTGAAGCCGATCCGATGAGTTTTGGACTTGAGTTCACCAAGGGCTTGGTGAACTCGAGAGCACCCTAGTTGTACTATATATATATATATATAGAGGTTGGCTATTCTACTTCCATAAGCATATGCCCACATATGCTTATAACTCATTTTTGCTTTTACAATGTTCAAATGGTCGATCCGAACCGTTCATCTTGTTCTCCATATTAATATGTGCTTGGAGACCAAATTTTACATTTTTCTGAATTTTTTTACTATTTATTAAGCCACTTTGAAAATTGTTGATCATATGGTCCAGAATTTTGTTGCACTGTTTTTACTGTTCACCCGGATCAACAATTTTCAAAGTGGCTTAATAAATAGTAAAAAAATTCAGAAAAATGTAAAATTTGGTCTCCAAGCACATATTAATATGGAGAACAAGATGAACGGTTCGGATCGACCATTTGAACATTGGATACGCAAAAATGAGTTATAAGCATATGTGGGCATATGCTTATGGAAGTAGAATAGTCAACCTCTATATATATATATATATATATATATATATATATATATATATATATATATATATATATATATATTGAGATAAATGTAAAATTTTTTTACTATGTATGTCAACAGTTAATGCTGTCAAAAAAAGATGGATAATGCTGTTAGAGCATTAGCTCTTGACGAAGTCAAAAGTTACTCTTGAATATTGTTACAAATTAATAAGACAGTTAGAAAAAACTATGGTAGCTTATTTTTCTTTATAAAAAAAGTAACCTCTCATCTCATATGTTGGTTTGTCTGTTCTCCAACTTTACGGAACTTATTGGATGGTTTCAAACATGTTTGGACCGTTTATTTCAGATTAGACTGTCCAGATTGAACCCGTGCATTGTCCAATTCTAGTTACTTGTACATGGCCAGGTCTGATATATACTATAGTTCAATCTGAAATGAGCAATTCAGACTTATCTCAAATCATCCAGTGATTTTCATAAACTAAATTTCCGTAAATCAGAGAGTAACTGAACCCCTTCGGTTTTGCGATCTTATATTAGCAAATAATAATACCCTTCTACCCAACTCTGTTCTGCTAGATTCCTAATTTTACACCAGATAATTTGACAATACATGATATCTAATGGTTATCTGACAACGTGGAAGCCTCTAATTGGATTGGAGAGTTGAGAAGGAAGGCATAGGAGTTCGCCAAAAATAGCATGTAAAACGACAATAGTAGAAATAATGTGAAAAAAAAAATGTGGTTTTTGTTTTACGAGACTGGCTCCGATGTGTTCAGTTTAGTTGGTTGTTTGACCATTTGAAATTTAAACAAATTTTTGAATTAGCAATAGAGCTAACCAAATTAGTTTAGTTTCATGATGTAAATTTTCTCCTTTTCTAGCTAACTGGTTTGCTGCTAAAAAAATTGGAAAAAAAAAAAGGAAAGTGAAGAGAAAAGGGAAGGGATGCAGATACCGGGGATTCATCATGCACATCATCTTCCTAGTATGAGCCCCGCAAGGTTATCAGGATCCGCAATGTGGCACCCACCGGCGGAGCTTGCTATTGCCGACCCAGCGAGGGTGACAACAGCAGTTGCAGTAGAAAAAGACAGGAATAGTAATTTCGCAGTGAAGTGGGCGATCGAGAACCTCCTCTCTGCCAATCTCAATCACAGCCTTATACTGGTCCACGTCATCAACCGTCATGCTCATCTCAACCGTAGGTACCTCTCCCTTTCCTCAGTGTTCATTTTGATCCTTACTTATTGGTCTCTTTTTTCAAATTTCAAAGGTCTGGAGATTCTAAACCCATAATCAAATATCCTTATTCAGTAAGAAAAGGAACCTTGATTTGCTTATGAATATGCTCTATCTTGTATTTATATTTCATCTTTGCTCTTAGTACAAAGTAAAATATAGGTAAAGAGAGTTTTTGCATATAATAGATGTGATTCATAAATATGCAGACGGGTTTTCGACTACAAATGTAAGCGAAGGCTTGACAAGAGAGATGTTAGACATGGAAATGTCGCAGTTATTTCTTCCTTTCAGGGGCATGTGTGCGCGAAAAAGAGTAAGTGACGAACAAGATTGCTTCAATTAGAAAATTTTCTCTTTAATTTCATGTGCAATTTTCAATTGCTTGTGTTCTAGCAACAAGGTAACCTATTTAGTTGATATATGATTCTGAGACTAGTATAGTTAACAACATTGTAATACACACAATTTCAGTTTTTTGTAATTATATACACCAAATTTGTTGAGCCAAAGAGACTATTAATCAACTTAAACAAGAGTGCCTTCCACTTTTGTAATGAAACAGGTACAAGTCACAGAAGTGGTTTTAGAGGAAACTGATGTAGCAAGAGCCCTTGTTGAATTCATCAATACAAGGACCATCCAAAACATGGTGCTTGGCGCCTCCCATCGGCTGCCCTTCTTGAAGTCTCTCCCTCTCTCTCTGTTTTCTGTTTCTCTCTTTAGAAACTCAAATCATATTCATTTTCTTTTCTTTTTTGCAAATGTTGACAATAAGCGGAATTTATTATGCTACCAGGAAATTCCGAGCTGCTGATGTGCCGACAAGAGTTGTGCATCATGCACCTGATTTCTGCACAGTTTATGTTGTTGCAAAAACTAAAATCGTAATGAATCGTCAGGCCAAAAGCTGCTCGGTTCCCCCAAGTGGCTTTCCTCCTCGCCATCTGGCACAACAATATGTTGAGCATGAGGATCCTGTTAGGTCTCTCTCTCTCTCTCTCTCTCTCTCTCTCTCTCTCTTGATCTCTTTTTTTAAGAATTTGGCATAGGCTGCCAAGGGCATCATCAATTAATAAAAAAAAAATAGTGTTTTACAACTCTTGAAAGAAAAAACACAGTACCTCCATGCTCTTCTCATCCATTTTACACACACACAAGCTTCTGGGTGGAGGGAGACTACACAGTACCGATCTTAATTATTTTGTAAAATTCTAGTTGGTATCAGTGTACCAGTCATTTCCAGAGACAACACTGGACTTCTCACTGCCTTTAATATAAAATCATGCTTAAACTTCAGAGCCTGAACAAAGTACAAATTTAAGAAACTTAGAAACATAAGGTCAGAAAAATAAACAGCAAGTTCCGACTCAGATACAACATTTGATTTTTATCGTAATGTGATATTGCAACTCTCTCAGACTACTCAAATTTTATCATTTTTTATCAAATACAGAACACCCTTCAATCGAGGCGGGCATAGAGGCCCGCTGCCACCACACCTAGAAACTACATTAGCACCTGATAGGAACTCTTTAGAGAGAAACATTGATCCATCGAGGCTAGTGCGGGATCGGTCACTCCATGCTACACGTACCATGCCTCCACATGATGTGGTCGACCATAATTACCGCACACAAAGGCGTCCATCTTGCCGTGACTCTGCTTCAGAGGATCTTGATTTCCTGGGAAATTCCCTTGGATTTCAATCCATTGATTTGAACGAGCAGTTAGAATTTACATCGTGCTTGTCAGACAACTCTCATGGAACAAACTCTCCAACTAGTGTAAGTCGATATTTATATGAAATATATCAATCTTTGGCAGTACACGTATGCGTACCTGATGGAAAAAAAAAGGATCAATCTCTACCAAAAGGTTGATGTGCTTCCAGTTTCTTATTTTTTTTTTCATAAGAAAATAATAAAAAGAAACAGAGTGAGAGATAGAGGAGACTAGAGTTCTTTCCTGCAAGAATGATAGAATTTTCAGTTTATGATTAATTCTTTTATCCTTTATTTGTATACTTATCATTTGGTTTTTGTAAAGTCGCAAAGGGACTTGGAAACAGAAATGAGAAGGCTTAGGGTCGAGCTGAAGCAAACTATGGACATGTATAGCGCTGCTTGCAGAGAAGCAATGTCTGCTAAACAAAAGGTCAGAGTTCAAATTGAGATGTTGATATAATTACTTCCTAATGGAAATATGTCTAAGGGAAAAATCATCAACACTAAGAATTTAAACGAACAAAATATCAAAGATTATGAGATATAAGCAAAAAAAAAAAATATTATTTTAAGAAAGTCAATGTTGGTACTCTCAGGTACAAGAGCTAGCGCAATCGAAGTTGGAGGAGGCGAAGATAATCGAGGAGGCCAGGAATGCCGAAGAGGCAGCAAAAAAACTCGCTGAGATGGAAAAAATGAGGGCATTGGCAGCAATGGAATCAGCCGAGAAGGCGAGACGAATTGCCGAATTGGAAGCACAGAGACGGCACCATGCAGAGATGAAGGCAAGGCGCGAGGCTGAAGAGAAGATAAGAGCGCTGGATGCACTGGCCCACAATGATGTCCGATACAGGAAGTACAGTATCGATGAGATTGAGTTTGCCACCGATAATTTCTCAGAGAAGATGAAGATTGGTGAGGGCGGCTATGGACCCGTTTATCAAGGTTCATTGGATCATACGCCCGTTGCGATCAAGGTCTTGAGGCCAGACGCAGCACAAGGAAGGAAACAATTTCATCAAGAGGTATTAACTTGTAAAGATATGCAGATTGTAATGACTAATGAAAAGTCCATGTTATGCTTTTAATATTTTTTGTTTTTTTTTAGAAAGAAAAACTCAGCACCCAAAATTCCATTGTTGTACATTATTCTGGTAACATAGTATTAAACAAGTATAATCAAAGAAGAAACAAACAATGCTTGTTTTATTTCATTTGCTGACATATCGCAAATATCAACCCAATTTGGAACTTTCTGTCTGATACTCCGATAATCGGAGTAAAACTGGGTACACAAAAATTAAAAAAAGTTCTATCAAAATCCAGGTTGAGGTGCTGAGTTGCATAAGGCACCCGAACATGGTGCTGCTACTCGGTGCATGCCCCGAGTACGGGTGCTTAGTTTACGAGTATATGGACAACGGGAGTCTAGATGATCGTTTATTTCGCCGCGGAAACACCCCACCGATACCATGGAGCGTGCGGTTCAAGATTGCAGCTGAAATCGCCACCAGTCTGCTCTTCCTCCATCAGACAAAACCAGAGCCATTGGTTCATCGGGATTTGAAGCCGGCTAATGTTTTGCTTGATCATAACTACACGAGCAAGATATCTGACGTGGGTCTCTCAAGGCTTGTACCACCATCTGTGGCTGACAGCGTGACTCAGTATAGGATGACCTCGGCTGCTGGGACCTTTTGTTATATTGACCCAGAGTACCAACAAACCGGCATGTTAGGTAAACATCTTTATTTCACTGGCCACTGATTCTGATACCAATATAAACTTAGTTTATACACTATCAACTTTATCCCCTTTTTGTTTGGTTAACTAAACCCTAAACCATAATTAGGTACAAAGTCAGACATATACTCCTTAGGCGTGCTGCTGCTGCAATTAATAACTGCAAAACCACCAATGGGTCTGACACACCATGCGGAAAGAGCCCTTGAAAGAGGAACTTTTGTAGAGTTACTGGACCCCACAGTGCCAGACTGGCCCATCCAGGAGATTTTGGGTTTTGCCAGGTTGGCACTCAAATGTACTGAACTGAAGAGGAAGGACCGACCCGAACTTGCTACCGTCATCCTGCCAGAGTTAAACCGGCTTAGGAATCTTGGTATTGCACATGACGCCGGTGGAAGTGTCTGCAGTGAAACCAGCTCACCTGGGTTCAGCGGTACCGGTCCCTCTTCAGTTGATCAGGTAAATTCTGTAATACAAGTTTGATTGAACAAATTGTAGTAAATAAAAATAAAATGTATGTGGGCATGCTTAAACAAAACCCAAAGACAACAGAAAGCCCAGAATGGTATATAGTTAGCATCATAACAGTATATTCTGATATTTCTCTGCACACTTTGAAGTCTCCATCATACTACTAGAACCCCGTATTAACCCTTGGGCTTGGGATAGGCAGAATCCATATCACCTATACCTGACCATTACATGACAACTCCGAATTACCCATTGCATCCAGATTAGTTCTTGCACGGATCTCAAAACAGACAAACAGCTTGGATGTATTAGGGGGATCAAAGAATTAGGTAGCTGAGAGGATGAAAAATCATGATTTTAATCCTGTAATAGCTTCTGCATTAGGATCATTTTTTCTATGACTTAAAAGGTAGGACTCTTAAGTGATTGCTAATTTCCAAAGTATTTTTTTTCCGCTTTGATATCATTTTTGTGTTGACATGCTTTCTTCTCTTGTAATAATTCCAAAATCAGGGGAAGTCGGAAGGTGTTGGGACAGTAGAGAACTGACATTAAAGGAAGACAGAAGAGGCGCATTGTTTGAATTCCGCCTTAAAATTATGTAAATATTTTCAAGTCTCGTAGTAGTTTGCACCAAGGGATACGAGCAAATGTTTTGAGAAACCCATTTGAGTTTGACATATATTCTGCATAAAAAATGTAATTATTCAAAACTGAAAACTCACAACAATTTGGTACACAATAAAATTTTGATAGTGTTGGAAACTTGGAATGTGCAAGTAGGAACACTATGATGGATATGAAGTTCTATGTTTCATGGATAAATACTTGCCAACTAATTACAATCCATGTGGAAAAAAAATGTTCCAGTGTCAGGTACATACAAAAGTGGATTATGTTCAATTGAGTAAAATGATAGTGACAGTATTTTTTTTTTTTTTCCTTGCCTTCCAAATTACATGGATTTCCTAATTTATTGTGGGGACTCAATTGGTCTGTGCATTACATCACAAAACACAACTAGTCAAGAACACATAATGTTATCTTTTGTCCAACTATGAATATTCAAATAAATCACTACATCAAAACAACATAGGTTAGTCATACAAAATGCTAAGACCAACTGAAACTCAGATCTTACATGTACAGTTCAAAATTTGCTCTATAATCCACTAATCATGCACACCAAGAGCACCGAGCTCATAAATAGAGGAAAGATAAAGCAACTGACAGAGCATCAGGAACAAATCCGTCACTGCCGACCCCTCTCCTCTTTGAACTTACCCCTTCCAACCACCTGATTAACAAAAGATATGCACAAAAAGAAGCTCAAACACTACAGTTGCATCCTGCAGTTGCAAGCAAGGGTACTTACATGCAATTCATGGTAATCAAGTGAGAGATTGACCAGCCCACTCCCGGCCCCGCTTCTTCATCTTGGCTTGCATCTTGTTGAACTTCTCTTTTCCTTTTTCCAAGAGAGGATCAAACACCACATAGTCATTAGGGTCATCCTTCCTTGCCATTTCATTCTACAACAACAACATATAAGGAAAAAAGAAACAAATCAAATACCTCCTAGTATTCAACTGATATCTTAGCATATGTTGTAATTCATGTCATTATTTACCTTTCCAGAAGGGTCACGAACAAATTGCAATTTGGCGGATTTCCATCCTAAAAGATCTTCATCATTTTCATTTTCATCCCTCGACTCTTTGTTATTACTTCCACTGGCATCAGCCAGTTTATTGGACAAAGAGAACTTGAATCTCTCCAGTCTTGCAAGAGTCTTTTAAAAAAACAAAGACAACTTGATCAGAATTGAGTTATGAAAATTCTATAAGGGAACTATGTAAATAGACACATACAGTGTCCTCACGGCCTTGGTGACGTCGCTTCCTCTGCTTTTGCAATTGTCTCTCCTGCTCAGCTTTATTTAATAATTGCATGTCAGAATCAGCCTTGGCAAATCTTTCAACTCTTGCCTCTGACCCGATGCCCTTTTTCTTAAGTGACAGTTTCCCAGCCTTGTGTCCATCCTCGTCAGACTCTTCAGAGTTGTCAGAGTTTTTCCTGATATCATTTGGTACAAACACATCAAAAAAGTCCAAACAAGTAAAATTGTTTTGAACAAATAGAAAATAAAATAAAGTGCTTCATACTTTCTTGGAGGTGGTGACTTCTGACGAGCTTTACGATTTATTTTATCTGCAAATAGATTTATACATATATTAAAAAAAAACAGAAATGCCTAAAAAGAACAGACAGAACAAGATAACAGAAAGGGATAGCATAATTTCATGCCTATAGATGGCTTGTCTTTAACAGTTGCATCTCCTAGATCTCTACGCTTCTTGAGAATTTGAGATCGCATCCTCATATCAAACATAAGGCCATCATCATCGTCGTCGTCGTCATGTAAATCATCATCATGTCTTTCCGTATCTCTAAAGTCGTTCTTCTTTGAGCTTAGAGACTCTCTAACTGATAAAACTGTTTCCTTTTTCTTCTCAACTTGTTCATCAGTCTGCGTATTTAGACGTTTAGATGCTTAGATATAACAAATAAGGCTAAGAATATTTAATCAATACCATAACACAGAATAGGAAACATTAATTATACCAATTGTTCCTTCTCCGGGTCCTCTTTGAGAAACCGAGGGTCATTTAGCACATCATGTATGCTTTTAATTTTATCTTTTACAACCTCAGCCTCTTTCTCTTCCTCCTCTACCTCTTCACCAAAGGATAGCACATTTAGCTGCCTGTATAAAAATGAAGGCTTCTAAATTTCAAACTTATCCTTTTAAATGCAAATTTAAATTCACAAGTTGGTATTTTCAAATGAATAATAGAAGAGGTAGAAATTACGTACTTAACTGCCTTTTTCTTCTCTTGCTTTACCTCGGTATCAACTTTAGTGGGTAGCTGAGGCTTTTGTCGAGGTACTATGTCATCAAATGGGTTCCACAAAACCTTATAAATATACAACAACAACCAAGCCTTTAGTCCCAATATATATTTAGAATAAATTATACATCTAAAAATCAATAGGTAAAAGGAGCATCATATGGTTTGATTCATATAAGAAGTAATTACCTCAACAGAAAGGATTTTAGGTGGCTGTAAAGGCCGGTCATCTTTATCTGCGTCGACTTCTCCCAATCTCAATAGATTATAAATTGAATCACCAGTCACCTACAGATTTTCCAAACAAGCCCAAAGAAAGCTTCAGTTGTCATAGATTGTGCGTTTAAGTCTCACATTGACTCCATCAAACTTTTAAGCCATGCCTAGATTACATTCGAGGTACAAAAAATTGGATGATTGCAAACAGGCCATGAAAGGAAAAGGGCTAAATTCTCAAGCCTGGTAGAATACCTCACCAAAGCAGTACTGAAATCAGGTCTGGCACTCCAATCAAAGGTAGAAATTATACCTTCCCAAAAATAGTACTTTTCTTATCAAGCCATTCGCACCGATCAAGTGTCATGAAAAATTGGCTCCCATTGGAATGGGGTGTGCCAGCATTTGCACAAGCAACCAAACCTCTATGGTTAAATCGAAGCCGAGAATGAAATTCATCAGCAAATGGTGCTCCATATATGCTCTCACCACCTACAAATTGCACAGACCTAAGGTTATCAGAATTAAGCAAACATTTGTACTTGTGCTCCTCAATTTCTTCCGAATCAGGAGAAAAGGATAATGTAAATTTGACGATACCAGTTCCGGAGCCGGTGGGGTCGCCGCCTTGGACGAGAAATGACTTGATTACACGATGAAAAATGGTGCGGTCGTAGTACCCCTCCAAGCAGAGCTGCACGAAATTTCGTACAGCCTTAGGCGCCTCCTTGGGCCACAGCTCTATGTCGATTGGGCCCATGGTCGTCTTCACCACCACCTTCCCCTTCGTCGGCGGCTCTAACACATAAATCGTCGACATCCCTCTCTCTGAGTCTCGAGTCTCGACTGTCGAGTATAGCGAGAGGCGATCGAGTCCGGGATTTGCTTTGTTCTTTGGAGAGCAGCTTGGGTCCGATGGGTTTAGGACCGTCCGATCTGACATAAGATTCGAGCGCACGAATTTTGAAGCAGACGCGATGCGGGCGCGAATCTTAATGCATATTGGACGGGCATCGAACTCATCGAACTCACATTGAGTCCGATGGGCATCGGACCCAAATTGACCTCTGTTCTTTGACCTGACTCCACCGCCTTTAACCCAATTTTTACGAGATGTTTGGAAAAAAATCATGCATACCCCTGCAAAATCTTAAAATATGAAGCATACCACTGTCAGAACAAAGCAAGCAAATTGACTCGCATAAAGCAGCTTGATTTATACCTTTTCTTTTTTCTTTTTTTGATTAAAAAGGCCTTAAGTTCATTTCATTACTGAAACTTTTAAGTTACAGAAAATGTTAATCAAGTATATCTCACATCCAAAATGATATCCCGAGCACAGCACTATATATCCGAATGCCATATAAGGCACCAGCAAGATAAAGGAAGCCACAACAGGGCTGAAGCTAAGCCACACACAGGGCTAATAAAAGTAGTACTAAAGTTTGGCAAAAGAAAAACAGAAATAGCCAGTGTTCAAGCATCGTCCAAATTGATTTCCCTGTCATAAAGCACGATCTGCCCAGCATCCTCCAACATCGAATCTGCATCAGTCGGGTGCCAGATGTTGATGGGAATCGCATCCGTATCCACCGGGAGCCACAGAGTAGTCTCAGCCTTAATCCTTGGCGTCACATGACCTATCCAATAGTTAATCAAAGATAGAATGAGAAATATGATTTGCTTGGGGATTTAATGGTATTAGTAGTAAAACAGATATCGTTTCGGTGTTCCCACAAAGTCCAACAAACAGCGCTAACAACTAATAAAAAACCAATTTTAGATTGAGTTGGTAATTGATTTGCAAAGTAAAGAATGTCAGAAAGCTTATTCCAAGAAGGACTGAGGCTCTGGCATGCGCCCAACCAGAACCAGACTTGCTTGGCGAGGGAGCATCGAACAAATAAATGATCCATCGTCTCAAGTTGATCACAGAATTGGCAAGTAGTGATTCCTGTCCACCCTCGCTTAGTTAATTTATCCTTTGTGAGAATTTTTTTTTTTTGGGTAAGCCACATAAAAAATTGTATTTTCAAAGGTATAGGTAAGGACCACCACAGTAAAGAGGAAGTTTTCCTCTATAATTAAGCAATTTATAAAGGAACCGAACTGTAAATTTTTCATATTGTTTCCATCTCCAACGTAGCTGATCGTGAGCATGTGTAAAAGATGTTTGACTAACTATGAGTAAAATGTCTAACCATTCTCTATAAATGATCTCGGTAAAATTTCTACGAAATCTAATGCTTTGACCTTGGGAGTGAATAACTTCCTGTAATGAAATTGCAGGGTTAGAGCATATCTCAAAGAGGTGAGGGAATCTAGAGGCAATGGAACATGGTTGGAATCAGATATCTGACCAGAATAGGACGGAGGTCTGGACCCCTGGAGTATATGAGGTACTAACCCGACCTAAGGGGTCAAGAGCTGTAATAGCTGACCAAAATGCAGAATATAGAATTCGACATGTGTGAGAATAATATTTGGCTAAAATGATGTGTTTCCAAGTACTACGATAGTTAGGGTCATGAAATTTCCACCACCATCTCATTAGTAGAGAGAGATTCATTTGTTTCAAATCTAGAATTCTTTATACCTTTTCTTTTCAAAAGAAAAATAGTGATAATTTATGAAAAGAAACATTCAGATATTGGTCTATTAATTTAATTAAAAGAATCAACTTAATCCTTAATCTTTTAATTCCACCCAATAGGTCATTAAATTTTTGTTTAAGTTGGTCTTTTACTTTCGAAGAAGGACAAATTAGCCCACAAGTTATTTGCACCAAGTTAGCGTTTTAACTAAAAATAAAAGGCTGAGTTGTGGTTTAGTTAAGCCGGATGAAGATAGAATAAGCTGGTTTTTAAGCTAGTCTAAATTGGCCTAAACTAACTCACATCTTCAGGTAGTTTAATTTTATTTGAGCGGTTATGTTAGCGCTTTGGATCAACTGTTTGAACTTTGAAAACGAAGATAGAGATGTGGGGTATGGTTGAGGCACAAAACCAGTGATGCATTTTAATCATATTCTTATTTTTTTTTTCAATCGCTTTTTAAGAAATGTAAATAAGCAATTATTTTTGCTTCCATTTAAACATAAAGAAACTTATAAATTTTAACTTTCTAAAATGTACTACAAATAAAATATCTATCAAATTGTACTACAAATAAATAAACTTTTTGTTCAGCAACTTAATATATTTTTGACAAAATAAATTGGTATACATATAAGTTAGAATAAAACAAGTTTTGCTAATTACAATGTGTATCACTAAGATGAAAAATTAATTTGTACACAACTTGTTTTCTTGTACAATTTTTTTCAATCAAAATGAAAAAAAAAAGTACGAAGAACAATTTTATTATTATATTAGATTAGTTGTTTTTCTCAAAAATTATGACAAGAAAACTAAAAATAATCATAAGAATAATAAACCATTATTTATTTATTCGACGCTAATGTTTTTTTATCAAAAAGCTTAAGTGTATTTCTTTTGTATAGCAACATAAAGATGAAAATTATCAAGAGAAGACCTTTTTGCATTCTAAACTAATAAACAAGTCAAATGATTAATTATATTCAAAACTACGCTCCCTTAAAACAAAATATATATTTAATGTGTTGACTTCTATGTAAACCACAATATTATTTCAATGAAAAACAATAATTGTATAAAGCTATACAAAATCTACAATGTCTTGGCTGCAAAGAATCTAAACAAAATGTGAGGGAATGGAGTAGGATAAGATAAGCAAATCATCTGCAATTATTGCAAATTGCAATTTGAAAAATTAAACAAACAATTGAAAAAAAATAAAAATAAAGAAACAATGTTGAAAATATTGGTCACTTAACATGTCATGTGATATTACCGTATTGATTTGTACATGGATGGACTTAAAATTTCTGTCAGGATAGGACAATAATCAGATTCAAACTCATTAGCAAATGTAACTCTAATTGATTTTAATGTTCTAACTTCAAAGTATCAATGTAACCAATCACAATCAATTATTCATAAAACAAAAACAAAAATCGAGCTTTCATCTACTAGAAAACAAAACAAAAATTAGGTTTGTGAATAGTCTAGGAGCTCTAAATTCATAAAGAGGAATGATTGTCCCACAAGTATCTAAAGAGGAACAGAGGATCAATCACACAACAAAGAGTAGAACTAGGGTGCTCCTAAGCTCACCAAGTCCTTCGTGAGCGCGACTCTAAAACCTATCAAATTGACTTCAAACGACATTTTCAAATCGTTAGATGTTCAATCTATATTAAAATGTGCTTGGAGACCAAATTTTACATTTTTTGGAATTTTTTTACTATTTATTAAGATGGTTTGAAAATCGCTGTTTTTATTAAAATTCTGCACCATTGGAAAACAGCGATTTTCAAACCATCTTAATAAATAGTAAAAAAATTCCAAAAAATGTAAAATTTGGTCTCCAAGTACATTTTAATATAGATTGAACATCTAACGGTTTGGAAATGTCATTTGAAGTCAATTTGATAGGTTTTAGAGTCGCGCTCACGGAAGGGCTTGGTGAGCTTAGGAGCACCCTAGTTCTACTCCACAACAAATATCATGTCAAACAAGCCCATCGTCAATTTTACAGAAATAGAGATGTGTGATGTTGAAAATTTTCGTTGAAAATTTTCCCTTTTGTGTTGCAATTTTTCGTTGCACGCATGTGATCGATGGGATGCAAACTATTGACATCATTTCCAATAAATTTTTACCAGTAGAATTAAGAAGATATTTCAAAAATTTTCAGTTACATATTTTAATCCCATTACCAAAGAATGAGCAGAGGTGAATTGTGAGAATTACACGGAACAGGGGCGGACCCACATGGTACCAGGGGCAGCTGCTTCTTCTGGATTTTGAGTTTTAGTGGAGATCTATCGGTCCCGACCGACTTTGTTCTCCTCAGAAAATTTTTTGCCCCTCTCTCGATGTTTGATTTGTAATTCGGATTAAATATAGAGTTAAAATTGAAATAAATTTGTTGAATTTTGATTGGTAATTAGAATTATAAGTTAAAGCATCATAAATTATAAGTCAAAGCATTGGAAAGTATAAGTTAAAGAATTATTTTTTACCGAGTACCCAATTAGTTAATGAATTTAAACCCGATTCGATATTTTTTTGCCCCCTGACGAAAGTCCTGGATTCGCCCCTGACACGTAAGACATTGTACTCATAAACCGAGCCAAGATAATTAGCAGGATAGGATAGAGTAAAATTTTAGAGTGAGACATAATTTTATAATTATTTTTAATATTATTAAGTATATTTTTATAATTATTTTCTGAAATAATACATAATTAATTAGAAGCATATTTTGAGAAACATTTTCAAGGGCAGCAAAAATTTTATAATATTTTTTATTCTGACCGAAGTAAAAAATAGAGGCATAGTTTGAAATTTTGTTGAGTCAGAGATAGACAAGTGTCCATTTCTGACTCAAAGTAACTCCCGGCATTTTTATTATATCCAAAGTTAATTACAAATTAATAAATATACCTAGACTCTCTCGATTTTTCGAAAAATGTCGAAATCGGTCAGAATCTGGTCATTTTTTTTTTAGAGACACTATGAAGAGCAAGATAATGAAATCTAACACTGAAAGTTCGAATTTTTTGTTTAAATTATTTGTTAGATTACTTCTTTTGATGTATAATTAGCATATTTATACTAAAATACGCTAAATTACTTGAAATTATGTTGAATTACACTATATTACATTAAATTACGCTAAATTATGTTAAATTATGTTGAATTACGCTAAATTACACTAATTTCGCTAATTATAATGACATATTAACTAGTATATATTTGAAATTAACAGCTCACATTAGAGAAGTACTTAAATGCTATTAATGGATGTAAACATAATTTTTTTTTTTCAATGAAGTTGACACATAATATGTCAATATCTGTGTTTTCTATCTCAATTATATATTTATGGAGGAAAAACAAAAATTTCATTTGGATGGTAGGTGTCAATTATATATTTATATTTAAAATAATTCGCATAAACATGAGGACAATTAAAATTATATTTTATTCCACGGTAAAAATAGGAGAGAGAATAATCCGAACAATATATATTCATCATGTTTGTAATTAGATTCAAAAGTAAAAGACAAAAATTCTCATAACTTTCAAAAAGGAATAATTATAAAAATGTAAAAAGAAAATATGATTTCGAGGAGGTTAAATTTATTTATTTTTCGTGTCTCTATCATACTTTCACTTTTATATTTTCTATTAACAAAAATTATAAAAATATATGTTAAAAAGTGTTAAGATGTCATAATCTTTTACATATGCAGGGAGAAAATGATATAGATCATATTTAAATATTTTATGTTAATATTTTAAATTTAAATTTTTAAGTTAATTGAAGTTTTTATAAATGAAGATATAGTGGATACATAAAAAAAGTTGAACCCTCCTCTATGAATTATTCAATTTACAAATGCAAAAACAACGAAATGTTTTTATGAAGATAATTGTAGTTTTATAATCAGTAAAAATAATGAGAAACTATGGAAATATCTATAAAATTTATTTATCATCGAACTTATTTTGATCAGTAAAAATAATGAGAAACTACATGAACTTATTTTGAGACTAACTCACAAATAGAAACAGAAGCACATAGTTCGGTTTAGCATACTTATCATAACAGACCATGTAGCATTAGAAATAAGAAAAAAAACCAATGTAAATCGAAAAAAAAAGCTCATGTAGCATAGCAGAAGCAATAGCTGTAGTGTGTAGCAGTAATAGCGGTCAGCTATTACAGCTATAGCGGTCGTAGCTGAATTAACGCACTTTTATCTTATAGCTTAGTTTTTATGGTCCGAAAAAGCTATAGCGCAGCTATCGCTAGCTATTTAGATCTTTAATTTAAAGCATATCAGGGCACTTCTTTCAAGAGGAGCATGTGCGCGCCTCAATTCCTGCTTTCGTTGCCAGATTCCCTACATTATCGTAAAGTTTTCGTTTAAATCTAGACTGTCCAATCCGAATAGAACCAACTCGCTCCTAATCCGTAATGCACCAAATTCCTTTGTGGGTGTTCGGCAACCCCTTCTTAAGACTCCTTAGACTTCTTTTAGACTCCTTAGAAGCTTAATCTGTCCGAACAACCTCTCCTTAGTGAGGATTAACTTTTGCTCCTTTTGCCCAAATTCCTAAGCTTAAAGCCCCTTTTGCCCCAATTCTTAAGGCACCATTTCTCCTGGATTAAGCCTCCTTAGCACATTTTTCTTAATCCGATCCTACCGAACAAATGCTCCTTAACTCCACTTAAAATTTAATTCCTCATGTGGTACCGAACACCCCCTTTGAGATGCATGCCATCATATACAAAACAAACGGATCATATTCAAAATCAAAGAATGAGGTGTACCTTGGATGGTGCACAGGATTTTGATTTAAAAAGTAGGGAGAATTTATAGTGTCCCCATAAAAAATAAATTTACACAACAAAAACAAAATTACTCAAAATACATTAATATATTCTAACAACGAAATTAGACCGTAAAAAACAATAGAGAATCTTTTCTTCTTTATTTTATGAATCAATCAAATTTCACGATATTATACCGTGGCTCATATCAAAATAAGCAAAACATAATAAAAAATATAATAAAATAATTCCATAAATCAAATAGAAATAAATATAATAGGTTGATGAATTTTTTGAGCATAAACTTCCTCTATTTATTTTTAGAAATCTGATTTTTGTGATTCTTCATATTCTGTTAACTCTTCTGATTCTTTATATTTTGTTGATTATTCTGATTCTTGTGATTATGAAAAAATCACAAGAATCAGAAGATAACTAAACCAAAATCATGTAGTTAGTTGCCAACGTGAAAAAAAGAGTGACAATTATAATAGTATGGTGAGCAAAGAAGTATGACAATGGAGAGAAAAAGTATACTTAGTTATTTATCAATTCAGTTTCTAAAATAATTAAATAAAAGATACAGAATAAAATGTTAATTTTTTTCTGGGATATTGAATATTATGAAGTTCTTATAAAAAAATTTAAGTACTTAAAAATGCTCCGTTGAAAAATATATCATGAGATGGTTTCCTCTCCAGATCCTATTCACCACACGGATAGTTTCAGAAATAAGGAAGCATAATAATATTGAGGAAACATAAGCTGTATCTACCGTTGGATTTGTGATGCGGAATAATGAGATGCCATACTCGCCAAAAGAGCAGCTTGGGGCCGATGGGTTTCGGGACCGTCCGATTTGCTTTAAGATTCGTGCGCACAAATTTTAAAACAGACACAAAAGTTGCAGTCGTGACATCTTTATATCGAGAATATAGTAATCAGTCAATTATCGTATATGATTCATATGATACTAAAACTTTATTTTACCCCAACTTCCAATTATCTATATGTGACTATGTGAGTGATATTATAATAGAGAGCAGAAGCCTTTCTTAGTAACATTAAATATTAATTTTAACATAATTCCATACGAGTTAATCAAAGTTAAATAAAACAATCACTACCTAATCCCAATATTAATCAAATTAATATTTCCTGAGTCGTTGATGATTAGACAAACTACCACTGACCATTATAATATTTTCCATTCACAATTTTATATCTAACTGACTAATCAAAATGAATATACCCAAGTATTATCACATAAGAGTCAATGAACGAATTGAACTCGCTACATATTAGTAACATGAGAGGAGCCACACAGCGTGGCAGCGATGTCAAAAGGGACACGTGGCGGAGGTCCCGTGAGGGAAACGGACAACCATGTCAGGGGGACCAGGGACGCGTGGCGCATGTTGGCAGAAGTTATTGGACAAAGCTGATTGGTGCCCCACAACCAATCGTACAGCGTTTAGAAAAGCGGGAAACACGTGTCTCTTTTCTGCCTCGTAATTCACCATCCCTTTCCAATTCAATACCGTTAAAATCTCACAGTATCTAATCAAATCTCTCTCAGAAGAAAAAAAACATCTCACAGTTTTACCACCCTGTCATTTTTATTTTGTGTTCCGGAGGGGTTTTTGTGCAAAAGTTATTGGACAAAGCTTACTTCTATGAATCCGTCTCTCTCTCATCGCACTGCACTTGAGAGTAGGTCCGATGGGCATCGGACCTATTTTGGTTCGATGGGTTTAATCATCATCGATAGCTTTAAGATTTGTGCGGAACGCTTTAAACTTCGTGCGTGTCTGTTTCAATTTTCGTGCGCACAAATTTTGAATTAGATCAGATGGTCATCATGCTCGTTGAACCTAAAAGTAGGTCCGATGTTCATCGGACCTACTCCGTTCTCATCGCACTGAGTTACACATAAACATGGCACCATTCCAGCCAAGTAATTGGAATTCAGTGCCAATGTTTACAAGAGGAGGGTTCAAATATTTTTATTTTTTATGTCTTCATCGTGTTTTCATTTTTAAAACTTTAATAACTCAAAATTTAAACGTTAAAAATTAAAATAAAACCGTTGGATATGATCTACATCATTTTATCTATGCACGTGTAAAAAATTATGACATTTCAACCTTGTTTGGATTGTCATCAAAAGCTTGTAAGAACGTATTAATGTGGATAATTTCTAAATGTTGATTTTTCAACTTATTAATTCACATAAAAACAAAACCAAAATGTGATATTTTTTTATGAGCACATAGAGAAAATAACATAGATCACATCTAACGGTTTTATTTTGACGTTTATGATTTAAATTTTGAGTTATTAGCGTTTTAAAAATGGAGGCATGGTGGAGGCATATAAAATGGAGGCATTTGAACTCTCCTCTATTTACAATAGGTTTTTTTTTTGTGTCAAGTTAAAGAACAGTCTAAATTCAAAAATTATACATCCGGTATCAAACGAGATTTGGATTCCACTTCTAAGGCATTTGTGGTCAATTTACATCAAAATTCGCACAAATAATTTGAACTACAATTTTAAATAATTTGCACGTATTTTAACGGGGACAAGATGGTCTGTGCATGAATTTTTTTCATATCCTCTGAGTTAACTCAAATTTTGAGTTAAGATCATGACAATTTGATTTAAATCTGCACGGATATTAAAAGGCACTATGCGTTGCAAACATAGGTGGATTGGTATAGACTCTAATCGGATGGTATGGAGAAAAATTCAAATTACGTGTTAATGCAAAAGATGCAGATTTGTTTCTCTGATGAGGAGAAGCAGGGCGCGTCTAATGGGCATTATATTCAAATCAGTCTAATGTCCGCTTGGAACCATCTGATTCACTTCATTATCCGTAAAGTCTTTTTCAATGTTCATACAGATCAAGTACATACGGATCATGAAGAGAATCGAACGGTTCCGGCCATGTATCAAATGCGCCCCGGTTCGGTTTCTTGGGGATGTGGTAACCTGTTAGGAACCGAATGCATGTTCTCACTAGCGGATTATTCAAACTGTTTGACGATCACGGTGCACGCCATCTTTTGTACAATTTTATAGAAAAGGTAATATTTTCCAGACTATAATACTCGAAAAATCCCCCTAACGACTTGGACCACTTCTAACGCGTTTTCAAAGAAACAGTTTACAGAGTTATGTTTACAGGATTCAAAGAAACAGTTTACATATTCAACAAAATAGTTTACAGATTTTAAAGTGGTCTCGGGTTAGTTGCTAGTTTTGAAAAGTCGTTAGAGAACGTCTACAAGTGGTCCCAGTGGTTATGATCAAAGTACTAGAGGTGGTCCAAATAGTCATGGTCAAAGCAGTTAGTTAGGATGGGAGTTTATTGGAGACCACACTATAATGAAAATCACTAGTTTTTACAGAATTAATTGAATCAATTTACATAACTGAGTTTTGAAGTTTACAGAATTAATAGAAGAGGTTTACAGACACTTTTCAACTTTAAAAAGTCGTTAGAAAATTTCTATAAGTGGTCCCAATGGTCCTGATCAAAGCGGTTCGACCGGGGGTTTATTGAGGACCACACTATATATAATGAAAAGTCGCTAGTTTTTACAGAATTCATTGAATCGGTTTACATGATTAATGATTAAGTAATGAAGTTTACAAAATTATTAGAAGATGTTTACAGAAAATTTTCAGTTGCATCTGGAGGTTGTTAGCAGCTTCCATAATTTTATAGTTTTAGCCTCACAAAATTTGGTAGAATAATAAGAAGACAAAGTCAAATAATTTACGTAACATCACAAATAGAATTTTTAAATCTCAGTGTAAATGCACCAAATAAGCAAAGTTGACAATAACTTTATCATGCCATTTTTCTCATACTATGTTACAAAATGATTTATTAATATTGCTACAAGAAAGCGTAAATATTTAATTAGGAATGCCAAAAAAAAATATTTCTGATGTATGTTACGTAAGTACCCACTAACATTGAAAAAAAATGTTGCCAGACTATCAAACATATTATATAATTTCTTGATTTAACCTACAATTAATGAGATTACATGGCAACAACATAAAATCCATATGAAATTTGATATCAAAATTTGAAACTCTTGATTTAATGAGATAATACTTGGCCCTTGTGTCCAACTTGATAGAAAATCATTGAATTTACATAAATTTGCTAAATGTAAAATGATAGAGCACAAATTCAAGGTAAAAATATTAAAAGAACTATTTTGACTTCATGTAACACACTAGCTATATATATATATATATATATATATATATATATATATATATATATATATAGAGAGAGAGAGAGAGAGAGAGAGAGAGATGGGCTATTGTACTTCGCGAAGTAAAATCCCCGTTTACTTCACGCTCATATTTTCATTTTGAAAATCCAAACAACCGATCCGAACCGTTCAACATGTTCTAAATATTGAAATGTGCTAGGAGACTAAATTTTACATTTTTTTGAATTTTTTTACTATTTATTAAGCCACTTTGAAAATCGCTGATCCACCGTGAACAGTAAAAACAGTAAAATTTTCTGGACCACCGGATCAGCGATTTTCAAATTGGCTTAATAAATAGTAAAAAAATTCCAAAAAATATAAAATTTAGTCTCCAAGCACATTTCAATATTTAGAACATGTTGAACGGTTCGGATCGATTGTTTGGATTTTCAAAATGACAAAATATGGCCCGAAGTAAACGGGGGTTTTACTTTGCGAAGTACAATAGCCCATCTCTCTCTATATATATATATATTTTTTTTTGTCTCTATTAATTGTGGTTCTCTAAAATTAAAATTATTTGTCATTATCTTTACCACCACAATTCATCGAATTACAAAAAAAAAAAATATTCCGGTCCGTGCCGACAGCCCATTGGATTCCGACCAAACCGTATTTTTTTACAATACAAATTGTATGCTTCCATCGATCCGGTTTATTTTAGACGGTGTCGTCACGGCGCAGGAGAAAATTTCCAATCGAACGGCGCAGGTTCGACCCGATTCCCTCTTTACATGATATAAAAGAGTGAGCCTATGGTGCTATGCATAGCACGGATGGGGTCCGTGCTACGGCTCAAAATTTGACTTTTCAAAATCCTAACGGTCGATCCAACCGTTCAATGTGATAACCATATGAATATGTATTTGCAAACTAAATTTTATATTTTTTCGAATTTTTTTACTATTTTTTTAGATAGGTAGAAAAATTAGTGTTTTCTGAAAATTCTGGACCATCAAAATTCTACCTATCTAAAAAAATAGTAAAAAAATTCGAAAAAATATAAAATTTAGTTTGCAAGTACATATTTATATGGTTATCACATTGAACGGTTGGATCGACCATTAGAATTTTAAAAAGTCAAATTTTAAGCCGTAGCACGGACCCCATCCGTGCTATGCATAGCACCATAGCCTCACTCGATATAAAATATCGAACAGACGACGTGCGGTTCGCTCCGCCACTTGTTTCCAGGCATCCAATCTTATCATAGGCCACTTCCCTGCCCGCCTCATGAGCTATTTATTCTACACCAAAGTCTGTAGCGGGTCACTACTTCTCACAACGATGACTCAAAAGTATAATTTTTTTTTGTCTCCGCCGCAGAAAACTAACACTCCGGGAAACCATACCCCGAGTCCACAGAGACGCAAAATCGCCAGGTCAGTTCCGTGAATAAAATACAACCGCCAGGTCAGTTCTGTAATCTCATGGTCGATATCACATCTATCCAATTAAAGAGTTCATCTAAGCCGTTCGTTATGCATAGAGGTCGGCGATTTGTAATAGACCTGTTGATGGATGGTGCGTGAAACACGGAAATTACATAGGACTTCACGTGTCACAGAGCGACCACCTCAGGGGTAGAATAGTAAACTCACAAAGTTGCTTCGTTTTTATTTAGTGGCAAGACGGATCTGCAATCCACCGAAGCCGGTGGAATCGCTGTTCGCTGTTTGTTGACTCATCACTCATCAGAGGCGTACTCTGATTTTAATTGAGCGGGCCCCGATGGCGGAACTATCTGTGGTCCCCATGCACAGCCATTTGTGGCTTGAAACGTGTAACGAATCTTGTCCGCGCTGTTTCGGACAAGACAGCTGATCGCACGGACAGTTGGGATGCTGTCAGCGCTCGACACCTGTCTTTTCTCTTTCTTCTTCGTCCCATCTCGATACGTCTCGTTTCGCTACGCGTACCAAATTAATGTCCCCAGAAATCCCGACTTTTTTTTTTTCCCCCTCTCATTCTTGATTTTTCCCACTTACAGAACACAGCCTTTGGAGTTTGGAGTGGAGGTTGCTTTCCCTCGTCTCTCTCTCTACCACACCTGGAACTGTTAAAGCGAGGTGAAAACGAGTCCGTTGTTCTCTGACTTCTCTCTCTACTTACTGTTTATCGTGACTGTTGGTAAGCATGATAGAGAGAGAACTGTCCAGGAGCATTCATTCATTCAATCTCTTTATCTGATACATCTCTCTAAAATCTGAAATCCAGAGAGAGAGATGTGTTGCGTCGGGAGAAGGGAACAGAGATAGACGGAAAAGCTTGCAATCTTTTCTCAACTTGTTTTTCTTGTGATTCCCCTGTAACCTCCTATTATAGTAGGTTCTACTCCTCTCTCTGTTCCTGCTTATTTATTACTTTTCCCTTTAGTGTTTCTCTACGTATAAATAACTACATCGAAGGTCACTTCATTTTCACTTAGTGTTATAACATTTAATAGTTTTTCTAGACTGATCCCGTCCAGCACTAGAATTCCTATTTAAGGAAGGACCCCACTTTGCCTCCACAGATCTGGGTCTATCTCGCCAAATTCCCCTTTTCATACCTTATTTGTAGAGGAATCCAGTGAAACCCGTGACAATATCAGGGGAGGAAAAGGAGGGGAAATTTCTGGCTAGAGATGAAGAGACGGCGGAGGCGGCAATCAGCCTCCGATCCCTGATGTGAGTGATTGCTCAATCAAGCAATAAAAGAGGAGAAAAGGGAAACGAAGTTAAAGAGTTTTTTGTGCATTAATGGAGGAGATGTCCCCTGCCTTGACTTTTCCATTCAGAGTTGATGCAATCAAGCTTGTGTCTGAGAATCCAGGTCTAGATACAATGGCCGAGGACTCAGTTTCGACTCCCCCAGCCACTGTGTCCATGGAAATAAGTCCCAATCAGCGGAGCGAAGAAGAAGATTCGGTATCTGTCGGCAGCCCTTGCTCTGTCAATAGCGATTGTAGCAGTGTCGCGAGCAGTCTAGAAGACTTCTCAGTATTTCTCCCTGACGGGTTCGAACCCGGTATCAGCAGTGGTGATATGATAAAAGGTGCAGATTTGCTGCCTACCGTGGAACGGATGGAGCTTAGAGATGTGCCGGGTCCTTGTCCCGGTCCCGGTCTGGCTCGAGGAAGAAGTGTCTTCTTATTGGAATATGTACCGTTATGGGGTTTCACTTCGATATGTGGGAGAAGACCTGAGATGGAGGATGCTGTGGCAGCTGTGCCGAGATTTTTTCAGGTGTCACTAAAGATGTTAACTGCTGATTTGCAAATAGACGGTCTGGATCCCAATTCATTTCGGCTGCCTGCCCATTTTTTTGGGGTCTATGATGGCCATGGTGGTGCTCAGGTACATACCTGTTTGCCTTTATTCCTTTTTTTTCCCATTTCTTGGTTCTTGACTTCTGATTTTGTAGTTCGGGTGTACGGTACTCTGCACTCTGTTCCTTTATTAGGTTTATGGTTTTGAGTATTTGAGACCGGTACCTTATCTTTCATGGTTCATACCATTGGTGAACTAATATTGATTTCTTGGATCAGTGATATTTCTCCATTAGTTGTTGTATTAGTCCACTGTAGTAATTTGTCATTGCTTAATCACAGGTCGCAAACTATTGCAGGGAAAGAATGCATGTAGCATTAATGGAAGAACTAAATAAGCAAGATGAGTGCTCAGAAGAGGCCAGGACCAGCATAAGTGCAGCAGGTATAGGTGCCAGTAGCTCCAGCACTGTGCCTGATTTCAAGAAAAAATGGGAGAGAGCCTTTGTAAATTGTTTCCGGAAGGTTGATGATGAAATAGGAGGCAAGTTACCAAGAGGCATTACACAGACCACACTGGCAGCCACAAATTCAGAGGGGGCATCGGATCCGATAGCACCCGAGACAGTGGGTTCAACTGCTGTTGTCGCTGTTATTTGTTCTTCGCATATAATTGTGGCAAACTGTGGTGATTCCCGTGCGGTCCTTTGCCGAGGAAAACAACCCATGCCTTTATCTGTTGATCATAAGGTGCAGTCTGTGCTTCTGCATATTTCACTTTTTTATTTCTGAATTTCTGATTTTTGGGAGTTTTTCTATGTTGTGGTGTTTTATTTATTTTCTTTTGTTGTGCTTTTGGGGAATAAAAAGCCAAATAGGGAAGATGAGTATGCCAGGATAGAAGCAAGCGGAGGCAAGGTCATACAATGGAACGGGTACCGCGTGTTTGGCGTACTTGCCATGTCAAGATCTATTGGTACGCATATGGTACCAAACTGGTACCAATTCTACTGTTTTGTTTCTATCATTGTTATTGTATTTTGAGCTGGAAAATATTTAAAACCATAATTAATCCTCAATAATATAATCCAAATAACTAATGATGAGGATGGTCTGTACTGGATCTAGTAGTGTACTTCATCGATGCCTGGTATTGCAGTGCCTTGGTCTCCACACATTAGGAATTGTTAGATGTATTGTTTCCATAAAACAAGCATAAATGTTTACTTGGTTGAGTACCAACTGGGCTTGAATGGTTACTAAATTCTAAACGTCCGAGGGAAGTAAACCTTCTCTTGTTGTTCATGTAGTAATACTAGATTTATTATGTCTCAGGAGACAGATATTTGAAACCATGGATTATACCGGAACCAGAGGTGATTATTGTACCACGTGCAAAAGATGACGAGTGCCTTATTCTAGCAAGTGACGGTTTATGGGACGTCATGTCGAATGAAGAGGCATGTGAAATGGCCCGAAAACGTATTCTACTATGGCACAAGAAAAACGGTACTGGTACTGGTACATCGAGTGCTTCCTTATCTGAAAGAGGTGGTGATCTTATGGATCCCGCCTCTCAGGTAGCAGCTGAGTACCTTTCGAAGCACGCCTTACAAAAGGGTAGCAAGGACAATATAACAGTTGTTGTCATAGACTTGAAAGCTCAAAGAAAATTCAAATCCAAGGCATGAGATGGATCTAAATTTTTAAGGAGTTTTTAAATCAGAAGTAGCTCTTCTTGGATTTAATAGTACATGCATTAGGGAGATTAACCCCTCTGATGCTGGAAGGAATTATGTTTTTTTTTCTTTTCTTTTTGAGGTTTAGATTGGCCATAAGCTGGCAATGTATATTCTGGGTTAGTAGGGTAAAATACAAAACTGATGTGTAAGGGATGAAGTTTCAAACTGTGAATTACCCTTCTGACTTTAGTCACCCAACTACCAAGTTATATTTTCCATTGTGGGCCTCCAAGTATTTTTCAAGGCTCTGTGGGGTTTAAATGTGCAAGTTCTATAATTTTTCAATTCTTGCACTTGTGACTTGCCTGCTGTTTCATTAATTCAATATAATTAATTTTGGATACTAAGACTTTATCTATATTGTATTCAACTCTCAAGTTATTCGTTTTCATGGTTCTTCTCTCTTTTTCTTTTGCAATTATATTGATTGGGAGCACATTCTCTGTACTAAGTTAAAGAAATTGATTATTGCAGGATGATGAGGATTAAAATGTCTTTATTTTGTATGCCTCTATTTTTAATCAATTTGATGATATTTATATTATTTTTTTCTACCCCCATATGAAAACTTTTTATTTTGACTTTGCTATGATGAAAATCAAGAACTTTGACAAAATTAGCACCAATTCTTGCACTTTCCAATTGGAATAAACTAAAAAAATATCATAATGTTTTATGTACGTGCACATAGACAGCATAAACCATATCTGGAAATAATTTGCTAGTGGCATCGCAGGGGCATGGCATATAAGAATATTTTTTACTTTTGTAGGGTTAAAAGGAAACATTTCTAATGTTTGTGGGGCAGTACATTTTCTATAGTTGCAGCATCCATCACTATTATTCAAAAGGTTTTGCTGTTTTTTTCAAGGGATACATCATACATGTGAAAAAATGAAATGGAGGAAAAGAGGAAACAGAATATTATTAGATATCAAAAACAGAAAAGAGATGCCTTATTGCAAACAATATCTCTCATGCTCACTTTCTTTCAGTGTTTTAAAGTTAGTGTCCGGCCGAATAGAAAATAGTTATTTGGACTGAATATTGAATCCATGCTTTAAAAAATTAAAAAACATTCAAAACCCATTAAATGAGTTCCAGACCATCCAGGTAGGTGTTATCTTCAAGCGTCTCACTCAGAAGTCTTTTATAACCTCTCTACATGCTGCTTTATTATATTTAAGTATTGTGGGATTAAATATCTAATAAAAAATTTGCATATATAAATCAAAATAAAAATCTGCATATTCGGCCACATACCGTATATGTGGTATGCGGTGGCCTTCCGAATACCGCATGAGAACTGAATATTAAAACACTGCTTTCTTTTGTGCCAGTATGTTGAATCGTAATGGGCTGGCAATTCTAAAGCCCATTAACCACAAATCAAGTAAAGAAAGTTCCAGTATGATCTATTCAAAATACTGTTCCATTAAACCCAAGAAGAGCATCGATTTCGTGCGTTACTTGTTCTATTATGAACCGTGTGGCGGGTCTTTTTTTAGTGATAATAAATGACCCGCTACACAGACTGAAAGGAGAGTATCACCTTTGAGAAACCCCAGAGATTCATCTCTTTCCTACCAAATCCAAAAACCCTAGTAAAGCACGCCGCTTCGCCAATCTCTTGGACGATCTCTGAACCAAATAGAGAGAGAGAGAGAGAGAGAAGGAAATAGACAATGGTTTGGTTTCAGTGCGAGGACTGTGGAGAAGAGCTGAAGAAGCCCAAGCTCGCTGCGCATTTCAACAGATGCTCCGCTTACAAGGTATGATTTCACCAAAGCCTCTTTGGTTCGAGTTCAAATTTGGATCCCTTGGTCTAATTGAACATGATTTGTGTTTTTGCCTCCATTTTGTATTTGGGGAATTTGCAGCTTTCGTGCATTGACTGCGGAGTGACTTTTGATCAAGAGAGCGTAAAAGGCCACAATCAATGCATTTCTGAAGCGGTATTTTTTTAGTTTTTTCTGGCTCGAACATCTCTAATACTGGTAATTTGGTTATTAGTATGTCAGTATATCTTTCAATTGCACAGAAGTTTGAAAGTTTTGTCACATTTAAATACACAACTACAACTAGTAAATCGTGATTATATATTACAGTTTTAACCTTGTTAGTTGTTATGAATGAAAATCATGAAACATATTTGATGTATTTCCATTATTTATAGGAAAAGTATGGGCCCAAAAGTGAAGGCAAGCCAGGGAGCACACCACAAGCAAAACCTGATAAACCAAAACCAAATTCAGATGTGGATATAAATGTCGGCTTGTCAACTCGACCTCCATGGGTTTGTAGGTAATCCTCTCTCTCTTGTTTATTATCCTAAATTCTCGTGAATTTATCACCTTTTGATAACTCTGTGGGGAAATTATGTTCTTATCTCTATGAATTGAAATACCCCCCCCCCCCCCCCCCCCCCACCACCACACACACAACATTTTCATCTGTTTTTCTTTAGTAAAATGAGAGAGTACGAAACCTCTAGTGGGGCATAACTGGTATTTTCATCTGTTTTTCTTTAGTCAAATTAGAGAGTGTGAAACCTCGAGTGGGACATAACTGGTATTTTCCTTCTTGCATGGTTATGTATTTTCACTTTTCAGGGGTACATAAATAATACTTGCGAGGTTTTGTGGGGCCAGTATCAATCTTTCTCTGTTAGAATATGTCAGTTATCCTGCTATGGCCACATGTGGCCTGGTAAAGAGGCATGTCATTGCTTTGAGGAATTTACAGCGGCCAAATTACATTCTAAACATAATTTAATGCTTTTAGTTTCAACCTAAATTGAGCCTTATTTTCTGCCTGAAACCCTTGTTAGATCAAATTAGTCAAAAGGGAAAACATGTCATTGTGAACACACTGGTCTATTATCTATTGGCAAGGTATCGTTGGTTGATGTGTTTGTTGGTTGTGTTTTGTTGAACAGCTTTTCTCAGAAAAATAAATGATTGACACATTTAAATTCGTGATAGTTTATGCAACACAACAACAACTAGCAAGCAAACCTTGCTTCTCCATGCAGAAGGGAAGAAGCACCGTGCCAAGGCACGTGCTTTTCATGCGAAAAATCAACCTGTAGGTGGGACACAAGAATCAAATGGTGTGCCTGTACCACCTACGGATGCACCTGTGTCACAAACTGGCGAAACAAATACTGCAAATGGTCAGAATCATTCCAACGGAGATTTAAAGGGAGAAGAGAGAAGTGTTAAGAGAAAGAGAGAAGATCAGAAAACTGAGGAGCAGAATGGGCAGGTTGTAGAGGCTGAAAAGGTGGATAATAAATTTGAGAAGAAAAAGAAAGTCGAAGGAGCAAAAGAGGATGTTGATATTGAAATCAAATGGAAGAAGATTATTACTTCGATTTTAAAATCGGTAAGCCCCATGCACAGAAACAAATACCATTTAGATGGTCAATTTTCATTTAATCAAATGAACACAATAAGCTATAACACCTTACCAAAGGAAAAAGGAAAAGCGAACAATATAAAATATAATATAACATATCAGCTTTTGTCCAACTGGAGTTCTAGATGTCTGATTGTATTTTTGTCATTTTTTTTTTAAATTTTCTGGTTTGTCTTGAAGCAGAAGGCCGATGGAGCTATGAAGATCAAGAAATTGAAAAAAGAAGTGGTTAAGTCACTTAGAGAGCGTGGTATCACAAAAGATAAAGATCAACTCTATGATGAGTTAATTAGCAAGGTATAGCATGCCCCCTACAAACTGACTAATTAGTACTAACTAGACAGTAGTGTTATTAGAATCAATTGGTGCCTGTTGCACAACATTCCTAATCAGAATCATGTGATGCCTGGTGCATACTGGTTTCCACTATTATCTGTCATAATTTGAATTGTTTATAATTAGATTTGTTCTTTGTTTTCCTTTTTACCTCTTTCAGATAAGTTCTAGCTCCCGGTTTTTGGTTGAAGATAAGTATGTCAAGCTGGTGGTGAAGGAAAGCTAACACTATTTTTTCTTCCCTTCGATTTTTTAGTTATTTGTTGAGAAATTCTTGAGAAATGAAAGAAATTTTGATAGCTTAAGCACCCGCACCCAGTGCTATTGTGAACTCGGTAGAACATGATTTGATACTTCAATTAATATTTTTTACAAAACATCTGCCTTTTAATTTTCTAATACGCGCACTCATGCATGCGGGTTTTCTTGTTTATTTTGATTGTTCCAAAGGTTTAAGGGATGGGGGTTCGATGCACAGTTGGAGCCGTTTGAATCGCATCAAGATTCATGCATACTTGAACTACATAATCTTAAAGGTGTTTGCACAAATCTTGATGCGGATCGAACAGTTCTGGCCATGGACCTGGATAATAAATAAGTAGCAACAGCGCAAGTTTTAGTAGGTTCATATCACCTTGTTAAGATTTAGCAAGGAGCTGAGAATCTTTAACCGAGCAGGATTTTTGGCCTCACAAATCAATGAGAAAGTGGGTTTATGTGAGCTTGCCAATATCTAGTTTTTCATCCGCGTTTGAATCAATTGTTTTAGTAATTGAAAAGTATTCGCAAATTAGTAAATGTATATAAAATATAAAATATGTTTTTGAGATAAAGATAGGAAAATTTTAACTGAATCTAAAATGTTATTAACCATTTCATAATTTTGATCCATATCAGTTTCTAGAAATTTAATCTTAGGTTAGTCTAGAAGTATATTAGCCTGGCTATATGCTCTGGAATAAAATCTGATTTTTTTTTTTTTTTTGGGAAAAGTAGGAACTTGCTTTTCTAAATTCAATTGTTGATTTTGACGAGATTTGCATAGAAAAAAAAATTGAATGTATTGTGCTAATTTAAAAAAGTACATCAATATTTCTGCTAATATATATTGTTTGAATTTACCTATCAAAATATTTACAGCAGTACCGGGATATCTTGATAAAGTGATGAACCAAAGTTTATTAACCGGATAAAAAAATGCACACAAGAAAGTTTGGAACATCATTTTCTATCATTTTCTACAACCGAGATTATATCAAGTTTTTTACAAAAAAATGTGTTTGTAAACAATTAAACTTTCTAATCTATTTGTATCTCAATATAAGTGAAACGATCACAAAAACTTATAATATTATTTTAAATAACCTAAAAATATAAACCATTGTTACAAAGAAAAACTTCTAATATTTTTTTGAATCAAACATGCATAATATAAAATAAAAAGAATACACACATGCACATAAAAACAAGTTCACATTCTCTACATCTCAAATCAAGAATACATAATTTGCGAAATTTGTACGCAGAGCTCACCTCGTCTCCCCTTCTCTTCCCTGAACAAGTATCCTCTCCATTACTCCATTACTGTAAAAGATTCCCTTCACTTTACAGTTTGAGATTAACTCTCAGCCGCTTTGAGATTCGGGCTAACGCAGGGGCAGTATATTGGGCTTTGAGATTCGTGCCAAGTTAAAAAGAACGGTCTAGATCCAATAATTGTAAAAGATTCTCTATTCTCTCTTTCCCTCCAGTCACGCCTTTGTTTATCTCTGCTCTTTTTCCTTCACTTGCTCAACATAACCTTTTATGGAACATAACATTCTAGGTTGGATTTTAATTAGCACACCCCTTAATATTGAGAGCGAGAGACAATGTGAGGGATTATTTAACATTCGTTCATTATAATAATTCCAAAATAAATATAAGCTATATTAACCAGTGTTGTAAATAACGGTATGTGCTCGTTGGACGAAAGGAGTACCGCCAAGCGATTAATCGGTATGCGGTCGATTAATCGTTTTCATTAAAATTATGTGAATGTATTCATAATCTATTAAAAATAATTTATTTAACTCATCAAACTTATCAAATAAACTTAATTTAACTTAGTTATATTATTACAACATGACACTACGCTTATTTCTTGTTAACAACACATACGCACGTTACATGTGTAAGTAACACGTTTATTTAATGAAAAAATAAATTCGAGAAGCTTTTTCAAATACCAATAACATATTATTTGAAAGAAATGAAATATTCATAAAATCACTAAAATTAGTTTATGATAACAACTTAATTTCATATATGAACATGTCGTATTAATTGAAAAAATTACATCAGTTAGTAAGAAAAATATATGGTCTATGAATAATAGAAGAATTAATCAATTTCAAAGTAAGTAAGAACAAAAAACATATAAAAAAGATATATTGAATGTATATCCAAGCACAAATAAATCTACAATACAGGATTTATGAAACTTATTATCACACACAGTCAAAGAAGAAAAAACAATGCGAAAATAAATATTCATTGGAATAAACGGAAATTAACAGAAATAAACGGACGATTAAACGGAAATAAACGGAATAATCGGCCAATTAATCAGAAAAATCCTCAAACACACCTCCAAATAGTATATTCATAACGGTTTGGTCTCTTATTGTTGTGTTATTTCTAAAATATGAGAGTTGATTTATAGATATAATCGTTGCTACCATCATTAGCTTTAGTTTAATGGTGTTGTTATTAAATTTATTGACTATCTTATTCGGTCTTTGAACCTGATTTGAATTGGATTTTTTTTTTTAATAAAAGTTGGAAGTCAAGTCACCAAATTATTTAATACCTCTATTATTACAATAAAAGATTTTTTCTATTCAGAATTTAAACTCATAATCTCCGACATTAGAGACCATGTGACTTTGTCACTAGACTAAAGACCAGTTCTTTGTTTGAATAAGTATCTGACACTAAGTTAATTAAAAATAAAGGATTAAAAAATTCAAAATTTTCACAAAATGGGAATTTAAATTGATTTTGATCGAACCGACTTACATATGTACTTTATTATTTAGTGCAAATTTGATATATTTTTTATATTTTTTTATTATTTTTCTAAATAGATAGAAAATCACTTGATTTAACAATTCTAGATGATATATGGTTTAAAAGAAAAGTAGTGATGTTATTTCCACTAGACAGTCTAAAAATTTCTGAACCATCTAAATTATCTTTTATTTTATTTTTTCTATTAGGCAGTCTAATTTTCAACTTGAATAATCTCTGTTTTTTATGACTATATTTATACTATGAAATAAAAAGTAACAAAGATATAAAAAGAGTTTCTTCCCATTAATTTTCTTTATATTCTATTTTCAACTTAGCTTAATTTGTGCTCCACCAAGTCAAAAACGGTGCTTGAGAACTAAGTAGGCTATTTCTCCATTTTGCAGGGACCAAAGTGATAATCTCTTCTAAAGTATAAATAAAGAAAAACAGCATCCTTTCCCAATTCTTCAGCCTCTACAGAGACACAGCCACAGGCTCCATTGCAATTTCTAGGTTTTACAATTCATCTCTGTTCTATCATCTCGTCTGATCTCTCTAGGTTTTTTTTTTTATCACACCATTGAGGGTATCTAGGGTTTTGATCGATGGGGCGTAAGAAGAATATCGCGATCGCTGACGACGAGTACTCCTTACCCCAAGAGGACGACGATGCGGCGGCGGCGCCTCCTCCACCGGAAAAGGAGACTCGCTCCGTCACTGGCGGTTCGAAAAAAAAGAAAGGGGGCAAATCACAACGTAGCACTGTCCCTGACGAATCTGACGATCTGGAGAAACTAGACACAATTGCTGAACCAGAAGAAGAGGAGCCAATCCCCATGGCGTTCTCGGGTAAGAAGAAATCTAGCAAAGGAAAGAAAGGTACCTCTGGTTTTAGCGCATTTAGTGCCTTCAATGATCTTGGAGAGGATGAAGAGGATAATGAACCAGAATCCGAACCAGAACCAGAACCAGAATCGAAACAGAAATCAGAACCAAAATCAGATGAAAATCACAATTTGGATGAAGAAGGGGATGAAAATCAGGATCTCGAGTTGGATTTTGGTCGAATAAAGAAGAAAAAGAAGAAGAAAGGAGGTAAAGTTGCTCAGGGTGATGAAGATTTAGATAAATTACTTATTGAGCTCGGTGAAGGCTCACCTCCAGCTATAGCTGAACCTGAGGCTGAGCCTGAGACACAGGCACCACCAGCTGTAGTAGAAGAGTTTGTTTCTAAAAAACAAGATAAAAAGAAAAAGAAAAAGGGTGGTGGTAGAACCGTACAGGAAGAAGATGATTTGGATAAGCTGTTAGCTGAGCTTGGCGAGGGCCCAATGGTCGCTGAAACGGCCCCACCACCAGCTGTCACGGAGGAGCCTGAGGCTGATGGTGATGAAACAAAGGAGAAGGACGGAGAGTCGAAAAAGGCACAAAAGAAAAAGAAAAAGAAAGGAGGGCGTACAGCTCAAGATGAGGAGGATTTGGATAAGATATTGGCTGAGCTCGGGGAGGGGCCTGCTGCCCCAGCCCCAGTCCCAGCTGCATCTTCTACTAACATTGATGAACCTGCTGAGGAAGAGAAGGAAGGAGAAGGAGAGGCGGCAGAGACAGCTGCGGCCAAAAAGAAAAAGAAGAAAAAAGAAAAGGAGAAAGAGAAGAAGGCTGCAGCTGCAGCCGCTTCTTCATCGGTGACAGTTGAGGCTACAGATGAGGCTGACGAGTCAAAGGCTAAAGGAAATAAGAAACAGTCTAAGCGTTTGAGAGAGATGCAAGAGGCTATTGCAAAGAGGAAAGAGGCTGAGGAAAGAAAGAAGCGAGAGGAGGAAGAGAGGTTGAGAAAGGAAGAAGAGGAGAGAAAGAGAAAGGAGGAAGAAGAGAGGTTGGCTGAGGAGGCAAAGAGAAGAAAGAAGGAGAAAGAAAAGGAGAAGAAACTGAAGAAGATGCAAGAGGGCAAGTATCTAACTGTGAAACAAAAGGAGGAGCAGAGAAGATTGGAAGCTATGAGACGGCAGTTCCTTGGACAAGGTGGTGAGGGTTTGGGCAGTACAACTGGTACAGCGGAGGTTAAAAGGAAGCCGAAATATGAGACAAAGAAGCAAAAGCCCAAGGTGGTTGAAAAGGAGGTCGTAGAGGAGGTCATGGAGGCTGATAATGATGTGGAAGAATCCATGGTGGATGATGAATCAGCTGAGTCACAATCTCAGGTAGCTGATATCGAGGAGGCTAAGGAGCAGATAGAAGAGGTGAAACCGATGGAGGAAGAGGAGGATGATGATGATTGGGATGCGAAGAGCTGGGATGATGTGGACGTAAACTTAAAACCTGCAAACATTTTGGCAAAGGAAGAGGAGGATGGTGGGGCAGCTAAGCCTGAGGTTGAAACCACTAAAACAGTCCCTAAAGAAGTTTCAAAGCCAGCTGTTAAAAAGGTGGTTGCACCCCCTCCTAAAGAAGAGGGAGAGAAACCGGTTGCTAGTAAGAAAGGAGCCAAAAATGGAGACACTAAGAGCAAGACAGAAAGCAACCTTCGTTCCCCTATATGTTGCATCTTAGGTCACGTTGACACTGGCAAAACAAAGCTTTTGGATTGCATTAGGCGTACCAATGTGCAAGAGGGAGAGGCAGGTGGAATAACCCAACAAATCGGTGCAACTTATTTCCCTACCGAGAACATTAGAGAGAGAACAAAGGAGCTTAAAGCTGATGCAACTCTAAAGGTGCCAGGATTACTTGTCATTGACACACCAGGTCACGAGTCGTTTTCAAATTTGAGGTTAAGGGGTTCTAGCTTGTGTGATATTGCCATATTGGTCGTTGATATAATGCATGGGCTGGAGCCACAGACAATTGAGTCACTGAATATGTTGAAGAGCCGTGGTACTGAGTTTATCGTTGCTTTAAACAAGGTACTTATTTCTACACCTTTTTCCTAAGGGGTAGATTGTTTAATTTGCCTTTGTAAAATCTAAATACCTTAGATGTATTTGTTATAAAACTTCATGCTTTGCCTATGTTTAAGTGAAGAGAAGGTATGTTTTCTGCTCTGCTGGTCCAAAGGTAGTTTTTCCTTTCAAGTGAAGCTGTTTTCCTTTGTTTGTGTGTTTTTTAACTCTTTGTATATGTGTTTGTTTGTGTAGGTTGATCGGCTTTATGGATGGAAGAGATCTCCAAATGCACCTATAATTAGGGCTCTGAAGCAACAGTCTGAGGATGTAAAAAGAGAGTTCAATATGAGGCTTACTCAGGTTCGCTTGCACAGCATCTTATGTTCTTTTCCTTTCTGAAGCACCTGTTTTTATCTCTAAAACTAAAATGTGTGATAAATTGTTTTTGGGCAGATTATTACAGAGTTCAAGGAGCAGGGGTTGAATACACAACTATATTATAAAAACAAGGAGATGGGAGAAGTATTTAACATTGTTCCCACCAGTGCTATTACGTATGCTATTACATCAATAATTTATTAACTTCTATAATGTGCTTTATTTTGAACGTGTTTTAACATTGAAATGGTCATTCCAGTGGCGAAGGCATACCGGATCTGTTGCTTCTCTTGGTGCAATGGGCTCAAAAAACCATGGAAGAAAAACTAACCTATGTTGACGAAGTTCAGGTCAGTATTCATACATCTTTTGCTATGATATTCCAGTAATTATCATTACAAGTTGATAATAAAAATCTTGGTTGAACTTATTGTAGAATTTAACTTTTTTACCATTGAATGTTTCTGTTTTAGTGTACTGTACTGGAGGTTAAGGTTATAGAAGGTCTCGGCACAACAGTGGACGTTGTTTTGGTTAATGGTATCCTTCACGAGGGCGATCAAATCATCGTGTGTGGAATGCAGGTGAAGAATCCTCTAACAGAACTCCTATCTTTTCTCTTTGGTATTTCTCTTCTCTTTTATATCTCTTGAATTTTTTTTACACAGGGACCTATAATTACCACCATAAGAGCTCTGTTGACCCCTCATCCAATGAAGGAACTCAGAGTAAAGGTAACTGTAAAGCACAGTTTATCATTTTTTAATAAATATTTAATCTCTATCTGTGTTAATCCTAATATAAACTGAACTTTACCAGGGCACGTACCTGCACCACAAAGAACTAAAGGCCGCACAGGGAGTTAAGATCTCAGCCCAAGGTCTGGAGCATGCAATAGCAGGCACGGCACTGTATGTGGTCAAACCTGGAGATGACATTGAAGCCCTAAAAGATGCCGTAATGCAAGATATGAAGAGGGTCATGGGCCGAATCGACAAGAGTGGCGAGGGTGTTTATGTCCAAGCCTCAACTCTTGGCTCATTAGAAGCCCTAACTGAGTTCTTAAAATCACCTGCGGTGAACATACCCTTCTGCGACTTCTCCATAGGCCCGGTGCACAAAAAAGATGTCATGAAGGCTAGTGTGATGCTGGAAAGGAAAAAGGAGTATGCAACTATTCTGGCATTTGATGTGAAGGTGATGCCGGATGCGCGTGAGCTGGCAGAGGAAACTGGTGTGCGTATTTTTGTGGCGGATATCATTTATCATCTGTTTGATCAATTCAAGGCCTATATTGATAATTTGAGAGAGGAGAAGAAGAAGGAGAATGCAGAGGAGGCAGTGTTCCCTTGTGTGCTCAAAATTATGCCGAATTGTGTTTTTAACAAGAAGGATCCCATTGTATTGGGTGTAGATGTGCTTGAAGGTATTCTAAAGGTACTTTCTTCATTTGTTATTACTATCCTTTTCTTTTCACTTATCCGTGGAGTATGCAATTGACCTGCTGAGGTACCAGACCTGACTAGCTGGTATGTAAATGATCTTTGAATTATCGTAACGTGTTGAAATTCATTTCAGATTGGAACACCTATTTGTATTCCTTCAAGGGAATTTATAGATATAGGGAAGATTGCCTCTATCGAAATCAACCACAAACAAGTTGATGTGGCGACTAAAGGACAGAAGGTGGCTATAAAGGTATTTGTATATTTCATTAGTTTTCCACTATTTACCAATAATAAAAAAGGTGATTTTCACCTGCTATTTTGTACCTCTACTTTGTGAAAATAGATAGTGAGCTCAAATTCCGAGGAATCGCAGAAGATGTTTGGTCGGCATTTTGATATGGAGGATGAGCTTGTCAGTCACATCACTAGGAGATCAATCGATATTCTTAAAGCCAACTATAGGGTAAGAATATAACTTGTGTATATCTTTTTTGTACCTAAATAAAATGGATAATTAAATTGGGTTGGCATCCATTGAAAATGGGCTGACTTGACAATCCTGATGATATTTTTCAAATCAATTTAAAATAAGTTTTAAAAATAGATTTTGTGTATCAGATTTCATATTATTTTGGCATCATTCTATATCCTGCATGTAAGGTCATTATATATTGACCATTGCTAGAAATCCTTTGATGAACAGTGAAGTTGCATTAAATTTCATGATAAACATAGTAAATTACAGTCCAAATTGTCATATATCAAAATTAGAAGTTATTTTTAATGATTCTCAAGACTGTTAAGTTAATCTATTGTCAATGGATCCTAACCCTTCTAAATTTATCTTTACAAAAGCAGCAAGTGTATTTTCCATACCCTTTAATGTACCGACAATCTGTCAGGAACAATATGAAGTTAATAGCTGGCCTCTAGTTTCTGTAATGTTATTGTGGTTTCAAATTTTTAATTTTTATCACCTGACCACACTTTCTCATTTTTTTGTTGTTTCCAGGATGATCTATCAATGGAGGAGTGGAGGCTTGTTGTGAAATTGAAGCTTGTGTTCAAGATCCCTTAATGCACGGGTTCTAATTTAATTTGCATTTTCATCGAGTTTTTCCTTTCATTGGTGGAGCTCGTCTTTGAGATTGATAAAAAGTTGAAGGGTCTGAAAGCAAAAAAATACGGTGCTCCCTCCCTTGCGGGCAGGCTGGTTCTGGGATAATTCAATTTTCTGGAGGTTTGATGTTTTGCTTGTTTTCTATGAGCATGTAACAGGAGAGTTCGATTTGGTTACACAATTTACTTAATTTTGCCTTTTTGTCAGGAAGAGTTAAGTTACATAAATTCGAGGTGTTGCGTTTAAGTTAACAAGTTCTAGATTTATGTTAGCAACTACCCTTTTGTAAAAGGTACAGATTTTCATCGAGGCTGTCCATGTCACTTTTGAAACCAAGTTTTGATCTTTCATAGAGTGGTTTTCTCACCACGCTATATCCGGCAATAAAATATTTTCTTTTGTTAGATTGTCTATTTTTGTAGTAGCAAGTTTATAGAAACGATTTTTGTTTTTCTGTAATAGAATAACAAAATCTTTAATTTAACAATACACGAATCTACCTATAATTAAAAAAGGTGTTTAAGTACAGATAGCCTTGTCGCTAGAGTGGGAAAAATGTCACGGAGCCGACTCCGACACCGTACGGTACGGTTACAGTACGGAACGGTATGGCATGCGTGTCAATTACGTGTCGTGACTTGTGTGTTCTGTGCTGTGACCATTCGCATGCTGTGCCTATCTTTTGAAACTTTGGCACGGCACGACACGTAGTCACGCGAGTTACGTGTAATTAGGACCATTAGATATTAATTTAATGGTGAATCTTGAATAAACTAACTTAAATTATGATCAAATGGTCACGCGAGTCACGTATGGTCACGGCACGTTTAGACACGACATGACCATTCGCGTGCCGTGATCACCCCTTGACATTTTAGTCACGGCACGACACGTTTTTTCTACTCGTCGTTGTTTCTTCACGAGGAAGAGGAAGGATATCAAATTTCACAAGGCAACGGATAACTAGTGTTTACTAATTAATAAGGAGCATATTTTAGAGTGTAGAATGAAACACAAATTTGACATCTTCGGATGCATACCATATCCCCTCTAAAAAAAAGAAAGTTCCCACAATTAATGCAATGCTTCTTACTAATTAAGAGATGATGTACCATTGCCACCTAAACTTGTCTACAGTGGTTGATTATGGAATTATAAATGAAAGGCTAGACCTAGTAGAAAACAAAAATGGGAATGGGATTTCTTGCACCAAACCCTTTCCCCTAATTTTCTTCACACTTCAATGTCAAGTGGATGCGTATACTTCAATCATTAGCCAACTCACAACAGTCTATTCCTCATCATTCTTTCAGTTTTTCTCATGGCGGTGCTGCATGAGAAAAAATGTAGCTACAGTTGTTAATTTAAATTTAATTAATAGTAGACATGCTTGTTCTCTTCTCTTGGTATAATTAATGGTTGGAACTGGGAATGTATCATATCAATCTATAGATAAACAGTGTTTCAAACCATTAATGCCTTGACTTGAAAAAAAAAAAATATAATAATTAATGCGCAAGGCACCGCGCAAATATTGGTCTATCATTATCAAGCAACCAACATTTAATAATTGTTATATTTACAATGAGCACATATGACGAAAGACAACGAAAAGGGATCCAAAAAAATGGAACAGGTAAAATGCATTGACATGGAGGGGTTACATTTCTTGCGTTGTGGGACCCATTTTTTTTCTTAGAGGTAAAGCTCTTAGCTGTTCACAAATTGTGTGAACAAAATGGCTTGTGTGATGAAGTAAGCCAAGAAACTGCCATATGCATGCCCAGGTGGTCAGATCCATCTTTCTTTTATTAAAAAAAAAAAAAAAAAACGAAATAGGGAAGAAAACAGAAGCAAATTAGCTGTTTCATTTCTCCTTGAAAGGGATATCACATGAAATGGTGAAATGTCACAATCTGTAATTTACTATTTGAATGAAGATGATGCGAGTAAATCATGAGTTGATTTTTTTTATGTAAATTAGCGATAACCAATCACTGTTGAGGATAAGTCCCAATTGGAAGACATTTATGCTTAATAAGTTCTTCTTTCTTTTTTGTTATCTGCATTTTCAGTAATATTCTCGTAAAATTACAAACTGACCCCTTAATTAGTTGTAAATTTACGAATGTCCACCAACCGAAATGCACAAAATCGTTGCCATCTGTCATCAATTCCCAAAAGCACAAAAGATCATAAATAATCCTACATTTTATTGGTTAAAATGCTCCATTGGTTTTGTGTCTCATTATGTTCCAATATTATTATCTCTATTTCCGAACCGTTCAACATGATCTTCATATTAAAATATTCAGAATCTTCTAAAAACAGTGATTTTGTATCTATAAAAAATAGCAAAAAAAATTCAAAAAATATAAAATTTTGTATCCAAATACATTTTAATATGAAGATCATATTGAGCGGTTTGAATCCGCATAAGTTGGTACAGACCAGTAGCTGTGTATCACTATCACGTCAACTGAAACCTGGACCCACATAAATAATCATAGTTCATATGTCAGCTATAAAGATGCATGATATTCGTACGAGTATGGACACAGAGAATCCCAGTTCCAAATCATAACCCCACCCAACCAACCTACCCGAGCGACTCCTTTTATATAAGAAAGAGAGAGAGAAGAGGGAATTCAGTGTTACTATTAAACTAGCCAAGCCCCACGCCACGCCGTTAGCCTATTACCTCTTTGCTCTTATCTCTCCATTGCTCAATCTTTCAGAAAAATCAGAAAAAAGAAAAAGAAAACCATGGAAGTGAGAGAAACAGTGCATTCTCCCCCTTTCTGGGCTAGTGCTAGTAATGCCTCAAATCCTTCTCCTGCTTCACCTTATTCCAGTTCCAGTTCGATCCAATCCGGAATAAGGCCATGGATTATCGTGCTCGTATTCTCCATTGTTGTTCTCTTATTCCTCCCCTCTATTCTATCCACCCCTTTCAAAAGTGGTCGCTTTAGCCTCTCCATCAAAAGCGGATGGGATGTGTTAAACCTCTGCTTGGTTGCGTTCGCCATATTATGCGGTGTTCTCGGCCGTATCGGTGATGGATCCGGACGCGAATCAGGATCCTATAAGCAGCCGAGGAATGAATGGACGGGATTCTCGAATCCGATGGGGGAGGTGAATCGGACGGCTGGGATGAGGAGGACACGGAACAGTAGTTCTTACCAAGATCTAAGACTGGAGACTGACGTATGGGGCCAGAACAGAGTCCCCGACAGCTGGCGGTTCTTTGATGACGCGGAGTTGTACCGGAACCGGCGCCCGGTACAGCTGTATGTGGTTTCAGGTCAAGGTGAGGAAGAGAGAGAATGCAGGACCACACCGGTCGATACAGAGAGGTTTCCGCAACTGGAACAAGTGGAGAATGAAACCAATTTTGAACAAGTAAAAATGGAGAGTGATACAATTTATGAGGAGGAAAAGAAGGGAAGCGAAAAAATGGTGGTAAGGAGGAGAAGGAGGAGCTTAGAGGCCCTCCCCAAGTGGGAGGAGGTGGACAATGAACCCATGGTTATGGTGGGGAGGCGGCGAAGGAGAAGTCTCGAGAGGTTCCCTTCGATAGAAGAGATGGAGAAAGAGGTGAATTTTCAGAACGTAGAAGTACAAGTAGAAGAAGAGGTCGACAAGCAGCAAATGGCAGTGAGAAGGAGAAGAAAGAGCTTGGAAAATTTTCCAAAAATGAACGAGATCGAGGAAGAAACAAAATTTGAAGAAGAAATGGTTGAGAAAGAATCAGAGCCAGCAGCAAGGAAGGCAAAGAGCTCGGAGGAGCTTCCAGAAATTGAAGAGGTAGAGCAAGATACAAAGTTTGAAGAAAATGTGGTTGAGAAGCCACCATTGGTGGTGGAAGTGGCACCTCCGCCACCTCCTCCGCCTCCGCCACCGCCGCCGCTTCCAGAGACCAAGGTGGCTGAGGAATGTAGGAAGCACAAGAGGAGTGGTAGTGGAGGCGGCGCAAAGGATCTCGCTTCAGCAATTACTCATTTCTATCAGAAGAAAAGGCAAGGAAACAAATCAAAGAGAAAAGAGAAACAAGAGGCCTCCATTGAACCTAATCCCAATTTCAATTCTACAACTGAGAGTAACAGTAATCCTAGCACAGCCGCACCACCACCTCCACCGTCGCCTCCACCATCATCCATCTTTTACAAATTTCTATCCAACAAAAAGGGGGGAAGTAAGAGTCGAAAAATACATTCTCTATCTGCATCTACACATTCTAGTTTTCCTTCTACTGTTAATACCATTTCTACCTCGTCGCCACCACCACCGCCGCCGCCACCACAACCTCCACATCAGGGGCTTCACCGGTCTAGGAAGGATCAAGTTGCTTCCTTGGGTTACAGGAGAATTGAAGATACCGAGCTTTATGAGTACAGGAGAAGGGAAAAATCGAATGTTTCATCTTATGCGAACTATCCATTGCCACCTCGGTCACCATTACCTCCGGCCCCGCCACCCCCACCACCCCCGCCATCTGTTCGTGAAAATGTCTCTGAGAGTAGAGAACAGGAAGTGCAGAAAAATGGCAGTGTGGCGGTTTTTTGCGCTAGTCCAGATGTAAATGATAAAGCTGATTTGTTTATCAAGCGGTTTAGAGATGGTCTCAAAATGGAGATAATTAATTCGATCAAAGAGAAAGAGAAGAGAAAAGAGAGGCAAGAGAGGGAGGATAAATTAGGGGCTGTTTAATTCAGAAATGTTGGTATTTGTTAGTTCCTAATTCGTTTTGATGTTTTGTTTATGGTTTTCTTTCTTTTGTTTGCTGCTGGAGATTTTGAATTGATGATACATAATATATATATATATATATATATATATATATATATATATATATATATATATATATATATATATATATATATATATATATATATATATATATATATATATATATATAGAGAGAGAGAGAGAGATGCAGATGCTATTGCACATTGCACAGGGAATAGGTTGAGTGAGTTTGATTGAATTTAATTTTGAAAAGAGGATTTAGATTTTTGAAACATTATAATTTAATTTCTCAATTGCTATTGCACAGGGAATGCTTGTCGGTCGCAATGCTTGGCTTGGCCCTTTCTTCTACCGTTGGTTGCATTGCATTTCATAGTCGATCTTGACCTCGCTAACAACCTTTTTCTGTCTTTTTCTCACCTCTCTTTAATCAACGGGGTCGGGGACCCACTAAACCCAGAGCCAGAGGGGCTGAGAGCGCCAAGCCCATTTCTCTCCAGCTATGTAGACCGTCTGATTCGGAAGGATTGTTTGATGGATGCGCTGCACGAATCTTGCGGTGCTCCGTGCTGCTCTTTGTGTTTCTTTCCCATTACATAATTAATGAAAAGTGGATTTGGCCTATATGACGGATCCAACTCCGCTGCTCGCCAAATAGGCGAGCAGGACCCTGCTTTTCAAAATCAGACCGTTGAAAGTTTTTCAAGCACAGATCTCAACACAGATGAACGGTTCGATTTAAAATAGCAGGGTCCTGCTCGCTTATTTGGCGAGCAGCGGAGTTGGTTCCCTATATGACAACTTGTGATTGTGAGAGGGACACTGTTACACAAAAAAAGGGGAAAATTTTAAAATCTGGTGATTATGTGCACTAAATATAAATAAACACATTTTTAAAGAGAGCCAACTAATAGACTAATTAATTAGATTTCTTATTAAGAAAATGGCGCTCCTCTCGGCTCTCCACTCTGCTTCTCTCTGTTGCTTTATACAATTTTATATTGGAAAGATAAAAAAGTGAAAAATAATTAACCTCACGTGATTAATTTTATACTGATACTGAACTAAAGTTCAGAACCTTGTGCTCCCCTCCTAGAGTTTTGAAAAAACCCGGCCGGTCCAGGACCGGACCGGCGGAACCGTGGACCGGACCTGGACCGGCCCGTCCCGTGCACCAGACCCGTCCCGGATCGGGGTTAGAGACGGTCCTGTCCTGGGACGGGTCGGTTTGGTTTTCTATCTACTGGACCGGACATGACCCCCTAGATTTGACCCGCTAGACCGAACCGTCCCGGACCGGACTAAACCAGTCCCGGACCGGACCCCGACCCGTCTAACCCGGACCTCGACCCGCCTAACCCGGACCTAGACCCGCCTAACCCGACCTACCCGGATCCGGACCCGCCTAACCCGCATTACCCGGACCCGGACCCGTCCAACCCTCTACTTTACCCGCCGAACCCGGATCCGGACCCGCTGGACCCGCGCCTGGACCCGCTGGACCCGCGCCTGGACCCGCCCGAACCATCTGATTTGACATTTTACTGTAGCAATTTGAAATTTTTTGAATCCAACAGTGCAAAATACTGTAGCAAAGTGGACCGAATTTCTTGATTTCTTCCCAGCCCCAGCGCCAGGCCCCCAGGCCTCCCACTCACTCTCCCTGTGTTCCGAATTTATTTTATAAATTAACAACCAATGAACCAAATCACTCTCCCTCACTCACTCTCTCACTCACTCAATTTTTCACTAACAATCTCAATTCTCACATACTCTCTGTCTCTCTCTCACAGTCTCACTCATACTCTCTCTCATTATTTTTTATTTTTCCGAAATTAATTTAATTATTAGAAAAAAAATATAGTTAGAAATTTATTTTATTCCGCAAAGGCGCGAGATACGGTTGAGCAAGATTATTTCAAACCGCAAAGGCGCAAGTTTTCATCTCGCAAAGGTTAGATTAATTTTGAAAATAGATTAAATAAGTTAGATTTATTGTTAATTTTATGATAAATAGGTTAGATTAATTTTTAAATAGCTTAAACATGTTAGATTTTTTGTTAGTTTTATTATAAATAGGTTAGATTAATTTTTAAAGTAGCTTAAATATGTTAGATTTATTGTTAGTTTTATTATAAATAGGTTAGACTAATTTTTAAAATAGCTTAAATATGTTAGATTTATTGTTAATTTTGTAGAATTGGTTTGATTTATTTCAAAAGATATTAGATTTACTTTTGAATAGGTTAGATTTATTTTTGAAATAGGTTAGATTTATTTATAAATAGCTTAGATTTATTTCCAAAATAGCTTAAATAGGTTAGATTTAATTTTTAATTCGTTTTATATTTTTAAGTAGGTAAGTAAGTAAGTATGTTAAAATATGTTAGATTTAAATAAGTTCTATGTATTTTAAGAATATGTTAGATTTAAATAAGTTGTATGTATTTTTTATCCTTTCATAAATTCCAATTTTTTATCCTTTCATAGATTTATTTATAAATAGCTTAGATTTATTTTCAAAATAGGTTAAATAGGTTAGATTTAATTTTTAATTCGGTTTTTATTTTTAATTCGGTTTTTATTTGTAAGTAAGTTAGATTTAAATAAGTTCTATGTATTTTTAGAATTGGTTAGATTTAAATAAGTTGTATGTATTTTTTATCCTTTCATAGATTTATTTATAAATAGCTTAGATTTATTTTCAAAATAGGTTAAATAGGTTAGATTTAATTTTTAATTCGGTTTTTATTTTTAATTCGGTTTTTATTTGTAAGTAAATTAGATTTAAATAAGTTCTATGTATTTTTAGAATAGGTTAGATTTATTTTAAAATATGTTAGATTTATTTTTGAATAGGTTAGATTAATTTATAAATATGTTAGGTTTATTTATAAATAGGTTGGATTTTTTTAGTATGTTAGATTTTTCAAATAGGTTATATTTGATTTTTTAAATTCGGATCTAAATTTAATAGGTTAGATTTAATTTTTTGAATAGGTTAGATTTTTTTTTAATATGTTATATTTTATTTTTAAATAGGTTAGATTTTATTTTTTGAATATGTTATATTTTACTTTTTAAATTTTGAATATGTTATTTGATCATTTTAATATGTTAGATTTATTTTAAAATAGGTTAGATTTTATTTTTTAATTTCGGATTAATTTTTAAATATGTTAGATAAATAAGTTAGATTTATCTTTTTTGAATATGTTAGAGGTATATGTGATTATGTTAGATTTATATTTTGGTAGATAAATAAGTTAGATTTGTTAGATAAATAAGTTAGATTTATATTTTATTTTTGAATATGTTCGATTTGGTAGAGTTATTTTTTTGAATAAGTTAAATTTGTTAGAGATATTTTTTTAAAATAGATTTTTAAAATAAGTTAGAACAAGTTGTATTTATTTTTTTAAAATAGATTTTTGAATAAGTTAAATTTGTTAGAGTTATTTTTTTGAATAAGTTAAATTTGAATTAGAGTTATATTTTTCTTTAAATAGATTGTCGAAATAGATTTTTTTAAATTAGAGTTATATTTTTTTGTTCAAATTAGAGTTAGATTTTTTTTTTTTTTTTTTTTGGGGTTCGGATCCCTCTGTCACAGAGACAGAGGCTTGCTGCCTCCTTTTCTTGTTTTTTTTTATTTACTTTAATTTAGATTTAGATTTAATTTATATTTAATAGGTTTTTAATTATTTTCAGTTTTGAATTCTAAATAGGTTTCTAATAGGTTGGTAATAAATAGGTTTTTAATTATAAATTGGTTTTCAATAGGTTTGATTTATTATTTAATTTCGGTTTTAACTTTTAAATAGGTTATAATATATGAATAGGTTATATTAATTCGGTTTTGAGTAGGTTATATTGGGTTTGAAACTTTTAATTATTTTCGGTTTTGAATTCTAAATAGGTTTCTAATAGGTTTTGAATAAATAGGTTTTTAATTATAAATTGGTTTTCAATAGGTTTGATTTATTATTTAATTTCGGTTTTAACTTTTAAATAGGTTATAATATATGAATATGTTAGATAATTTAGATTTAATTTAGATTTAAATATGTTTGAATATGTTTTTTTTTTAGATTTGAATTAGAATTATATTTTCTTAATTTAGATTTGAGTTAGAATTATAATTTAGATTTGAATTATAATTAGAATTATATTGCCTTGCGGCTTGGGTTTGCTGCCTTGCTTGCTGCCTTGCGGCTTGCTGCCTTGCTGCCTTGGCAAGTTGGCTTGCTGCCTTGCTTCCTTGCGGCTTTAATTTATATTTTATTTAATTAACAAGTTAGAATATTAGATTTAATATTTTAATGTAGATTTAATTTAGATTTAGATTTAGATTTAATTTTGATTGAATTTAGATTTATTTTTAAATAGGTTAGATAATTTCAGATTTAATTTGAATATTGCTAATTTCGGTTTTGAATTTATTGAATTCGGTTTTGAATATTTGAATTCAGTTTTACATTTTTATTTAGTTTGAATTCGGTTCTAATTTTTGTTTTATTTTATGTAGAAAATGACCTCTTCTCCTCCCCGTCAATCGGTTGAGCAAGTAATTGAGTCTTTTGGCGAAGATTTATTTGGACCGCCACCTCCTAATCCAAATCAACCGAGACCACCGTATCAAACTGAAGACCTTAATTATTATCCGCAAAATCCTCCTCCACCGTATCAACAAAATCAACCAGCGTATCCGCAACCGTATTATCCTAATCCTCAAAATTATTATCCGCAAAATCCTCCTCCACAATTTTATCCTCCGCAAAATCCTAACCTCTGCTATAGTGGACCGGGAACTTCTTCTTCCAACGCATCGAGTCAGTGGACCGGGGCACCCTCTCATTATACTCCTTCTCTACCACCGCTAGCACCGCATCCTGAGATCACAAGCGTCCCGCCGTCACAAACAGCGTCTCCTTCCACAAGCGTCCCGCCGTCACCACTAACTGATGCAGAACCGATCATAGAAAAGAGGAAGAGGAAGCAAGCACCCACTTACTCGGCTAGTTGGTGGAGATTTTATGAGATGACCAAAGATGCCGATGGTGTCCTTGTTTCCGCAAGATGTAATGTTAGAACATGCAGAAAAACTTTTATTTATGTTAAGTCCAATGGCATGTCCGCATATAAAAAACACGTCGAAGGGCACATGAAAAGCGGTGAGGAACCGCAAGAAAATCCTACACCGGGGTTGGTCCAAACTCTTATGAACCCGGATGGTACTAGAACACACCATAAATATGATGAAAAGCGGATGCTTAAGGAATTTGCCCGGTACATTGCCCATAAAGAACAACCAATTAGTATGGGTAATTGTTTGAGTTTTGCCCGGTTAATTATTCATAGGTGTGGTGAACCATTATACAAGAGGTTCCACCATAGAAAAATGGTAAAAGAGTTGAAAAACCAGTATTTCGGGTATAAAAATGACCTACTAGCCATATTTGCGGTTGCAAACTATAAGATCTCAATTGCAAGCGATATTTGGACGGCCGGTAAACATGGTCTTGGGTACTCATGTATAACCGCGCATTATATTGATGAAACTTGGGCATTACAAAAAAGGGTATTAAGCTTTCGGGTGTTAGAGTCTCCGCATACCGCACAAATCATTTACCAATCAATTATTGATGTTTTGCATGAGTACAACTTAAAAAGGGATTTGGAGAACAAGATTTTTTCTATTTCTTTCGATAATGCCAGCAACAACATCAAATCCATTGATTATTTCACCCGGTCACTAACCCCGATCATGAATGTTGAAATGTTTCACCAAAAATGTGCTTGTCATGTACTAAACCTTATTGTAAAGGCGGGCTTAAAAACATATGCGGTTCAAGAATTAATTATTAAATTTAAGCAAGCTGTTGCCTTTATTTTCTCAAACGGGGTACGAAAACAACGTTTTGCCGAATTGTGTCAAAGGTTGGGACTGGGTCACTTGAGAGTACCTTGGGATGTAGATACCCGTTGGAACTCTACCTATAGGATGCTCGCCCGATGCCTTCCGTACAAGGAGGCTATGAACGAGTCCTTGAGGAACTCAACCGATAACGATGAATTGATACTTACCGAGACCGACTGGCAACAAATATCAAACCTAAAAACATTCCTTGGAGTATTTTTCACTGCAACCGTAAAACTATCATGCTCGTACACACCTACGGCACATGAGTTGCTTCATCATCTCTACTATATTTCCAAGGTATATAGTCAGTTTGAACAACAAGTACCAAATATGGATGAAGCCCTCGAACCGATCGTACTTGCCATGAAAGACAAGTTCCTGAAATATTGGGAAGAAGTACCCCTCCTGACCATTATCGCAAATTGCCTCCATCCGGCGTTCAAGAAGAGGTTAACGGTAAAAATACTTCAAAGGTACAAGCAAAATCTTAAACTAAACACATCACAAGAGGAGACACGCGTGACCAAGGCATTGGATGATATGTTCAACATATACAATGCAAGAAGAAATGTCGATCGACCGTCTACGACCCGTCGCGGTTCTAGGTATGAATATAAATATACATATGTTTTTAATCTCTATTATTTATAAATTAAATGTTATTTGACTACTATTTTTTAATAATGACAGACCCAGCAGCAGTAGTGGATTGCTAATGGATTTGCAGGATGATGAAGACCCGCAATTGTCCCACAGTAGCACCAACGAATTAATAAGCTATTGTTTGGCGAGGACCGAACATGATTCAGTTGACGTCCTACAGTGGTGGAAGAATAATGCAAGTGCCTATCCGACACTGGCGATGATGGCCCGCGACGTATTTGCCGTGCCCGTGTCAACCGTCCCTTCCGAATCATGTTTTAGTTCGGCGAACCGAATCCTCACCGACAAACGAAGTAAGTTGGGTGCACATGTTTTCGAGCGACTTGTGTGCTTGAAAAATTGGATTGATGCGGAAGAACGCAATCAACATGCTGGAGCAGAAGAAGCATCCGATGTCGAAACTCCTCCAACCGACGAGCTGAACGAGGATTCAGACGGTGAGCAGGAGAGCGATCAATGGTATATGCACCACAACTTATAGATAGGTAGTGTCGGTATTATGAGAGATTCGGACTCTGACCTGTATGATCTCTCTCTTGGTTAAAAGTTGCGTCCCCTGTTTCCTGGGGCTTCCTGCCTTATATAGTCCAGCCATAACCGCCATCTCGGGCGTTTATGGGGGAACGTGAGCAGTTATGTCGTCCATTATTGGGACGTGGGCATTAAACCAGCCGTTTCTGGGACGTGGGCATTAAGCTAGCCGTTTCCACGGCTATCCCGTATATCGATTGGCCTTAACCTCTATTTGGGCCATATATTTTTGAGGCCTCCGAGTTGGGCCTCGGTTTAGTGGATCTTTGGGCTTTTTCATATGACGTCGGGTTGGCCTTGTAAAGGTCCGAATCCCAGTCTTTCATGGCCCAGTTTGGAACAAGTAAAAGGGCCTGTGGAACATGGCCCTATCATTTATTATTAAAAAAATTACTAACTAAAAGGGCCTGTGGAACATGGCCCGAGTTAAAGCTATATTTCCCAAGTGTAGGGTTGTTCTTTCATTATTTCTCTGTTTTATACAATAATGAAAGCCACCTCGCAATTCGGAAGAATCCTAATGGTACTGCGCTCTTTGACAAGCTGTCAAAGGTTGATGATTGGAATCATGGGTGGGTATATCTGGAGAATCCCGCCGAGTTACAATGTTTCCGCGAGGTACGGAGGGAGTGGCGTCCCCTAGATAAGCAAAATTGGACCCCGAATTCATCCCCCTCCCTGACTTCACCCGAATTAAAAGTTGTCCAAATTATTGACCGTTATTTCTCAAGTTAGTCTCTCCCTCCTTTTTTTATTTTGCACCGATATATCCGTGCATCATATATGTTTGTTTATCTCGTATTATCATGAATGAATTGTTAACCATTGCCTACTTATGTCGCAGACCGTGGTTTTATGGCACTACCGTGGAAGGCCGCTCGTCCAATTCCTGTCTTGGCCAACCCCGAAGACGGTTTCGTTAAGGAGATTGCGAAAATTCCGAAGTCGGGTCCTTCTAAGGTTCAGAAAGCATCGAAGTCGGCTCCTGTCAATCCTGCGGCAATTTCTCCGAGATCAACACCCAAATCCAGATCCGCAACTGTCCCAAAAGGCGCGAAGGGCAGTGCTTCTGGTTCTTCTCAGCTCGAGGTATCGCGGAAGAGGAAGGAGACTTCTGTTGACCCCCCCTCGCGTGTAACTAGACAAGAGAAGGGAAAAGACGTTGCAGTAGAGGAACCTGAACCTGAGCCTAAGAAGCAAAAAACTCAGTCCGATATTGTATTGGTGACATCCCAAGTCGTTCCAAAGGAGCCTTCGCAAGCCAAGGTTGACGCTGCTGAAGCAAATTTAGAAAGAATTATTGACGAAGCAGCTGGTGACGTGTGGGATCCCGCAGAGGAACATAAGACGTTCCTCGAGTCAAAGATTTCTGAGCGAGGGCGACATACCGGGTTTGTGTGGGGGACTGGGATTTCTCAGGGATTCCCGGACAGCTTTTTAGGCTATCTTCCTGGGTATACGCGGATGCAAGAAGAGGAAGATCATCCCGAGGTTCGGGCCGCGTATGCTCGGGAAACGTTTAGACTCACCACTACTCAATATCAAAAGAAGTGGGCTGAGGAGAATCCCGATCAAGTCGTGGGCCAGGTATTGAGGTCGTTGCATGACGCCGGGGTGTACTTTGGGTTCCTCAAGGATTCACTTGAAAGTAAAAAGCGCAATGCTCTTGTTGTCACAGCTGATCAGGAGGCGCTTAATAAGGCGATTTTAGAGAGGAACCATTTTTTACAACTAGCGCAGCAAAAGGACAAGGAAAAAAGGGTGGCCACCGGCCAAGCCGCCGTGAACTTGGCAAAATATGAACTTGCCTGCATCACGGGTAGGAAGGCCGATGTCGAGCGTCAGGATAGCGAGAAGAAAGCAAAGCGTTATAAACGCAAAGCTGAAAAGTATAAAGAAGAGATCGAGGATCTGAAATCCAAGCTCGAGGTCCAAACCAAGGAGTTGGAAGAGGCGAGATCCGAGAATGCCCATATACGAGATGAAGCACGGGACTTGCCAAGAAAACACCTCAGCAAATTCTTAGGCAGCCATGCCTTCGCACAAGCCGTTCCATGTGCGGTGAAAGATATGATGACGCATACCGTATATAGTTATCTTAAAATGATGGGGGGTTTTTATCCGTTTAAACCCGAGCATGTCGGGTTTACGGCAGTGGAGCCGGAAAATCTCGTGATCAGGGATCTGTCTAGCTATGGTTGGGACGAAGAGAAGGATGTACTTCTGAACCCGGATGGCTCTCTATTCAAGGAGGAACTCCAACTCGAGAATCATCCTTCAGCGGGCATTGTTCACCCTTGGCCTAAAGACAAATGGCCTGAACATCTCGATCTTCCTGATGTTGCCCCTGAAGCGGAACTTGAAAACCTTTCTTCTGATGCTTCGTCCGAGGGGGGGAGAGGATGATACCGAGATAAGGGATGTCGAAGAATATGTCGAGGTGGAGGTTGCCGATGAGGGACAAGAAGATGAAGGAAATACTTCTCGTCGTAATGAAGGAAATACCGCTCCCTCAGAGGCGAAGCTCCTTACTCCTTGTAAGTAAGGTCTATAATCGCAATCACCGAGATGTTGGATTTATGCCTATCCGTACTAATCGTTCTGTTTTGTTTGTAGGAAGGACCATGTCGTGCTTCGGAAGCAACACCGGTTATGTAATATATTTGTACCCCCGAGATGTGGGGGATTTAAAGCTGTTGTATTGTGCACTATTTTTATTTACACCCCCGAGATGTGGGGGTTATAACAGAAATTTTTGTAATAGTATTTGATACCTCCGGGATGTGGGGGTTTAACAAAACAGTTAGATGTAACTTGTTTCTTTTACTCGTATGTTTCTTTGCCCGAGGTTGAATTTTTTTGTTTCTTTCAACTTTATCTCGGTTGTATGCTTTGATTTTCAAGTAAAGTGTACTTGGTAATATATCCATGCCCCCCTTTTTTTTCTTTATTTTTGACGAAAATGGTCAATGTGGGGGGACATGTACGTCGCGCAAACGTATGCGTTACCCCGAGGGGTTTTCGATAAATGTTCGCGACATAATAAAAGTCATGTTACTGGTTTACAGTCATCGTCCATTAGGACTGCATTAATTTATGTCGCGTATCTCGGGATTTTAACCAAGACATATTTCGTTGCCTTAGCTTTCGTTCATATATGTCGGACCCAATACACAAAACACAATTGTAAAAAATATCATATATATTGATAAATGTTTAGCATCATACAAAAATTGTATCGTGGGCTAAGTGAATACATAAGGAGAAAGCAAAAGGCTTATCTCGCCCTGAGTATCTCGTGGCTAAAAAAAAAAATATAAAAACGACATATATTAAGTGTAGAATTTACGGAGATGGCAAGTGTTCCATGGACGAGTTAGTATGAAACCACTCGGGTCTTCCAATTCATAAGCGCCTTTACCTCGTGGGCGAATGATCTTAAAGGGACCTTCCCATTGAGGAGCAAGTTTGCTGACATGTTTGCCAGTCGCTTCCACAGTTTTGAGTACCAAATCGCCCGGCTGGAATTCCCGGGGTACCACGTGTTTGTCAAATGCACGTTTAACCCTGCGTTGGTACTCCATTGTGCGGATGCGGGCCTTCTCCCGACCTTCTGTGATGAGGTCGAGTTCCGCGGTGCGTGCGTCGTGGTTGTTGTCAGTGGAATATGTCAAAGTACGGAGAGATGGTTCCATCATTTCGATTGGAGTGACTGCTTCCATGCCGAACACCAGAGAATACGGAGTTTGCTGTGTGGCCTCTCTAGGTGTAGTGCGGTAGGCCCATAGAATTCCATCAAGTATGTCGGGCCAATTCTTTCTGTTTTCGGCAACTTTCTTCTTGAGGCCATCCAGAATAGTGCGGTTTGTGACCTCGGCTAAGCCATTGCTAGCAGGGTGACTGACCGAGGTAAAGTTGTTCTGAATGCCCAGGTTGGAGAGAAAAGTCATGGTGCGTGCTGCGTTGAACTGCGTACCATTGTCCGAGATGAGAGCATGTGGTATGCCAAAACGACAAATGATGTTCCGCCAGATAAACTTCTCTGCTGTTGCGGCAGTGATAGTGGATAATGCCTCGGCTTCGACCCACTTAGTAAAATACTCGACGGCTACAATAATCCAACGGCGCTGTCCAACAGCTTTGGGAAATGGCCCGACTATGTCTATTCCCCATAAGTCAAAAGGCCAAGCTCCCGAGATGGATATCTGATCGTAAGCCGGGATATTGCTCAACTTGCTGTGGTATTGGCATCGCTTGCATTTGCGGACTAGGTTTGCCGTATCATGTTGCATGGTTGGCCAGTAAAAGCCGGCTCTGAGGATTCGTTTGGCAAGAGTTTTCGCACCCTGGTGGCTTCCGCAGATGCCTTCATGTACCTCAGATAGCATTTTGGAGTCCATCTCCTCATTGATGCTTTTAAGCCAAGGACGCACGTACCCCCGTTTGTAGAGTTGATTGTTGAATACAGAGTACATCGGTGCGATCATTTTCAAATGTCGGGCTTCCAACTGATCTGTGGGGAGAACCCCGGTGTTAAGGAAATTCCACATCGGGGTGAACCAGGATTCACTGGGTTCACCGATGGCGAGTACGGTTACAGTATCGAGGTTGATGCTAGATTCCGGAACATCCATAACAATCACGGGCCGATCTTTGTCAAGGTTGCCCGCGGCGCCAAGTTTGGATAAAGCATCGGCTTGGCAGTTCTTGTTGCGCGAGACATGCTGGATATCAACCTCGTCGAAATGGCTTTTGAGCAAGTGAAACTGCTGTCGGTACTTCCGCAACTTCTCGTCCATAACTCGGCATTCATCGTTTATCTGTTTGACCGCTAACTCGGAGTCACTACGAAGATGGACCTCGCGGGCGCCCAATTCTTTAGCTAGTTTAAGGCCTGCTATCATGGCTTCATATTCCGCGGTGTTGTTTGTTACTGGGAATTGAAAATGGAGAGCATAATTCAAGGTTTCCCCGTGGGGACCTGTCAGGGATACCCCGGCTCCAGCCCCCTGTAATGAAGAGGCGCCATCGACATGGATAGTCCATCGTCCTTCGGACTCGGGAGGAACGCCGGAATACTCGGCGATAAAATCAGCGAAGATTTGCGATTTCAGAGCATTTTGCGGGTGGAAGGAAACGTCAAATTCAGACAACTCAAGCGCCCAAGCTAGCAATCGCCCGGATGAATCGAAATTCGAGAATGCCTTTTTGAGCGGGATTCCGGTGTATACTTTGATGGAGTGAGACTGAAAATAGGACCTCAGTTTTCTAGCGGCAATGACGAGAGCATATGCTGCCTTCTCAATCTGGGAATATCTTGTCTCCGCATCCCGAAGTACATGGGAGACAAAATATATCGGCTTCTGGTCTCGTCCTTCTTCCCGGACAAGGGCGGCACTGACCGCGTGACCCGAGGTTGCCAGGTACATTACAAGAACATCGCCCGTGGTTGGTCTGCTGAGACATGGTGGATTAGCGAGATAAGCTTTAATTTTCTCGAAAGCTGTTGCACACTCCTCCGTCCATTCAAACTTTGCGGATTTGCGCATGGCTTTGAAGAAAGGGAAACATACGTCCCCAGATCTCGCAATAAATCTATTGAGGGCGGCCAACTTGCATGTGAGAGATTGCAACTCTTTGAGGTTTCGTGGTGGCTTCATATCGAGGATGGCTTGTGATTTTGAGGGATTGATCTCAATGCCTCGCATGGAAACCATAAAGCCAAGGAACTTGCCACCAGTCAAGCCGAAGAAACTCTTCTTTGGATTGAGTTTCATGTTGGCTGAGTTTAGTGTCGCAAAGGTTTCTCGAAGATCTCGGATATGGTCGAGGTCGGACATACTCTTAACAAGTAGGTCATCCACGTATGCCTCTACGTTTCGTCCAATCTGCCCATGAAACACAGTATTGACCATGCGCTGGAAAGTGGCTCCGGCGTTGCGCAACCCGAAAGGCATGACTCGGTAGCAGTATAGCCCTGAGTTAGTTGTGAAAGCAGTTTTCTCCTCATCATCTTGGCTCATCCGGATTTGGTTATACCCGGAGAATGCATCCATGAAGCTGAGGTAGGCATGACCCGAGGTGGAGTCGACCAATTGGTCAATTTTGGGCAAAGGGAACGGATCCATGGGGCATGCTTTGTTGAGGTCAGTATAATCGATACACATACGCCAGTCGCCATTGGACTTCTTGACAAGCACGGGATTGGCTGTCCATTCAGGACATTCGACATTCCGGATAAAACCGGCATCGAGAAGCTTCTGTACCTCGCGTTTCACAGCCTGCTGCCGTTCTTCTCCCATGTTACGTTTCCGTTGCCTAACTGGTTTTGATCCTGACTTAATATGTAAGCGGTGTTCCGCTATTGATCTTGGAATGCCTGGCATGTCGGCTGCGGTCCAAGCAAAAACGGACTGGTTTTCTCGGAGAAACCTGATCAATTCCTCCTTTGCTTCCCCCTGTACTGCTCTTCCAATATTGAGCGTCTTGCCCTCACCTAAAACGAGTTGTTCGACTTCATCCGCGGGTTCAAGGGAAGTTTTTGCCTCATCTTTATCTACCGGATCTAGTGCCAGGTCGGTGTTTGGAGGTAGAAAGTCAGTGCTCGAACGCAACCGCTGTTGGTTGGTTTTGGCGTCGGATTGATCGACCTGGTGGACAGAGTCTCCTTGACCTCGAACAGACGTCATGTAGCATTCTCGGGCCACCTGTTGTTGGTCGCTTTCTTCCCCTATGCCGTTATCAGTGTGGAATTTGATTTTCAGGTGTGAAGGGGAAATGACGGCGCCTATTTTGTTCAAGGTTACTCTTCCTAGGATTGCATTGTACGCAGAAGGAGCATTGACGATGAGAAAATCCACCATGACTTCTACTGTTCGAGGAAATGTGCCGAATGTCACTTTGAGCGGCATCATTCCCCGAGGTTGGAGGGCATCGCCCGTGAAACCTATCAAGGGTGAAATATGTTGTTGGAGGGCGCGAATGTTGAGGCCCATTTGTGTGAAGGCCGATAGGTATAAGATGTCGGCTGAACTTCCCGTATCAACTAACACCCTCTTAACCCTGTGAGTATTGATTTTGAGATTCAATACCACGGGGTCATCGTGTGGGCTGGAAATCTCACCTAGGTCCTTCTCGGAGAACGATATTGCTTCCTCGACCCGAGGTCGTTTTTTGTCGGTTTCAATCTGTAGAAAAGTGGGGTACGGTTTTCGATTATCGCGAGGTAATATTCTTCTGATGGTCCCGCGATGGCCACCACTGATCACGTTAATGACAGGGCTGCCCTGTCGTTCTTGGCGTCTAGTCTCGGGACCATCCCGGGTGTGAGAACCGGCCTCACCAACTCGGGGTCCCGTATAATCATTCCTGTAAGGAATAGGTTTCTTAAAAACCTTACCTTTACCGTTGTACTTTCTGGAGAACTTTCTAAAGAAATCGGGATTGATGAACTCGATCAGCTTACCCTCGCGGGCCAGTCTCTCCAGGATGTCTTTGAGTTGAAGGCAATCCGCAGTGGAGTGCCCATTGAATCCATGGTACTCACACTTCTGGGAGTTATCTTGTACCGTGAAAATGCCTTCAGGTAATGGTGGAGGGAGGTCGAACATGCCCTCTATGATGTTGTACATCTCATGTCGCTTCTTGGTGAGAGGTGCATATCGCACAAAGTGTTGGCGGTATCCCTCGGTGCCAGTTTTGTGGTCTTGCTCGGTCGGACGATTGGGTTGGTTTCTCCGAGGTTCTCTTTGGTTGCGAAACCTGTCCTGAGCTGGTTGTTTGTTCGTTAAATGTCGGGGAGACCGAGACCGAGGTCTCGTGGGACTCCCGTTATCATCCTCGGCACGGATGTAACCCTCCGCGAAGGTGACAAACTCCCTCAGAGTGGTCATTTTTTTCATGTGGGCTTCATAACGCAAAGTGCCCGGACCCCCTTTACGGAGCCCTTTCTTGATGGCGGCTAAGGCGAATTCGTCATTGAGATTCTGAATTCTCCGAGATGCCTGTATGAAACGGTTAACAAACGCACATGTTCTTTCGCGCGGTCCCTGGACAATGTCTAGGAGCATCTCGCACGTGGCTGGCGGCGGCTTGATAATCGTATACCTCTCTAGGAATAGTTTCGCGAAGTCCTCAAATTTGTTAATGGACCTCCGGGGTAATGTCATGTACCAATCCCATGCTTCTCCAGTTAAGCAAGTGGTGAAGACACGGCACATGATGGCATCGGTGGCTCCAAGGAGACGGAGTCGTTCAAGGAATCCGTACACAAAGTTGTGCGGATCCTGTGTGTCGCCGCTACCCCGAAAGCTTGGGAGGGTTGTCGGATACTTGAAATCCGTCATTGACTGGCGATAAATGTCTCTGGACAGGGGACCATCCTCGATTCCTATAGGCCGAGAGTAGGTGCCTGTCTTTTGGGATTCGAGTTCGGCTAGTTTGGCCGCAAGTCTGGTTTGGATCAGTTCTTCGACTTGAGCCATGTTAATGCCTCGAGGAGGGGTAGGTGATCGTCGATTCCTTCTTCGATCATCCCGGCGAGTCCTATCCCGACCTCGGGGTGGACTTCGTTCGCGTTCCCTGTGGGAGCGAGATTGTTCTCGGCGAGATGGGCTGGGTCCTCTGCCATGATTGGCTGATTCTTGTTCGTTATAGTGGTGGACTATAGGACCTCCAGCATTGGGCTCCCTCTCGGGATCAGGTCCCCTATTCTCATCTTGCCCTTCCGGCCGTCGTCCTTCGTCGGGATGGACTCTTGTTGGCAGAGCATTATGGTCCCTACGTTCGGATTGGACCTGTTGTTCTGGTGGGATAGGTGTGTCCGTCTCCTCACCAGTTCGGACCTGCACGAATTCTCTGTTCAAATTTCGTGGTGAAACATTTGCTGGTCGGCTGTGGATACGATTTGCGGACAGAGGTCGGGGTATAGGTGCGGTGGTTGGTAAGGTCTGATGTGCAGGTCACGGTGGTGCTTGTTGAGAACACGGTATTGGACCTGTCATGGGGTACACCCCGTGAGTGCCTCCTGGGCCCCATTGCCCAGAGGGTGTTATGTAGGGATACTGGGGACCCGTTGGTGTGTAAGGGGTGTAAGCGGCCGCGCCGTAGTGATACAACGGCGTTTGCTGAGGGTAATATGGTATGTAGGGTATCTGGTATGTACCAGTTACCGGGTTGTGCTCGGTGTAAAGGGGTCTAGTTGTGTTTCCTTCGTTGAATGGAGGTCGGTTAGCGATGTCGGGTCCCGTGTGGTGGGACGGTGCAGGTTGGGGACCAGGGGGTCGTATCCTCGAGTTGCTTGGCCTCGCCCCAGGAGGCTGACTGTGGGAGATGTTTCCCGTAGGCGGGGTTACCAAAGGAGGTGGTGTGATCGGTACTCCTGGCGGGGTTGTCACCCCGGGCGGGAGCGGGATTGATGTGTTTGGATGTGCCATCTAATTCTCGGAGTGAGCGAGGCGTGGCCCCACGGTGGTTGATACGTCCTATCTCGGGAGATGAGGCCGTATGGGAGATTGGGCTGAGTTGGGTTCGCCCTGCCAAAGGATGGCAGGCCGAAGTAAAGATCGAGTTAGGAACTCGGGGTGGATTATGAGAGATTCGGACTCTGACCTGTATGATCTCTCTCTTGGTTAAAAGTTGCGTCCCCTGTTTCCTGGGGCTTCCTGCCTTATATAGTCCAGCCATAACCGCCATCTCGGGCGTTTATGGGGGAACGTGGGCAGTTATGTCGTCCATTATTGGGACGTGGGCATTAAACCAGCCGTTTCTGGGACGTGGGCATTAAGCTAGCCGTTTCCACGGCTATCCCGTATATCGGTTGGCCTTAACCTCTATTTGGGCCATATATTTTTGAGGCCTCCGAGTTGGGCCTCGGTTTAGTGGATCTTTGGGCTTTTTCATATGACGTCGGGTTGGCCTTGTAAAGGTCCGAATCCCAGTCTTTCATGGCCCAGTTTGGAACAAGTAAAAGGGCCTGTGGAACATGGCCCTATCATTTATTATTAAAAAAATTACTAACAAAAAAAAAGTTAGAACTCCGCCTATGTTATTTTACATAGCCGGTCCCAAGCCCGAAATAAAGGAGGAGGGTAACTTTTGTTTTTAAATCTATTGTTTTAGAATAATTCGGTTTTTAAGATCAAGTAATTCGTTTTTTTTCCTAAAGCAATTGATTTAATGAATTTCTGTAATATCAAAATCGAATTTTTGTAATATAAATTGGAACAAAAAAAAAATATGGAAATTTGGAGAAAATCCGGCCCTTTAAGGCATTCGGTATAATTCAATGCAATTGATTCAATGCATCAATTCCTAAAACAAACTATTGAATTGGAAATTTGGAACAAAAAAACAGAAAAAAAAAACAGAAAAAAAACAGAAAAAAAAACAGCAAAAAAAACTGAAAAAAAAAACTGAAAAAAAACTGAAAAAAAAAACTGAAAAAAAAACCCGCCGGACCGGACCGTTACCCCCGGGACCCGTGGACCGGGCCGTTCCGGACCGTGGACCGCCGGACCCGTGGTTCAACCAAGGGCCGGGGTTGGCCTCTGAAAACCGGACCCGTCGGAACCAGGACCGTGAACCCGTCCGAACCGCCGGAACCGTGGACCGGGAGACCCGTGGACCGGACGGGTTTGGACCGTCCCGGCCCGTTGTCAGAACACTATCCCCTCCACATTCGTCGCTTTTATTAATCTAAAGCTCTAAACAAATCAAGCAGCTGTGTTGTGTGTTTGCATGACAATAACAAATTGGGAACCAAAATCTCATATCTGTGAATTATAAATGTTCATAACTCTGAGTTGGGGCTTTCCGATTGGCATCGAACAAAAATTAATCTCATACCCGGTTGGAGCCGTTTGCATTGAAATTTGTGCGTACTTATTGATCTGCACAATGTTGGATCTTAATCCAACGTTGAGGCATATATGTAATATAATTATGAATTGTATACCGTCATATATGATTGTCATAATTAAGTGATATAATATGGAATTAAGATATTATACAATCTATGTATTCAATAGGGTATGATCCACAAATATGTAGAACAATTTAAGTAAAGATCAAATTATTAATGGACTGATTTTGAGATATGCAATTTAGAAAACTGTCTATTTAGAGGGTTTGTGCGGCCATAGGTGCGACCCTATGTGGCCGCACAAAACCAGAGTAAATGTGCATAGATGCACATCGAGTTGGACTGGAGATAGAGAGCCTGTGTGGCCATAGGTGCGACCCAGTAGGGTAGCACAAATTTTGAGCCGCCGTTTGTGCGGCTAGGCATGACCGCACAAACTTCCAGAGTTTGGTATTTAGCCTTACAAGCAATTCTGTGTGACCGTTTGTGCGACCAGGCAAGGTAGCACAAACAATTATGTGCGGTCATTCGTGCGGCCAGACAGGGTAGCACAAAATGGTAGTGGTTAATTTTGGACTTGGGAACGTGGGCTGAAAGAAAGGCAGTTTTGTAGACACGTTTGGTCGCACGCGCAGTGCCAGATATGTTACCCTATAAGAATGGGTCCCCAAGGCACAAGAGATAACACACAACTCAGATTTCTGAACAACAGTTATTTTAGACAGAATCTGAGTGCCTTCTTATTTCTTTCACCAAAGAACTGAAAAGACAAATCCATTAGGAAATTTGAAGAGGATTTCTCAAGGGCCATATCTTGCTGCCTTGGAAGACTTGATTCACGATCATACAATGTAAAGGTGAGAATGACTTCTTGCAATTGAAGACTTGTCTCGTGCTTACGGAGACAGCTCTTCAGACTTGAGGATTTCACGGCCAATGTTATGGAATCAGGTATTGTATTCCGCACTTATGATTATGTTTTATGAGTTGGCTTTGGCATAAGACAGTCCATAGATTAAGGTGGGAAACTGTTTCTTCTTTTCCGGGGTGTAAGTGTTTGATATCTAGATAAGGCGTAATTGTTTGACCTTTATGATTCTCCAACACACAAATCTTAAAGTTGTAAAGGTTAGAGGTCAAGCCACTAAACTATTTAATATATACAAAGAATTTGTAATTTTCGTGGTTTAAATATGCGATCTTATACACAAAAAACATTGTCTTTGCCACTAGATCAAAGACCTATTATGTCAGTTTTTATCTAATGTTGGCTACTTGTTGAGTAATTAATGATTTTGAGAAAATTTGTTAGGTTTGTAACTAACGATCAATGAGATTTGCAATCTAGCAGCAGCGCTACCTACGCCTGATTTGCAGCGCTACAACTAAACATATTCGTTTGGTAAGTTTAAATTAATTTTTGACAGAGATCAATATGGAATATATTAATTTGGGTATAATTAATAGATTCAATACGTTTCTTTCTAATTAAATAGATCGGATCATCGGATTGATAAAACAAGAATTAATTACCGGTATATTGGTACAAAAATCAGCTGCTTAAAATATCCCAATCTCAACTTGTTCATTTTTCATGCTCATTTTTTTCTTAAAATTCAAGCCCAATTTTTTAAGGAAATAAATCAGTTGTTATTCTCATTCGGATTTCAAACTCATGACCTCACATATAATCAAGAATGTTGTCTTTTGACACTAAACTAAAGACTGATTATTATTTCATCATCTTCACATTCTTAACCAATATTGAATAGGCAATACAATTAAAATCACTACAGCTTGCTACTGAGAAATATATTTCATTTATGTTGTATCTAATTTTTAAAACAAACTCAGTTATAACATTCACAGATCCCCATTGTGTGAACAGGTCTTGACAATATTCAATCTAGAAACAAATTTTTTAAACATATTTGTATGACATGAACAAATGATCAACCCTTTTGTGCATACCACAAAAATGACAAGCAGCTAGAGTCTCCTATCCTACCTTTTCTTTATAAATTTCTTTTTGTCAGATTCTATCTATTGATGTCAGCCACATTAAAATCCTAATTTTATATGTTATTGAAATATCATAGTTAGTACTTAGTACATATATATTGAATAGTACATGTATTGAATAATTGTGGATAGCAAGTTGCCAGCTTATATTCTTGATATCATATCTTTTTTCAAATTTAATATTTATGCCTTTAGAGTATGTTTGGTTGCAATCTTAAAATAGCTAGAATAGCAAAATTGACGTTTATATTATTAGAATAGCTTGTTCTAACAAGACAAACAAGTTTGGTTTCCTATTCTAGCTATTCTAACCCAATCAAATACCGAATAGCTTGTTTTAAAAAATAGCATATTCTCAATCCAACCAAACATACCGTAATTAATTTCTAGATACATAAGACACACTGCATTCACCTGAGTAGCTGAGTTTTACATTTATGCAAAAGAGTATCTGAAGTACAACTTCAGTTCAATCATTGTTTTTCACATGCTATTAGATTATTTGTTTTTAAATTTCCATTTCAACAACCAGATTTTTTTTTTTCATACAAACCATTCTTCAATTTATCAAAGATATAAGTTTTTTTTAAAACATTTTTTAGGCCAGATAAAGTTTCAAATACTAACATGAGTCAGGGGTGATTAATGAGCAAGCATGAGCGAGTTGGGGTATGCTCATGCTCGGCTGATTAGCTTAATGAGCGAGTTGTTAATGAGCGAAGAGCGAGTTGTTAATGAGCATGTTGATAATGAGCGAGTTGCCGAGTTGTTTAAAATACATCATTCAAAAACTTATTTTCATTTATATAATTTAACAAATTGTCATAATTCAACCTATTAAACATTACATAATTTAACAAAATCAAACAACTATCTTTTTGTCGTTCTCACGACCCTACATGTCACATACTCAGAGCTATCTCCTTGTCACATACCTACAAATTTGCATTATCAAAACAATAATAAAAATATAGAATTTAGAACTATACATATTCAGAACTGTACAAATCCAGAACGGTGTATTAATGATCAATTTTTTTGTGATCAAATTTTGAGTTATATTTTGAGACTAGTGTATTGATGAGTATGGCCCGAAAACCAAAGAAAATTAAGAAATAGTGCATTGAATGGGAATTGTAATTCTGTTTGTTTTAGAAAAATTTGCAAATTTTTAATATTATTTTTCTAGATATACTAACAGCTATTAGAGAAGTGGATTAGATGTGGCAGGATTTATGTAACTTAGTTCTTAATAAGCGAGTTGAGGTATGCTCATGCTCGGCTCATTAAGTTAATGAGTGAGTTGTTAATGAGCATTTAGCGAGCGAGTTATGAGCAATTTACTAACCCTAAACATCTAAACATGACCCATAACGCATGTTCTACATTTTTTTTAAAACTTTTTATCTCATAGACATTTTTTTTCCTAATTTTTCTAATTTGGGCCGGACTTGGCCCGCTTTTATCTCATTGATTTTAGATGGAGAATCATGGAATGGATCTGATTAACGGATAAACATATTTATATCCGTCTGGAACTCTGGATACAAAGTAGGCTCCAAAAGCAGATACCGCCGATCCGTTGTTCATTTCAAATTTCAAAATCGATTCCCCTCTCTTCTTGCAAGAATGGACGCCACCGCCTCGTCTCTTCTTGCGAGCCTTCAACAAGGCGCCGACCACCATGGCCTCCATTCTCGCTTCTCCTCTTACCTCCGGCCGTTTTCCGATTCGAAATCCTCTACATCCGCCCGATCCCTCGCCAAAAGGTTTCTATCGTTTATCTGTAAGGCACTAAACCTCCTCCCCGCTCTTCTCCGCGAAACCTCTAATGTTGAGGAGCGAGATAATGAACTCCTGGAAATCTACGAGCTCGTACTTGAGTGCTTCGGTTGCCTGCTGCCTGTTTTGGAAGGGGAACCCTATATGTTGCACTTACATAGAGGTGTCTTTGTACGGTGCTTGGTGACAACTGGGAAGTACGAAAAAGCTGAGGCTGAGGCGGTCATGCTTCTAGAAGACCTAATATCTGCTCTTGCTCCAGCCGGAAAGGTTGGAAGATCAAAGAATGGAAAGGGCAGGGGTGCTGAACCACAGATATTGTTCCCCGATCCAAAAATTGTTGGTACTGATGATTCAGGGATCACTACCTTGATAATAGATATAATTATTTCTCTCTGCAATTGCGCATTTAACAGCAAATCAAACAAGCCAGGGGCTTATTTGAGGATTTTGGCTCTTGTCGAGCAAGTGCAGCCTTGGATTCGGTAAAGTAGTCTATCCTCCCTTTATCATTTTGCTAGTAGCAGAAGAACATTCTGTTCTTCTGTTATCCACTGAGATGATTGAACTGAGCAAACAATAGTTTTCCTTTCTTGTTTCTTCTTTTTTATTGATATTTGGTTGAAGTCCAATTAGGTCAATATTTTACCCCTTTGGACCTTGTAGTTATTGGTTAGCAGATGTTATGGCTTAACTTCACAGACAGTAATTGGATGCCTCAATCTATCAAAAAGCGCACATGCAACAACCCATGCCAATTTTCTACCTGCTTTGTTATACTGCACATTATTTGCTAATCTGAAGTTTACATATCTGTATTTGATAAATTGTTAAGTCCCCCATTTCTTTTCTAACTAGAAAATGGTATCTTATGTAGGTTATTGGATCATGAGGCTGCTAAAAGGAACCGCTTAAGGTTTTTGAGACCATTGTACACATGTGCAGCTTTTCTTACCAGTGAATGTACATCATTTGACCGTGACCTTGTCACTAGATTTTGCATAACCATGTTAAGGGAGTGTGCAAGCTGCTCTTTCAATCAGTTGACAATTGTAAGTTTATAAGATAACTTTTTCCATGTCCATTTCCTTGAAACATTAGCATTCATCATGCTGATATCATACCAGTCAGCTTCTGATGATATTATGAGATACAAGCCTAAGTAGAACCTGTACCAATATGTAATTTGACTTCCAACTTTTCAGGATCTTAGGGTTCTGTTATAGCATTTTGTGTTGTCAACCTGTACCTGTACATCATTGTCAATTGGTAAGGGATGCTACATTGTAACTCTGGCACATTTTGCCCCTTTTAGGGGGAAATTTGGTTTGACAAACTGTAATATTTGATACTGGTTTCAGAGTGCTAGCAAAATCTGTTCTCGGGTTGACCTAAATTGGGATGATGGTCCTTCAATCTTCCTTGACGTGCTAAGAATAGCCCTAGAGCTATCTCTATGTGAATGCAAGGTACATTATGTTTCTTTCAATTACTTGAAATTCAGTGTAAGAAGAGCATCTTCTGCTAACAACAAGCTTGTGATATTATATTAAAATTTTCTTAAAGGCCTCTTTGTTTCTAGTTGAACATTCTTGTATTTGTTATGTCCATGCTTCTATCTAGATCATAATCTCCTTTGTTTGTTTCTCTATGACGTCTATTTTGTCAGGATCAAGTTGCGAAGGGTGCGAAGGAGTTTCTTGACTTATTATCATCTACATCTGATATTTTATATGATGCTCAACCCAACATTTGTAAACTTGCTTCGGACACTCTTAATGATCATGTACAGAAGTTTGTCAAGGTATCTGCTAATTTCTCAGATTGAAAGCATTGGTGAATGTGCATTATACTGCATTTTTGTTGAACAGAAAAACCTTTTGCTTTTTTTCAGCTTTTCCCTCCTGTTGGCTTGATTCTCTCTCTCTACTCTGCTGCTTTATACTTCAAATCTACCATTCCATTAAGCCAGACTGGTGACGACACTCCTATATCTTCTTATGCCACAATCCTCAGCAGCCAAAAAGAACTTCAAAGCCTATTAGCATCAGTAGAAACACTGTCAAGTTATTTTTCTGAGAAGAAAGGGGGATATGGAAGTGCTTCAGGATTGTTCTTGGCATATTTGGATGCGCTTGAGTTTTTGTGTCAGGTGCTTCTACCTTGTGCGAAGACTGGATGGAGGCACTTCTGTTCTGAGGGAAAAGATTTCCCTAATTCTTCTAATTGGAGGAACATTTTCGAAGTGCTACAGAAATTCTGCAGTTGTGCCATTAATGCCTTTGGGTAAGATTAAGGGGTACTGTTTTACTTGCATTAATGTATCTCAATTGTAGTTTTTAGGAGCCAAGTTATTGGTTTTATACTGTTTTCTTTCTTGCATTTTACCTTTTTTTGTGGTTTGCTTGTTTGATCTGTCGGTTTGGCATCTTCTAGTTTATCTAGCTTTTTCCTTCACCTGAGGTTCCACAGAGTGGCTATCTCCGCAGTACATTGAACCTAGGAGGTTGAAATTGCTACCCTTTGTCAACAGTTTGTCATGACCGGTACTAGTTGAATGATAATATAGTAGTGTACCTGTATGATTGGACATCATTATACTACTCAAGTACTCATCAATAATGGTATTTAACCTACATTATCTTAGATATAGTAGCCACCTTGAGAGCAATATATGATTATTTTTATCTTCGCTACTAAAGTTGCCCTTCAATTTGCCAGGGCTACTACCAAGAACGACGTAGATAAAGAAAGAACAGATAGAAAACGTAAACTGCTGCTGGAATCATTAGTTTCTGGGTTCAAAATTTGCTTCTTCTCTGCCATACCATATGAGGTGATTATATTTATTATTTCTTATCCCATAATCCATATCCGATGCAAGTCAGATTAGAGGTCCAGCAGTATAGAGCCAAAAATTGTTGTACTACAAATTTGCCTCAATGAACTGTCAATTGTGAAATTGTCTGTTGTAATCTATTGCTAAGGTCTTTCCTTTTTCTACTCCAGATGTGTTCCGACTCCATTAGTATAGTACTATCAAGCGAGTGGGTATCACTGACAGAGCTCAAGTATTTTGTTTCCTCGCTTTCTAATACAGGGCAAACATTGTACCAGATTCGAAGCCATGTAAAACAGGTATTAAAATTTTTCTCTTTATATTTTGCTGAGGGTCTGAAACCTAATTTTTTGCAGTATGATACTTTTTAAAGTTAAAACTCATAATAACAAGGTTTAGAGCAATCTGGGTGCTGTTTGCTGTTTCTACAATAATATGGCACTGCTTTGTCACTTTACTTAACTTCATATTTAGTACCTTGAGATCCTTTTTACCTCTTTTTCTAGGCACCAGTATCAGTAGCATTGAAGCTATATTGTGAAGCTGTATTGGCAAACTTGAGGCGAATTTGCCATAACTACTCAGTTAAGTCGAGTGATATTTCAAATGATAGCCTGAAGAATATCAACGAAACAGTATCAGATGGGTATAAAAGAATTGGGTCAATAATCCTTCTTTTCCATGAATTCCATCCTGGCGACATTACCAGTATTGCTGATATCACTGTTCGCACCTTGTTTGAGATGTCCCTTGTTGACGATTTGCACAGGATCCAAAGCAACTCCTTTTCCTTGGTCAAAGAATGGGTCAAGGTACAGATCTAACTTGCATGTGAAAAACCCATTTCTGTTTTTCTAGACAGTCGTGATTACTAATCTCTTGAGACTTGTAGGTGTTATGCAAAGAATACAATGATGCTGACAAGAAATATGATGCTCCTTTTCTGTACCATTTGCTTATGAAGAAAAAGGACAAACAAAATTTGTCGAGGATGTCTCTGGGAAGAATTATAGAGAAGGTTGATGTCGCTTTTTCTTTATAATTCAATACCTTATTACTTCTCTAAGCCTAAAAGCACTTTCTCATCCAAGAACTACTATCTTGCTACTTCTGTAGGAGCTCCTGGTGTATCAACAACTGGAAAGTCGGTACCCAAATTTATGCAAAATTATGCAAGAAAAGGTCATTAAAGTTCTCTTAGAGGATCTATACAGTGAAAAGGATTCTTTTCTGGAAAGATCAAGAATTCTGGTTGCAAAAGCAAGATATTTACGAGCTAGTGGAGTTGATGGCTTGAAAGGTTCTCTGGATTGCCTCTTTGAAGCCATTTCTTTACTTGTGAGTCACTCTTACTTCTTTCCCTTGGTCATTGGAACTTCTGTTGAATAAAGCTTTTACCCTAATTTAATGTGATGAAAAAAGAGATTATAATCTTGTCACAGATAGGCTATTAGAGAATGAAGGAATGAAGCCACAAGGATCCCATTCTTGCTTGTTTCCAGTCTTTTTTTATAATATTCTGACCCTCTGGAATTGTTTTTATCTGACAGAGAGATGCAAAATCAGATTCTTGTAAAGGTCAAGCTCTGGCATATCATCAACTGGCAACTGCTTATTGTTTGCATGCACAGTGTGCCCAAGAAGACAAACTTGACTTTGAGGTAAGATAAGGATTACTCATTTTGGAGCCTCTCTATTATTTATTAATACCGTAAATTAACTGCCTATACATTTTATTGTTTCGGTGGGTCATTTAAGCTTGAACACACTTTATGCACTTGCTCTTTTTTTTTTTCCCAATTGTGGGATATTAAGGACAATTTTTATTTTTGCACAGGTAATCTTGGGAGAGATTGATTCTGCTCTTGATTTGTGGTTAGGAATAGATATTGAGCATTACACTTGCAGTGATGGTGGTTTCGAGCAGGAGGTGACAAACATGGTTCCAATGCTTTGTTCTTTGATTGATCTATTATCCATTAAGGTGGAACATTTTATTCATCTCTTTCTTTCATGCAATAGGTTTAGCAGAAAATTTTCAGGTTTAAGCATACAAATACCATGGTTCACAACATTTCCTTTGTTATTTTCTATTATTGTCAGGGTTGCTACAAGCATCACTCTCGCATATGCAAGTTGATGGCGAAGACATTCAAACATGAAAGTATCCCAGTTGAGAAATTATTTGCCTTGCTATTTAGTGACAGACGGCTTGGGCATACCAATTGTGGTGTCCAAATGGATGTGGAGCTTATTTCCGATGCACTACAGAACTGTGATGCCAGCGCTCATCTTACGAAGTTTTGGGCCAGTTGTCTAGAGGGTCATAACCCATCCCTAAGCATGTTTGCTCAGAGCATGTTGCTGAATTGCCTAGTTTTCCCAGAAGTGAATGAAAAAGGATTTGAAAAATCATTACAGTGCAAAATTGGAATCAAGGAAATTAAACAAATAGCCTCATCTCTAATTTCTGATGTAAGCTCAGTGGGAAGCTAGATTTGTTCTTTAATTTCATATTCCTTCTATCTTTAGCTAACCTGATGTTTCTATAATTGAATATGTAGCCTAAACCACCAAGCCGCTCGGCATTTATTGCTGGTTACTTGTACTATGATTTATCACAGAGGTTTTTGTCGGAAGGAAAACTGTTTGAGGTAATTTTTACATATCTCCATTGTACCTACCTCCTATGTAATTTTGTCCTTATGAAAAAGCACTTGAAAAAATTTGTTTGAACTTACTTTCAGGCTCTGTCTTGTGCAAAAGAGGCCTTCAATCTGCGCACAAAGCTCCTACATAGAAAGTTCATGTATTTTCACAAAAAGCCATATGATGTACATCTCCAAACACGGGATTCAGTAGCAACTGAGATGTGGCCTGATTTTACTAGGGCACACATCATCTTGGATTCCTTTCGCTCCCCTTGGATTGTTCTCAGATGCTACCTTGAAAGCACTTTTCAGGTACACTACATTTTGTTTCTATTGTTCATTTTATTATTTTTTTGTTTCGATGGCTTTGTCTCATTTTTGGTTATGCCCAGGTGGGGAGTATCTATGAATCAATTGGCAATGGTGCTGAAGCTGAATTTATGTTCCGGACAGGAAAAGAGATATCCCATCTTCAAGTGTTGCATTCTTTTGAAATAACTTTTGCTTCATCTTTAGGTAAAGAAAATATCATCACTGTCACCTTTCCTTGATTAGCAATTGACTCATAGCTGAACTAATTTGGGTGCTTAATTTTATTTGTTGTACCAAATGCCATTGTGAAGGTCAAGTTCAACTAGATTTAATTTTTCTTGCAAAGAAGAAGAATAATTCAATTCTGTTTCAGGTCAACTATATCGTAAGTGGCAACTATGGGACATGGCTGACAGTGAACTAAAAAGTGCCCAAAGGCTTCTTCAGAAGAGTAAACCGGCACTTTCTTGTGGAAACTGCAAAATGTTTCTGGAAACCACAGTCAATCTTCAATTGGGAGATCTATTATATAGCCGTTTCAAAAACAGCTTTCAAAACAGATCTCTACATACCCTAGAAGACGCTTTATGCACGTACCAATCAGCTTTTGATAAGCTTGATTGCGACAAATTAGAATTTTTCAAAATGGAAGAAGCTGAAACAAACGAGCAACTAAATTCCACATGCAAATTTTGTATGCTTTTGAAACAGCCAGCAGAATCAGATTTGAATAAGAAAGCTTCTAGAAACCACAAAGCCACTTTAAAGGATCTTTATTCAGACACCAAAAAGCCGACGCGAACAACCAGGGCTAGGTCTTGCAAAACATCCACTGTTACTGAAACAAAAGAGAAGCCTGCAATTGAATATAATAATTCGAAAAAGATGGGAAAAAAACCTAGCTCGAAATGTAATGAAGATCTTGCATCTTATAAAAGAATGTGCTGGGCCTGTCTAATGAACAAAGCTCTTGATTCCGGATCTCTGACAAAATTGTTACATCTTGGGGTCGAGTTTCGGCGCAGTAGTTTTCTTCTCTTGTTGCAACTGAAAATCGGTATGTTCTTCTACTTTTATGTGAACTTCTGAAATAAGGAAAAATAATTTGAAGGGTAGGAGCAAACTTGATATTTCTTTTTGAATGTGCAGTCGCAGCAATTTGTTTTCTTTACAGAGGCTGAAAACCTTTTTCTTTTTAGTTAACTCTTGCAATTTTTTATGCATTATTTTCTTTTATATAACATATTATTAACACATTTGGTTTCTTAAACAGCAAGAATGTCTGGGGCTCAAGGTGTGAAGTCTAACGTGCATGAGATACACAGTCTATATAGGAAGTGCATCCTTCTTTTGTTTTCTATATCTCCTGGAGCTGACTCCTCAGAAGTTCATGCGCATCAACTAATGGAATTGATAGTAGATGAGCAATGGAAGGCTCTCTCTATCAACCGTGCACTGATTTTGTATAACATGAGCCTCTTTATGTTAAAGTACTGTCTTTCTGATCAATGCAGGTTAGTTGATCTAGGAATCTGAACTTTTATTTCATTATTTCTTTGTTGTTTGATTATACTTGGTGGCAATTTATTTTGTTACTGGTTTATTTTTTATAATGAACAGGGATGCATGCTGTACCCTTGCAAATTTCCAGATGCAAGATGTACTGACTTGGTTGTTGAGAGCCTTCATATTATCTCGAGAGTTTCCCTTGCTTTTGCAAAAGGTCCTATTAGCTTGCCCTTTTTATTTATGCTCTGCCAAATTTTCATTATATTTCTGCTCTAAATATTTTGAGATTGACCCATTACAGGTGAGCAGGTTCCTTGCATCTACCTTGATACTTTCAACTGTGGATCGCTCTATACCTTTGCCTTTACATCTTGACAAATCTCTCTCGCTCAACCATTGGACTTCTTACTTTCATCAAGCCTCTATCAGCACTTCTTTGGACACCCTTTACCAGTGTGCAATTAACAAAATTCCTCCAAATGTTAGATTCTCACTGTTTCTTTGCTTCTTTATTTTGTTTCTTTTCCAAATATTGCTGTACCATTAACTATCTATCGTCATGCTATCAGGTCATGGCTGGAGCAAAGGATGAGGCATACAGTAATAATTCTAAGATTTTGAGGTAGTTCAAAACTTGAAAGATCTGATTGAAACTTGTACTACTTTCTCATTGTGCTATCTTCTCACAAGTCCTATGATAATAGTCAGTAGCTTCTATCATTCGTTTTGGGCATGAACCAATATGAAGTACACCCGACCCGATAAGGACCAAATTAGCATGAATATCCATAGTTGTATACTTAAGCGGACATAATTATGCTTGCTCTTATAGATAGGAATTATGTATTTATGCATGCATGTGTGGCATGCAAGACGATAAAATTTTCACAAGTACTAATATGTTAATCATGGAACAATAAATCAATAGTCCCTGTAACAAACAGGATCGGAAACCGATATGATGATAATAAGATAATGGGATGCTTAGTGAACTCATATCCCTCTTATTTTATTTTGTTTTAATTTTGGATTTTGATGCTCCCTTTCAGATTTCCGTTTGAAAACATCAGCCAGCTTGAAGAGCATGTTGGATGCTTCTTTAAAAAACTACCTGATGTTCCTATCATATGCATCAGTATGATTGGTGGTGATTATGCAAGCCTACTTGAAGAAACTCTGATTCTTCCCTCATTCTGTCCTGCTTGGGTTATGCTCTCAAAAATCGACTCAACAAACCGACCAATTACCATGCTTCTACCTGCTGATAAAATTAGAGAAGGTAATCATGCATTTCACCATTTCTCGCTTTTTAGTTTTATGAAATCTGTTGTCTTTTGCTTACTGTACTGTGGCGATCTTTTGACAGTGAAACACGATCTAGAAACTTGCAAACAGACGGGCAACATACAACAGACCAAAGAATGGCAGTGCCCATGGGGCCACACTGTACTGGACCATGTTGCCCCATCTTTTAAGTTGCTTATGAAAGAAAATCTGCTTTCATCCCATGAGACTGTTAAGCAAAAATTTTGGGTATGGAGAACAGAGATCAACAATCGTCTAGGTTCCTTGCTTAGGTAGGATTGTCAATTTTTCTTTGAATTAATGATTTTGTTCTCAATTTTCGTTGACTGCTTTATTTTTTCTAGAACTTACTTTTTGTATTTTGCCTTTGTCAGAAATATTGATGAATCATGGTTTGGTCCATGGAGCTGCTTGCTGAGGGGATATCCAATAAATGACCAAAATAAAGAATTATTAGTCCCTACCTTAATAAATCATCTAGAGTCACTGATCAGCTCAGAGGTGAATCCTAGCTTGGTAAAAGCTATCCTAGGTGGCAGTGAGTCATTGGTGGATGCCAAAGCGTGCATTTCCCAGCTGATCTCATATGGAGAATCCTTTGGCCATGGAGGGTTTTGTGGGGAAGATAGATTTAGGGCCTTCTCAGCATCTCGTGGTTTAGGTTCTGAAATACCAGATTTCATTGTCAAAGTATTAGAAGATGCATTCTGTGGGCCTGTGCCAGTTAATAGAGAGCCAGTGATTTTTGTGCTGGATACCGATGTGCAGGTCAGAATTTGACTCAGTAATACCAGTTAAACTTGATGTTATTTCAGTAATATAATCTCATCTTTCATGCAGATGTTGCCTTGGGAGAGTATACCTGGGTTGAGGAGGCAGGAGGTGTACCGAATGCCATCAGTAGGCAGCATCTTCCTAACCCTGGATAGAAATTACCAGAGGCACAAAGAGAAAGAAAGGGAAGAACTTCTATTCGGTAATTCTTACTTTCCCAAGGTGGATCCCTTTGACACGTATTACTTACTAAACCCTAGTGGGGATCTCAAGGACACTGAGGACAACTTGAAGCTGTGGTTAGAAGGACTCAACTTCAAGGTAGATAAAAACATTCTTTTATCGGCAACTCTGACTTTACTCTTATAGCTTCCCTTTGTCAGCTATTTTTGCTATATTATTTTCATTTGGGTTTGATGTGGTACCCTTTTGTCGAACTGTGAACAGGGAAAGACCAGAGTTGCCCAAACGAGTGAAGAATTGGCTTTGGTCTTAAGGAATCATGACATGTTCTTTTACTTTGGCCATGGAAGTGGTTAGTCCATATTATTCTATTCCCTTTATCCTCTTTATATTTGCAATTGCATAGGAGACTTAATTTCATGAAATAAAACTAACGAACAAAATGTGCCTTTGTGAATGCTCGTCTCAGGGACACAATACATCTCCAGACATGAGATTGAAAAGCTGGAGATCCATGCAGCAGCTCTCCTGATGGGATGTAGCAGTGGCGTACTCACATGTAAAGGGAGTTATGCCCCTCAAGGCGCTCCTCTCTCATACCTCTTCGCAGGGTCCCCAGCTGTGATTGCCAATTTGTGGGACATCACAGACAGAGACATTGACAAATTCAGCAAGGGAGTTGTCAATTCATGGCTCCAAAGCGAAGCTGAGGTAGGAGCTGTGAGTTGCTCTGCCTGTGCTATAATTGAGGAGCCTAGAAGAGGAAGAGGAAGAGGAAGGAAGACACAAGCGAATGGTCATGGTAGCAATAGGAGGTGGTGTAAGGTGTGTGCCACCAGACAAATAGCATCTAGCATAGGCAAGGCCAGGGATATGTGCAAGTTGGATATGCTAACTGGGGCAGCTCCAGTATGTTATGGTGTCCCAACGGTCTTAAGAAGGAAGAGCTAGTTTGTAAAGGGTCCCACCAACTATCCTAAGCTAGCTGGACTGCTGGAGTTCTCTCTGTTTGTAGATTTTGCATAAAAGATTTGAACGGTCTAGATTTTTCACCGATCAACTCAAAGTTTGAGATATCTCAGGGACGCGAAATTCCTATTTCAGGAGGTGCTGAGGCTGAGCGAGCGCAAAGATTACGAGTTCATTAAAATGAAATCTTCAAAAAATGCGTTTTAATTTGAAGCTACCGTTGTCTTATTTACTTGAAAAGAATTGCTTGGACAGATGGTCATATTACAATTTACAATATACGTATTACATGGTATAAGTATTGGAAGTATATCATATGAAAATATAATAATTCTTGATTTATTCACAACCAAAAGAAAATTATTTACAGAAGAATGGATCATCAATTACTTTGCCCAAAAATAACTAGACTTATGAATGCATCTCATCTCCTCTCATATCACCACAAAGCATGATGAAATTATGATTTTCCTTCAAAATCGTCAGAATCGTAAGTGGCACAAAGTACCTGGAGATCATTTGGTGTGGTATTGTTGTTCTCTTCTACATGCTTCATGCTTTTAGTCTCAACCTTGGTTTCTGATTGGCCGCTTGAGTTCCTACAGTACCAGTGCTTAACCATGAGAAATGGGAGCTATTGGATAATGTGATATGTGTGTAAGATAACCTGGTGCGTGTACAAATTATAAACCATTGTTGAACTGATAATGACCTAACTGGTACTGGTACTGGTACTGGTATCGAGATGATGTTGATGTATTAGCAGGGTTTACAGAGAATTTTAGCAGTTCACACCCAGTACTAATAAACTAATCTGTATGTGGCAAAATACAATCAAGATTTCAGATTTGTAATATTTGCAAAGGGTACCAAACCTAATATGTGAACTATCACGGTGCTATTATAAACTAAAACAACACCTTGCTCCTAATTTTATTTATCCTAGTTGATTTCTGATACACCAAATGATAAAAAATGTTCTCTCTAAATTTACTATACTCCTATTGTACTCTATTATTCTGAAACTTGATGATTTCAAGCCCAGATAACTATTTTGTTGTCCGTCTAAAGTAGCACTTATTGCAAATACAAAAACCAAGAGTTCCTTCATCAAATACAGATTAACAGCAGGTACCTCTTTGCAAGAGGCCCTTTGCTATAAGCAGGAAACAAAAGCATGACAATCATGGAAAATAAGATAAAGTATGAACATACCTGCACACTTTGAGCTACCAGAAGTACTTGCTTTTGTTAAAGAGCTATTTGACTGCATTGAAGGTAGATGTTATTATAAACTGTAGTTACTGTACACAACAACAAATAAGAGCAATAGATGTAATTATAAAATTCTCATAATACAATTTGTGTGACAAACTGACAACTTGACTGGTACAAACTGTTTGGAAACAACTTGAAAACAATGCCTACCTTCATAGGTAAAGTAGAAGACGATCCAGGGTCCCGCTTCAGTGTCAAAATCTTCATCATCGTCATCCTCGATCTGTCTAATAGACAGAGTACCTTAGAATTTCAATGTATTAGAAGAATCACGATAATTTCTTTATTTATTCAAAAGTGATTTTTGAACCGGGATCAATAACTCAGATTCAAGGTATTTTTATTTTTTTCTAATAACACACCAACAAATAGTTTAATTTTTTTTACAGTCGGAAATAATCATGCCTGAAAAATATTTCGTAGTGCTTCTAGTATATCTAAATTATAAATTATAAGATACTTTATCTATTTTGTTTGATATTCCTTCTAACAAATTCAAATTATAAGTTGTTCTTTCTATTTTTAAAAATTATTAAACAAACCTATTAAAATTCAACGTTGAATTCTGAATTTTTTGAATTTGTCTGCCCGCCATTTTAAATGGCGGACACCAAAAATGTGTCCTTCATTTAACGTTGTGGACGTACTAAATATCGAATTTTCAGAATTAAGTAATTTTTTGGTTTATTTTTTTTTTTTTTTGGCAAGAGTATATTTAAAAATTTGAGGATGGGGGGCTGAGGGCTCTTAGCAGGTATTGTGACTATTGTCTACGTGGACATTTTTTTTAGAAAAATAGATCAAATTAATCAACTATTTAATCATCAGAAGTACAATTTCAATCGTATAAACTGATTTGTTAAGAGGAGAGTTCAAATGCCTCTATTTTTAAAAACTTTAATAACTCAAAATTTAGAATTTAAAAGTCAAAATAAAACTGTTAGATATGATCTACATTATTTTATTTATGCACATGTAAAATATTATGATATTTAATCTTTGTTGTGTTTATCATCAGAGTCTGCAAAAATATACTGATGTGGATAATTTTTAGACGTTCATTTTTTAACTTATTAATTAATATAAAAACAAAATCGAAATATGATATTTTTTTATGAACACGTAGTGAAAATCATATAGATCACATCTAACGGTTTTATTTTGACGTTTATGTTTTAAGTTTTGAGTTATTAATGTTTCACAAATAGAGACATAGTGGAAGCACAAAAAATGACAAAAAATGAAGGCATTTAAACCCTCCTCTTTGTTCAGTTAGTTCTATTACACCAAATTAGTATGAAATTTAAGTAATAACTAATAATATAAGTATTAACTTGATTAATTTACAACACTAATTAGTAAAACGTCGATTAATCTAATTTGTTCAATTTATTTATTACTAATTAGTAATTACACTTGATTATATTAAATTCTGCATTAATGGATTTGAGGGACTATTTGAAGAGGTGCTGAGCGGAGCGCAAAGAATACTTTAAATTGAAATCGTGAAAAGATGCGTTTTAATTTGAAGTCATCCTTTCTCTTATTTACTTGAAAAAGAATTGCTTGGACAGACTTCAAATCCAAGGACAAAGCAAAATCTCAGGAAAATTTTAAGAACTAAAAATATTGACAAACAACATCAAAAAGACTCCAATAAGAAAAGTAAATTTATGAATGAAAAAAGATAAATTACCTGACACTATAGCAATTGCGTTACCGTGGCTTTTGGAGCAAACACAGTAGGCCTATGCAGTATACGGTCATATTACATGGTATAAGCATTGGAATTGGAAGTACATAATAGGGATAGCAAAAAATCAATTTTCATTGTCAATCAAAAGGTTTTTGTGATCAGGAAAGAAAATATAATAATTCTTGATTTATTCACTACCACGACATTTAATTACAGAAGATTTTGGATCATCAATTCATACTTTGCACGAAAATAACTACACTTGTGAACGCATCTCATCTGAGATCTCACATCCCCACTAAAATATATGATGAAATTATGATTTTCCTTCAAAATCATATAGGTATAACTACTCACTCTCGTCAGAATCGTAAGTGGCACAAAGTGCCTGGAGGCCATTTGGTGTGGTATTGCTGTTCTCTTCTACATGCTTCTTGCTTCCAGTCTCCACCTTGGTTTCTGATTGGTTGCTTGGTGCAGGACCCAAGCACATTTTTTTAGAAGAGTTCTCAGCTGTTGTCTTTGGCTTCATTACGAATTTTGGCATAATCAAGGTAGAGCCGGTTCGACTTCCTACAATACAGTGCTTAACCATGAGAAATGGTAGCTTTTGGATCACATCCCAGTGCGTGTACAAATTATAAACAAGTGTTCAAGTGATAATGACCTAACTGGTACTGCAATTGAGATGTTGTTGCTGCATAAGCAGGGTTTACGAGGAATTTTAGCAATTCACACCGAGTACTAAAGAAATAATATGTGCCAAAATACAATCAAAATTTGTGGTATTTGCAAAAGGCACCATAACTAATATGTGAATTATCACAGTGCTCTAACAACTAAAGTAACTCCTTGCTACTAATTCAATTTATACTAACTGATTTCTGACACCAACTGATAAAAAAGGTTCTCTCTAAGTTTAATCTACTCCTAAGTCCTATTTTGCTGTCCATCTAAAGTAGCACTTATTGCAAATACAAAAACCCAAGATTTCCTTCACTAAATACAGATTAACGCGGGTACCTCTATGCAAGAGGCCCTTTGTCATAAGCAGGAAACCAAAGCACGAGAAAATGGATAATAAGATGAAATATGAACATACCTGCACCCTTTGAGCTGTCAGAAGTACTTGGTTTTGTTAAAGCATCAGTTGGATTACCAAGGGAGGAGCTTTTTGACTGCATTGAAGGTAGATATAATTATAAACTGTAGTTGATGTACACAACAACAAAAAAGAGCTAGTGCAGTAGATTTGATTTATAAAGTTCTCATCATACAACTAATGTGATAACCAGGGGCAGAGGCATGTGGAAGGGAAGGGGTGCTAAGCAACCCCTATGAAGAAAAAATTCAGTTTTGTACTCTAAAATTTTGTATTTTTACAAAAAATTATACTATTAGCCCCCTCATAAAGTGAAATTACATAACACTTATTTATCCAGCGCCCCGTATCTCAATTTTCTGGTTCCACCCCTGCTGATAACCAGACAACTTAACCGATACAAACAGTATGGAAACAACTTGAAAACAATGCCTACCTTCATAGGTAAAGTAGAAGACGAGGGTCCCGCTTCAGTGTCAAAATCTTCATCATCGTCATCGTCATCCTCGATCCGTCTGACATAGTCCTTTGAGTTCTACATTAAGTGCAAATTTTTATTAGAAGCATAAAATAACTAAATAAAGAAGAAACATAAAGAAGTAGAATAAAGAATGCTGGAAAAAAAAAACCCTTACTTGGAAAACAATGGATTTAATTAAGGCCTCGTCTTGTTCATCCAACTCTTCAATTGCATTTTCCTCCTGTCAAGGAGAATGCATTGAAAAAAAATAAAAGATTATTACTTGTGGTTAAAAGAAAATTGAGATCTCAAGACAAGAAAAAAGTACTTAACCAAACCTTTTGCTGAGAAGAGCGTTTCAAAGTCTCCAACATATCCTCAAAGCTCACAGTTGCATGCCTTGACTGTACATCACACCCAAAAGAACAAGAGATGTAAAAATGAATTAAACAAATCCAAAATAGTTAATTTTTTAAAACCAACACAGTTTATTTTAGACAAAAGAAGACAAGAAACCCCAACTAACCTTCATAGACCTCATTTCTTCTAAAGCTGCAAGTATATCCATATCTTTTTTCGAATCAAGAGCTTTGTTTTCTAGCGATTTCATTGCATCTCCCATTTCTTCTGCATCTCTCTTACGTTTTTCATTTTCTGCTAATTCATCTTTGTCACGCCAAGGCTCGAAATTGCGAGATGCACCTGATTCCACAGTGTAATCTGAGTTTTGTGGATCTGTCTTGAATGTGATCTCGGCCGAGCACTTTGTGCATTTGAAATAGAACCGAAATATTTGAATTCCCAGGTACGTCTGCAATTCAAAAAAAAATTGTTTTATATGATGATTACACAATTAACAATAAAATAATTTGCAGAACACATTGAAGAAGAAAGCTCAGTGGTAAGCAGCAGGTGCTGAAAATTAAAGACACGATGTAAGTGTGCATTAACTCTCCAGAATTTAGCAGTACCCACTGAAACTTGGAATTATAAAGAACAATAACAGCTCAGATACCAGATTTAGTTCCATTTTACCATGAGTAAGACCAACATGACATACTCTTATCAACAACATTTTGGAGAGTTGGCGTCATGTTCAAGTTCTAAGAATGATAAATTTATATTCAAGTACATAACTGAGTTGATGAAAGAGGCATACTCTGAATCAAGAGCGACAGAATTTTAAACTATGGGGGTCAATCATAGAATTTTTTTTACTTGAGAGTAGTATGGTGTTACTCATACAATTTATTGGGGATTAATCTAGATTACCCACAGCAATTTTTTTCTTATAATGCATAGAAATATGGCATACAAGTTTTGGAGCAAAATTATTCCTGCTCTATATATGTGAATCTGTCTCTGCTCTGAAAGAGTAAAATCAGTGAAATTTATTCGAGCCAGTGACTGACTGAATGTTCCATAACTTAAGCTTCAAATGTGCATTTATAATCAGCTCATACAATTTGCATGTAACTCCCCGCATTAATCAAATTATAATCAAGCAAAGACTCAAAATTGAAACTATCCAGTAGAATACTACAGAACTCCCCATACATCTTCTTTGGGCCAATTAAATAGTGTGCTGGTAGAAGCTGTTGGTCTAATTCAGGGCATAACAAATCAAATGGCATGCGAATTAACATAAAGTTCAAGTGTTAATTGTCTTGTTCAGGACAAGAACTAGGAAGTAAGATAGGAACACATTTAAAATTAAAACTTAAGTGCACATAATTTGTCCATTTTTACACAAATTAAGATAAACAATGCAGGTTTTCAATCAGAATAGGGGGAAAAAAAAAGAGAGAGAGAAAAGGGAAGAACTAAGAAGCAAAGAAACCAACCTCACCTACGACGTCTTCCTTGCGGGAATTAAACTTGGTGCCTTTGTAGATGTAATTGCCACAAGTGCCACAGCGAATGCTCATGGGAAGCATCATGCGCACTTTCATCTGCTGGTTCTTGGGCTGCCTTCGCCGTGGGATCTTCGCCGGATCGAAATCCGGCGGGTAGTATTTGTTCAGCACCTTTCTTTCTCCCATCTCTTCTGTTTCCTTCCTTCTTCTTCTTCCTTAAGCTATTTGTTCGTGTTATTAGCTCGATCTCTCTCTCCCTCTCCCTCAGAGTCAGAGGCGCTGTGTCTTCTTTGAGTTCTTCGATTTCAGGGTAAACCCTAGCGATGAGAACAAAGGAGGAAAAGGGCCGCAGTAATGCTCACTGGCGGCCAGGAAGGTGACAGGGACCCACTATTTATTTACGTGGGGCCAACCTGTCAGTAATATGAACGTCCGAAAGAGCACCGACGACAGATCCGAATGCTCTCTGCTTGCTTTCAACCCTCATCGTATATCATATTATTTTTATTCCTGTAATCTGAATCCATCAATATCATTTTAATATCAAAATATATTTAGAAATCAATTTTTTTATTTTTTAATTAGATACAAAATCTTTGAATGTTCCAGAAATATATTTTTTTATTTTTTTACTTCTTTGTTGTACCGAATCATTACCGAATTATATCTGAATTATATCCGAATCACGAATTATTGACCCCGCTGAACCGAACCCGAACTATTCGTTTGTATTGAGAAATCAAATAATTAATTGATATGTACTGCGGTAATATATATATGAGTGAGGCTATGGTGCTATGCATAGCACGGATGGGGTCCGTGCTACGGCTCAAAATTTGACTTTTTAAAATTCTAACGGTCGATCCAACCGTTCAATGTGATAACCATATGAATATGTACTTGCAAGCTAAATTTTATATTTTTTTGATTTTTTTTACTATTTTTTTAGATAGGTAGAATTTTGATGGTCCAGAATTTTCAGAAAACACTGATTTTTCTGAAATATATAAACTATATTGACAACTTGGTTTCACTGCATATAATAAACTTAGAATCAAAATATATAAACTATATATATATATAGAGAGGTTGGCTAATATCAAAATGTTTGTTCTGGAGCCGTGATGCAACCAATTGGTTTTTCAATTTTCAAAGTCCAAACTGTCGATCCAAACCGTTAGATGTTATCTCTATATTAAAATGTGGTTGGAGACAAAATTTTACATTTTTTGGAATTTTTTTATATTTGTTAAGCCAGTTTTAAAATCGCTGATTTTAATAAACAGTGAAAAAATCCTGGATCATTGAAAACAACAATTTTAAAACTGGCTTAATAAATAGTAAAAAATTTCAAAGAATGTAAAATTTGGTCTCCAAGCACATTTTAATATAGATTGAATGTGGAACGATTTGAATCGACTGTTTGAACTTTGAACATATAAAACACAAAGCGTTTGTTCCACGGTCTCAGAACAAATGTTTTGATATTAACCAACCTATATATATATATATAATTTGTACGCTGCAAGAAGTTAAAACAACACTATTAATATTATTTTCCAAAATTTTCATAAAATAAATATTGAACAAGTTAAAATGAAAAAGATATAATTAGTGCACTGCAAGAAGTTAAAAACAACACCGTTAATATTTTTTCAAAAATTGTTCATTAATACACTAAAAATTCTACGGATAAAAATAATTAAGATCATATAAAATTTCAATAATTAATTATGGAAAACTACTCAGCTGGATGCAAGAACAATCCCAAATATTATTTTATTAAAAAAGAGAGGCTTGATATTTATTTCTAACTCTAAAATCCAGAAATTATTTTAAGAGAACGAAGTTATGCACAAAAAAAAATGATTCATTTTTATTAGAAATAAATATTATTTCTGCTAGAAAGAGGAGTTGGTAGAATTTTAAAAAATAGGTAACACCGGAAAATTGTTATGGTGTAAATATGGACATATTTCTTACACCGTAGAAAAAAAATCAGGCACAAGAATTTTTTTTCACTTGGTACAAGAAAATTGTAATAACTAAGGTATTAAATAGTTGAGTGGCTTGATCTCCAACCATAAAAAAAAAAAAAAAAAAAAAATTGGAGATCATGCGAAGGATGGTGGGAATGTAAATCTGAAGGATATAAATCTGCTGTTATTCCAAAGGGATCACAGGATCCTGTTATTCCAAAGGGATCACAGGATCCTGTTATTCCTATCACAACCGTTTAAAGTTTTTCATGCACTAATCTCAAGGAAAAAAAATTGTGCCCGAATTTCAATAAAAATCAACGGCTGAGATTGGAATAACAGGGTCCTGTGATCTCTTTGGAATAACAGCAGATTTATTTCCAAATCTGAATTATATTAATTTAGCAAGCTTGCAATTCCAGTTCACTTGATAATAATTTGAAAAGACATAAATGTTAGAAATGTTAGATGTACATTCAAAGGAAAAATAATTGCATATTTATTTAGTGTGTGTGTGTGTGTGTGTGACAGTGAGTCAGAGCAAGGAAAATAAAAGTGGCTGAACCCACCAAGCTCTAAATAATTTAATAATACAACAACCAGCTTTAATGAGCTCTGATTTAGAGGCGGTTAATAATTAATTAGTCGTTTTTTCATCTCAGCCCATGCATTTATGCAAAATAACAAACGATGGAAACGATGATCAACACTATTTTTATTTTGTCTCAGAATGTGCATATTCATTTATGTAGTTACCAGAGAAGATTTTTTTTTTTTTTTGTCAAATAATATTATCAATCTATTTTTATCCATGCATTTCATTTCCAATCTCAACCTATGATGCCAAAGCTAAGTCCTACCTTTTCAGTTTTCACCTCAAACCTCAAACTTTTAAAAGCCCGTTCAGTAATTAGGAGCGGAGGCAGACTTTTAAGTTATGGGGATCAGTCATATAAAATTTTCATACTACGAATGGGGGTCAATATTACCGTATCTATAGTATTTTACCCTATACTATATAGAAAATCGTGTATAAGTACAAAATTTTCAAAATAATGGGGGTCAATTGACCCCCATTCCTTGAATGTAGCTCCGCCTTTGTTGGTAACATGGTAATTTTGTGGGAATGAAATTTTTTAATATGAGAATGAGATTTCAATTTGTCAAAATTAAAGTTATTTAATTCATGAGAAATTTTAAAATACATGTGTTCGCAAATGTATAGAAAATTTATTAGAATGTTGATTTTTTTAATAGAAGATGTAATATTAAAATTAGAGTGAGGCTATGGTGCTATGCATAGCACCAATGGCTAGTGTACTACGGCTCAATATGGTACTTTTTAAAATTCTAACGGTCGATCCGAACCGTTCAATGTGATATCCATATGAATATGTACTTGCAAACTAAATTTTATATTTTTTTGAATTTTTTTGAATTTTTTTACTATTTTTTTAGATAGGCAGAAAAATCAGTGTTTTCTGAAAATTCTGGACCATCAAAATTCTACCTATCTAAAAAAATAGTAAAAAAAATTCAAAAAAAATATAAAATTTAGTTTGCAAGTACATATTCATATGGTTATCACATTGAACGGTTCGGATCGACCGTTAGAATTTTAAAAAGTACCATATTGAGCAGTAGTACACTAGCCATCCGTGCTATGCATAGCACCATAGCCTCACTCTTAAAATTAAACTATATTAACTGTATTGATACTAATCACTGATTATGATCAATATAATTGTAAATATCAGATTCTCAAAATTTAAATGAGTGAATTGATTATACATTGCAAAGTGATATTAGAGTTAATTGACCACACACTGCAAAGTGATTACGCATAATGATTCTTTGGAAGCGTTCAAAATTATGACAGATGCAGCTCCGCCAAATGAGAAATAAAACGGAGCTCTGATCAAATTTTTTTTTTCCATGCATATTCAGTCAAAAGAGAAATGGGTAGTAATTTGGAAATTTAATTGGATAAAATTACCCTGATGCCGAACACTTTCAAAGTAAAAATACCAACTTATTACTTTTACCTTAAAAAACCCATGGTAAATCATATGCCGAACAGGCTCTAAAGGTATGTTTGAATGGGAACTAGAATAGTAAAATTTAGAATTAATAGATGAGAATAGAGAAAAGATAGTTATTTTCATATTAGTGTGAAAATAGTGTTATTCGGATTAGTAAAAATATTTTTCGAATTGTACATTTGAAATAGTGAATAGTTGTAACCGAAAAAAAATAGTGTTAACAATATGCTAACTAAGAGAAAAGATAGGCAAGTGGAGTCTCAAACAAATTGTCACGACGTGGAGATGACAAGAGTGACATCAACTTTGTCATTTCGGAACTGTGTTGGCGAAAATCCAAGAATGAAACATTTTTTTCTCTCTCTTCACACCCTTGTATGCGGTATTAACTTTTCTAATTCCACCATTTTATGCGGTCATGCGGACACATAATACTACATGCAGACTGCATATGCAGTATATGCGGATGCATAATACTACATGAGCATTACCTCGTGGGTTTGTCATGACTCATTACTGTGGAAATTGACCGTGTGTATTGACAACTCATTTTAAATTCTGCAAATATAAGTCTGCATTAAAATCCGCATATACAACATGCAATTACCTTCTACATGCATAAACAAAACCACATTTTTAAACATTGAATATTATAATGAAAAAAATTACTTAATAACATATTATCTCAACAATATTAATAACGGTCACAAACATAGTATTTATATTGAAATCTAATAGTGTAAAGAGTGGGTTAAAATGTATCATTGGTTTTGTACTTCAATTATGCTTCACATTCTTATTTCTATTTTTTAAAGTCCAAGCATTCAGATCGCTCAACATGATCTCCGATACCAAATTTTATATATTTTGGAATTTCTTTACTATTTTTTTAGATAAATACAAAATTATTATTTTTGATGGTCCAAAATTATATGAAAACAGTTATTTTGTATATATAAAAAAATAGTAGAAGGATTTCGGAAAATAAAATTTGGCCACGAGACACATTTTAATGAAGATCGTGTTGAGTGGTTCAGATTGATTGTTCTAATTTTAAAAATAGAAATAAGAATGTAGAACATGATTAGAACACAAAATCAATAATACATTTTAACCTACTCTAATGTAAATATGATTAATATGATGCATAGGTCTATAAAAATAGCGAGAATTGATGCATACATCACGTCTATAGAAATGACTAGATTTGATGCATGTTTTATCACTTTATCAAGTGATTAGGTTTGGTGCTTGTTCAATCATTTATTCCGTAGCACATAGAATTCACAACTCAATCAACGATTCGAATTTGCGTGAACCGATCCATAGGGTGAGTAAATCGCTCATAATTCGTGAATTCACATCCCTCGGGTTATCTTACTCAACCAAACTACGATTGGACGGCTCATTTAACATGGCACAAATCTCAAAACAGACCCCTACAGTCTCAATAGGCACCAGATTGAGTTTGGCCCAGATAGAATTAATCTGGACCGGCCGTTGTAATTTGCTTGAGTCAGGTACCTGGGAGGATATCGGTCCCATAATTCGTGACTCGCTCATAACTCGTTCACTAAAAGCTCGTTAACAACTCGCTCGTTAATTTAATGAACCGAACATGAGCATACCGCAAGTCACTCATTAAGAACTGAGTTATATGAAATAATGTTATATCCAATCTCAACCAGATCAAACTTAAATCCAACTTAGTTACACTCAGACTCAGGCATCCAGCGACCCTAACCCAACAGATCCAAAGTTCCTTCTCCGTCTATACTTTATTACTCTCGTACTCACAAACTCACAGTCCTGCCTTCACTCACTCTCGCTACTCCTAAGTTTCTAACCCAGCGGATCCAACGCCGCCACCACATCCGCCGACATCGCCACCCAACACCAACAACAGTACAACACTAGTTACACCACCACACCTAATCCTAACTCAAGGGATCTGAGAATGAGTAAATCACTGTCAATCTCTACACCCTGTGCTCACAAAAAATCCAAATTTCTCGCTCACAAAATTCAAATTACCTACAAGCTTGATTTCTTAACGAGTCACTTAATGAGCACGAGTAGCATTTAATGAACCGAGCACGAGCACAGCTGTCAACTCAGTATTGTCTTCTTAACTTGAGTTGACTCGCTCATTAAGCTAATGAATCGAGCACGAGCATATCCCAACTTGCTCATTAATCACCCCTAGACATAACTCATTGGATCTGCTGTAAATCTTGAAGGAGGATCTGTCTTGCTTGTTGAATTTGTAATTGGTCATAACAAGGTCAGAATTCAAAACCCGTTTAAAATTTGATAAATAATATTAATCTAATAAATTAAAAATGTTTTGAGATGCTTCTATAACTATTATGTATATGCTGAGAAATTAATTTAATTTAATTTAATTTAATTAATTGAGTCATGTTAGTATTTTCTATTTCTACAATATAAAGATCATGAATATGTCCATTTGCTATTAATAAATCAACCAAGACATTCCATATCTGATTCTTAACATTTTGAAATATTTTAAGACAACGGATCTTCTATTTTTTATTGGACTCAAATTTATGATATGCTAGAATATGATCCAAATTCAACCCATTGAGGATCTCATTTACATGTCACAAATTCAGTTGCTTCAATATAAAAATGTGTAAGAACTATATTGAACAAAAAATAATTTAAAGCATCAAATAGATTTAATATTGAGCAAAAATAATAACTACGAATCCAGTACAGTGGCACGAGTTTTGTTTCTCTTCGAAAAGATGCATATTCAGTTTCCGAAAATAACAACTAAAAGATAACAGAGTGTACCGAAACCCTTTAATAAAAAAATTATTGAGCAAGAATCATAAAATGTTTTTTTGTCTATTAGGAAATAAAATTTGGGTACAAATTTAATCCAACTGACAACTTTCTAAAAATACATATAGTTTATTCCAGCTATGAAAAAAAATCACCATGCATAGAAAAATGTGCTAAAGATTTAGTAAAAGATGTGGTAGAAAATTGTAACAGAAACTCATGCAATTATTAGCCTGGTATGCAAAGAAATTTAACTTATAAGGGTATACATGTAAAAGTAACAAATAATTAAAGACTATGTATAGTATACGGCTACCCGGTCAGAATACAAATATAAAATTTTAGGTTAAAAAAGTAGAGCATTTATGTACATTCGGACACACCGCATACTCCGACCGTACAAGTATAACGGACGACTTTTCCGTCTCTGTCAGCGAATCTACAATCCTTTACTATTTCATAATTTAGAATTTTATGTCAGAAGAACAAACTACAAAATTGATAGTTTTTTAAAACTGAAATTTGGTGTCATCGTCTATAAACCAGTGTTGTAAAAAACGTCCGTTTAGGCCGATTAATCGTTGATGGTGACTAAACCGTCGGGTATTTTCCTGAATAATTGGCCGATTATTTTCGATTATAGCCGATTATTTCCGATTTTTCCCGATTAATCGCTTGGCGGTACCATGTTCGACCGATGACCGCATACCGTTATTTACAACACTGATATAAACTTATCACTGTGCAAATACGTATGTTATATGCAATACATCATAGTTAGAGTGGAACCGGAAAATTAAGATTGAGAGAGCGGGATGAATAAATGTCATGTAATTTCATTTTTTGAGAGTACTAATGGTAATAATTTTTAAAAAAAAATTGAAAGGATATAAATACAAAAAAAATATTTATAGGGAGGTGTTTAGCATCCTTTCTCCTACGCATTCTTCTGTCTCTAATTATAGTTTGGTTCGTAACACTATATGCGAGCTACTAAGGCAATTTGCATATACTGTCTGCAAACTTTCTAGTTTTAAATTTTGGACATTATCCTATTTCTTTCTTCGACTTCTATTTTTCAATTAATCAAATGAAAAATAAAATTGTTAGTAGACTGAGTCAGTTTGAGTTAACAAAAATTGTTGTACGGAGTCTTTATTTTTTTTTTTAATTTATTTTATTTGTTCCTTTTGCATCAACTCAAACCATTTCTGAGGTCAATAAAATAAGTCCAAATTTAAAAATTTTATGCAAAAATCTTGCTTTTGAAAATTTCTTAGAAAATTAGTTATAAATAAACTATTGGTTCAAATTTACTCCCAGTTACTTTGCATTATTGTACAGGTGATTCTACCAAATATTCCAGGGGATCCATACCGTGACCCCTTGCGCGCCTCCAATGGATACACCGTCCTTTCTCAGAATGAACGGTCGAGATTATAACGCATAGTAAAAATTATGCGACTGCGGTGTACTCGTGCTAGTGGGCCTTTGCGAGCTCCCTCGGTCCTTGCTAAAAGTTCCTACTGCCCGCTCGTACTGCCCGAACTTTCACGCTTCTTTTTTATCAAAAAAAAAAAAAAATTGAATTTCACGCTTTCTTTTGTGGCGCCGTTTATTTGCACTTGTCATTTCTACTGGGATCTACATATATCAAATGTGTCAATGTGCTATTGGTTATTATTTGTGAAAAGGTTGTCATAATAAAAAAACTATTATTTCGCAAATAATTAACCTCAATTCAAGTTATTCCTTTTAAATATTTTTTAAAATTATTGCACTTGTTTTTATTAAAGACAATGATGCGCACCAATTATCAATTATTTTTATTGTCGCATCATCATCATCAATTATTTTTATTGCGCACCAATTATCAATTATTTTTAATCTATGACTTATTAAATCAATGTGATTTACCTACTTCATGTTATTAAGATCTATACAAAATTACTAGGTTGATTTTTGTACTTTTTTCGAAAAATAAATGTTTGTTAAAAATGCCGAATTATATATAAAATCTCGCATTTTTTATCAGTTAATTTTACATGTAGTAAATTTAAATAAGTACATATTTTTTTTAAATGTTAAAACTCTTTTTAATAGAGAATAACATAGTAAATTGGATAATAATATTTATAGAGCGATCACAAGAGAGTTGTATTATTTTTAAAATTTAAGTTACACTTTAGTTACATCAAACAAATTTTTAGATGAGAAGAGAGTAGTAAGAAACACAAGTCCTCCGATCATAAAAATACGAAGAGAGAAGCAAATCGAACGGTTAGTAATAGAGATGACATGACACAGAGGCGGACCTAGGTCAAAGAAATGGGGGTCAACTGACCTCCATTTTTTTTTTCTTTTGTATTTATGTATGATTTTTAATATAATTTAGAGTAAAATGTTATGATATAACAAATTTGACTCCCATTTTTCATAGGGAAATATTATATGATTGACATCCATTGTGTGTTTGACCCACATAGTTCGAAAGTCTGGCTCTGCCCCTGACATTACACATCTAAGAAGCTTTGAAACTCACTTCTACAAAATATATATATATATATATATATATATATATATATATAGAGTTGGGCTACGGTACTTCGCGAAGTAAAGCAAATGTTTTACTTCACGTCTATATCTTCAATTTCAAAGTTCAAAACGTCGATCCGAACTGTTCAAGTTGATCTCCATATTAATCTGTACTTGGAGACCAAATGTTACAATTTTTATAATTTTTTCACAATTTTTTTGGAATTTTTTAAAATCACTGATTTTTTATGGTCCACGATTTTATGAAAAACAGTGATTTTAAAAAATTCCAAAAAAATAGTAAAAATTGTAAAATTTGGTCTTCAAGCACAATTTAATATGGAGATCAACTTGAATGGTTCGGATTGACATTTTGAATTTTGAAATTGAAGATATAGACGTGAAGTAAAACACTCGCTTTACTTCACGAAGTACCGTAGCCCAACTCATATATATATATATATATATATATATATATATATTGAAGCGAATACATTGTCATATATTTACATAAGATCTCTAACAAAGTTTAGGAGCACACCATAACATAGTTAGCAATTATTTTTCAATTGAATCAATTTTGGAGATATCTATAAAATCTCTATAAAATATATCATAAAGTCATGCTATTTAATACAGTTTTAATGAAGTGAGTGGGGTAAATTAATCAAATTTGCCACTTACCACATAAATCCGTTTTTAAAAAGGGTCCGCCTAGCTCTCCCCCGTGAACAATCCCCCGTTTCATCCCCCGTCAGTTGCATTAATTAAGGTAGTTAGTTAGTTAGAATTTATAACTGTCAGTGTATTTTAGGAATTTGCAGAAGTATTCATATGTAGCACAACTAGTATTCATCCATCTATATGAATGTATTCACATTTGTAATAGAAACATATTTGGATATATTACAACAAGAAAGTAGGGGACAAACAACATGTGTGGGGGACCGCACAACTGTCAGAGCATTAATTAAGTGGGGGACCGCATAACCGTCAGCGCATTAATTAAGTGGGAGACTTCTAACTACCTTCAGCTCATTTTAGAAATTTGCAAAAAAAATATTCATCTGTAACACAACTAGCATTCATCCATCTATATAAATGTATTCATCTTTGCAATAGAAGCATATTTGGACACATCAATCACTCATCTTTTACACGTTTTTAGAGATGGTTTTTTTTTTTCTCCGTTCAATCTAACCAATATTTCTGACGATCTGTGAGGAATTTTGCAAATCTAAAACCACGAATGTCTTCTACACAATTTTCTCTTTCAAATGAGATCCATGATGACATACTTTCGAGTTGTCCGTTGCACAAGTATTCACACCTCGTCATGCAAGTATTCATCCCGCATTAAGCAAGTATTCATCCTCATCGTGTAAGTGTAAATAGTTAATGTACCAAGAGTATTACACGTTTTTAGAGATGGGTTTTTTTTCTCCGTTCAATCTAACCAATATTTATGACGATCTGTGAGGAATTTTGCAAATCTAAAATCACGAATGTCTTCTACACAATTTTCTCTTTCAAATGAGATCCATGATGACATACTTTCGAGTTGTCCGTTGCACAAGTATTCACACCTCGTCATACAAGTATTCATCCCGCATTAAGCAAATATTCATCATCATTGTGTAAGTGTAAATAGTTAATGTACCAAGAGTATTACAAACATATGTGCATACCAAACAAATAAAAAGTATTCATCCATAAGATATCAAGTATTCATACATATAAGTTAAAGTATTTATGCCTAAGATATGAAGTATTCATCCATAAACGTTGAAGTATTCATCTCTAAAACATTAAGTATTCATCCATATGTACTTAGTACGCACTGTTCTAATTCACCATTAATGAAGCTTTGTTCTTTGCAAATAACTCGGATCTGACCCGGCAGAGGCGGATCTGACCCGGCGGTCGACAGTGATGGATCTACTCTGGCGGAGGCGGAGGTGGGAGAGAGAGGAGGCGGAGGTGGGAGGTGGGAGACGGAGGTGGAGGTGGAAGAGGGAGGCCGAGAGGGAGAGGTGGGAGAGGCGGGCGGAGGCGCAGAGGAAGAGGTGGGAGAGGCGGGCGGAGGTGGAGGCGGAGGTGGAGAGGGAGAAGTGGGAGAGGTGGGAGAGGAAGGGAGAAAGAGGAAAGAAATAAATGAAGAAAATTGAGTAATTAATTTGTAGGGCCATTAGGTAGTTAGAATTTTGAATTACAGTTAGAAAAGGTAGTTAGTTAGTTGGGGATGAAATGGGGGATGGATAGATGGGGGAAGATATAATTACCCTTTTAAAAAATATTAAATAAATATCACATTGAGTTCGTTCAATTTATTACTAATAAAAATTGTGGGATATATCATGACAATCTTTATGCAACCATTTATGATGCCGTAATTTTATATTGATTTTTTTCTCTAACATTGCATTGGATTTTATTTTTTACGGATCAATAAATTATGATATTGTTGGATAATTTCTAAATTTTTGGTTGAAATAGTTTTGGAGAGACTTACTAAATCTCTATAAAAATATATCTAAAATTCATTCTATTTAATAAATTTTAATGAAGTGGGTTAATTGACCAAAATTTTTATTAATATTCAATATTAAATAAAAATTAATACAAATGTCCACGATTTTTCTGAAATTTTAAAAATGTTCAGGCCTCTGAGTTTCTCGGCAGCTGAATTCTTTTCTGGGCCGCCGAAAAATTCGACGGCAGAATAACATAATTTTTTTTATTCTTAGGTTTATGTTTGAAACCCCTTTTTGGATTTATGGTTTTTTTATTTAATTAGAAATTTTTATGATTTTTAATATTTTTATTAAAATATTAGAAATATTTTTATATTTCATTGAAAATAGATGGAATGCTATATAATTTAATTTACTATAAAGACTGCAACAAATAACCCCGGTCAACATGTTTCAGTCGAGATTTTTTGCAGCTGTAAGAACAATTAAAATATTTCTTTGTGTGTTACTGGAAAAAAATAAAAATGTTTTGAGCTATTGATCCCGGTTCAAAAGTCATTTATGGGTAAAAAAAGAAATTATTGTGGTCCTTCTAATACATTCAAATTCTAAGTTATTCCATCTATTTTTTAAATGATTTTAGGAAAATATTAAAATATTGAAAATATAAAATAGTTTTTAGGAAAATAGATGGAGTATCTTAGAATTTGAATGTACTAGAAGGACCACGATAATTTCTTCATTTATCCAGAAGTGACTTTTGAACCGGGATCAATAACTCAGATCCAATACATTTTTATTAGTTTTGGTAACACACGAAGAAATATTTTAATTTTTCTTACGGCTGTAAAAAATCCCTACTGGAAAATATTGACCTGAATTATTTGTTGCAGTATTTCTAGTAAATTAAGTTATATATTATTCTATCTATTTTCAAAGAAATATAAAAATATTTCTAATATTGTAATAAAAAATAAAAAAATCATAAATATTTCTAATTAAATAAAATACTATAAATCCAAAAAGGAGTTTATGACAACAACCTATGAATAAAAAGAAATTATGTTATTCGGTCGCTCGGCTGCCTAGAAAAGAATTCAGCTGCCGAGAAACTCTACAGTTTAGGCATTTTTATAATTCTTCAAAAATCGTAGGCATTTCTATTAATTTTATTTTAATGTCGGCTATTAAAAAAAGAATAATTATTTTAGTACCCACAGTTGAGTACCCGCATCGTACCCGCACTTAATTCATTCTCAATTAACTGCCATAACTGTAAGCGGTCCCCACAACTACCAATTAACTAATTTACATACTTTCGAGTTTGAATTTTAAATTTCCCTTTCTCTCCGTTTCTTCCTTTTTCGAAGCTTCCGCGATTTTGAGACGATTTTAGATCGATTTCGAGGCGATTTCAAGGCGATTTGGAGACGATCATCTAGCGATTTCGAAACTGGAAGCGGAGATTTTTCAAAAAAAAGTGCGGGTACGGTTATTTAAGGAAAATTCATATATCATATATGTAGTTCATTGTATAGATATAAATACTTGTCTTGTATAGGTATAAATACTTCACAATGTTACTATTAATACTTGTTAAATAAAATTACAGTGTTGGAACGGTTGTGTGGTCCCCTAATGCGGGTACGACGCGAGAATTTTTCATATATGTAGTTCATTGTATAGATATAAATACTTGTCTTGTATAGATATAAATACTTCACAATGTTACTATTAATACTTTTAAAATAAAATTATAGTTTTAGAACGGTTGTGTGGTCCCCTAGTGCGGGTACGACGCGAGAATTTTTCAAAAAAAGGTGCGGGTACGGTTATTTAAGGAAAATTCATATATCATATAGTTCATTGTATAGATATAAATACTTGTCTTGTATAGGTATAAATACTTCACAATGTTACTATTAATACTTGTAAAACAAAATTACAGCTTTGGAACGGTTGTGTGGTCCCCTAATGCGGGTACGACGCGAGAATTTTTTAAAAAAAGTGCGGGTACAGTTATTTAAGGAAAATTCATATATCATATATGTAGTTCGTTGTATAGATATAAATACTTGTCTTGTATAGATATAAATACTTGTCTTGTATAGATATAAATACTTCACAATGTTACTATTAATACTTGTAAAATAAATTTACAAGTGCCGACAAAAAAAAATTGGTTTTAAAAAAAATTGGTTTTAAATACTTGATATCTTAAGTATAAATACTTGATGAATTACTATTAATATTTGATATCTTAGGTATGAATACTTTCTATTTTGTATGAATACTTTTCATATTTGAATATTTGATACTTTGAAAAACGTGTAAAAGTATGTCATCATGGATCTCATTTGAAAGATAAAATTGTGTAGAACGCGTTCGTGATTTTAAATTTGTAAAATTCCTCATAGATCGTCCCAAAAATTGGTTAGATTGACCGGAGGAAAAAAACAACTTTGAAAAACGTGTAAAGATGAGTAGGTATTGTGTCCAGTTTTTTTTTAAATACTTGATATCTTAGGTATAAATACTTGATGAATTATATATGAATACTTGATAATTTAGGTATAAATACTTTCCAGTTTGTATGTGAATTAATTTAAGTGCGGTCCCCAAAAACAGTTATGACAGTTTAGGTGCGGGTACAATGCGGGTACTCAACTGTGGGTACTCATATCAGCTTCCTAAAAAAAATGACGGACCTTACCATGCATTTAATAGTTGCCCGGCCCACACAAATTAATATTTCTGAAATATTAAAAAAATATTAGCTTATTCAGATTGTTCAATTTACACAATTGTATTAGCTTACCAGTTTTCTTCAAACTCCTGTTTATATTACAGAGAATTTTTCCACTTATTAAGATCTACCATGATAATTTTCATGCAGTTCTTTACAATGTTGCGATTTTACACGAACTTTTTTCAAACACTGCATCAAATTTTTTAAATTTTCATGAATCAATAAATTATAACCTTGTCGGAAAATCATCAGATTTCATATTTGTTACTAACTTGCAAGTTCCACAACAACAACATATAAGTTTTTAAATTTTTATGGAAACAGAAACTTAACAGCATCGAGTGAAATAATCTAAAAAAATCATACGGCAGAGCTAACACTTTTCGGTGGAAACAATTTTGGAGAGACTTATTAAATCTCTATAAAACATATATATATATATATATATATATATATTTCATGCTATTTAATATAATTTTAATGAAGTGGGTCAAATGACACCACTGTGCATTTAATAGTTCCATGATCTCACAAATTGATATTTTCAAAATGTCAGAAAAATATAACCTCCACATCGTTCAATTAACAAAGTATCAATTTTTTTTTTATTATGGAATTAGTAACTTAATAATTTTATATAAAGTGAAATAATTTAAAAAGTTGATTGAATAAAAAGAATACACAAGGAGTAGTTCAATAAAGTTGAAAAGTTGAAGGGCCACAGCCACAAGAAGCAAGGCCAAGGTCCCTTGGGACCCTTTCTTTTAATAAATAAGCATTTTTGATACTCGAAGAAATCACTGCCACGTCAGCCATTTGTGAGATAAATGATAAATCTGAGCTGCCCAACCTGCCCGTGCCTTTTTCTCTTCCTTCCTCTTCTCCATCCCCCACACTCTTCGTCTGCCTCGCTTTCTCTCTCTCTCTCTCTCCGTATTATTCTCACGCCACTTTTCCCCCTTAAACCCACCAGCAATGCTCGGCGGCGCTGCCTCTATCACCGGCAGCTGGGTCCCAGGTTATCCCCTTACTTTACCCCAACCCTAGTCCGTACGACCGGGCCCACCTTCAATTCCACCCCTCAAGAAAAAAGTTCTCTTTTTGAGTCGATAATCTGGGGATTTTGATCCTTTGGAGAGAAATCTCGATCGCTCTTCAAAGTCGCAAACTCCACTCGATTTAGTTCAGATTCTTCACTGCCTGGGCGACGCAAGAGGTCGAGGCTTTCAAATTTCGGTGTAAAGTTTGAGTCTTGAGTTCAGATTCGGCGGTGGGTTTGCGGAATTATGTGCTCTGAATTTGAATCTGGCGTGGCGATTATCCCAAGTAGCTCGCGCTGTTTGTAGTCATTTGGGTTTGAAATCTTCGTGAGTTTCTTTTTCTAAGAGGATGGGATTAGGTCAAGAGGAGTTGCAAATTGGGGCGTGGGACGGGGCAGGGAAAACGAAGGAAAGCACAGGAAAGAAGAACAAAACTGTAAAAAAAGTGGAGGAGAGAGAAGAACAGCCTGGCTGCTGGATTAGGTTTCCATTGATGGGAAGTTGCATGTCATCTAGATCCAAGGTCGATACTTCGATCAGCAGTGCAAGCACTCGATGTGGTGAGTTTAATCGTTGTTATTTTTCGTGTTATCTGGCTAGATTTTAATTTAAAAGAGAATCAGGCTGTTTCATGGTAATTTCTAGATTCATTGGTTAATTTCTGATAACAGAGCATTTTTGGAACTTTGTTCAGTCATTTAATGCTTTAATTAGTAGGTTCATTCTCATCTCAAAATTCATGCTTTGAAAAGTTAGAGAATTATATTTGGTGGGTGATTTGGTATGAATTCTGGAATAATTTTGAGGAAGATAAAAGATGGTTACTGGATGGGAGTATTGTTAGTAATTGCATACACCATGCCGCACCATGTGATATATATATTTAAATCAAAAGTAGTTAGTTTTTTCTTAAAGGTTATAATGTCTCTTCTCCATGTTCTTATCTGGTGCAGAATTTATTGGATTTGATATTTTGTACCTTTTGATAGTTTAAAATTACCTTGTGCTGAATTGAACATGGATTTGTATGGTGGGACCCAACTTGGGCTGCTAGAAATAGGTAAGGTAGCACACCTACAACATGTTTCAGTCTTTGTGTTCTCTTTTTATAGTGTTAGTAACTTAGTATACATGAGGATTGTAAAATTTGATCAAATAAGTTTCTATTAGACTAAAAACTGTTGTCCCTTAATTTTAAGTGTCATTTTCTTTCCCTTGAAATTATTAAATTTGTCCTAGTTTCAGGAGAAGGAATTAGGGAGAGGAGTGTTATTTTTCAATGGGATAGTCTTTTGTTTAGCAACTATTTTTTTACTTAGCAGGAATTTGGGATGAAAGGCTTAGGTTAACCTAATGACATCATCTTCACAAACCTTACTATCAAACTCTGAGAGAGCTTCACAATTGTTTGATTCTGAAAATCTTATATATTCTCTGTTGGGGGATCCAATATTGATTGTGACGATATATTCTGAAAACTCCTGTTGTATTTGACAATTACGTATTTGTTGCCGTCTTCCAGAAAGCAAATCGATAAATGAAGGGAGCAGCCATGAGGCTCGTGATTCAGCAGCCAAACAAGGCCTAACAGTGGTTTCAGGCTCAACAACAACCACCACCAGCAACACTGACAGCATCTCGTCTTCCAAAGTCGGTGAGGAATTCAAGGTTGCCTCTCAACTGCGTAAGTTCACATTCCAGGAACTCAAGTCGGCGACGCGTAACTTCAGACCAGAGAGTCTCCTTGGAGAAGGCGGCTTCGGCTGTGTGTTCAAGGGTTGGATCGAAGAGAACGGGACCGCCCCCGTCAAACCAGGGACGGGTCTCACTGTCGCAGTCAAAACCCTTAATCATGATGGGCTTCAAGGCCACAAGGAGTGGGTGGTATGTTTGTAGGGTTCCTTTTATACTAAAAATTAGGAAAACAACCAAAGCACCTGTGAAAAGAGGAAGGATTGTACTTTAGGTGTTTCTTTTCTTTTTTTTGATGAATAAGGGATTTTAACCGGGATTGCGGGTTGGAGACCTCTCTCCTTTTCCAGGTGTGTTATGGGAAATGACCTCTTTCAGTATTAATTCTTAGAAGTATTAAAAATATATTTTCTTCATACTTAAGATCATTTAGGGGTTGTAGTTTTTGTTCTTAGTTACCATAGATGTACTTACAAAATTTGTTTTGAATATATATGTAGGCGGAAGTGAATTTCTTGGGAAACCTGCTGCATCAAAATTTGGTGAAGCTGATTGGATACTGCATTGAGGATGACCAAAGGCTGTTGGTGTACGAGTTCATGCCTCGTGGCAGCTTAGAAAATCACCTTTTTAGAAGTACGTACTCTCTCTAACTCTCTCTTGCTCTCGCCATTAAAAGTCTGCTAATTGTAAACTGTCTATTTCAGAACTTGGACTAGCTTCATGCGTGTTCCACAAAGTAGTGTCGAAATATATTTTTGCGAATTGGGAACATGTTTTATGCATCTACTTGAGTGTTATTTTATATTACACCTTTCCTTGTTTCTTCAAAACTATCATACTTAGAATTTCATATTTACACGTCTATCTCTCATGTATACTTTGCACACTTAGTGAAGCCATTAAAACTTCCTGTTAGTTATAAACACCTCTACTCTCGAAGTTGGAGTAGTTTCATGTGTGCCCCACAAGGAAGTGTCAAAATAAATTTTTGCGAAATGTGAAATATCCTGTATGCACCTGCTTAGTGCAAATTTCATACCTACACGCCTTCTGTTTTCTTCAAAACAGTTGTACTTCCAATTTGTTAGTCAGTATGTAAATAATAAAAATGAAGTAGGTTTAAAAAATTTAAGTGAAATGAGGAACCAAAGGGGTGTAGGACATATACAGGGGTACGTGATATTTCTCAGTATTTACAAATATAACATTTTTCAGGGTTACATATGTATTTCCTCCTTGCAATATGAAGCATAACTTTTGTTTGGCAACATTCTTAATTTATACAACCCTCCAAATCTAAAGAACACATTCTTTTATTTTCCTTCATAGAGAAATATACATAATTTTTTTTTTATGGATTTTTACATTAATCCTTCACTTGCATTATGTTTAAGATAAATATGCTTAAATTGGATTGCATTATTTTGTATAAACAGGGTCACTGCCTCTACCTTGGGCAATTCGAATGAAAATTGCACTAGGTGCAGCCAAAGGTTTATCATTCCTCCATGAAGAAGCTGAGAGGCCAGTCATATACCGTGACTTCAAGACTTCTAATATTCTCTTGGACACGGTATAGGCATTTAAAACTTGTAGCATTTATCATTATTTTTGTGTCCATACTTGAATTTTTTTTTTCTTGTTTCCATGCTTGAACATTTTTCCTGTTACCACTGAAGGATTATAATGCCAAGCTGTCAGATTTTGGTCTTGCTAAAGATGGTCCTGAGGGGGATAAAACTCATGTTTCGACGCGTGTCATGGGCACTTATGGGTATGCTGCTCCAGAGTATGTTATGACTGGTACGTCTTTCGCTATTTATTTCACTTATTTATCATAAAGATAGAGATATTGATGCCCGACTTATTTACAACTGGTATCAAGTTTGTCAAAATGGAAAAATCAAAGTCATCTATGTGTTCTCCACTTCTTAGATAAGTAGGGTATATAGTTTGAAACAATTGGAGGATCCATTTATGGCAATAAAGCCGAATTATTGAATATTCAAATCACTGATAGATGATTAAACTATTTTAAATTGCACCAAGTTTGTTATACGTCCTATCTAAATGGTGGGACAGGTTGAGTTTGGACTTCAGTAGCCACAGTTGTGAAATAAGTTGGATTTTAATATATCCCATCCCTCATTAATTATATGTAAAGTATTAGACAGATGGAAGTTTTGTTACATTTCTCTGGCCACTTGTTTGTCTTGTGGCTTAGTTTGTTACATTTCTCTTGTCATGGACCCTGGAAATTAAAAAAATTACCAATATGGCCCTAGCAGAGCACACCTCCTATACCTCTCTCCACCTGATCTTTTCCTTTTAAATATGCTCAACCTAGGGGTGACTATTAGGTATAAACCAGATTGTTATCAGCTGAGCAACCGCTATGTATATTTCTGAAGAGATTGGGGGAGGTTAATTGTGTGTATATGCTTTGTATGTTTTCCTGGGGCTTTCTGAAATTTTACTCTTGACTGTAGTTAATATCCTTGTTTTTAACTATATTCTGACCTTCCTCTTTAGGCCACCTCACATCAAAGAGCGACGTGTACAGCTTTGGCGTGGTACTACTGGAGATGATGACAGGACGGCGATCAATGGACAAGAACCGGCCCAATGGAGAGCACAACCTGGTTGAGTGGGCCCGTCCACACCTAGGTGAGCGACGTCGGTTCTACCGCCTGATCGACCCCAGACTGGAAGGGAACTTCTCGATCAAAGGCGCCCAGAAGGCTGCTCAGCTGGCGCATGCCTGTCTCAGCCGTGACCCAAAAGCCAGACCTCTTATGAGCCAGGTAGTAGAGGCTCTAAAACCTTTACTAAACTTGAAAGACATGGCCTCCAGTTCATACTTCTTTCAGTCCATGCAAGCTGAGCGTGCGGCAAGCTTCAATGGGCTGAAGAGCCAGAATTCTCTCACTAGAAATGGACACCACCTCCCTATGAGAAGCCTGTCGAACGGGCCCCATGCCTCACCATACCGCCACTCGCCGAAACCTAATGTGAAATCTGCACCTTGACCTGCCATCTATGAGAGAAAGCCCGTGTCTGGTCAAATGTAACTGTTTGAAAAGGATAGTGCTGATTGTTGGTTGGGTACTTGGATCCCCCTTCCCCCCACCCCCACCCCCACCCACCTTTTTTTTTTTTCCTTTTTAATCTTCTTCTGTTGGTAAGAAAGGTAAATTTTTAGTGTTAAAGTTATAGTAGAAACTTGATTTGACCGGGTGTAATTGACTGTGCTGCTGTTGTGAATGGTTCTTGCTTTAGAGTCTTGGGGGTTTTGCATTCTCTATTTCTCCTCTCTTGTTTGCTTTTTTTGCTGCTGTGTAATTAATTTTTGATGTCATGCTTGAAGAATTGCCGTGTGTAGTTGTAGAACAACAGTCTTCTCGAGACAGAATCATAGGTGGCACAAAATGCAATTCTGTAAAGGTTTCTTATTATGCGTAATCTCTATTCTCTAACGCCTTATAGTTAAACAAAGTTGGAGAAGATGAGGTCACCATGCACTCAAGTCTAAGCTGCGTATAGTGTATGTGATATGATAGAGTAGGGTTCAAATGCCTTCATTTTTCATGCTTTCACCATGCCTTTATTTTTTAAAACTTTAATAACTCAAAATTTAAAACTTAAAAGTCAAAATAAAACTGTTGGATATGATCTACATTATTTTATCTATACACGTGTAAACAATTATGACATTTTAATTTTGTTTTGGTTGTCATCGAGAGCTTGTAAAAAACGTACTAATGGAGATAATTTCTAGACGTTGATTTTTGAACTTATTGATTCATATAAAAACAAAATCGAAATGTGATAATTTTTTATGAGCACATAGATAAAATGATGTAGATCATATCCAACGGTTTTATTTTGACTTTTAAGTTTTAAATTTTGAGTTATTAAAGTTTTTAAAAATAGAGACATGATGGAGGCACAAAAAATGGAGGCATTTGAACCCTCCTCGATATGATATGCATTACTAAAAATTGGCAACCCATGCTCCTCTTTAAAAATCTCTTCTAAACGAGGCAGGGAATAGGGGTGTTCAAACGGTCGGTTCAGTTGAAATTGAACTAAAATAACCAAATTAAACTTTTATTTGGTTTTCAAAAATAAAACTAAACCGAACCAATTAAACTTATAAATCGATTAAGAACCGAACCGAACAAATCGAAGTAAAGTTCGATTTGTTCGGTTCAAACTGAAGTAAACCAATTGGTGCCATTATTAACAAAAATTACACACGTTCATATACAAGTTGTTCAATTTCATATAAAATATGTAGATGTTCTAAAATATTTAAACTAAAATGAAAGAAATGAAGCAATGATTGAATCAAACAAAATATAAATCATACTTGAACCAATATAATTCGGTCGGTTCGGTTTAGTCGGTTTTGAAAAGTCTAAACCGAACCGATCCATTTAAACCGAAAAACCGAACCATTTAAACCAAAAAATTTCAGTTCGGTTGAAAACCGAACAAACCGAACCGTTTGAACACCCCTAGCAGGGAATATTTGCGCCTACCATGCTAATAAGGTCCTACTAAGAGCAAACTGAATTTATTTATCAAATTAATAATTTAGTAATTTTTAACATCAGTTTCAGAATATTTTATTCTGATATGGAAAAATAATTAATTTTTAAGATTAATAATTTTATAATTACTAATTTTCTTCTCTGAAACTAGTAATTACAAAGTCTTATGTGACATTTTCAGAATTTAGTAAGATTATAAAGTTAGTAATTACTCTCTATTCCTATAATGAAAATTGTAATCACAAATATTTGTAATTTTTTAAAAGATGGAGATATTCTTACAAATTACCGAAATTTTTATTGTTGAGAAATTAAAAAAAATAATAATAAAAAATGAGAACGGTATTGTAGGAATTTTAAAAATAGAAAGGCATCCATCTTCTACGGGGTTCATTGTGGACCCCATAGAAGTTGGAGTCCGTAGTCGTAAAAAAAAATCTTCTAGACGCCATAAAAGATGGAGAATGGAGTAGGTCTGATGGCCATCAGATCTATTTTTAGTTCAACAAGCATGATGACCGTCCGATCTAATTTAAGATTTGTGCGCACAAAAATTGAAACAAACACACACGAAGTTTAAAGCGTTCTGCACGAATCTTAAAGCAAATAGACGGTGATTAAACCCATCGAACCAAAATACCTTCTCTCAAGTGCTGGGTTATAGGAGCCACATGACTGAATTCCAACTTCTATGGCGTCCAGGTCTGAATTCCATCTTCTATGACGTTCACGGTGAACACTATAGAAGATGGTTGTCTTTCTATTTTTCAAATTCCTACAATATTTTTATTTCCTGTCAATAAAAATTTCGATAAATTATGTTTCTTAAACTTAATTTTGTAGAAAAAAAGTTTTTTTCTTTTCTTGCGGAGATGTACATAGTACAACTTTAATAAAAAAAACCATCCAATCACGCCTAGTTGGTTTAGGGTTTATGCAAACATAATTCACGGTCCCGACTTATGATGGATATGAACGGTTCTGATTTTCATCCATTTTTCTTTTCTACTTTCACATCCTGTGCGGTATCGCATAGCATATACACTCGAAAAATATATTCCTGAAATTTTCGTTTACAACATTAAAATCAATTAAATTAAAAAAAAATAACATTATTTTCTGAAATTTTCAGAAACAACATTTTCAATGGATAATCGGAACTAGTATTTTTTTATTATTTTTTCTCAATTATGTTGGATTATTCAGCAGAATTATTATTTTTTGTCTAATTCTGCTGAAATTGGCCATAAATTCTTTTGGATAATCTGGCGGAAATGTCATATCTAGATTTTTTAAATACTGATGTCATTTTTTTTAATTTGATTGATTTTAATGTTATTGAAAAAAAATTCAAAACATATTCAGTGTCATATAGTACATATTTCTGGGCTAAATTTTGAAGCTTACAAGGACCCTTAAAATTATTTAGCAGTTTTATTAGAGTATAAATCTTTTTGAAAAAGAATTATTTATTTTAAAATGTAGTTACCCTTCAACAATTTTTTTTTCCCTAAGCAAGGAAATATCATACAAGTTTTATCAACGAGGAAGTATTATACAAACGAATAAATCTTAGGACAAATCTTACTTTTTAGCTGGAAATTCATTTGAAAATGTTATTTTATTGAAGGAAAGGGTACAAGGGATGTAGACTAGGGTTGCTAATGAGTTGAGTTAGCTCGAGTTCAGGGTAACTCGAATTCAGCTCGAAAAATAGCAAGTCGAGTTGAGAAGTTCGAGCCGAGCTGACTCGCTGACTTGAACTCAACTCGCGAGTAATTCGAGTTGACTCGTGACTCGTGAATTAACTCGTGATTAGTGATCCTAATTACCTACTAGCAGTCTAGCACTTTGAATTTTATGGTGTTGAACTGTTGTTATGTAATAATCTATTTCCAAAAAGATTCATTTGTTCATAAAGCAGCAATCTTAGTAGAAATTCTTGTAAATATTCACGCATGTCATATTTAATTTTATTTACCGGTAAGAAAGGGCATCCCTTGAAACACTGCTATTTGAGTCAAGTTGGGGTATGGGACGCAAGTACTGAACTCAACCGAGTCTGAGTTGAAATGAGCGAGCTGAGTCCAACTCGAACTCAACTCATGAGTTAAACGAGTTACTCAACTCGTGTCAGAGTAACTCAAGTTTTTAACGAACGAGTTATTAGCGAGTTTGTTATCGAGCTGAGTTCAAATAGCTCACGAGACACGAGCTTTTTGTACATCACTAATGTAGACGAGAACAACTTGGGTCCGATGCCCATTGGACTCAAATTTGGGTCCGATGGATTTAGAGACTATCTGATCCACTTTAAGATTCATGCGCACAAATTTTAAAGCAGATGAGAAAGTTGCGGGTGCGAATCTCAAACCAGATCAGACGGTCATCGAACCCATCGAACTCACTTTGAGTCCGATGGACATCGGACCCAAATTGGTTCCAATGTAGACAGCCTTGTAAGTTTAATTTACAATTCATTTACCATAAAACATATATGTAATCATAAGACACAAATTATTATTTTGATTACTGCTTTCAGCTGTTACGAATGTTAAATAAATAAGTTATTTGTTAATATAATTTATTTACTTACTTTCAGCTGTTAAGAACGACAAATTACATGCTTGTTGGAAAAAAATGATGGGATTTGGACCTACTTTTAAGTTCAATGAATATCTAAACCATCCGATACACTTTAAGATTCGCACTCATCTGTTGTGAAATTCGTGTATGCGAATTTTAAAGCACATCAAAAGGTTTTAGTGTCCATCGGACTTCGAAAGTTGGGAAAACGGGGACACTTAGGGCCTATTCGGCAACATGGAAATTTGGAGGGAATGAGAATTTCAAATTGTCAAAACCAAAGTCATTTAAGCCAAGGGAAATTTAAGAATATATATAGGTGTTCGGCAAATGCATGAAAAATTTGTTAGGATGTTGGTTTTTTTTTTTTTTTTTTCTTTTTATAGAAGATGTAATACTAAAATTAAACGATATTAAGTGTATTGATACTAATCACTGATTATGATCAATATAATTGTATATATCATATTCTCACAAAAAATAAATGAGTAAATTGACTATATACTGCAGAGTGATATCAAAGTGAACTGATCACACACTTAAAATTAGCTTAATCTAATTAAAATTAAGTGTTGTTAGTTTAATTATGTTTGTTTAATTAATTTCTTGTATTATTATGTTGTGTTTGTTTAATAAATTTTTGTTTTTGTGCTTGTGTAAATTGTGTTTGGTTTATTATATTATTAAATTGTGTTTGTTTAATTGTGCTTGTTTATGGAAAAACAAAATAGCTTCAAAGTAAATTTGATTTTGTAGATTATGGTTAGTATATAAAATGAATAATTTTCACGATAATATGATTTCAACCGTTGTAATAAATAATTGGATCATTATACAGTTATTTTTTTAAGTAAGTTTTGTCCTATATAGTTGGAGTATTATACAGTTAATTATATAGTTAATTTTTTAAGTACGTTTTGTCCTATATAATTGGAGCATTATACAGTTAATTTTTTAAGTACGTTTTGTGCTAGATTAACCATAATGCTTAATTAATTATACAATTAACTGCATTATGCATGAATGAGGGCTTGATTAGCCATAATGCTTAATTAATTATACAATTAACTGCATTATGCATGAATGAGGGCTTGATTAGCCATAATGCTTAATTACATTTCCAGTTTTATGCATGCTCAAAAGTTAGGAAAAAAACGGAGGTTTGATCGAATTATTTTTTCCCAATGAGAAATGGGTCAAGAAGGGAGAAATAATATACCCTTTGGTATTTGAAATTGGAATTTTAAACTTGTTGCCGAACACCTAGATGAGAAAAATTTCGGCATGAAGCAACTTTACCTGTGAAAACCCATGGTAATTGAGTGTGCCGAACAGGACTCGGTGACGCGTATTATTTATTTCTCAAACACGAGAAAGACCGTTCAAATCGAATTCAGATCCTCCCCGGTACCGTAATAGGGAATCTTTTAGAATGACTGGATCTGGACTGTTCCTTGTAACTTGGCACGAATCTCAAATCCCAATAATACTGCCCCCTGCGCTAGACCAAATCTCAAAGCGTGTGGGATTTAATCTCAAACCGTAAAATGAAGGGAATCTTTTACAATATTGGAGAGGATACTTGTGGGCCCCACAGGTTCGTCCTGATCTCACTCTCCTCTCCTGCAATCTTCATCCCGCCATCAGAGTCCAGAGAGGTACGCTTAGTCGCTTACACTAAAAATTACACTATGTAATTTCGCAGAAATACCTTCCTACCGTCTCTTGATTTAACCCCTTTGCGTGTCATCTTTATAAACCCTAGCTTCTCTTTTCTTGTTCCGCAATCCTTTACAAACTTAGTTTGTGCTGCGAGCCTTACTGAAGAGTTAAAGGTAACATTGCGGGAATTCCTTCAGCCGATTTAATCTTTCTATTTTTCTTAGCGATTTTGTTTTTCTGTATCTTTCTTGCTAATCTTTTGGTCTATTCGGTATTCTCCTTTTTTTGTTGTTTTGTTTTTATCAAACTTTTCGTATTAAATTGGCTATATTTGTTCGTCGGAATGTTTTCGTTATGTATTTTCTCTCATTTGGTGCCTATATTTCCGTTTCAAATAGATTTGATATTTCGTTGTGCACCTGAGATGTTCATGAGATTGGAAAAAACACCATTATAAATTGATAAAATCTTTATTCTGACTTATATACTTTTTGAAATTATTTCTTCTCTCTGTCAGATGCAAGTTTCGTAACCTTGCTGATCTATAACCTGTAATATTATTGATCAGGATTTAGCAAGTAAAGGGCATGGATTTAAGGAAAACAAGCAACTCTCTCCTATTCAGACTCTTTTCAGATTTGTTACAGTTCCTATCAAATAAGAGTTTTAGCCAATCTTCACGCCTCATTATGTTATGCACAGATTGGAATCTCGATAAACATTTAATATTTTTTCTTTGCTATTTTCAAAGAAAACAATCTGTCCATGCTGGGCACTACCTTTTGCGTCTTTTAAGATTTTCCGCCGTTATTCATCAAAGTGACATTTTCTTTTGTAGTGTGAAAAATGGGGCAATGTCTTGGATGTGTTATGGTGATGCAATCGACTGTGGCGGTCAGAGAGTCCTTTGGAAAGTTTGATGATATCCTCGATCCAGGATGCCATTTCGTGCCGTGGTGCTTTGGAAAAAGCGTTGCCGGCTACCTCACTCTCCGCTTGCAACAGCTGGATGTTCGTTGCGAGACTAAGACTAAGGTTTTCAAGTCCTACTCACATCTTTGTTTTGGAAATTTTTCATAAACACCCCTGCAAACAGGGGAACAACTGATAGGCCGCTGTAAGCCTTATTGTCCCTCTATTCTCCCTCATCTGTTTAGCATTTAACAGCTGAGAAAAAACTGGGTTTCGTTGGATAACCTGGAAAGGAGTGGTACAGAGGATAGTTTTGATGTTTTACAAGTTGACATCTCTGGTTTTGCAGGGGTTCAAGTAATATCCTGATACTTGAAGGGTTACATGTGAAATTAGCACCTGTTTATCTTTGTGAGTTAATAGACTAAATTATACACAGTAGGTTGTGCATACTGATAATGTTCAAGTGTTATTCTGTAATTAAACTTCTGGTCTTTAAAATGTATAAAATTGGAGTTTACTCATGATCGATATGTTCTGAGAAGGAACTTTTTTGGAATATTTTAAGCATTCTAAGAGCATTAAGTTATTGACAATAGCCTTCCTGTGGGATAATTCTTTTTTCTTTTGGATGGCAGTTTACTAGGTAAATCTTTTGCTTGAATTTGAGATGCTTCCCATTTTGAATGTTATTATAGTATATTTTACTGGTTTTTTATAAGAATATGCGGCGAAGTTCTTCTTATTAAGCTGTTGTGTAGTTTGAGGTGTGATATGTTGGCATTCATGATGCTGCTTTAGTTTGTAGTATTTATGAAAATTACTCCAAGAAAACTACAACTAAGCAACCAACTCTTGAAAGATATATTATGTTTCTCATTTCGTTGACGCTGTTATGTATTTCAGGATAATGTGTTTGTGACTGTGGTCGCTTCTATCCAGTACCGAGCTCTAGCTGATAAGGCTTCTGATGCCTTCTACAAGCTCACAAACACCAAAGAGCAGATTCAATCTTATGTCTTTGATGGTATGGTTTTGCATTATGTCATATATTTTATACAATTGTTACCATTTATACATTTGGAGAGTATAATGATATATCAAAATTTATGCAATTATTATTTAGTGATCCGTGCTAGCATCCCAAAGCTGATGCTGGATGATGCATTCGAGCAAAAGAATGAAATTGCAAAGGCTGTGGAAGAAGAACTTGAGAAGGTAACCATTCTAGCTCTTAATTCTGTTTGTTTTTTGTTTCTTTTCCAGCTTTTGAAATATGATTGATGATTTGAGTTACTTTTCTTTCTGGTTTAGGCAATGTCTATGTATGGATATGAGATAGTTCAGACTCTCATTGTGGATATTGAGCCCGATGCACATGTCAAACGGGCCATGAATGAGATCAATGCAGGCAAGTTTCTAAACTTTCTTAAGTAATATTTTCCTGTCCTGATGAATAATACTTTAAGCCTAAAATAATATCAATCACAATTTAACTGATGGATACTTGATGGATCTTGATAAAACAGGATAAGTTAATGTTATGTGGGACTGTGCTTTAGAGGGGAAGCAAATTAATTTTTTCTTATGATCCTGTAGGATATCAAATGTTATCAATTTATCATATACATAGATGCTTTATTGAAGGGATTCTCTAGTTAGGTCCAAGTATTGCAGTCTACTCTTTTCTTTCATTCATAATTAGTTGAGAGTATGCGTGTGTTGTTGATACACTTTACTTGCTCTTTTGCGGTATTTCACAAAATTAACTTTAATTAACCAAAAGCTCCCTTTAATAGCTGCTAGGCACAGGCTGGCTGCGAATGAAAAGGCCGAGGCTGACAAGATCATCCAGATCAAGCGTGCCGAGGGAGAAGCTGAGTCGAAGTACCTGGCTGGGGTCGGTATTGCGCGCCAGCGTCAGGCAATTGTAGACGGTTTGCGTGACAGCGTGCTAGCCTTCTCAGAGGGCGTGCCTGGCACCTCTGCCAGGGATGTCATGGACATGGTGCTCGTCACACAGTACTTTGACACCATGAAGGATATTGGTGCACAGTCCAAGTCAACTTCAGTGTTTATTCCCCATGGACCTGGTGCGGTCAAGGACGTAGCATCACAGATCAGGGATGGGCTGCTTCAGGCCCAGGGTGCAGCGAGCACAACTACTCCGTCTCTTCTTTGAGTGGTTTAATTCTCTGTTTCTCTCAACTATCGGTGGCAGTTATAGTTTGGTTTACTGGTGGCTTAGAGTATGAGACTAACTATAGGTGTTGCTCCAATAAGCTAGTTATAGTAAGTGGGCGTATAGACCTTTTGGTTTTGTTGTTGGCTGCTTTGGTTGTTTGCTTTTTTTGATAGTTGCTGTGCTTTGATTTGGGCTACTTCTTGTCCTTGAATATATTCTTTGTGGTATTGGGTTGTCTGCTAAAAATGATTTTGATTTTTTTTATGAAGCTTAACTAGTGATAAGATGTTTGTCTAAAAATATCCTATAATTTTTTACTGATAAAACATATGACATGTATCTCAATACTTGGTTGTTCTTTGAAATGATTTGTTTTGTTTTGGTTAAATTTCTTGTTCCGTTTGATTTATCTTTGTCCTTTATAGATTGTTAACCCAAGTTAGGTGTTGGCCACATCTAGTTTAGGTTAGCAAACCGTAAAATGATCATTTTCTAGATAAGGATGTTATCACATGAGAATCTCATGGATAATTACCAAGATATGATTATAAACCCTCAAAAGACCAACAAGAATTTAGTTGGTGAAATCAAACTTGTCAAGATGAATAATTTCAAAAAAAAAAAAACTATCAAAAAACATCCAACTATGTTGCTAAGATATATCACTACTGAATTAATTGAAAAACAAACAAAAAAATCTACAAAAAAAATCGGACTATTTTGTTCAGATATCTTACTCCCGAAAATAGGAAAAAAATGAAAAAAAAAAAAAAACTGGGAGAGAAGAAAGTAGTATGCCCTGGCTGTTTAATTGTTAAGTATGGGTGAAAACTCAAGCATCTGCATGCCTCTTCCAGCAACTGCAATCTGATATCTCTCATTTACTCTGAACAAACAATGCATTGCATTTAGGTGTAGCAGGATAAATAATATCAATTATTAAAACTAAAGATGCTAGAAACATGAAGTTTGGTCCTTTTATAAATTTTTGATTGTCAAAACGAAAATGCAAAAAAAAGTTGGGTGTTTTTACTATCAACATTCAAAAGTAAATTGCAATAGGCTGCCTTTACAGCTTTTACCTATCTGAAATGACAGCATCTAGGGTTTCTGGCTCAGGCACACTAATTATGAGATGTGAATATTCTGCTAATTTCCCAAGCTGGTCTACTCTCCAGCATCTAACTCTCTGATCCAGACCTGTTGAGAAAACCCAACTTCCATCTGTCCATACACCTACAAAATAAATCTGACTTCCTGATCAGATATCGAAGCAGAACAATATAAACCAGAAGAAAGAGGGAAAAAAAAATTCAACACAGACCTTTGACTGCAGAGCTGTGAGCTGATGCAATCCTGTCTTTACCGAGAACCCTAATTTTAGTGTCACTATCTGCAACTGGACCCTCCAGTCTAAATTTAAAACAGTGCAACGCTTGGTCGTCCCCACCACTCACAAGCAAGCAACCTCCATCAGATGACACAACATGCAAACAGTTGACCCCTGACTGGTGCACACAACCAAAGATGAGTAGCGGCTCTATTTCAGCCAAGTCATTTGCACTTTTGTTTTGGTGTGCATGCTCCTCCTCTTGATTGGAAGAGTAATTTGTTAAAGATCTCCACTTACGGCCACCACAACTCCCTCGGCCAGTTTTGGGCCGGGTTTGGCAATCGATTAGGGTTTGTGGTTGGATTTCAGCTACTAATTGCATGAAGTTGTTGATAGATTGGGTGAGGTCCCAAAAGGTTATACTTCCATCGGTGGCACCACTTATGATAAAATATCTATCTCCATTTGTTGTAATGTCTACAAGGATGACAAAAATAAAATAAGTCACGAACTAGTATTCATCATATAAAATATATTGTATACAAATTTGACACGAGGATACAAAATGATATATATTGAACACAAAGAGGGGCATAGTATATTTGTTACTAGTATTTAGTAGACAAAAGTTAATTCAACAAATGTAAATGGTAAACAATAAATTATAAGAAAAAATATCAAAAGAAAAGACCACAGTTGTCATTACCATGACTGCTAACAACAATGTATTGCAAGGCTAATACTGGAGATGTTTGTTGGCCCAAGGTGGCAACATCAAACCTGTTCAAAAAACAAACTCCACTCAGAAAGCAAGTAAACAAACAAACAAATGATCAATGAATCAATTCAATAGTAAAAGGCAGTAACACAAACAAAGAATAAGCACCAAAGTCGGGAAGGCAAAAGGAGAGCTCTCAAGATGAGGGTAGCATCTGAGCAGGCAACCACAATAAAGCACACTGACATCCTGTTTCATTAACCAAGAAATAAGAATGTCAATATTGTAGAACTACGCCTCCAATTTCACCTTAAAATGACAAACTTGATAGGGTATGATTGATATTTGTGGGTGCACATGATATGGCCAGTAACAAAACAAATGTCTTTACCTTGCAAAACTATTCCTCAAAATAAAAGCAGTGACAGCCATGTATCTCCAGTCATTTTCGATGTGCTTCTCCTCTTTATTATTTGTATTAACTCTAGGTGGTATGTGAGAGGAGAACCATTGAAATGTGGTACTTGCATTTCCTTCATTCAAAATCCAACAAGTCAAGACTTGCTTTGACCCAACAGAAATAAGCAGCGAATAATCATGGTTGATCTCACAATCACTTTGAGATCCATGCAGATGATGTCCGTATTGGTGGGTTTTTGGCGTGAAGCATATTGACCTGACAGCTGATCCACCTACGTGTTCTCCAAGTAACTTGGAGTCTGACCACCTTCTTTCATTTGGCAAGTATCTGAAAAAAGTAGAGATCAACTCAATTTAGTCTGCATGATCCCTTTTTGTGCTATTATGCAAGTATTAAGCCCCAATTTAGCTGCAGTTTATTATACGCTGTGAAATTAAGCAATAGCAACCAATAGTACCAGAACAATATGATAAGCTTTTCCCAAAATGCAAAATAGTGTCATTTTAAGAGTTTAACAGGGATCAATTCCAGATCAGCTTGCGCAATTTTAAATGCAAATTAGAAATATAAATGTTCTGATAGAAGTTCTTCACTAGAAAAACCCATACCTAGTTAGTCGAACAGTACCGTCTTCACAGCCTGTTGCCACCAAGGCACAAGGGGTACCTTTCTGCTTCAGTTTTGTTCCAAGAGAAATGAAAGATAGAGTATGTATCTCTCTTCCATGAAACTGCATGTGCAACACTTGAGGAAGCACTTGTTTTTCAGAAATAGCCACCCAGAGCCTATGTACATGTATCTCTTGATCCTTCAAAAAATAAATAAATCAATAAATATACAATAAATAATCAAATAGAAAGGCCTGACAAGTGGTAAAAAAGGAATTGCCACCAAATATTGCCAAATCTTCCATCCAAGTAAAAAGGAAATATTAGGCTACTGGATCAAAATAAAATAAACATTTGACACGAAAATAATACACTTCTCAAGTGAAGTATAGACTATAGAGTAATTTTTAGTAACTACCAAAAAAGCACCTGTATCATTTGTATCCATTTTAATGAATTCCCACTTGGTATATAATATACCATTTGCAAAGGGTTATCTACTACTACTTGCACATCAATTTTTTTTTTGGAAAAGAACTTAGAATTTATTGAAAATAAAAACCTTCAAATATGCAAAGCAATTTTGTTGTTGTGGAACAGCCCCAAGATAGTAAGAATACGGTCTGCGCCAACCACCACATGGAATTTGAATGATCTAAAAGAGAATAAAATATCAAGATATCACACCAAGACAACAAAGAAATCAAACAAAATGGGAAAAACCATCAAATGACCTACTTGCTGATACTTGTCACATTACTGGTCTCACATTTCATAAAATCATGAATAACATACAATTGCAAGATGGTTAAGTGCAGGATTAACTGATACATACAAAATATATGCCTGGTTTACTATTTAGGTTAACCAGTCTATACAGTGAGGTAATACATGAACCAGTAACACAGTTTGATCAAATTGCCGCTGTCTAATTGCACTAGTCAATTTGTTACCTTGGTCTCATTTATGAGGTCCCAAATTACAAAATCAGCAGACATGAAGCCAATTGCAAGGCTGCCAAGTAGACTAGCCTCTCCATAGTGGAATTCGCTATATACAGATTGAACTGTACCCAACTCTTTCACTTGCTTCATTCCTATAAATTCCATCTTTTGGTCTGATTTCTGATACTTGAATAAGCATATGCATCCATCTCCTCCAGTCTATTAGATTTTCAAACAAGGAGAAACAAATATAAGGATTACCATACCAACTGTTCATCTCCCAAATACCAGTACATTCCTCAGCTATTGGTTGTAACAAACACAAGACCTGAATAGATGGACTATGTAGGCTTAGCTTTGGAATGGAGTTGTACCAGCACCATATTGGTTTTATTATCCCATGCAAAAAAATTTACATATCATGGTAGATTTGTTGTTTTGGTAATCTCTTTACTTCATATTTATGTCTAGTAATGTTTTCAATCTGAAACAAGAGGTACTAAACCTGTTGCAAACATGTTGGTAACGAAACAAGATTCAATTGTTACCGTTCGAATTTCAACATTGCTAGAGTCTGATTCACTAATACAAGCACTGGTGACACTAGAAATCCCGTGGGCCCCTCTAAAACGATCAACCAGAGAGATCTTCTCCTGTAAATTATCACTGAAGTTGTCCGTTTTGAATCTTCCAGCAAAAGGGAAAATTGTGAGGTTTCCTTTATTATCTCCAGCTACTAGAATCTACACAAGAAAAACAGAAGGGTCAAAATATTATAACAATTCTATGGCCTAGTATATTGTTCTAGTCTTTCAATATGCTGGCTGTATTGAAGCACACAAAAGGAAACATGATCATAATTTAAGAATTTCTATCTCAATTTTGGTGTCTCATTTGTCCAAACAACTCAGCTTTTAAGAAAACACATATTCAAGTCCAGGTTGGGGGTTCAAATTACAGAAGAACAAAAAAAATACAAGTAACACAATATCTAGGCCATGACAACAATGATTTGTAGTAATAGTACAATAGAACCATCAAATAACATCAAGAACAACACTCAAATTACTAATAATTATAAATTACAAAATTCTATGAGAGTACCTCTTCCTTAGGGGATGCATCTATGCACATAATCCGAGCTCCAAAACATGACTGGAACATAGCAATAAGAGGTACCTCAATACTTCCCGGAAAACCCTGTGTATTAATTTTGAAATTATCTTCTAGATCCCATAACTTGAGCACACCCCTTGGATCACCTGTAAAAAGGTGGCTGTCAAGGCCCCACAAAGAAAAACAAAATTGAAAAAATGTAATCCACTTAGTAATGTCAAGTGCATTAATAAATATGTCAGCTTAGCAGAATATATCAATTAACTTAAAAAATATTACTATTAATGTGCACATACCTGGAACCAAGCGATTTGCACCAAAATACACCTAAAAGCTGTCTCTCTTTTTCAGCTGACCAAGTAAAAGATAAATCTACCTTAGCCCCACTTTCTCCTTCATCAATCACTTTTACAACAGTGACATTCCCTTTGCCATCTCCAAGGGCAACAAAACCTCTTTCAATTACATCCATGCAAATAATTGCTATTTCTTCATTGACTTGGATAAGTTGAGTCCATTTTGCATTTTTCGGGTCAGAAATGTCTACATGATATAAAAAGCCATTGTTGGTTGACACGTATAGCGTGTTTTGTTCTGTAAATTGAAGGCACCGAACATACTCGCTTTTACTGCTAAATCGAATAAAATGGAGGAGAATATTAGTTAAAAAGTAGAGATATAAGTAATTGAATGTTCCTACCATTTATTGAGTTCAACTCTATTACCAATGTTTTACATGTTATGTTGGCATCAAGACCAGGACACAGTGAATTTTATTTTATTGCCTTCATTTTGAAACTCTGAGGCTAAAATACCAGGATATTCCCAAAAATAAACACGAAAGAAACAAAACAAAAGAGATACCACGCCATTACCAAGTTAGTAATGTTTTGTCATGATCAATGGGCAATAAGTACTAGACATATATCTAACTACTGTTTTAAGACAATATGTAATTTCCAGATATGTGATAAAAATCGAAAAATGGAGTTGGAATAAAGGGAAATGCCTGTCCATAAGGCTAAGTTGTTCCGTTGTCTTTGGTGCAGAAATTGTGAAAGTATCAGAAAGATGCGTCAGATCAGCAGTAGCTCTGGTGGGTTCGTCCTTTCCTTTTGGCAGAGAGGAAGAAATCTCATTTATTTTAATTGCCGAATCAAATCCAGCAGTAATTATTAAGGATAAACTTGGTTCATACAAGCACCGCCATATTCCTCTTCCACTACGAGGGAAAAAAAATTAGCAATAGCATAAAGAGATGCACATCCTTTATTTTACCAGAGAATTGGCAAAAGGAGCCCTCCTTTGAATAAGTTGTTAAGCAAGTACATAACATAATATAAATTGTACTTACATGTGCTCCTTTAATATCATGATTTGGTTTCCATCAACACCCCACAAACGGCAAGTGCAGTCCTCTCCGGCTGTTATAATTATCTAATACAACCAAAACCTATAATGAAATAATGAGCAGAACAAATGCAACTGGCAATGCTGCTCAGTGCTGGTCTGAACCAGCAGTCACAGTCTCAGAACTTTGTGGTTTGTTTTTCTTAATCATGCAGATCTATCAAGACTTGATATTATAACCCCAAAGAAAGACCTGGCCCCTTGGAAAACCTAAATGCAACACAGAAAAAAGGGAAAAGAACCAACAAAATAACTAAGAGACCGAGAGGATAAATTAACCATGCCAGTATCACACTAATCCTGGTGATCCTCAGTTAAATTGAGCTCTATTGAGTCTCATGTTTCCCAATTGGGGGCTTAATTGGGTAGAGCACGTCTAAATTGAAACTTGAGAAACTTGTGCTGCATAAGTCAGCTCCATACCAGAAATGCCAGAAAAAATAAAATCTGTATTGCAACAATGTACACTTACAAAATCAGACAAGCAGCAGTCCCATATTCTAGCATGATGCCCAAATAAAGTAAGTTCTGATGGTCTCGTAAGGCCTTCATTTTGAGTTTTACCAGTCAAATCCCAGATGCGAGCACTGTCCTGACAATAAAACCAAAAAGTTTTCTACAACTGTCATATGTTATATATATCCTATATCTCAGGCATCCCATATATGTGATGTTCATAAGAAAAGGGAGACAAATATTTTTTTTTCAAAGATAGATAGTTTAAACATTTTTTTGAAAAGATAGAACAAATATTTCTCATTATACAAAGGCCTGTTTCTGAAAATAAGAAAGCCATATATGAGTTACGCACCTGCGATCATCAGAAGCAGACATGAGCTTTGTGCCATCATCAGACCATGCAAGTCTAAAGATGGAGCCTTCATGACCAATGAGCCGCTCCAAGTGAACTGCACTTAGCTCTTCAGGTTCTAACCTCCAAACTATAATCTGGCATCATGGGAATTCAAATAATGGTTTCAAACATAAATAAAATTCAGTCAGTCTTTCTTATACCTGAAAATAAGGAGGCAGGGGGAAAGTTTTAAGTACCTGATTGTATATGGTACCAGAAGCAACAGAGAGGGATGCAATGGTGTCGCCATGCAACCTCATAGAATATAGAAGGCACTTGTCTGCGATTTGATTAAGAACACACATTTATTAATTATTAGAGGGAAGTTGACTGGCTATTAACCAGGTGAAATAGGGTAGTGTGTATATATAAGGGACCTTGTGACTTGACTCGAGCAATAAGGGAACAAGTAGCAAGATTCCATAAGGCAACAGAGTTGTCACTAAGTCCCACCACAAGCAGCTGTTCTAGATCTCTCTCCAAGAAGCATACGTCAAGTACCCAATGGTCAAAAGGGGGTAAGGCATGGACCAAGTCCAGATGGTATCCTAGCTCTGGATTTGAATTTGAATTTGAATTTGGAGTTGAAGAAGTGAGTAGGAAGAGCTTGAGGGTTCTCTCTCCAAAGACGGAGATGGAGAAAGAAGAGGGAACCTCCTTCTTGTCTGATGTGTGCGTGTGCAGCTGTGTTATCCCATGAACTCTGATGCCATTGAATACTTGAAAAGATGAGCATAGTTTCCCAGATTTGAGATCATACAGCAGCAAGTCTGATCCGATACCAGCAAGGAGAAGGGGGGAGTGAGAGGAGGGGAGAAGAGAGAGCGCAGAAATCTCTCCAACATAGGGGCCTCCACTCAGACGCCATTCCTGTGCCTCCATGGACATGGACCGGGTCCACGAAATCAGCTATTTGTTGTCGCAGGTTTTCTGACCTGAGACTTTGAGCAATGCAAAGCAGCAACCATGAAACAAAGCACAGAGGCGGAAAGGCGGAAAGGGGTTTTGGGGTTTTGGATTTGGGTTTTTTGGGTTTTTGTGTTTTGAGATTCGAGCTAGCGCATGGGCGGCAGCATTATTGGGCTTTGAGATTTGTGTCAAGTTAAAAAGAACGGTCCGGATCCACTAATCGTAAAAGATTCTCTTTTCAGGTAAATAGTTGTTTATAATGCCGTAGATTGGCGGGTGTAGACCCGTTGCAATTGAGAAATGGATCGAAATTACATTTCCCAATTATGTCTGAAAGTAAGATATATACGAATCAACCATCTAACTAATTTGGGCCTTGTTTTAAATTGACATGCGTATTCAGGCCCAAAATAATATCCATCCCGTAAACCCAAGTTATCCTAGTATTTGATTGAAAGCCGAAGTAGCATTTATATTTCTTGATTGTAGCTATTTGAGTTTTTCTTTTTACAGATTCGGCACCTTGAAAGTTGAAACCTAGGTTCTTAACATAATTTGTTAAAGTAAAGCTGCTAAACCAAAGAGCGTGTTTTATTATGTGCGTCTTTTTGGTTTTATTGTCAGGACAGTGCTCGCATCTGGGATTTGACTGGTAAAACTCAAAATGAAGGCCTTACGAGACCATCAGAACTTACTTTATTTGGGCATCATGCTAGAATATGGATAAGTTGAGTCCATTTTGCATTTTGCATTTTTCGGGTCAGAATCGGTCGTTAGACAGAAGCCGAACGACATTTGTGTGGGACACGGGGGCTCTAACATTAATATGAAGCCAATATTGTCCGTTTGATTAGAAACGGACGTCTTGGATTCTTCATGCGGTATGGGGACATCTGACATCCAATGGACTTGGACTACGGAGATTTCTAAAGTTGCAGAAGGTTGTCAGTGAAGAAGCCCATATAGTACGGCGATACACCAAGCATAATAGAATATTTTGAAATTGTGGGGTACATTTTTGTGATTTTATCTAACCGTTTGGATGCGTTGCGCGGAAAACTGTTGTGGTGCCACGTCTCCTCAAAACAAACTTTTTGTCTTTTTCTCGTTTTCTCGCGAACATCAGACGACAACTCACGAACGATCGTCTCGGATCAAACGGTCCATATTTAACATGTTTGATCGTGCAATATAGTCCGTTTGATTTAACATGAGCAATTTGAACGGTTCAGACAGTCCACGGAAACAGTAGATGTGGGGCCCTGCCACAGCTCAGCTTCGACCTCCTCTCTAAAAATACCAAACTCTCCGGAGAAAACAAAGGAAAATCAGAGTTCAAAATATTTCTCTTTTCCGAGAAAGAAGAAAGCTTTATTTTTCCATTACTCATTTATTGGTATTTTCGTTTCTCGACCTGATCTAAAGCGCGGTAAGGATGGGGCCAGGTTTCTACTCCGACATTGGGAAGAAAGCGAGAGGTGATCGCCATTAATGCTTTTGTGCAAATTCGTTTGATTCTCATGTTATATACTGTTTTATCGTGGTTTTAACCTGATTTGCTGTTGTTTTTTTACTTTATTTTTTAGATCTGTTGTACAAGGATTATCACACGGATCAGAAGTTCACCTTATCGACCTACACTTCTGAGAATGTGGTATGACCTTTTTCTTTTTATGTATTAAATTTATCTTTTGAACAATCTCTTTCTTCGTTGATACGTCTGCTATGACAATCGCTATAAGAGTATAATGAAGTCGTATACTCCACGATTGATAAGTAAAATCTTCTCAAAAGAAGCTACTTTTGTGTTAAGTGATTAGGGAAATGCCCGAATTACTAGTAATTGGAGAAGAAAATGAAGATATTTTTATTATTTTTTTTTGTATGTATGAAATTAGATTTAAATCTTATATTGAGTGATAGAGTATACATTATAGAGTTCGGCTAAATTGCTTCCGGAAGCACTTCGACCGAAGTGCTTATGGGTCGAATTTAGCCGTTTGATGTTTGAAACGTTGAACTAAATAGCTCAATAAATTGGTTATATAATAAATATGTTGAATACCGATTTTTACTATTTTTGAAATTTTTTAACTTTTTGTTATGATTTTTGAAAGATGTTCGGTATTCTACATGTATATTATATAATCAATTTATTGAGCTACTTAGATCGACGTTTCGAACATCAAATATTAAAATTTGACCCCGTAAGCACTTCAGTCGAAGTGCTTCCGGAAACAATTTAGTCGGACTCTATATAAATATATATATATTTTGATTATATTTTGGCAGGTACTAGCAGATTTCAATAGAAATCGGTGGTATATCAACTACTTTAAAAAAAAAAGAGTATACATTATATTTTTTGTAGGCACATATCGTACTCATCATTTCTTTTGTTACTTTGCTTAAATGCTTAATCAACAAAATGTATTAAAATATCCCTTTTTCAGTAGAATAATCAAGTAGAAGAAGGCTATCTTGATTAAGTAGAATGATTTAGCATTTCCTGATCTGAAAGAAAAGATTTATTTTGAACTATTCTATTCTCTTGCAAATTGGGGTCCACTAATTGAAATTTCACATGCTCTTTTTTTCTGTGCTTCAGGCGGTTATGTTTTGTGGTACTAAGAAAAATGAACTGGTTTTTGGAGAGATCCTTTCTCAGATTAAGAACAAGAGCTCCACTGTTGATATCAGAGTAAACTCTGATTCAAATGTAATGTATCTCTCTCTATCCCCCCACCCCACATGCAAAAACTATAAGTGCGCCCAAATTCGAGCAATACTAAATTGGTAAATATTACCCTATGCCCCTTCCAAAAGAATCAAAATGCCATGTACTTGCACCTGAATATTATAGGGCTTGGCCCTATAAAGCATGACAGCTATTCAATTGTTAGCTATTCCTTTGCCAATATACCTAAAAAGACGTAAAAGGCATTCCATGCTGTCTTTTGCTTTGTGCAAATGATAAAAGTCAGGGTAATCTGGACAGCTTGAAAGAAAACTTTGGATACCTGATATTTATGAAATTTACCTTGTTTTAGATAGGTAATGGAGAATTTTCTAATTATTTATAGGTGCACATGATATTTTGATGTTCCACATGGGCATGCATTAACTTATTCCTAGTTTTTAGAATAGTATTTTTGTTACTGAAATTGTAAGATAATAAGTACATTGAAAACTTCCCTAATATCTCTCATTTGACAAACTTCTGGCAGCTTGTAACAACTGTTACACTAAATGAGCTCATGAAGCCTGGATTAAAGGGCATATTCAGCTTGGTAGTCCCAGACCAGAGATCTGGAAAGGTAGGAATAAATATTTGGACCATTTATATTTTCTTCCTGCGGAGATGTTGCCTTTTAGATCCCTTAAAGCATGTTAATTTTCAGAAAAACAGTTTATGCATTTGTAAAGAAAAATTAGTTAAGAAAGGAGTTTGCAAGAAACTATGGTACTTCCCCTTTTCTGGGAATATCACTGAAAGTTTATGCAGTTCACACATATAAGCTGCTCTCTTTTTTCTTTTTTTCTGTGATCTTAGGTTGAGTTGCAGTATTTGCATGAGTATGCTGGTTTAACTGTGACTGCTGGATTGACGACGAATCCAGTGGTGGGCATGTCTGCTGTGTTCGGTACCGGTGCTATATCCTTTGGTGCTGATGTAGCATTTGACACTGCAACCAGTAATCTCACGAAGTACAATGCTGGCATGAGTCTCACTACTGCTGAGATTGTTGCTTCATTGATTCTGTAAGTGCCCGTTTGTCGGAAGTATATAAATTGCGAGCATATTGAGTGATGTGTGGGCAGTTAGATCTCCAGTGATTGGCATGGGGCTGTTCTATACATCAATTTATTGGTATAATCAATACAGAAAGTCACAAAAAAAAGTAACAATCAAAGGATAAATTTGGAAAAAAAAAATGGGTTACCAAATGATATGCTAAGTATTTAAATCTTGTATAAAGCCTAATTGATTGTTGTAGAAACTACAAAGCCATGTGATTGCAATTCTTCTGACAGTTGTTGGTTCAGGTGTTGCTTCATCATCAATATACTGTTTGTAATTGGAATAATTGTACTAACTTTCTGATATTTCATGGTAGGAACAACCAAGGAGACAGCTTGAATGCCTCTTACTATCACTCGGTGGACCCTGTTACAGCTGTCGGAGCTGAAGTTGTTCACCGCTTCTCCAACAATGCAACCACCATTGCTTTTGGGGCCCATCATACAGTTGACCCTCGTACCGTGGTAAAAGCACGTGTTAACAGTTATGGCATAGCCAGTGCACTCTTTCAGCATGCTTGGCTACCCAAATCAATTATTTCTGTGTCAGCTGAGACAGATCTTATGGCTGCTGGAAGCTGCAGGGTCGGGCTGGCTCTGCTTCTAAGGCCTTGAGTTTGATATACTTCCTGTGGATTTCGGGTCAGAATTGGCTTTGGGTTTTATTTTGGTTTGTAGGACCTAGTGATTTGCAAGAGAAAATTATTTTTTCTGGTTAACTATTTTTGGCCTTTTTGTTTAGTGCAGTGGGCAATAGAGTTGTCTTTCTTTTTTTTTCTTTACACAAAATGTAATAATTGAAAATTTTCTGGGCTAGACAGGTTTTGATGTGCGCTTTTGGAGGCATGATTTTGGGTGAGTAAACAAAAATAAAAAATCTATGTTCAGATTGTTCATTCTTTTGCTTTTTCTTTTTGTAATGAAGGAATCTAAATTGGGTATCAGAAATTTTCTCGGTGTTTATGGTTTGTCGTGATGATGTTTAAATTTCAGTACCAGAAAAACACTCGAGTACAACCCTGCATTTTGGTTACCAATATTGCATTAATGAACTCTTTCTTGATGTTTCTGGTGCAAGCATTTTCTCTGTGTATGGCCCAAAAAGGGAATTGCAAGATCAAGAAATTATAAACTTTACTTAAAAAAAGCATCAACTAATAGCTTACAATACCAAAAGCTATCTTCTTTTTCATTTCAACAAAGCATACAAACACTTCAAATATAATATATATGCATATGCATATTTAAAGACCAAACAGAAGAACATAATTCATCTCACTATACAGAATTCCAATAACAAAGTGCTTTCACAAAGTTTCACTTCAACGCTCAGCACATTACCAGTTAGCCTAATTGGTGTGAGATGCCTGAAGCAGCCCATCCCTAATTTGAGTCGCAATATCACGCACTGCACCAGGCCCATGTGGGATGAAAACTGATGAAGACTTGGAGCTGGCACCGATCTCTTTCATGGTATCAAAATATTGAGTGATCAAAACCATGTCCATGACATCCTTTGCGCTTGTACCAGGCACATTTTCTGAGAAACCGATGACACTGTCACGGAGCCCATCTACTATAGCTTGCCTCTGCCTGGCAATACCGAGGCCTGAGAGGTACTTGGCCTCGGCTTCTCCTTCTGCTCTTTTGATCTGAATTATTTTCTCAGCTTCCGCTTTCTCATTGGCTGCTAGCCTCATCCTTGCAGCTGAAAAATCAAAATTAAGGATTCATGCTTAGTGCATAAATGTATGCCTAGCTGCAGCACAGTATGGCCAATGAATCTTGGTTATCTTAATTATTGCAGAATTTCAAGTGTAACCCTGCAAAAACTGAAAATTACATGTATACCCTTCAAGGTTCTAAATAGCGATTATAGCGCTATAGCTTTTAAGGTCCGAAAAAGCTATAGCGCAACCATAGCTAGCTATTTAAAATCATTATAAAAGAAAAGCGGTTAATAGCGTTATAGCTTTTGAAGTCCGAAAAAGCTATAGCGCAGCTATTGCGTAGCTATAGCTATCTATTTAGAACCCTGATACCCTTACACGTCAATCTATTGTCGAATTTCACGTGTGACCCTGCAAAAATTGAAAGGTACATGCATACACTAGCAAAGCAAGAAGTTTCTCAGATGATCCCTTAGTAATGGACACGCCTATAGAATGAGTAAAATTTAGCAAACAATCCTGCCATCATCACTTAATTGTCAAACTGTTAACATAACCGTTACCAATACTACTCAAACTGAATTAGTCACATAAATTTAATTTAAAGTTCAATCCTCCAAGGGAACAAAAAATCATATCTTATAGATGGATGAGGATGACAGCATATTGATGAAGTAGAGAGAGGCAGAGAGAAGCAAAACTCAGAATACTATACTTGAGATAATATTCTATAAACAAAGTGGTGCTTGAGGGCCTATGGTATTTCACTGTTTTTGAAATAGTATCAATGGCTTTGAAAGCTTGAAGACTAGAGAAGACTGATCTTAATATATGTATAAATCTTAACATTTAGTTGAGCAAAAAAAGAATACCAGCATTAATTTCGTTCATGGCACGCTTCACATGCTCGTCAGGTTCAATATCAACAATAAGAGTCTGAACAATTTCATATCCATATGCTGACATGGCCTTCTCCAGTTCATCTTCTACTGCCCTTGCTATTTCATTCTTCTGCTCAAACACATCATCCAAAATCAACTTTGGCACACTTGCTCTTATTACTTCACATTGGACACACATGCACACACAGAGTAAAAGGGAATATCAGAAATCGAACTTAATATGTACCAAAAAAAAAAATGATTATATAGCATACAAGTTAATTAATCATAGATACAACTGAGATGTACCATCAAACACATAGGCTTTAATTTGGGATTGTGTGTTGGTCAGTTTATAAAAGGCATCCCCGGCCTTGTTAGCCAGAGCTCGGTATTGGATTGATGCCACCACATTCACAAACACATTATCCTGTCAAATGAACAAAAAGAAAATAGGCAGTGAAACATAGATATTTTTTTCTTTATCTACTGCTAGAATTGAGAAAGGAAAAATAAAAACAAAAATAAAAAATAAAAAACCTTGGTCTTGGTCTCACAGCGCACATCCAGTTGTTGTAAACGAAGGGAGAGGTGGCCAGCAACTTGGCTACCAAGAAACCATGGCATACAATGGCATCCTGGTTCGAGAACATGGTCAAATTTGCCAAATCTCTCCCTTATGAGCACCGTTGACTGGTCAACTTGTACACAGCACAGCAAATTCCCCATAAGCCCCTCTGTTAGTCAGGATAGTACCGATTACAATGAATCATTCTAAACAAAATATGACTAAATAGATGGGTGTATTTGAAGATTTGTTAACAGACTTAAAATGTTTTTTTTCTTTGTTGGGCAACAAGTGTTAATAAAAAGGGCAATAACCACGATGTTTTTATTGTGGAAGAAAAAGTTCATAACATAACATCTTATTATGATCAGAAAGAACTGCAAGAGTGGGAGATGAAACAGAAGTTGTGTTAAAAAAAAAAAAAAAAAAAAAAAAAAACCTGAAGTCAACTCCAAAATGAAGAACAATAGAACACAGGACCAACTACTGGGAACAGATGAGGTGCATATATATACACATGGTACATTCTATGACCACATCTTTAGTCAAGAAAGTCAAGCCAATTACCTTGCCTAGGTGAGTACTACACTGAATATGTCAGCTGAAAACGGATGATTTACACCAGGTATATTAGATCCAGATAATTTTCCCTGTTTTGTTTGACCAATTTTCTTAATTTTGAAACAAAAACATCTAAACTTTCAAATTACAAAATTGACCATTCTGCAACTTCTCTATAAACTAAAGCTAACATGCAGAGGCATATGGAAGTAGAGACCAAGGGGTACTTAGCACCCCCTATAAATTAATTTTTTTTCATTTTTATCCTTTAAATTTTCTAATTTTTATAACAAATAATACTATTAGTCCCCCTCATAAAATAAAATTTTGTGATACTTATTTATCCAGCCCCCCAATCTCAATATTCTGGTTCCGCCCCTGCTAACATGACTAGCAGAAACTACGGATTTAAAAGGGAGGACAGTGAAGTGATTAACCTACTTAGATGAAAGTACCCAACATAGACAGCTAAGTGCAAATGCAAATACCAAATGGCAGTATTCTTCAAAATTATTTCTACATTTTTTTTTTTTAAAAACAGTTAAGAATTCAATACTCAGATCTGGTAAGCAGATGACTTCATCAATACCCCAACTAATTTCTTAGATCAATATTAGAAACTTAAAATGTTAGCAAGAAGTTATTGGGAATTAAAAAGTCAACCCAATCATCTTTCATCCATATTCCTTTCCAATGAAGAATTGTAGGGGTTGGAAATATTAAAAACAAATCTAAATGGCATAGTCACACAGATAAGCATGAAACCTTGACTTTGACTCAGCTATGAAGGAACAATCTTTTCCCAAACATACCCCTAAAATATAAGTACCTCTGTGCATATACTCCAAACATTTGTTATTGGCATGTGTAATATTCTCTTTTCTTGCATACGCAAACACGCAAATAGACTTGTTGATTTAGTATTTAAGAAGTAAATTCCAAATGTACGCAAGTAAACTGAGTCCTTTCAGAGGCATTCAGAATTCAAACTTAGTCAAGGGTATACAAGCAAAAGGTACCATTGAAGGAATTCAGTATGGCGTGCTAACCAAAGTGTGGTTTGCAAATAAGCACCTCAGCCAGAGAAAAAACAAATCTATATTCCTTTCCAATGATTGTAGGGGTTGGAAATATTAAAACAAATCTAAATGGCAGTCATACAGATAAGCATGAAACCTTGACTTTGACTCAGCTATGAAGGAACAATCTTTTCCCAAACATACCCCTAAAATATAAGTACCTCTGTGCATATACTCCAAACATTTGTTATTGGCTTGTGTAATATTCTCTTTTCTTGCATACGCAAACACGCAAATAGACTTGTTGATTTAGTATTTAAGAAGTAAATTCCAAATGTACGCAAGTAAACTGAGTCCTTTCAGAAGCATTCAGAATTCAAAATTAGTCAAGGGTATACAAGCAAAAGGTACCATTGAAGGAATTCAGTATGGCGTGCTAACAAAAGTGTGGTTTGCAAATAAGCACCTCAGCCAGAGAAAAAATATCCCAAAACTGAAGTCAACAAACTTAGCTATCTAACTTGGAAATTTCTAAGTTATTGCAGTGTACACCAAGAATAAACAATTGGATAATTCCGCACAAAAAACATTATATGATGTTAAAAAATTAAGCTCCTACTATTAGCAAACCTAGCTTACTTTTGGAACTTGGCTGTTACCAGCATTTGGATTCTCTATGTCTTTATGTTATGTTTTGGATGGCTAGTGGTACTGATAAACTGATATCACAGAGTATAGTCTCTGGTGATAAAGCTGGTTGATGTAATTATATTATTTCAGTAATATGAAATGGGCAATAGCCTCTTTTTTTTTTTTTTAAATTAAGCTCCTACTTGTTGACCTAATCAAAAGACCTCAGCAAAAAAGGACAATTGCGAAAAACAATTAAAATCGTATACTGAACAAAACTATAAATTATGAATTGGAAGCTTGGAACTAAGACTTGGGCTTTGAGTCGATATTTCAGGAACTAAGATTTATTTTAATGGACTACACGCGATCCAGGTTAAAATCTCAACAAAAGAAATGCACATTATGCAAGAATAAATAGTGAATTACAGTACCTAAAAGAAAATTCGAAGATATTCCCTGACGGAGATGAAGATTGAAGGGAGGGGATTGGAGTGTGAAAGACGGTAAAGATTTATTTATGTTTATCCAAAATTCTAGACATAGACTGTACCTAGGGAATATTTTATCGGAGCTGCTTGTGTATAAAGGGACGACTGGACCTGGTCTAGCATTTATTTCACGGCGCTACAAATGACTGAACTTTCATTTATGAGGTCAATTTGGGTCCGATGCCCATCGGACTCAAAGTGAGTTTGATGGGTTCGATGACCGTCCGATCTGCTTTAACATTTGTGCCCGCAACTTTCGCATCTGCTTTAAAATTCATGTGCATGAATCTTAAAGCAGATCGGACGGTCATCAAACCCATCGGACTCAAATTTGAGTCCGATAGGCATCGGACCCAAGCTGCTCTCTTCATTTATATTAAATTAATCATTAGAAAAACAAATTAGTTCTATAATTTTCCAAAGATAACAAACTTAGTCTCTAAACTTATATATGAATCAATTTGATCCTTCAAGTTCCAAAAAAAATTAAGTTATGAAAATTAATTTAATTAACTTGAGAGAAGTTGAAGAACTAATTTGATGCAATTCAAAATCCAGGGACCAACTTGATTTTTTTTAATAGTTTTATGTTTTTTATAAACTTCAAGGATCAAAATTTGAAATTTTCTTAATTTACAAAATAATTGGTGATTTATGAATTAATCATTTGATATGTGTATTATTCACGATTTTTTTTTTAAAATTGGGATAGATTTTAAATGATGATAACAGTGAATTGCTAATTTGGTTGGCTAGGTTTATTTTATATTTTGCTCTTGTGATATTTGAAACAAAAAATTAAAATCAATCAATTAGATTCTTACATAGCATAATATAGAAGACTTTTTTTTTTAGAAAAATTGGAGGTCAATTCTTCATATATGAGATAAAAATTCATGCATTGTCACCCAACTAATTTTCCAAGATAAAAAAAATAAAAAACAAACCTTTAAATATTCATAAAAGACGTTCCCATCCGAATTTTCAACATACAACCTCCTACACAAAGTATACTATAGAAGTTTTAAATTATTTATTCAAATAATTTAGACAAATCATTAAAAATAAGAAATTATCTCAAAAAAATTAAGAAATTAATCATTATACAAATTAAACATCACTTGTAACTTTTTTCAATAATACTTCAATAAAATGTCCTTAAATTCTTATTGATTGTACAAACTAATATTTTATATCAAAATCAGTGACTTTTAAATGGAAAAATACGTTATTGTGGTTAAAAACACAAACGAACTATCATCGGTCACATGGTCCTCTATTAGAGGTGAAAATGGAGCGAATACAGAGCGGATGGTGGTAAAACTATATCTATATTTCTTTTTAATTTTTCAGATACGGATACGGATCGGATATCAGCCGGATACAAATACGTATACGAATTGGATCGGATATTTACTAAAATAATATTAAAAAAATACCAAAGTTCATAATATTTATCTAATTTTAATGGTGAATAACAATATTTTTTCATAATATATATTAAAATATATGATATATATCTATTATTCAGATACGGATAATTGAAACGTAAAATCATATCGGTATCCATATTTACACAGATATTCAGATATCCACATCTAATTTTTTAAATACGGATTGGATATTATCCATACTGTTTTCACACCTATCCTCTACTATCTTAATTAAATACGTAAACCAAGTTTTTTCTAGAAATATCACCACCGCAGCTAATTCATTGAGGGGCGCCATATCGGAGCGATATACCACAGTCCACAAGCGCCCCCAGAATTTGGTGATCCACTTATTGACTTGTATGCCAAATGGGATCGAACACAAGCAAATAGACCCCACTTGTCAGGAAAACAGCGAGATATTTATAGTTCAGAATATCTTGCTGACTGCTGAGTCAATGAACTGAACTGGGTGCCAGCTGGAATTGGGGGGTCGTTTTCAAAAAGAGAAGGATTGGCGGAGAGCTACGTTGTATTGATACGGTTACGGGCATCCTGTCGGATACATACGGATACGGCGATAAGACAATTTAAAAAAATTTAATATACGATACGTTTATTATATATTATTTTTTATTATTTTAATAATATATTTAGATAATCATAACTTAAAATTAAATTTGTAAAAAAATAAAGACTTAATCTCAGTATAAATTAAATACTATATTTACTAGAACATATTACATATGATACTCTAGTGTAGTGGTTAATGATTTTGGCGCTTAACCAGGAAGGCCAAGTTCGATCCACGCTGACAGCAGAAAAAAAAAAGAGATTTCCAGCGGTCCACGGGCGCGGTTCATAGCCGCGGGAGCGGCTTATTACCTGGTTCACAGGCGCTGCGCGATCCACGGGCGCGGTTCACAGCCACGGGCGCGGCTTATGTGTTCTGATCTGCCGTATCCAGCTGTTTCAATATAGTATCAGCGACCGTATCGGTAGAGTAAGAATACGCCAGCTAGCGTATCGGATACGTATTGGTGCCGTATCGGGCGCATATCGGTATCTGATACGTGTCCGATACCGATACGGCGCCTAAACTGGCGTATCCGTGCAACATAGACGGAGAGTGACAATTAGTTTATATTTGAAAAAGTTTACAATTTACATGCACATGTATAAATATTTATGCGCGCAAGTATTAATATATAATATATCAAGTAATTATATTTAAGACATTAAGTATTTAAAAAAAATGGACATCAAGTTTCTTTTCTCTCTAATCACACACTCATCTTTTACACGTTTATAAAAGTGAATTTTTTCTTCGTTTAATTTCGTCAATATTTCTGACGATTTGTGAAGAATTTTGTGAATCTAAAACCACGACGTCTTCAACGTAATTTTCTCTTTCAAATGAGATATATGATGTACTTCCGGATTCCCTGTCGTTCAAGTATTCATACCTCGTCGTGCACGTATTCATACCTCATCGTGAACGTATTCTTTCAAATGAGATCTATGATGAAGTACTTTCGGATTCCCCGTCGTTCAAGTATTCATACATCGTCGAGCAAGTATTCATACCTCGTCAAGTATTCATCTCTAAAATGTCAAGTATTATTCTCTAAAATGTCGAGTATTCATATTTACGTAGTAAAGTGTGAATATTTATGTTGTAAAGTATTTATGAGAAACCCCACAAACGTGTCTTGAACATTAACTACCTGGGGGACCACTACCGACCTGGGGTACCGCCAACGTCGCTTGAAAGTGATAACGATAGAGACCACACACGGAAAACCAAGGACAAGCAGATGCGTAACGACCATCGCAAGTGTCAGCGATGTAATTGTTGTAAACAATATTCATCTCTAAAATATCAAGTATTCATACATATGCATTGAAGTGTGAATTTTTAAGTTGTAAAGTATTTCTGAGAAACTCCTAAACGTGTTTTGTGCATTAACTATTTGGGGAGACCACTACTTACAGGGGGGACCGTAGACGTCACTTGAAAGCAACAACTACGGGGACCACAAGTGCAAAGTAGATGCGTAACCACCGCTCAATCGCCAACACTATATTTTTTAGTAAAAATATTAATATCTAAAATTTTAGTATTCATACTTACGCATTGAAGTGTGAATTGTTATGTTGTAAAGTAACTTAAATCAGTTAATCTGTTTGGTGCTTGAACGTATTGATAAATACTAAAGAAATCATTCATACTTATAACTGAAGTATGAATTTTTACATTGTAAAATATGTTAAATTTAACATTTTTTTTACAAATGACTCTGGTTGGCGCTTGATTGTATTAATATGTAATATAAAAACTTAAAAAGTATTGACACGTGTGCATTTATGTGCAAATATTTACGTCGTAGAGTATATTTTTTATCAACATATTGTTAGAGAAATGTATTTTGTTACAATTTTTTTTTGAAAGTTGATAGTATTAACATGTAATCCGGGAAGTATTCATACCTATACGTTGACGTAGGAATATTTATATTGTAAAATATGTTATAAAGTAATACTAATAATTGACAAATCAAGAAGATGTAACAAATCAAAGTTTCATACAAATACTAAACACATTTAATCACAATTGAAAAGTATTGATATTATGAATCGAACTCCTCATCATATATAGTTAAAATGTTGACAACTACACCTTGTGAAGTTTCGATACTTATGCAAAGAAATGTTGTTATATTTTATATAATATTAGAAATAATTATTTATTTTTTAATTAATTAAATAAATATGAGTTATGAGAATTTAGAATGATAAATATCTATTTATAGTATTTAGAAGAAAAAAAGTACATAATTTTATAGATTTTGAGTGATATATATAAAATTCATTTATTATCTTCGTTGCGTGCGTACTTTGACATGGGCCTAATACTTGGGCCTTGGCATGCCGTCAATCTGAATCATGCTTTCGGCAATAAAAAACCCATTTTAGAGTAAAAAATAAAATTAGGGATTTTTAGACCGAAATTCTTATTAATACTCCAAAAAAAAATATAGCAAATATGCCTCCAAGACTGAATTTTCTTTTAAAAACATTCTAACCGCTTCTCGTTGGGAAATTTTTTAAAAAAAAACATAATTAAAAAAAATATTTTTACCGAACCAACATGATTACTTTTTTTTTTACAAAAACCACAAGAACCGAATTGTCAATTCGGTCCGCTTGATATATTTTTTTTTTACCAAATTGGCAATTCGGTCCATGTTGATTTCACAAATTTTCACAGAAAATTGTGTTGCCATTTGTGTAATGCCTAGGGACTGAATTGCCAGTTCGGTCCAGAGTTTTTTTTAGTCCGGACCGAAATGGCAATTCGGTCCCAACTTCTTCTTTTTTTTTTTAGGTTTGGTTGAATTTCTCACTTGTGTATCATATATCATATCGGATGTAGGTCAAATTGAATTTGAAACCGAAAGACAATTAAATAGAAAAATTTTACATTGTGTCCTCTTTTTTCAAAACATAGAACAAAATATCCTCCTCTCAAAATTCTTAACAAAAGTCCTTATGGACCCCACCTTTCTTCTCTCTTCCCTTCCCTCCCACTTCTCCCTATTTACTTTTCTTTATTCTTTGTTTAAATAGAAACATACAACTATAATTTCATTCACGTTTTGAATTATTTTTACCTTTTTTTGTGTATAACTGATTAGAATTAAAAATTGTAGCGTAAAATTTTATTTGCTTAAATAAAAAAAGCATAATATTAGCTTATACGTGGAATCTTTCCAACATATAGATCATTTAAAATTTATTAAAATACATAGTATTAACTTATTTTATAAAATATTTTTAATTTACATATTTTTTTAACATAGACATTCTATTTAGTTTATTCGTTTTAAAATTTCATATTTCTATTTTTAACAATTATAAGAATTTTATCACATCACATGTTAAGAACAATTTAAATTAGGATTAGTCAATTGAAATAATAATTTGATAAATTAGATTCTTTAATGAAATAATAATGTGGTCAATTGAAATTTTAAAACGAATAAACTAGATAGAATTTTAGCCGGATCACTTTTTTTTATCTCCCATAGAGGATATTAGATGAAATTTGATTTACTCTATTTCATTTTCAATTTTTTTGGCACAACCTAGCGAGTAAGAATTACACATCTTTGTTAATGTAAATTTTTTCTTAACTAAATTTACAATAATGTTATTTATTAAGCAAACCCTAAAAAAAAAAAGTTGGAACCAAATTGCCAATTCGGTCCAGAGTCTTTTTCGGATTTACTGTGGCCGCCTTTTTTAAAATTTGTGAAATCAACAGGGACCGAATTGCCAATTGGTCCCAAAAAAAAAAAATCAAGCGGACCGAATTGGAAATTCGGTTCTTATGATTTTTGGGAAAAAAAAATAATCATGTTAGTTTGGTAAAAATATTTTTTTAAATTATGTTTTTAAAAAAAAATCCTCACATTAGGACGGTTTGATTTTGATACCTGACCGCCCCACAATGGTTATCCTCTGCAAAAAAAAATAGTAATAATAAAAGAGAAGAAAATAAAAGGAAAGCAAAAGGAATACATAGGTCTTAGCACAGTAGAAAGAAAAAGAACAAATAAACATGTTAGTCGTTACACCTTTCCAAGAGGGTAAAAGCAAGGAATAACAGATTTCCTTTGAACCAAGAGAAGAGTTTAAAGCACATTGAAGAAAAGTTTGGAATAAGCTCCTCTGACAGCAATATATCTCCTCCACATGCTAGATTATAAATAGAACATATTCAATCTTGCATTTCATATCACCACCAGTGTATTTAATTACAAAATCACAATCACAATCACAATCATCAAGCACAAATTAAACCAAATTTGGTATTATGGCAACAAAGCAAATGAAGAAGAATGAGCTCAAATTTGAGGATTTTGAGCCTGTATCTGAGCTGCAGGAATTACCTGAAAAATTTATCCTAATTGTTAATCTTCCAGGTAAACAAGGATATTTAATTTAATTCACACTGTAAGGTCATGTATTTTTTTCAATATGGTCCACAAACTTTGTGTATTATATGTTTCATTCCATAACCTCATGTATAACCTTTTTTTAAGTGCATGTTTCTTTGTGGGACCCTCACATATTTTATTAATTGTATACATAATGTAAGACTGATATCTTGTTGAATGGAAATTGTTGGTTGGTAATTACCAATTAATTTTATCTCTTTATATTAAATGTAGGGTTTAGAAAGGAAGATTTCAGAGTGCAAGTTGATGCCTTAGGCAAACTCACAGTTAAAGGCCAGAAACAATTTGGTGATAACAAATGCAAACGATTCAACAAGGTTATTCAGCTTCCATCAGATTCTGATATTGAAAATATAAGAGGCAAATTTGAAGGGGAAGTTCTTACTCTAACTTTGCCCAAGAGAGAGAAGGTTGGTGATCAAAGAGATAATTATTTTCAATGAAACAATTAGAAATGTTTATTTCATTTGCAACATACAATTTAACCCTTGAAAAATTACAGGCATTACCTTCAAACCAAGAGGTAAAGAGAAGTACAGAGGAGGCAGAGGCTAAGCCTAAGCCAACAGATGAGGAAAAGACTAGTGAGAAAAAAGAGGAAGAACCTGAGCAAACTAGTCTGAAAAAACAGGAAGAACCTGAGCAAACTAGTCTGAAAAAAGACGAAGAGGTTAAGCCGAAGGAGGCCAACGCTGACAAGAAAATCGAGGTAGTATAAGAGAAATTTCTATAGACGATTAAATTCACATAATTTGGTTGGAAAATAAGGAATAAGGTAGTATTGGTCTTATTTCAAGCAACAGGAATAAGATTCCAGGAATAAAGGTTGGAGTAGTGAAGTTAACTACCTCAAAAGAATCTACAAACTTATGATTATTAATTTATCTTTGCTTCTAATTGAGCCAAACAACTGAAAATAAAATCAATGAGCATTATGTTTACAAATATGTATTAACTTGACTATGAAAAACAGCTGCTCTGGATTTTAAGGTAAAATTTTAAAAATACTGAACTTTATAATGTTTTAAATATTTCAGGATGAACCAACAACCAATGGTGAGAAAAAAGAGGAATTGGCTAAGGCAAAGGAGGCAACAAACATGCCTGGGATAAAAGAACCTGCCTCTAGAATCAATGATGCAATAAATAAATGGAAACAGAGTGACAATTCAGGTGACAACAAAGAGATAACAATGAAAAATAATGAAGAGAAAAAGATTGTTACTTGGAAAGAGAGAATTAGCCAAGAAACAAGAGGTTGGTCTGAGTATGCATCTTTTGATAGCATGAGGGACACTATAAACAGGAATAGGAAGGAAATTGCAATTGCAGGAGCAGCATTTTCCATAGGATTTCTTATTTCCAGGAAATTGAGTTCCAGGAAATAAACTCAAAATTGAAAAAAAAAAAAAATGGTATTTTATGTGCTGATTGTGTGCAATGTGATGATAGATATTTCATAGTTATGATGTAAATTGAAAGATGTAAAATACTACTTTACAAATTGAATTATGTATATAATCTTTGTTCTTTTTAAGTAGTTGAACAATGTGATCTACAGACTCAATTAAACTTGCTTTTTAAGTTGGAAATGAAGAGATAGAACATTAACTAACTTAACTATTATTCCACTATGTTGCATATTGGCATTACATGGTATCTCTTTTTTGCTTTTTTCCTCACAATTAGGAAAGGAAAAATGTAACATGACGCGACGTGATCAACACACCGTAATTTGATCACATTATGGCATGTAATCAAAAATATTTTCTACGTGATGCGATTAAAATAATGGAGGAGAGTCGTCAGAGGTGGATCCAGAAATTGAGCCAAGGATAGGCAAAAAAATGAGTTGGGCTGGAAAGAAAACGAGTTAATTTTTTACTAGGAGTACGCAATGACCCAAAAATAAACACGTTAATTTTTTTTTTCAAATCCAGGTAGGCATATTGCCTACCCCTAGGCTATACTAGGTCCGCCCTAACAGTCACATCACGTGTGGTCATTACAAGTGACATGACTGGTCGCGCTTGATTAATTTTCAGATTTTAAGTTTATAGAGAAAAAATATAAAAAATATGCTAAAAAAAAGAAAACATTGCAAAATAAATTAAAATAAAAGAATAATGTTGAAAAAATTGGTCATGTACATGTCACGTGATCTGATCATGTCAATCTATGTAACGTGTTGTGTTGTGTCATTTTTTATCAAAGATAAACACGTTACATGACGGACACACATGACGTGATGTATATATCCCTAACATACCGTGATGAAATAAGTAAAGACGTGACTAATTTTCTTGCTACTCACAATTCCAAGTATTCAACTAGAAAAAATTTCACATGATGAGAACGCAGTACAGAAAAACCTATCAAGCCGATCTGTTGATATAAATTTTCTTGCTGAATAGTTACTATTGTACTTAAAATAACAATGAAACTGAACTAAATAAACAAAACACGAGACTTAAGCACCGGAAAGGACTTCTCCATTTCCTTCAAAACTGGAGAGACACTGTACCAGTACCTATCTCTTGTTGTGGGAATGGTCCTGGACTTTCTGTTAAGTCTTTCATAGTTTCTTCATTTTATTCTTTGATTAAGTGATCATAGAAACATTTGTGGACCCCACTTTAAAAGAAAAATGTTCTTAAGAGAGGCATGATTTGGGTTTGGATACAACCCAACTGAATTAGTTGGCTCATCAGGTCAACTCTATTCAGCAATGCGGAATCCAGTATACTTGTTGTTTTTGGTACTTGCACTGGTACCAAAGATTAATTTTTGGCTTGTGGAGTTGTGAAATAGTAACAACAATAGTATGTTTTTCCATCCAAAATTTTAAGAACTAGCATTTGGTACAGTGGCCACATCAGAGGTCCTGAGTTTGAAACCCGAATGAGTGGGAATTTTTTTTTATGGACATTAAATATAAATTGGAAGGCTGACCTCCATCTTTTTATCTCAAAAAATAAAAATAACAATAACAATAACAAGGATGACCATTTTAAATGTTGACAAGTAAAGAATCAAATTTCTAAGCTTACGGACAATACTGCAAAGCCGAAGTACCAGAAAAAGGGAGCAAGACTGACATAAGAATGTGAAAAGAGAGAACCAATATAATATAGTTCCATAACTAGAAAGCTGTTTTTAAACATCAAAAAGTACAAAAATCCATGATTACAAGCAGAGAGCTCAAAATGATGATTTCACAACAATACAGAAAACCATTTGACTTTTAACTAATATGAAAAAACTATCATCAGAATAACATCCTAAATAGTCATAACTGCCCAAGAAAAATTACTTTAGATCTTTTCTAATTTGAACACTGTTTTAACATCTCCGTTGTTATAAAAAAATATGAAAAACACGTCTAACCAAGCCCAGATGCGGCAACAGCTCCAGGGCCTGACCTCACTGCCTGGGTTGTCTGTAGCATCGCCATTCTTTTATTTCTCTCAAGTTGTGTATTCTACCCCAACAAAGTTGCATAACTTAGATAAAAGAAATATGAAAGGAAATGCATAATGTAATTCATGAAGTAACTTCTGCCTTTTTTCCGCTTGGTTTTGTGAAGTTGGGATTTTTATAATTACAGCTATAATCAGGACTGAGCCAAGTTCTAGTATGAAGTCTGGTTGACCTCCTGTTTTATATGCCTATTCCGTAAAAGCCAAAGAGGTGCAGGGCTTTTACGTAATATGCATATAAAACGGGGGCTTTATACAGGCATTTCCTTATGCAACAGAAAAGGAAGAGAACTTCAAAAAAGGAGGTACTTGTTTATCGAAGCAGTCAGCCATCGTGTAGATAATTCGATCAGCAAGGCCATATCCTATAGTTTCTTCTGCACTGAGGAATTTTAAATGCCTAGCATCTTTCGCTAACTCTTCCTTTGGTTTGCCAGTCACCTCTGATAACTGCCCCAGATAAGCATCCGCTTCTGACTCGAGATCTTTCACCTGTTAATTCATGTAAAAAGATAGATAAAGCGAGAAGCTTGTACTGATTATCTATTTGAAAAAACAATTGTCTCACAGATAATGGTCAATTGAGGCCAAGTTGGATGCAACTGAAGACAAAATCGAACCCTAATGCTTTCATCGTTGCTTAATAGATTGGTAACAATAAATAAACTGGATCAAATTTAGGTTTAGTCACACAAGTCAAGGTAAGTTGGAGCCCAATTGAGACTTCAATATGTCAAGCTCGGTGAAATATGCCATCTTGAGGATACCAATATTATACCTTACAAGTGGTACAGACTATTATGGTTGTCAACTAACGTGTACCTGTGCGTATCAGTTTGAATTACAATTCAACCAGATGAAGACAACACTGATATGGCCGTGTATATGCTAATTATCATATGAATATGTTGAGAAAATACCTTGAGCCACATGTCTGTGGTGGGTCCAATATTTTTGAATATCTTCGGCAGGTGCAAGCTAGCTGAAAATGCAGTTACACATTATTCAACAGGAGAAAAATAGAAACATTCTTGTAGTAGAATATTTTGGGTTAACATACTCTTTGAATGAGGCAACAAAAGGCGATTTCCTTTATTGCCACGTGAAAGAATCACGGCCGCCTGTCCATATGCTACGCCTAAGTTCAGTGTATGCACCTTGGCTTTACAATTCTATTGTTCAAGAAATGAAAAAAAAAAATCACTTCTTTGAAATAAATAAAATTAAACGAAAAATGTCTACCAATGATCTTATGTTCAACTTTTATGCTAACAAACCCACAAGTGACATGTGCCGGACCAACCACGTAGTGCCAAAAGAATAAATATGGGAAAAAAAATGAAACAGACATGTCCCATAACAGTGTTGAACTTACACTCATAGTATCAGCAATGGCAAATCCCAAAGCTTCGTATCCAGTTACCTCCATATTCATATCCTGGTTGATGGTGGTAAATAAAAAAAATATATATATATATAAATATAACATTGAACAAGGATAGCTAAAAGTTCAAACAAATAAAAAATTTAGCACTTAATCTGCTAAAATGGAAATGTACTTAATGTACCTGTGTTCCTGAAGAGTTGATGTAGAGATAAATAGGTTTAGAGGAGTCTTCAAAATCCAAAAATAACAATTGAGCTATTATAAGCTCTGCCACAGCTTCATGCAACTGTCAAAATGGAGCAAAAACAATCTGTCAAATATGAGACCAACACTTTTGTATGCAAAAACAATCTGTCAAATGCAGAGAAGTCATGAACAGGTTGGTACAAACCGCCATTCCAAGATAGACAATGCGTGCATCTATGAGCAGAGATGGCATGTCAGGTGGCGGGTCATCATAACCGCCTCCTCGGTACATGCTGACACGCGGTTTAGTATCCATTCCTATCTCCTCCTCTAAACTTCTTATATTGGAGAACCTTTTATAAAACGCATCAGAAGTTAAACTCTCCTGTTGCAGGATAAAAAATATTAGTGGGTTTCTCCTACTTAAGGTGCTTTTGCAGAAATTAACAGATCCATAGAAAGAAATCCAAAAGCCAAAACAGTAATATACCTAATGGTAAGTACTGACTAAATTAGAACTGACCAGTACGTATCTACTACGCGCCATCCAATCATCCGAAGTTTCAGACAAAAGTAATGTACTAGTTATGTCCCATGCCAGGATGGCACTGGTACATACAGGTGGTACTGGACCAAACCAGTTAGGTACCATTAGATATCAGTTTATTTCTTTCTTTTCTGGAAATGGATATCAGTTTATATCTTGTTTGTCCTTTTGTCAGGTTTACTTATTGGCCTGTTTAAGATTGATTGTGTTTGTATGCAGGGATCACAGAAGCAGATAAAGAACAGAAATCTATATATTTGTCTTTTTTTTTCTCAACTCTAAAGCTTTGCGAATTAAATGTGCAAAACAAATAAATATTACTCACCGGATTAAATTTAGCCGATTGACGAGTCAGGATATTATCTTTTGCCATGAACATGTTCATCTGCTGGCGTGGAAGACCGTACAGACACTCTGGGACATCCTTGTAATTATCCATCACTGTAAGAACACGAACAAAAATAGTATATCCAAGATAAACCAATTTGAAAAAAAGTTTAAACAGTAGGAAGAACAGTAATGGGTTGGGAATTCAGTCATTACTCCAGCTATCTCTATCAATTTGTTTAACTTGGTTAAAATGAATTAACCTGACTTGACATGGATTAATTGGCCGCTGTATACTGATCAAAAGTGATCTCCATAGATTTTCAAAACAAATGCATCATTATGCAAAAAGATAAAAACGAACAAGAAAAGCATTAGCGGGGAACCTACACCCATCTAAGAGATTCTCCTCGCGAAACTGCTTAGGTATGTAATCGAGATCCTTTCGAGCTGGGAAGGAGCAACAGCATCTCAAGCCAGTTCTCCTGGGTAAGCGAGAAAAGCGATGAGCAAACGGCGGTGTGGATACCGGGCGGTGATAGGAAGCAATTTTAGCGGTTGTTTGGGAGGTTACTGGAGGCGGAGAAGAGAGCAGAGACATAATGGGGCGGGTTCCGCTCACGCGCCGGCGAGGGGAACTGTTGGTTACAGAATTGTTAACTGTAGGGGTTTTCGTTTTTGGATAGGACAGGTTTACAGAAAAGACCCTCCCAAATGTTGAGGTTTTAATAAAAGGGCTTACTTAACTCATACCTACAAAATTTGATTTAGCTAGGTTTGAAGATTCGTGTAATCGTGTTTCTTCAACTTGTCATTTTATGATCATAATTTGGTTTGAATGCTGAAATTTGTTATAGTTTTTGTGGTAGAAACACCTTTGATTAACAGAAGATAAAGATAGCCGAAATTTTTAAAGTTACCATTCTCTTAAAAAAAAAATAAACTAAAAAACCACATAATCTGAGTATTTTTAGATCTACCATAGCTGCAGAACACCCGTGCAGCCCCAAATACGCGGGACCACACAGGCATTATGTGGCCCCAACCAGGAGTCCGCACAAGCATTCTGCGGCCCTTTTTTTTTTTAAACAGAAAAATTATTAATAAAAGAAGAGAAGAGGGGCACAGAAACCAAAGGGTCAAAGGTATTTCTCAACCGTTCAAATACGTTCAAAGGTCAAAGGAATTATAATTTTTCTGCAAAAAAAAAAAAAAAATGGGGCGGCAGAACCATTCTGCGGACCCTTGGCTGGGGTTGCAGAACGCCTGTGCGGTTAGGGCAGCATCGGTGTTCTGCGGCCATGGTAGATTCTGAAATACTCATATTTCGTAGTTTTTTAGTTTTTTTTTTTGAGAGAATGGTAACTTTAAAAATCTCGGTCAAGATAGATCGTGAATTAATGATTTTTTTCAAAAATAATCATATATTTAAGAAATATGTTATTCTGAAATCTATTTTTTAATGGATGCTGTGAAAAAGTACCGAAATTTTTTAGTTAACATCTTAATAATTCAAAATTAACAAGTTACCACCGATTGCATTAAAATTGAGTTTTTACTACCCACACAAGTTGGGCTGGCACACTAAATTGGGCCGGTGCAGAAGCCCAACTTGCGCACCAAATTTTTTATTTTTTTTAGTCATGTTCTGTTGTGCGTATAATTTATGGTATAAAACGTTAATCAGATTGTACATATAATTTGTAGTAATTTGCGCACCAACTTACTTAGTACAAAATGTTGCTCAATTTGTGCGTATAATTTGTTGTAGTAATTTTTAGTTCAAACATAGTACAAATTTTTATTTGTTAAACATGTGCGTTTTATTTTGTACAATTTCTCCGTCTAATTTGATGCGAACTTATAATTCTAAACACCACAGTACAAAACAAAATAGAACAAGAAAAAAACTTAGTACAAAAATTTCAAACACAATACAACATAATAAAACAAAACAAAAATAAAATTTGGTGCGCAAGCCGGCTCAATTTGATGCACGAACTGGGTCGTATTTTTTCAATTTTGAAGTAAATGATGGTAACTAATTAATTTTGAATTATTAGAGTGCTAACTAAAAATGGACAGATTATTTTTTTAGTTTTTTCCAACTACTTAATAAAATTTATTATTTTAAGAAAATCGGATTTGTTCATACCGCTGGGTATGACAGGCGTCAGGAATTAAAAGGTAATGGACGTGTCCAGTTATTTCAAATGGAGAATAATGACCTTATCATGCTTATCGGTCATCGCTCTCTCCTCTTCCAATTTCTTCGGTCTATAGGGTTCTCTCTCTATTTCTTCCTCTCGATCCCTCGCTCGATCTATCTAACACGATTGAGATCGAACCGGTGGTGACCGGATCTGACCCTGATTTGTCGCGAAGATGTACGGATTCGAGGCTTTGAACTTCAACATAAACGATGGTTATCTGGAGGCGATCGTGAGGGGTTACCGCTCCGGTCTGCTCACCGCCGCTGATTACAACAACTTGTGCCAGTGCGAAAGCCTAGATGATATCAAGATGCACCTCTCTGCTACCGATTACGGTCGCTACCTACAGAATGGTATTTTTGTTGCGCAATTTGAGAAATTTGAGCTTAATTAGGTGTATGTAGGCAAGATTGGCGAATTTAGGATTTGATCTGATCTTTGAAGCAGTCTATTTTGATCGCTCTAATAAGTGGAACTCACTTTAGCTTTGTATTTCGCATCACCTCTAATTGGGTCTGAGCAAGTAACAAAGGATCAGGAAAAATGACTTTGAAGTGTGATCCGGCTAAATGTTTTGGGGTTTTATTTACTAGGCTAATTATTGTGTACAGTGTTGAAATTGAGCAGAGCTTCTCTGGTTTCCACTTGTATGCAAATTATAAGAAGCTGAATCTAACTATAATTCACTTGTATACAATATACTGGCCGGAATTTTGTGTGCAAAATCAAAACTTAGCTATGTTGCTCTGGTTTTAATCTATGAAATTTTGTAAAATTCTGCTTGACAAATCTGGTTGGCTATAAATTGGTAAAGGAATGTTGATTTTGATACAGATTGGTAACTTGTAGTCTGAGTAAACTGAGCTTGCTTTGATGTCAATTGAGGTCGCCTAGAGTAATAATTCACTTGTTTTAAGGATGGTTTTTCTTTAAATTAAAAAAAAAAATGTCAAGTCTGGTTTGCAATTAATGTGCAAATGTTTATGTTCTTTCCTGAGAACTCATGTTAATTTTTGTAGAGCCTTCTCCTTTGCACACAACTACTATTGTGGAGAAATGCACTCTTAGTTTGGTGGAGGAATACAAGCATATGATGTGCCAGGCTACTGAGCCATTGTCAACATTTTTGGAATACATTACGTAAGTATTTTCAAGTTCATATGTATATGATCATCTCTGAATTGGTTGTGCTATTTTTTACCTCTAGAAGTTCAATGATTTTCTTGTATGTTTATTGAAGTTATGGGCACATGATTGATAATGTTGTGCTTATTGTAACTGGGACGTTGCATGAGAGAGATGTGCACGAACTTCTAGAGAAATGTCATCCTTTGGGTATGTTTGACAGGTATTACTCGTGTTTCCTTTCGTTTTGGCTTTAACAATTAGTTAAATTTATTTACGGTAATAATGTTTATGATATTCCTGGATTTTTAATTATTCCTCCATTTATTTTACAGCATTGCATCACTAGCAGTTGCACAGAACATGCGTGAACTTTACAGATTAGTCCTTGTAGACACTCCATTGGCCCCATACTTCTCAGAGTGCATTACTTCTGAGGTACTTCTTGAGCATTGTTTTTGATATGTTGTTCGCTTGGTTATGTTACAATATTTCCGAGTTACATTCGTTATGTGCAATAATAGGATTTGGATGACATGAACATAGAGATAATGAGGAATACACTGTACAAAGCATACCTTGAGGACTTCTACAAGTTTTGTCAGGTAACTTTATTGGTTGGTTGAGAGCTTGTCCACTTGGTTAAAGTTTTATTTTTCTTTGCTTATTAAATTTCTGAATTAGAAACTTGGCGGAGCAACAGCTGAGATAATGTGTGATCTCCTTGCATTTGAGGCTGACCGGAGGGCTGTCAATATAACAATTAACAGGTGGGTCCTGAAAGGTTTGCCGTCGATTTCATTGAACCATTTTAGTGCAGGCTGGCTTTTATTTGTGAACTTATTTTTTATTTTTATTGTTAATAGTATTGGAACAGAGCTGACGAGGGATGACCGTAAGAAGCTTTATTCCAATTTTGGTTTGTTGTAAGTGCTTGCTGAAGCCTTCTACTAATTTATTGAGTTGTGCATTATTTTGATTTAATATGGAATAATATTCTCCTTTCGGGGTAGGTATCCATATGGTCATGAAGAACTTGCTATTTGTGAGGACATTGACCAGGTAAATATTTGTACCTCTGTTTTACCCTTTTAACTGATTTTCTCTGTACAATCAGTATACCTTTTCTTTTTTCGTTTAAATAGTAATAAAATGGGGATGCCCTAGGTCCAGCGCTTACCCCGTAAGAGATGGGGTGGCGTGGTATTCCACAGAGAGAGGGTATTGTGGCACACTATGTGTGATGGGCATAATACATTAATCTTTTGATGGCCTGTTTTTTCTGCTCTCTGCATCAGTAGTAGCTAGAGCAATTGACTTGGTCAAAATTTATCTTTATTTTTTTCGTTCTTCAACCCTTAAAACAGATTGCCTTTGTACCTTATTATTATATTTACAAATATGATCGGAATTATATAAATGTGCATGGAAGTTTTTATTTCTCTTATCTTGTTTCTAATGGTAATTGCATTTTTTTTTTTGTCTAGTTTTATCGAGTTTTTATTTCACTTGTGTTATTTTACAGGTCCGTGGTGTAATGGAGAAGTACCCGCCATATCAATCTATCTTTGCGAAGCTCTCATATGGAGAAAGCCAGATGCTAGACAAGGCCTTCTATGAGGAAGAGGTTAAAAGGCTCTGCCTCGCCTTTGAACAGCAGGTAACTTTTCTTACACCATCTTTAATCATATAAACTTTGTGAAGCATATGTACTCCTTTGTTTGACAACTTATTTGTACTTTTTCAAACATAATATAAATGCAGTTCCACTATGGTGTATTCTTTGCATACATGAGACTGAGGGAGCAAGAGATTAGAAATCTAATGTGGATATCTGAGTGTGTTGCACAAAACCAGAAATCCCGTGTTCACGACAGTGTGGTGTTCATCTTTTAAATTATCTCTATATTTCGTTTATTTGTATTATAGTTTTCTTGCCCAAACATGGATCCTGCTTGTATTCAATTTATCCTTCTTGCGGTGGCGGCAATGGTTTGTACACTGTTTGTCACTTTTTTTCAATAAACAAACACATATTGTGTGTTGAGGGAGACAACTATTAAGGCCTATTCAATTTTTCCTTCATTTTTGATACTAAATTTGCGAATTTATGTTCATATTTTATTCAGGTCGCTTTGTGTAGTTAACTACTCTCTATTTTTGTTATTGCCGATCAATAGAAACGGTTGCCCTGTAGTGAAAAAGAAGAATGAATATTAGATGATTTTGATTAATTTTGAATTTGTTTTCAGGTGTTAAATTATTAAATCTGAAAGTGCGTACATATTAGATATTTATACTTCAATTCTGGATTCATTCAAAGTGAATAAATTATCAAAATTGATAGTTATATTTTAAGTAATATTTAAAATTTTCACAAATTGTTATCAGAACAATATTAGAAGTATATATTAAATTTTATGTCAAAATAGTTTTGGATTTATGTGACATTTTTATTAAACAATCAAACTTGACGATTATAATCAGATATTATACGCTTCATAAAAATTATCTGCGGTTTTCTACAAAACTCGGTATCTAATCCAAATCCCTAATATGGGAGCTCTATATCAAAAAAATAAAAAAAAATGAAAAGATAAAGTGATTTATGTGTAATGATTTTACATACACGTGCAAAACACAAAACAAATCACATCTTGTAATCTTCGCCTTGTAATTTGAACTTCAATCGATTTAATTATTATAATGCTTTTAGAAGATAATGGCACGTTGAGGGCATTAATTTCAAGAAACAAGAAATCCTTTTGATTTTATTAAATTATAGATTACGTGCATCATACTTTTGACTTCTAAAAAAACAACAGTCATGCTAAATAAGAAACCGAAGAATCATCTGCTTTGTGGGAGCAATTAAACCAAACATCTCCAAAAAAAAAAAATGGTTTCAACTTTTCTTCTAGAGCGTTTGACAAAGACTTCAATCCTTGTAAGAAAAAAAATGCACAGCTGCAATTTCTTTTCCTAATTAATTTTATACTAATGGCATGATCTATGCTTGCAAATATTTTGAAAAATAATTTCAACTCATGTGTTATTGGACTGTTGTTCGACTCTGGAAAAAGTGTTTGCCCTATCCTGTGAAGCTCAAGTTTTCCACGCAATTCATATTTTTTTCATAGCCCACTAACTCACATTCATCGGTTCGCCTCTTCGCTACAGATTGTGACGGATTAGTATTTTATTTTTCTTTTCTAACTCTTCGCTCTGAGCACTCTGTGAAAGAATCAAAGAAAACGAATAAAACGCCACGCACCACTCATCAGTCATCACCAAACAACATTTATTTTTAGAATTATAAATGCTTCGTGGTCTGAGTCTTTTGACGGAGACAAGGCCACCATATATTACTTACGAGCCTTTGTTGGACCCACAGTGATAAACAAATAGTTTGGATTCGGTTCGGCGGGATTAAAAATTTGTGATTCGGATATAATTCGGGAATATTCGGTGCAACAAGAAAGCAAAAAAGAAAAAAACCAAAAAAAAAGCCCCCAAAATTTTTTTTCACGTTTTTCTTACTCGCGAATAATTCGTGATTTGCTTTTTATTCGCGAATAAAACGTATTATACGTTTCTTTGTGTTTTATTTGGAGTTCGGTTCGGAAACGTCAAAAAAACGAATAAAACGCAACTTATTCGCGAATTATACCCATATATTGTTACTATGGTTGGGCCTACTCCAAGATTATAGACTTTCAGGTAATTTCGGATAGAGTAGGAAAAACGTGACGTGACGTTATCACGTCGTGACTTAGTTATGTCAATCACGCAATTAAAATTTAATTTTACGTGACGTGATGTAACATGATTACAATGGTGGAAGACAGTCACGTCACATAAATAATCACGTCACGTATAATCATGCCGTGATTATACATGATGTGACTATTCATTTGACATAACTGATCGTGTTTAATTATTATTTCATGTTTTAAGTTAGTTAAAAATAATAATAACAAAATATATCAAAATAATAATAACAAAATATACCAAAAAAATAAGAAACTATTACAAAATAAATTATTATTAAAAATAATGTTGAAAATATTAATCACGTACACGTGACGTGACGTGACTAAGATAATAGAGGACAGTCACGTCACGTGATTGACACATATGACGTGATTGGTAACAGCGTGACTAATTTTTTTCTCTAATTTCAGATACATCTTGCAAAAATTGCAAAATTATATATTTTTCCTTTCAATTCTAAAATAGTTATATTTATCTTTCTAAATTATAATAGACAATGAAGAAGGCGGAAGAAGAGAAAGACAGGAGCGACAAATTTATGTAATTTTTTAGTAACAAACACAAAAGGGGAATATAAATATACATCACAATAAGCTTCATGTATTAACCGAGTTTATGTTAATTTTGTTTTAATATTTAATTTGACTTTTGACTTTTAATATGTTTGATATTAAATTTGTATGTATCTTTGAAAAAAATAAAAAAACACCACATATTCGATCCGACTCTTACATACGATCACAAGTTTATTGTGTCAAAAAATATCATGTATTAAATTTTAAATTTTAAAATGTTAAATTAAAATCATAAATCTTATTTATTTATGAAAGACATATTCTTATAAAAATTATAATTTTTTGAGCTCCTAAGATTAGGGGTATCAACGGGTACGATACGGGTCGGGTGGAGATATTTTCATACCCGTACCCGTTATGATAACGAAAAAAAAATCTTTACCCTTATCCGTATTTTCGAATACAGTACGGGTAGGGTAAACGGATAAAAAAAGTACCATTGACATCCGATTTGTGCTTTCGATAAAAAAACAAGAAAAAAAATAGTAATGAATACAACTAATTTGTATTATAAAAATTTAATAAAATATAAAACTTTATTGTATCATGTATCATCTTCATACAAATATATATATATAGAGACTGGCTAATGTCATAACGTTATAACTTCGGCCGAAGTTATAACGAGTCGTTTATTAGTTTTTAAAATCCAAACAACCGATCCGAACCGTTCAACTTTTTCTAAATATTGAAATGTGCTTGAAGACTAAATTTTACATTTTTTGGAATTTTTTTACTATTTATTAAGCCACTTTGAAAATCGCAGATCTGCTGTGAATAGTAAAAAACAGTAAAATTTTCTGGACCACCGAATCAGTATTTTCAAAGTGGCTTAATAAATAGTAAAAAAATTCCAAAAAATGTAAAATTTGGTCTCCAAGCACATTTCAATATAGAGAACATGTTGAACGGTTCGGATCGGTTGTTTGGATTTTGAAATTACAAAAATGACTGGTTATAACTTCGGCCGAAGTTATAACGTTATGACATTAGCCTATCTCTCTCTCTCTCTCTATATATATATATATAATTTTATTTTTAAAAATTATCTTATACGATAACAATCAGATAAAAAAAAACACCGTTATTCTTATCTGTACCCGATAAGCTAAATGATTTTTTTTTTACCTTTATTCGTATTTTCAAATATGATACGGATCGGATAGATAAATAAAAGAGTGCCTTTGACACTCTACCTAAGATGAGATCCTTATCCTTCCAGGTATCTTACTCAAGACAATTGCAAGGGACGGTCCAAATTTACTCTCAGCCAATGCCTATTCGGGATAGCGCATGGCCAGTATTAATTGTGCTTTGAGATTTATGCCAAGTTAAAAGAATAATTCTAGACCATCCATTTCAATTGTACTGAGTCAGGTAACATATGAGGTGATGTGAATTCCCTAAGATTTTGTGAATATGAAATCTATTGATTGGCTTGTCACTTGTCAGTTCTCCATTTGTAATTTAGGAGGCAATAAAATATCAAGTGGTCCCACGCATCATAATGTCATTGACTCATTTATTCTAGTTAGATATCTCAACTTCTGTGTTAATGGATGAACGGATCATATTTAAACAGTGTATTTAGATGCATGAGATTTACTATTACTTATTAAGGAATGGGTTCAAAATTCATGCTAAACGGTTTTACACATATCAATTCAAAAGTTGAGATATTGCAAATTCTTATCTTACTACTTTACTACTTGAGTTCTATCAGAATTTGGGTCAATTCAGTCCGAGTCTATAATGCACATGATTTCTTTACGATTCGTGTTAATATATAATGAACGGACTAGATTCAAACTCTTTAAGATTCATGCCTAGAATTTTTTTTTAGGAAAAAAAAACAAAAATAATTAAAATTTAAAATAAATAACCGTATTTTACAAGTCCGAACAAAAGTAAATTTAAGGTGAGTATATGGTTGAAAAAATCATGATGAGTTTTTTTTTTCTCTCAAAAACGGACTTTTAAAGTTTGATGCTTCTTATTTTCAATTTTTTTTTATTTTAGATTCAATTGATAGGCGGGGCGGAGTTAAGGAAGCCGGAGAGACGCAGGAGCGGAGTCGAGGAAGCTGGAGAGACGCAGGGGCAGAGGTAAGGCTGCTAATGAGTCAAGCTCGGCTCAAAACTCAGCTCAGCTCGGTCTTGAAGAAAAAAATTCGGCTCAATTTAATGAGTTTGAGTCTTTACCTCGGCTCATAACTCGCGAGCTCAACTCATGTCAAGCATTAAAAAACAAACATTTGTAAAATCCTTTGCTGTTTTGGGCCATGAGCTCAACTCGTTTACTGTTCGGTTCTAAAAATATATGTACAGCTCTCGGTATAATAAAGCATTTACTGTTTAGTATTTGTAAATATTTACTGTTTGCAAATGCAACATTAACATAATAAAGTTTTCATAATTTTAGAACTGAACAGTAAATGTTTGAGTGATAAAATAGAAGAGACTCCTTGGCTCATGAGTCAGCTCGGCTCGGCCCTATTTGGATGATAAAATATGAGCCGAATCGAGTTCGGACTTTATTTAGTTTAGGTCTGGCTTGATACAATTTATTGAGCTGTTCAACTCATTGGCTCATGAGCCGGCTCGGCTCATTAGCAGCCCTAGGCGGAGGGTGAAAATCTACATGGGTGAATTGGCACCTGGCAAATCTGCGAAGTCAGGAGAGCAGAGGAATTAACCAGTTAGAGTTAGGACAGATTGGCAGAGTGGAAGCGCGCACAGGGGAGAGGAAAGAAGAGGAAAAAATTAGCAAATGCAAAAAAAAAATATTGACTATTTCACGCAGGAGAAAGAGAATTTTAGAGAAGATTGGGTTGCGCAACGATAAGATTGGACTAATCAAAAACCCAGTGTAGATAAAATCGAAGATAAGATTGCGCAAAGTTGAATTTTCGAGTAGGCAAATGCCCATATAGATATGGATCTAAACTTAATTTTCAATACCAGAGACTTAATTTTCAAAATCTATGAGATAGACAGTTATCTATCCCTGCTCTAATATGACTTCGCTCCTAACATAAGTTTGCTCAATTATATATCATTGGATATCAACACAATCAATTTGATTTTTTAATAGTCTAAGTATAAAAATTAGAATAATTATTTGAGTATCCTCACTCCAGTACTCCAAATCTCTGCACTCTATTTAGAGAAATTATGTACGATGGTCCTCACTAATTATATGGTCCCCACTAATTATTATTCTATAAAGATATTATGAAGTTGATATGAGTACCCGCATTGTATCCGCACTTTAACTGTCATATTTCTGACGATCTGTGAGAAATTTTGCAAATATAAAACTACGAACATCTTCTACGTAATTTTCTCTTTCAAATGAGATTCATGATGACGTACTTTCGGATTCGTCGTCACGCAAGTATTTATACCTATACTTGCAAGTATTTTTTTACATATGACACTGGATTACATCTGAAAGTAGTAATATCAAGTATTGTAAGTATTTATACCTATAAGGTCAATTATTTTTGTTAAATGAAGGTTAACGCGGAGACTATTAGGGAATGTTGATGGGGGGATACGGGGTCCCAACTACTTCATTAGAGGAAGGTTGACGCGGGAACGATTAGGGGACTGGAAAAGGGGATGATCATATCAAGTTACGCATGGAAGTATTTATATCTTATTTTGCAAGTATTAATATTTTATGTTCCAAGTATTTATACCTATGAAGGTTGACGTGGAGACGAGTGTGGAGACTGGGAAAGAAGACCATATAATTAGTGGGACCATAGTACAACTTTTCTCTAATTAGTGGGGACCGTAGTACAACCTTTCTCTATTGTTGCTGCGGATACAACGGATACTGGAGTTGGGGGATTGAAATAATTATTCTATATATTATAGGATTAATTTTCTATTTATCCTTCATAACTCCTTCGTTTAAATTAACCCTATATTATATGTAAATTCATGACCAAACTTTGAATGAATAGGACTTTTCCAAAGTCTTAAACGATTAATGCTATATTTATTTATTTTAATATTGTAATTCGTGTAAGAGAAGAACAAGATAATGTTAAGTATGACGATTAAATTTTTTTAAAAATACCCATGCAATTTAGACAAAAAGTAGTATATATTATGATTACAAAAATATGCTTATGTTGTTGCATGTGGCTCGTAAAATACCTTGAGTTATAAGCATATTCACCTCTTGTAAAATATACACTTATCTTGAGTTCAACTTATATCATAAAGTTAGAATTTCAGTCTAAGTTATAATGAGTTAGTTTTTGCAATTTTAAAGTTTAAACATTCAATATGAAGTGCTCAATGTGTTCTTTATGAGGACTCAAATGTTTCATTGTTTTCATGCCCCAATTATACTCCATATCTTTATCTTCAATTTCAAAGTCCAAATAGACGATCTGAACCGCTCAACGTGATATCCATATTAAAATATGCTTGGAGATCAAATTTTATATTTTTTGGAAATTTTTTTACTATTTTGTAAGAGAGGTACAAAATCACTGTTTTCAGAAAATTTTAGACCATCTAAAAACAATGATTTTGTACCTATCTTAAAAATAGTAAATAATTCACAAAAAAAAATATAATTTGGTCTTCAAACACATTTTAACGTGGATATCATGTTGAGCGGTTTAGATCGTCTGTTTGGACTTTAAAATCAGAGATAAAGATGTGGGGTATGATTAGAGCATAAAAGTAATGGAGCATTTGAGTCCTCCTCGTTCTTTATATTAAAATATACTTGGAGATCAAATTTTATATTTTTTGAAACATTTTTACTATTTTTCTAGATAGGTACAAAATCATTGTTTTTAGATGAATCTGGACCATCCAAAACAGTGATTTGTACTATCTAAAAAAACTAGTAAAAAGAATTCAAAAGAAATATAAAATTTGGTTTTCAAGCACATTTTAATATGAAGATCATATTGAATGGTTCAAATCGACTATTCGGACTTTAAAATCGCAAAAATTAATTCACTGAAATTCTAACAACGTTATGAAATTCGCCGGACTCATATAAAATAAATCTGCTGTGATTCTAAAAGAATCGCAGAATCCTGTGATTCCAAATTTACTCCTTCATTTTTTGGAATGCACGAATCTCAACAACACTTATTTTTATGCACGAATCTTTAAACAAATGAATAGATAGAATAACAGGGTGCTGCACATCAACAAATATATCTTGAAATATACTTTTCCTCTCTTTATGACTAGCTCTTTGTAAGAAAATATATATTATATTCACCCCTATATGTGCAATAATTAGTTCGGTTTCAATATGTGTTATGTCTTTCATACCTTCAAATGCAATCTATAATTTAATTATAATTTTTAAAGTTTTAAAAATTAATCCGAACTGCACAACATAATTTTCGTAATATAATGTGCTTGAAGATCAAATTTTATATATTTTTTAATTTTTTAAATTGGTATAAAATTATTTTTTTTCAGAAAATTATGAACAATCCTAAAACAATTATGTTGTACCTATTTAAAAAAAAATTCAAAATTATAAAATTTGATCTTCAAACACATTTTAATATGAAAATCATATTAAGCGAGATATGAACAATCTCATATTCTTAATTAGTTTTTTTTTATGATGATAATATCTATAACAATCTTATTGTCAATTATATTTTGGAAATATTTTTTTTTTCAAACTCTGAAAATTCATATAATAAAATCCAACACAATTAACCACATAAAAATTATATAGAAAAATACAAACATATGTTGAAACTAATGAAAAAATATGAGAGAAGATCATAATAAATAAAGTGTGAGAATATAATCACATGCATGATATTAATGATACGGTATATCTTGAGACTTAATCCTCTTTATAAATTATTGATTTTATGTCACTTAAGGTAACTCATAATTTAAGATTGAATATAATCCGTTGGTTATATATTAACACAACTTTTAAAGAAATTACGTGCATTACAAATTTAAACCGAATTAATTTACATTATGATTAGATGTAAGAGCATCAACATTCCAGCAACTCAAGGTATCTAAAGTTTCTAACTCTCACATCTCTGAAATTAATTTTAGAGTTTCTATTAAGTCCTGTCAGTAACAAATTAAAAAAGTAAAAAAATTTAAGCCAATTATTTAATAAGCATGGAGTTTATAAACAGTTTCTTAATAAAAAAACTTTACTGCATAGTTTATAAATAAGAACTCTCCTACCTCTCTGAAACTGGATTAGAAACTGCCACATCAGATTAGAAACTATAATAATACCAAAAATGTAGATGCTCTGACACAGAAGATCTGAACTCATCCAACATATCCTATTTCCTGTACACATGTCATATCCAATTTTTAAATATAATAATCCATAGTATTAAAATATTTCACTGATGGGGCTCCAATCCCCTCTACTTGCTATATACATTTTAACATTAATAATATAATATTCACATAAAAGTTAACAAAATATTATCCACGTGTATGGTACAAGTGTTACACCAAAAAGGTACAGTACAAAGTTTCGGTACAGCAAGCTGTACCTTTTAACCTTTGGTACACGTCTCGAGTCGGATTGTAAGTGTACAACCCTATCGAGTAGTATATCTAGGTATCGATCCACATGGACGGTTGGAACAAATTGGATTCTACTTAGATTATATAAAAATCCTAGAAGTCTGCAAAGGTTGATTTGGGGTTTTGTTTAAAGTCCTAAAGGTTCAATAGCAGTACTTAAAATAACAAAGTAAATTTGGTTTGATTTTAAATAAGTAAAAAGGGGTTCCTAGGGTTTTAGATTTCGTCTCAGCTTTGCCTCAAGTGCCCGGTCCGTGCACTCTCATGCACGGGCCGTGTGTAATATGCACGGGCCGTGTACTTTCATACACGGTCCGTGTGGCCCTCGAGTTGATACAGCAGTTACTGGTTTCTGTATTGATTTCCTGTGCAAAGTTGTTTTGGCCGTACCTAAGTCTATAATCCTCAACTTTCGTTTATTGGCTTAATTGCTTGGTACGAAACTCAATTTATACTTTCTTAGGGTTCTTAAACTTCAACTCTCGTTTATTGGTTTAATTATCCTAAGTTATTTGTTGGTCTACTAAAGATAACCTCGATCTCTCGATACGAGGAAAGCTTCACCTCTCGGCTACAGCTTGGTTTCACCTCTCGGCTCACAAACCTACCTCAAATACTTAGTTTGGTCGAGTGAATATCAAGGTCTTAAAATACCGTCTAGATGTGGCCATGCATCTAACGATAAACCAATCTATTCAAACAAGTTCCATCTAAGCAATAAAATACTACACAACAAACAAGCACAAGATCCAATACAAAATCCAATAACTAGCAAGTAAAACAAAGCATTCAACTACATCTTAACCCTAGAAACTAAAGAGTTTAGCCTAGCATAGAAAAACAGAAAATAAAACAAGAGATAAATAAGAAGTTCATGACAAAACTCGAAGATTCAAGAAGAGACGTCGCAAATCTCTCGATTTTCGCCGTTTTCCACTTCTCCAAGTCTAGCCGCCACTTCCTTGTCTTAGGGTTTGTTCTCTGCTCCAGAATGAGCAACCAAATGCCCAGGATCTCGCTTTTAAAGCCTTCCATTCGCGACCTCTCCAGCTGGTCTCTGTTTCCAATTCTGGATTCTGTTTCCAGAAATACCGTGTACGGTCCGCACACAAGAGTGCACGGACCGTGTGCCTGTGTCTTGATGAGTGGGAGGTGTGCGGGTCGTGTGTGTCTTCAGTCTGTGGTCGGGCAGAGGGTATACGGTCCGCATGCAAGAGTGCACGGTCCGTGTATTGTTCTTCAGATTCCAGATCCTTCCTCTTTTTCGCCCGTTTCCTGCAACAAAGAAAGAAAGAGCAGCAGTGCCACATCCTATAGATATTCAATGAAATACACACATTTTTACAGGTTTTAATGCAAAGTTCGGTCGGAATGTAGACAAAATAACGAGATATCAACAAGCATTTTATACCCCAGTTTTTTTATTAATAAAAAAATAAATAAAAAAAATTCGACAACGGTGAAAGATTTGAGTGAAATTCAAATTCTGAAAAAATCATTATGGTTTATAATGTCCGGTGAACGTTATAAATCATAACGTCCAGATAATTCAAATTAATTAATTTCTAATTAGCGAAAAAGAAGAATAAAAAAAAGTACCTGAAAGTTTTTTTTTTTTTTCTGTTTTGTTAATTAAAAGTTAATTAATTTGATTTATTTGGACATTGTAGTTTATAACGTCCAGCGAGATTTCAAATTTCATGAGAATCATTCACTATTGTCGATATTTTTTATTTTATTTTCCTATTAATAAAAAAATCGGCATATTTTATAGTACAAATACACAGTGTTACACTAAACAGCTCCAAATGCACGGCACATGTAATCTTGCAATGCATTGGATACGCTATATAATTCTGCAATAACTATTTTTTGATCCTAATTGTATCATAAGAACCAAATTATCTTAGAAAATAAAACCAATTATCAGTAGAATTTAACTTTTGATATATTAAAGAGTCCGGCTAGTATGACACTGGTGTCATATGACACCAACTACAAAATTGATTGGATAGACTTCAAACGACTAATATGAACAAATTCAAACTGATTTACTTTATGAGTGATGTGTTTATATGCAAAAAATTTATATTTTCTAGTTATTTTAGTATTAAATCAAGACGTCAAAAATGTTGAAAAATGAATGCATTAGAATTAACTTAAAAACTCACACATTTGACCGCTTGACTTAATACTAAATAAATTCGAAAAATTATAAATTTTGCATGTAAACACACAACTAATGAAATAGATCAGTTTGAACAGTTTGGATTCACCGTTTGAAGTTGATTCGATAGATTTTGGAGTTGGTGTTATATAGGCTGAAATGACACTGATGTCATACTAGCCAGACTCTATATTAAATTTCAACTATTAACTTATGTGATAAATTACTAAAATAACTTCCAAAAAGTTCTGAATTTAAGTTTCAATGAATTAATACAGTAAGAAATTTATAAGTCTTTTGGGTCATAAAGAAAACTTTTGACATTATTATTTATTTATTTATTATTATTATAAATATTATATAATAATGATAATAATAATAATAACTATTATGATAAATATTATATAAAAATATTATATAAAAATGCTAATATTATATAAAAATGATAATTATTATATAAAAATATTATATAATAATGATAATTATGCCAAAGTTAATTAATTTTATTTATTATTATGATAAATATTATATCTATTAATTTTATTTTAAAATATAAGTTTTAAATTGAAGTTATTAAAATTTTATAAGTAAATGTTTAATGAAGATATAAAAAATAAACAACCTTTAAACTATTTATTTTTGCAATTTAAATTGCAGGGGAAAGGGGGTGTATAAAACCAGAACCCAGAGGCAGTATTTGGAAAATGGAAAAAACAGCCCACAGGAAATATAGTTTTTGTTCCTCCAACCCGATCTCTCTCTATCTCTCTCTCATGGCCCCTGGTTTTGTACTTCCACCCCGACAAATGGTATACCGCCTCAAAAATCACCAAAAAAACCCTCTCACATTCTCCCCTCTCTCTCTAATTTCTTTTCATTTTCTCATTAATCATTCTCAAATTAATCCCCGATCTTCATCGCAATCCAAATCTAGTTCCAAATCCCTCCGATTCAATTCCCTATTCGACGCTTTACTGTACAACTCTCCTGGGTTTTAGGATTCATCCCTAAAATCCAGTCTTGCTCCTTCTCCACTTATGAGGCTTGAAGGTTCTTCGATGAACAGCAAGAGGAGGAATAGGAGGAGGAATAGAATAGCTACTGTGCAAGGCTTGTATGACATGTGTAAGGCAGTCTTTGCTGAGTGCGGGCCTGGTGTTGTGCCGAGCCGAGAGGATGTCAGTCGTCTCTCGTCTTACCTTGGTAATTAGAACTCTGCAATAAGTGGATTTTTGCTTGCAAATTTTTTTTTTTTTTATCTGTGCGCAATGACCATGCGGCTCTATATGCGTCTGCATTCTATCTCATGTCCTAGCTTTGTTGAATTTATTTATTTTATGCACTTAGATATATACTGGCGGGATTCATGAAGCTTTGGCATATTATGTGCATCATATTTGAGTTATTGGTTTGATCGATGGCATAGTCTGACACGGCAATAAATTAAGGCTAATAATCCAAGTCATTTTATCGGTTCCAATAATAGATTGATTGATGAAGCTTTTTGTCGTGTGCTTGTTTCGTACTATCATGCAATGAATATAATGCATTATCATAATCAATTCTATTTCAAGCGTTTTACTTTGCATAATAAAGTACATTGAGATGAGGAGTTCCAGTGCTACAAGTTGCCACAACTTCTCTTTTGCATTAGTTTTTTAAAATCTAAATCTAAACCGAAAACCCAAACTATTGATCTGTTTCTCTTCATGACTGATTCATCATGAACGACTTCGTTATTTTTTGGGGACAAAAGATGAATGCACTAATTATTGTTCAGTACTCCAGTGTGGGTAACATGATTTGTTCATTTTATGACTCTTAGTCTTATGCAGCATAAACTAAAAAAATTATAGAATTTTAAATGAGACATCACTCGTAATGAAAAACGAGTCAAACAGTTAGAGAGGGTGTGGTGTCTTGTAGCAGCGAAAAGTTGTGGCACTGAAACCATCCTTTAGATGGGATGTGTGGTTAGTTAATTTTTGCACGGCAATAAATATTAGTTGTTTTCTTTCCTGTTTCTCTTGTCTTTGGGGGGGGGGGGGGGGGGGTATAGTTACGGTATTTGATCCAACTTGACATGCCAATACCAAGTATAATAATTTTTCTCCTGGAGTTTGGGGTGTGGAGGTCAGGGTTTTACTATGTGCTTTTGTTCAAGCTGTTTATGCTGAGTACAACGGAATCAAATCTCCTATTAAATATGGAATTTGGATCTACAAAGTAGCTTGTTCAATAACTTGCATTAATTTACTTTAGTGTAAACTTGCATAGTATACTTATTCATGAACTTGCATCAGTATACGATAATACCCAAACGAGACTTCTATTTTAAAATTTTTGAGAACTTGTAATTTTAATGTGTGCCATCCTTAATAATTGTCTGTACAGAATTAGACAATATAGGACTGCCCAACTCGGCATGTTAGAGCCACGTAATCAATCCTCTTTTATTTGTCTGAACTAATAATAAAATAACTTGCTAGTAGTAACAATTGTAACCTTGTCCAGATTTAATGAACTGGCAAATTGGACCTTGGCTTAGCATACAGCATAATTAGAATTGTATTTATTGTTACAATCTACCTTATGATATATAGATGGAGATAAATCCGTGGTCTTGCATAATTTACCATTCATACAGGAGCAAATTCTTCATTTGGTAACCAAATGGTCGAGAAGATATTTCCATGCTCTTCAGATAACTTGTCTAGATAGAAAATTTGATTTCTTCCAATTTTCAACTATTATTTTATTTATGTTTGTTACTAATTTTATTGCTAAACTTATTCGGTGTAGAAAGAATGAAGCCAGAGGAAATGGGTTTGAACCCAAATATGCAATATTTCAGGCATGTGAACTCTGATTTACTTCCACCTGTTACCTATTTGCACATTTATCAGTGCCCCAATTTTTCGGTAAATAGCTTATCTTACTATTATTTTATTAATTGTTTTTTACTTGATTAAATTAATTTACTGCAATCTGAAATTTTTCCGGAAAGGAAAAGGGGCTTATATTCCCCTACTCACTGGAATATTTTCCTGTCTATCCCGCTTTTCATTAAAATAAGAACATTGTGTACCTGCATTTAGAAGAAGAGCTAAGTTATATCTGAAATCTAAACACATGCGTTCACAAGTGTTTGGTGAACCCATTATTTCGAAAAGAGGGATATTGTTGATATTATTTACCAAAGGTGAGAGAGACAAAATTGGAGAATTTCTGCCAGTTTGGACTAGGATGAGTAGGTGATGGATAGTTAATCTCAGATTTTGGCAGAAGCCTGTTTATTATTTTTGTGGAACCATAACAGTTCAACGGAGAAGTATTATAATCCTTTTAGTTTTTGGTCTTTTATTCTTGATTTTTTTCTTGATTTGGATGAACCCGGTTTTACCATGTTTCTCTCTAACCTGTCAAACTCAGTACCACTTCTGGTACAGTTTTCCTGGTAAATCTAATAGTTGCCCTAGTAAACCTTATTAGTTTACCATTCCTGTCAAGTGCTGGTATCCGTCACTGCCTAACTCTTGTTTTCCAAGAACTGTACTAAACCAGTATCTATGTGCTGGAATATATTAATGGCATATCCTCGTATTAAAATTAAGTATTTATGCAGATTGGGATATTCTGTCTGCCTAAATCGGCTGTTATACCGTTGCATGATCACCCTGGTATGACTGTCTTCAGCAAGATTCTCTTTGGTTCCATGCACATCAAGTCTTATGACTGGGTCCTGTCCTCTCAGCCCTCCGACGAGTCTGCAACTGTTATGAATGGCGGTACTGTGTTGTTTCATTTTATGCTTTTTAAATGGTTTCTGATTAAGCAAACATAAACTTGATGGTGATGAAATTGAGGAGCAGGGTTTGGGTGGGGGGTAATTTCAGTTTTGCCCCATGCAAAACACGAAGTTACCCTATTCTGTATATAGAAAAAGAGACCAATCTGCTCCTCTTTTCTTCTTAGTAGAGAAACGTTAGTTTTGCTATATTTTTTTTTTGGAGTGAGGCTGAGGGTGTTGGTGGTTGACATTTTCCTTTTGAGGAATTGTTTCTCTTTTTTCTTTTATGAGAAAGCTGTTATTGATATTACTGGTTTTATCACTAAAGAAACTATATCAATTCTATAAATACATAGTAGCCAATAGAAATCAGTTTTAGTCCAAATTAAGCTACATAGCTGATTCAAAGTTCCTAATAGCGATTCTACAATTATATCCCTAATAGCTGATTCAAAGTGGCACACTTGCATGAAACAAAATACAAAGAGGGTACAGCTTTGGGTTGTGACTCCATATCTTTAGGATCTTCAGTTTCACTGTCCTTTAATGCAATGGCCTCCTACACCAGCCGTGTAGTGGTCTCATGGCTGTAAGGCCTTTGATTGGCTTAGGTGTCTCTCCCTCGTAAGTTAGCCTGTTCCATTCTCCCCATAAAAAAAGCAGAAATACTGCACACTATCAATTCTGTTTATTGCACACAATGCCCTTTCTAGGTTTGTACAAGGTTTTCCATGGTCGTCCATTGTGTTGGTGCTTAACCTCACCCCCCTCTCCTTCTGATACAATCCCAGATCCTGTTAGCCGTCTCACAGGAGGTAGGGGTGACATCCATTAGTGGCATAAAAAGAGCATGTGGTGGTGGTGGTGGTGACTAAAGGCTTGGTGTTGTTGTGGTGGTGAGAATCCTCCTTTCCTGACAAGTAGTATGAAGGTTTTCACCTTTAGTGTTACAATGGAGGTAAATAGGAGTTTGGATTCTTCCACCTTTTGACCCCTTCTAAAGTTTAGGAATATGATGGATCTAATGGTCTAATGTCCCTTCCATTTGATGAGATGGATATGTAGTCTAACATCATGTTTAGGCCTCGTCTTATGTTAGGGTTTTGAGCAACTGAGAAAAGTTGATGGTAAAGCGTTGCTAGAAAGCTTCTCCTAGCTGATGTTGGTCCCATCTTAGAGTTCTTTGCCCTTATTTGCTTTAGGTTTGCCAGTGACATCTAACTAGAAGAGAGATCTATGTTGCGGTTCTCTAGTTTTCTCTTATTTTACCTCAAATAAGTAGACTCTTTTAATGCTAGGATTTCTATACCTACACCACTACTTGCGAATTAGGGCCTTGTTCGTAGTGTGTAAATTTGGTGTAGATTCCCTCCCCCAATTGATGAGAACCAATGTCTTAAGTACTATTTCTGCTGTGTAGAGATGTCTCAGTAAATGCTATAGCAAGCTATTGAAGCTATAGCAGAAGCTATGCTACATAGTGATTTACGTTGAATATTAAATTTTAAATAGTATATAAATATATTTCATCGGTTAATGCCAAAAGGCTCAATAAGTTGTATAAAATCACAACAATATATTATAAAATAGGGAGGGATATAAAGGGAGTGAAGCTGATTTTAGATGTTACTATATCATTCTGCCGAGTATTGCATAGTGGATTAATCATGGACGATTTGTTTAGCATTATTCATGAATTAAAGATCGCTTATAGGGTATGCTTGTCACACTACTTGTAGCATTATCGATCTGCCCCCTAGGTATAAATTGTAATTGTAAACCTAATTTCATTAATTCCCAAACTTGGGTTATATAGAGGGTACATATTACATAGAGGTCCCTAAACTATTCCTTAATTACTTTTTATCAAAATATCCTTGATACAATCTTGATTCTCAACACTGCCCCTCAAGATGGGCGAAAGATATTCTTTAAGCCTATCTTGTCACATAATCTAGAAAGACCTAAAGAGCTAAGACCCTTTGTGAGGCAATTCGCCATTTGATCCTCAGTTGGAATGCGACTTAGCTTCAGTATTCCACTATTTAGCTTTTCCTTGATAAAGAACCTATCAATCTCAATGTGCTTGGTTCTGTCATGCTGCACCGGGTTATTGGCAATGCTGATTGCCGAATTGTTATCGCACCATAGCTTCATGTGAATCCCTTGATCCATCTTCAACTCCACCAGAAGAGCCTTCAACCACAACAACTTAGAAACTCGCAAGGCCATTGCCCTGTACTCAGCCTCAGCAGTATACCGTACCTCTACCGATTGCTTTTTGCTCTTCCAAGAGACCAATTACCTTCTACAAAGATATAATATCCTGAGGTAGATCTCCTATCATCGGCGCAACTAGCCCAATCAGAATCACAATAGCCCTCAATACCTAGATTACCATTATTCTTGAATAACAACCTCTTTCCTGGAGCACTCTTCAGGTATCTCAGAATTTGATAAACTGCGTCCATATGGCCTTTCCTTGGAGCATGCATGTAACGACTCACCACGCTTATTGCAAACGAGATATCAGGACGAGTGTGACTAAGATAGATCAACCGACCTACTTACCTCTGATATCTTTCCCGATCAACTGGCTCTCCAGCATCTGCACTTGTGCCTCTGATCAATTAGAGTAACTGCAAGCCTACATCTCAGCATGCCTGTTTCTGTGAGCAAGTCTAGCACGTACTTTCTCTGAGATAGCACAATCCCCTCTGCTCCACGAGCCACCTTAATCTAAGGAAGTATCTGAGCAAACCAAGGTCATTCACCTCAAATTCTTTGCCCAATCTCACCTTCAGTTGAGCAATCTCTCCCTCATCATCACCAGTGACAATCATATCATCAACATACACAACAAGCATAGTAATATTACCACCAAGTTGTCGAAAAAACACCGTGTGGTCGGCATTGATCTGCTGATATCCCATACCTACCATAGCTCTCCTGAACTTGTCAAACCAAGCTCGAGAAGACTGTTTCAATCTACTAAGGGACTTCCTCGGTCTATATACCTTGCCCATTGTTTGGTTTGTGCTGAAACCTGAGGGTATCTCCATATACATCTTCTCCAGCAGATCCCCATGAAAAAACGCATTCTTCACATCGAGCTGGTGTAATTTTCATCCACCATTCACAGCAAGAGAAACAAGTGTTCTGACTATGCTCATCTTCGCCACTGGTGCAAATGTCTCATCATAGTCGATGCCGTATGTCTGACTGTATCCTTTCGCCACCAATCGTGCTTTATAGCGATCAACTTTCCCTTATGGAGTCTGCTTTACTGTGAAGACCTATTTACACCCGAGCGGGCATTGAGTGGGCATAAGTGGTAATGTTACCCCTGGATGAAATAGGTGTGAAAGCTCTATAAGCGGTGGCCTTCTTGCCGTCATTGCAAGCCAATTTTTTCTCCTTAACAACTCCAGAAGCTCATCATCCTCCTCCGTGAAGGTTAAGCCAATCTCTTCCTCTTCAGCAGATTTGCTCGATACCTCTAAGCGGGCCACCTCTATCTCCTCGTCGGCCACCACAGCCAAGTTTACGATCACCAAGTTGTCCTCGACCACAAGCACCTCTCTCTCTATAATGCTTTGGACAGACCCTGCTCAAACGACTCACCACACCACAGTTGTAACATTTGCGAGTCTTACTGTGACTCGGGTTCGATGCCGCCAAGGCCAATCGCATCAACGGTGACTGTTGTGATTGTGTTCCTGACGTCGACACTGACACTGAAGCCTCTGCCTGCTTTGTGAACCTCACCAACACCTTCATATCCTCATCCAATTTTTTTAAAATTGTATCCATCCTTTCAACCCGTGCTTACCCCCACAATGATAGCACAAGTTACAATCCTTCTCCCAACCCACAAAAATACATCAAACAACACTCACAGAGCAACCCATCACCATTCACGGTTTACTGCAGCGGACCCGTTACTGTAGCGATTCTCCTTCGGACGAGACCTAGACCACTCCAATCACGGACATGTCTCTCTTCTTCATCTCAACCCACCACGGGTCTGTGGGGAAACACCCCCCCACATGGGCAACGAAGAGAGGCGGACCTCTCTGGTGAGATTTGGCGGAGAGAGAAAGGGGTTTGGCGGACTGGAGTGGGCCTCTGTTTGGCGGAGCCGACGTCTGCTGTTTTTTTTTGTTGTGTTTTACGTAACCTAGCGGATGGAAGGAGCTGACAGAAGAGCGGGTGGCTTGGCTCTGATATCAAATTGTAATTGTAAACCTAATTTCATTAATTCTCAAACTTGAGTTACATAAAGAGTACATATTACATAGAGGTCCCTAAATTATTCCCTAATTACTCTTTACCAAAATACCCTTGATACAATCTTGATTCTCAACCGTATAGGTATTGTTTTGCTGAAGGTTTATTTCATTTTTCCTATGTCTTATGGAACTGTCTATGATTCTTCTTTTTCCCCTTACACTTTTTAGCATCTCGGTAGGATATATCTGTGATATTTTAGGTTTCAGGGATATTGTATGGAACCTTCCTGTTGCAAACTGTTTATTTATGCCTTTTTTACTTTCTTGTGCTCTCAACAGAGGAGAGATTGGCCAAGGTACAAGTTGATGCAGTGTTCAATGCACCATGTGCGAATTCGATACTGTATCCAGAGACGGGTGGCAACATGCATTGTTTTACCGCAATCACTGCATGTGCGGTTTTGGATGTGCTGGGCCCACCGTACTCCACCGAAGCCGACCGGGACTGCACTTACTATGATGCATTCCCTCTCTCTTCCTTATCTGGTATACTCTCTCTCTCTCTCGCGCGCGCATTTTTGCATAGGTACATGTACAAGATTGACTGGTATGGTATACAGCAGCTACTTACCATAAATATGCAATCAAGCAAGCCTCTATTAAGCCCATTATATCTTTGGTGGCATAAGAATTTGTATTCCAAGTATGTGCGAGGAAGCCTTGATTTCACCACGTCTCTATTTCTTTCTTTCTTATAATAAAAACAGTAGTTTTTGTTGCAAATGTATTCCCTTTATAAATTACTCTTAAGGTAGGACTAAAAGAAAACTTTTAACAATCGAATGTAGAGTAATGCCAAAACATGGTAAACTGACAAATTGGCATGGACAAGTGTTTTTTGTGTTTGATTGACAAATTTGCACCAAAATATGGTAATGCCAAAACTATTGCATTAATATTTTTGCTGAATTGTACTTCTTTTTTTATGTGAGATGGTACGAGTGTACCTAGTGAAGAAGGAGAGTATGCATGGCTAAGAGCAAAGAGAGAGATACCGAGCAGCTTCAAGCTTGAGGTGGGCGAGTATGATGGCCCCACCATAACTGAGAGGTGATTAACCAATAATCATAACTCCGCCATTGAACTCTTCCACAAAAGGGGAGAAATCCTGGTTTTGTCAATGTAGATATAATACCAGTGAAAGAAATAGTAAAAAGGCTATGGAGGGTAATTTAGGAAATGAGTCTTTTTTGGATGGGGGGTGTGTAGTGGGACTGGGAAAAAGGTGTTGACAGCAATTTTTTTTCCCCCCTGTTAGAATATTCTTTTTCTTTGTCCATGTTTTCTTCATAGATATTAAACTGATATTATGTTGAAAGATGGTCAGGATGGTAGCTGCATGGATAATTTTGATCAAGTTTATTTTGTGAAATTTTGAGTAACTTAGCTCTTAAAACCTGATTAGTGATTCTGTATGTTAGTACGTCATCTCTGCAGTGTACCTTCATTTTTTGCTGTATTTTAAAATGCCTGGAGAAATATCATTTGCATAAAATATACTACATGTAATGTTCATTGATATTTTCGTTGTGAACGCGTGGACCATTTTTAGCTTAACATCTTACATGCATGCGTGTGTTCCTGTAACTGTGTGAAGTGGAGGGTTCCAATACTTCATGCTTTTTATATATCATCATACTTTATATTTTATATCTTCGTTTTTAAAATTTAAACTATCAATCTGAACCGCTCAACGTGATATCCATACTAAAATATGTTTTAATTTTTTTTTAAATTTTTTAAGATAGGTGCAAAATCACTGATTTTGAACGGTTCAGAAATAATAATTTTGTACTTATTTTAAAAAATAGTAAAAGAATTTCAAAAATTATAAAATTTCATCTCTAAGTATATTTTAGTATGGATATCATATTGAACAGTTCAAATCGATGGTTTGGATTTTGAAAACGAAAATATAAAATATGAGGTATGAACTGCTCAAAATGATATCCAAACTATGGATCAATGAGAAAGAGAATTTTCAAAGAGTTAGGAAAGAGAGATGTACAAGCCATATCATTCATTAGGAAAGAGATGAGGTATTGGAACCCTCCTCTTGTGTGAAATATTCTTTAAGTCAGAGGTAGAATTTTCAATGAGAGATGGAACAAGCCATAGCTAACCATGCACGATACCTATTAATCTTATATCTATAAAAGGATAATCTATGTAATTATTACTTATTCCAAGGATGATAATTGAATAAGAGCAAGTATTGACTTGAACGTAGATAAATAATGTTACGCTCAAGTCAATAATATCTAATGATCTAAAAAAAGGGAAGAAAAAAAGAAGAAAGTTTAACATATATCCAATATGTGTATTATTATGAATACGGAAATTACGTTAGTTATTTCCATTTTATATATTTCACATGTACATAAAACAAAAAGACAACTATTGCATTATGAACAGTTTTTCGCACATATCCCTACAAAAAGACAACTTTTGTTAGCAGGGTCCTTGATATTTCATCGCATTCTCATATGAATATACGAATTATGAGCTATTACAGGAGTATTTAAGGAAGGTCCCTTGAATGATAAAATCATAAAATAATTGTTTGAAATATACAAGCCGTTGACTTACTGAATAAAACTTTAATAACTTTTGTTTTTCTCCAAGAATTTGAATCTTTTACTTAAACTAAATACAACTCTAATAATTAAATTAAATTCTTACGAGTTATTAAGTTGATTAAAGTTAATTTTATCTTTCATTTTATTACATTTCTAAAATTTTAATATTTTATTAATAAATCTATTCAACATAATATATGTTTTAATAATTTCAATAATTTCAGTTAATAAAGATCGGATGAGTTATTTGATTAATGTTATCAAATTAATTGTGTCACATTTTTATTTAACACCCTCTCTTATCTAAACTATATGAACATAATTATTTAATTAAGTTAAATATTAAATAGCTGACACCATAGTTCTGTTCTTTTAACACATTCATTAGTATAATGATCAATACTATTATTATGTTAATAAATAAATACTGCCCAATTGATTCCTTGAAAATATTTTCTTCAAAAAATAAATCTCTAACACGCTTTCAGAAATAATTCTCTCAATTTTGTTTTTCTGTATATTTATTTACACGGTCTGTATTAAAAATAATTTCAGATGTTACATTTGTTTAAAATCGATAAATGTTTTATTCATGACTTAAAAAGTATATAATATGCAATAAAATTTCTTAAATACGGTTATTTAAGATAAATGCGAGTTATATTAGTGTTTCATGCTAATAATAATGAATTGCAGCAGTCATTTTTTTTTTCCATTTTATATAAAGCTAAAATATTTTTATTTTTCTGCATAATTTAAGATATTTGAAGTATTCCTATTCATTGGGATTTTACCAATTTTTTTAACCTTTATTTTACTGATGCACATTCCACAAACAATATTCCGACATTTTTATAATATCCAAAGTTAATTACAAATTAATAATTATACCCAAAATACCCTGGTTTTTCCAAAAATGTCCAAACCGGCTATTTTTGTGGCTGGTTTCCTCTTTTTTTTTTTTTTTTAGAGACACTATGAAGAGCAAGATAATGATATATAACACTGAAAATTCAATTTTTTTGTTAGATTACTTCTTTTGATTTATAATTAGCATATTTATACTAAAATACACTAGATTACTTGAAATTATGTTGAATTACACTATATTACATTAAATTACACTAAATTATGTTAAATTATATTGAATTACGCTAAATTACACTAATTTCAATAATTATAATGAAATACGGTAAATTACGCTAAACTATGCTAAATTACGCTAAATTAGGCCGATTTTGTGCCATCTTTCATGAATCATAAAAAATAGTAAAAATTAGTAAAAATTAGTATTCTACAAGTTCATTATATAACTAATTTACTGAGCTACTTAGATTGAATAATAGAAATGAAAATCTTAATCGGAAACTTCAACTCAAGTTTTGAGGCTCTTTCCTTAGTTTTTGGCAATTTTGAATTTTGAAATCCAGCATCGCGGGCACTAACGCATGCTTATTTTCGCAAGCTTTCCAAAAAGTGGTCATTTGCTGAAATCGGACACTCGAGCGCCATTTTATGGCCGTTTGAAGTTTCGTCGTCGTTTTTCGCCTTTTCAGTGAAGATATCGTCTCTATTCATATGTAATTTAGCGTAATTTACTGTATTTTTGCATAATTTAATGTAATTTAGCGTAATTTAACGTAATATAGTGTAATTCAACATAATTTCAAGTAATTTAGCGTATTTTAGTATACATATACTAATTATACATCAAAAGAAGTAATCTAACAAATAATTTAAACAAAAATTCGAATTTTCAGTGTTAGATTTCATTATCTTGCTCTTCATAGTGTGGCTCTTAAAAAAAATAGTTTATAATTATAAATCACTATGAAGATAAAAGAGAAACAAAAAATAGTTTCTAATTATACATCACTATGAAGACACACAGTAATTTACCGGAATTTAGCGTAATTTAACGTAATATAGTGTATTTAGCATAATTTAATGTAATATAGTGTAATTGAACATAATTTCAAGTAATCTAGTGTATTTTAGTATAAATATGCTAATTATAAATCAAAAGAAGTAATCTACCAAATAATTTAAACAAAAATTCGAATTTTTAGTGTTAGATTTCATTATCTTGCTCTTCATAGTATCTCTAAAAAGAAAGAAAAAAAAGAGAGGAGATCGACCATTTTGTGGCCGGTTTCTGGAGGAGAGGAAACCGACCACAAAATGACTGGTTTGGACATTTTTGAAAACATTATTAATTTGTAATTAACTTTGGATATTAATAAAAATGTCGGAACAATATTGATCAAAGCATTTGCTTTTCTTTTAATATAAAAAAAAGTAAGGATAAGCCACCTCAGCAGCTAAATGCGACTGGAGGCATCAGTTTCAGACTGCGTCAACCGTGGGGTCCGCATAAAACGGATAGATCCAGTCAAAGCCACTGCGGTCTGCCGTCTGTGGGGCCCGCACCTCACGCATCAGCAGCCAAGAAGTACGGCGAAATAAACAATGGAAAAATAGATCCTACACGGAAGACTACTCAACTAACGAATCAGGAGATCAAACTAACCCTGCACCTCACGCGTCATTTGTGGGGCCCGCACGTGAAGTGAGGAGGAGCTTTTAGGCTTCATTTTTTGGGAATTCCTCTGCCGACGAAGAGTGTTGCAAGTTGCAACGAACTAAGTAACCATCTTACTTAACACCGCAATTTAACTCATTACACAAAAGACTGTATAGATTGGATTACAGCAGAATAACATATATATTGACTCAATCCGACGACTGAAAACATTTGTAGCGAGGGGGGATTGGCACTGCCCATACTTTGCACCAGGATTTATATATAGTATTATTTGTTAGAGGAGGGTTCAAATGCACCATAATTTTTGTGCTTCAATATGCTCTACGTTCTTTATCTCTATTTTTAAAGTCCGAACAGTCGATCCGAACCGTTCAACGTGATCTTCATAATAAAATATGTTTGAAAACCAAATTTTATATTTTTATATTTTTTTACTATTTTTTTAGATAGGTACAATCCAGAATCTCTTTAAAAAAGTGATTTTGTATCTATCTAAAAAAATAGTAAAAAAATTCTAAAAAATATAAAATTTGGTATCCAAGCATATTTTATTATGAAGATCATGTTGAACGGTTCGGATCAACTATTCGGACTTTAAAAATAAAGATAAATAATATAGAGCATATTAGAGAACAAAAATAACGGTGCATTTAAACCCTGATAGTTTTCGGTGCTGCCACATTGAAATCGAATAAAAGAACCGTCATGAAACTCTCATGATTGTCGTCGGAACCTCAACTTTTGACTATTTTTTTTTTTTTTTTAAGAGAAATTTTCGTGGGAGAAACTAGAAAGCATCGCGGCCACATGCGGTGAACCCGTAATCATTGAATTTTATTTATTAATAAAAGAAGAAGAAAAAAGTGGGCCAGCTTTCAACTCTTTAATTACTTCAAACCCTTTGCTTTTTCTTTTAATCATAAGTCAAAGCTTCATCCTTGGATCCAGCTTTAATTACAATGAAAATAAATTATTTTTAGAGAAAAGATGAATATCTAGTTTTCAAATTAGAGTATTTATAATTTAATATTTATAAAAAAAAATTATTTGAATTTCAAACTCTCGATCTCTTACATAGATATAAGGCCACCTTCTGTCAATAAATCAAAAACTGATTCTGCATTCGATGTGTGGTTGCTTTGCGAGAAATGAATTAAATTAATTAATTTTTATATTAGTTATTGTAGCTGAAAATAGAAAAATTATAATTGGAAATGGACTGCTCAAAAGGTGTGTGTATATATATAGAGAGAGAGATGGGCTATTGTGCTTTGCAAAGTAAAAATCTCTCTTTACTTCGGGTCATATTTTTATTTTTGAAAATCCAAACAACCGATCCGAACCGTTCAACATTTTCTAAATATTGAAATGTGCTTGCAGACTAAAGTTTACATTTTTTGGAATTTTTTTACTATTTATTAAGCCACTTTGAAAATCACTGATCCACTGTGAACAGTAAAAAACAGTAAAATTTTCTGGACCACCGGATCAGTGATTTTCAAAGTGGCTTAATAAATAGTAAAAAAATTCCAAAAAAAATATAAAATTTAGTCTGCAAGCACATTTCAATATTTAGAAAATGTTGAACGGTTCGGATCGATTGTTTGGATTTTCAAAAATGAAAATATGGCCCGAAGTAAAGAGGGGGTTTTACTTTGCAAAGCACAATAGCCCATCTCTCTCTCTCTCTCTCTCTATATATATATATATATAGAGAGAGAGAGAGAGATAGACTATGGTGAGTTGTGAAGTAAAACAACGTTTACTTCACGCCATATTTTCATTTTGAAAATTCAAACAACCGATCCGAACCGCTCAACATGTTCTCTATATTGAAATGTGCTTGGAGACTAAATTTTACATTTTTTGAATTTTTTTACTATTTATTAAGCCACTTTGAAATCGCTGATCGACTGTGAACAATAAAAATTTCTTGACCACCGGATCAGCGATTTTCAAAGGGCTTAATAAATAGTAAACAAATTCCAAAAAATATAAAATTTAGTCTCCAAGCACATTTCAATATGGAGATCATGTTGAGCGGTTCGGATCGATTGTTTAGATTTTCAAATTGAAAATATGAGCGTGAAGAAAAAATGACCTCTTACTTCACAACTCACCATAGCCCAGCTCTATATATATATAGATAGATAGACTATGGTGAGTTGTGAAGTAAAACGTCGTTTTACTTCACGCCATATTTTCATTTTGAAAATCCAAACAACCGATCTGAACCATTCAACATGTTCTCTATATTGAAATGTGCTTGGAGACTAAATTTTACATTTTTTTGAATTTTTTTACTATTTATTAAGCTACTTTCAAATCGCTGATCCATTGTGAACAGTAAAAAACAGTAAAAATTTCTGAACCACCGGATCAGCGATTTTCAAAGTGGCTTAATAAATAGTAAAAAAATTCCAAAAAATGTAAAATTTAGTCTCCAAGCACATTTCAATATAGAGAACATATATGTTGAGCGGTTCAGATCGGTTGTTTGAATTTTCAAAATAAAAATATAAGCATGAAGTAAAAATGACCTCTTACTTCACAACTCACCATAGCCCAGCTCTTTATATATATATATATCTTCTGAAGATAATTAAGTTCAATGTTTAATTTCAAACTTTATTATTTACCTTAATTAGCTTAAGCAGCTTGTATTACTTATCAGATATCAAACATGCAATAAATGAAAATAATGAAGCCGCAGAACTCGGATCTTCAGTTCGCAGAACTCGGATCTTGAGTCAGAACTAAAATAAAAACAAAAAGAAATTTATATATATATACACCCAAAGTCAGAAAGTTAGTAGAACAACTAATGAAAGCATTATATAAGTGTCATGCATGCAAGATGTGACCTTTGGATGAATGATTGGTGAAACTAATTGTACTATATTGTCAAACCTGTGGATTGTGAATTGGACTCACCTCAAATACTACTATAATAAAATATACTTATATATATATATAGAGAGAGAGAGAAAATTGCTAATATGGTATGCATAACATAGAGGGCCTCCGTGCTACGGCTCAATATTTGAGTTTTCAAAATCCTAACGGTTGATCCGAACTGTTCAACATGATCTCCATATGAATATGTACTTGCAAACCAAATTTTACATTTTTTAGAAATTTTTTACTATTTTTTTAGATAGGTAGAAAATCACTTGATCTGAATGGTACAGAATTTTCAGATCAAGTGATTTTCTACCTATCTAAAAAATAGTAAAAAAATTCTAAAAAATATAAAATTTGGTTTGCAAGTACATATTCATATGAAGATCATGTTGAACGGTTCGAATCGACCGTTAGAATTTTGAAAACTCAAATAATGAGCCGTTGCATGGAGGCCCTCTATGCTGCATGTAGCATATTAGCCAGATTCTATATATATATATATATAGAGTATGGCTAATTTGCTGCTGGCAGCATTTCGGCCAGCTGCTGCCGGGGGCATATCTGCCCCCGGTAGAAAATTCTAACAGTAGATCTGGCTAATATGTTGTTTGAACATCAGTAGATAATTTGTTATTTGAACATCAGTATGGCAGATCTGCCCCCGGTAGCAGCTGGCCGAAATGCTGCCAGCAGCAAATTAGCCATACTCTATATATATATATATATATAGAATCTGGCTAATATGCTACATGCAGCATAGAGGGCCTCCATGCAACGGCTCATTATTTGAGTTTTCAAAATTCTAACGGTCGATCCGAACCGTTCAACATGATCTTCATATGAATTTGTACTTGCAAACCAAATTTTATATTTTTTAGAATTTTTTTACTATTTTTTAGATAGGTAGAAAATCACTTGATCTGAAAATTCTGTACCATTCAGATCAAGTGATTTTCTACCTATCTAAAAAAATAGTAAAAAAATTCTAAAAAATGTAAAATTTGGTCTCCAAGTAGATTTTAATATAGAGATCACATCTAACGGTTTGGATTTGTTGTTTGAACATCAGTATGGCAGATATGCCCCCGGCAGCAGCTGGCCGAAATGCTGCCAGCAGCAAATTAGCCATACTCTATATATTCTCATTTTGAAAGATAGATTATGATGAGTTGTGAAGTAAAACAACGTTTTACTTCACGCCATATTTTCATTTTGAAAATTCAGACAACTGATCCGAACCGCTAAACATGTTCTCTATATTGAAATGTGCCTGGAGACTAAATTTTACATTTTTTGGAACTTGTTTACTATTTATTAAGCCACTTTGAAATCGCTGATCCACTGTGAACAGTAAAATACAGTAAAAATTTCTGGACCACCGGATCAGCGATTTTCAAAGTGGCTTAATAAATAGTAAAAAAGTTCCAAAAAATGTAAAATTTAGTCTCCAAGCACATTTCAATATAGAGAACATGTTGAGCGGTTCGGATCGGTTGTTTGAATTTTAAAAATAAAAATATGAGCGTGAAGTAAAAATGACCTCTTACTTCACAACTCACCATAGACCATCTGATATATATGGTTGGTATTATAAGCCGTGTGACTTAGTTTAGGAACACTTATTTTAAAAACAAATTGTATGGCTAATTAATGAGAGATGGATCCAGAATCACACACATGCTTAATTAAGTTCTATCTAGAATTGTAAAGCTGTCAAAAAAATATTTTTATTAATTGTTGAGACCAATGTAATCTTAATTATTATTTTTCATCTAGATAAACAAGTACTGGTCCAAACTGAGAAAATGACTGTGGAGAATTAAATCCGATTTTGAACAAATGAAGCTATTTGTTTCAAGTTGTAGCTAGTAGTACAAAAAAAACAAATAGCTCAGACTGGTGACCGTGACATGTTTGACTCAAAGGTATACCATGTGACAAGATCATACAAGAAAGATGCTACGCAGATGCAATTAAAACCATTTACAAAATATATATATATATATATGGATAATATTGTAATTAGAATATGGTAGAATAAGAAAGTCTCTTTTCGGAACTAATTTGGGCCGACATGCATGCATGTCTCGGACGCCAAAAAGTAATAAATATTTTGTAACTGGCATTAGTTTATGAGGGTGGGTTCCAATGAATTCGTATCCTCTGCATTAACTCAAATTTTGAGTTAAGATCTGAACCGTCCTATTGAGATCTGCACTAATATTAAAGTGCACGTGCATTATAGGAGTGGACAGGATTGGTCCGAGTTCTGATCGTACGGTTCATAAATTAACTCAAACGGTGCGTTAATGCAGAGGATACGTATTCGGGTTCCAATAGCTCATGTCTTTCATATCTCATCATATCTCATATTGTATATTTTCGTTTTTAAAATCCAAACTGTCGATCCGAACCACTCAACATGATATCCATACTAAAATATGCTTGAGGATGAAATTTTATAATTTTTGTAATTTTTTTACTATTTTTTTAAGATAGGTACAAAATCACTGTATCTGGACCGTTCAAAAACAGTGATTTTCTGCCTATTTAAAAAAATAGTAAAAAAATTTCAAAAATTATAAAGTTTCATCCTCAAGCATATTTTAGTACATATATCATATTGGACGGTTTGGATCGACATATTAGACTTTGAATATGAAGATATAAAATATGAGGTATGATGAGGTATTGAAACCCTCATCTTAGTATATATACTATTCCTTTTTTTTTTTTTTTGAATAACTATAAATTGAATTTGATCTAGTATACCTATTTTCTAACTGCGTTTTTTTTACCATTGTACTAAATATTTCTTTCAATAAAATGGATACAATTAATTTTGTTAACTTTATATTTAGAAAAGCAACAAATTATCTACTTGAACTTGATAATGCGCCTTAGCAGCTCCCAAGTTTTTTTATTCATGGAAGGTGATCATTTTAATTTAAATTTTGATGGGCTATCATAGTTTGGGAAGTAAAGAGGGTGTATTACTTTTTGCTCATATCTCTATTTCAAAGTTCAAACAGTCGATCCGAACTCCTCAACATGATCTTCATATTGTAAGGTGCTTGGAGACCAAATTTTATATTTTTTGGAAAAATATTTACTATTTTTTTAGAAATTTTGAAAATCATTGTTTTTCTAAATATTTTATTATTTTTTTATTGAATGAAAAACTGTGATTTCTAAAAGAACAGTAAAATATTTCCAAAAAATGTAAAATTTAGTCTCCAAGCACATATTAATATGAAGATCATGTTGAGAAGTTCCGATCGACTGCTTGAACTTTGAAAATGAATATATGAGCGGAAAGTAAAACACAACTGTGCATCTCTAATAATATTATATCCAAAGCATGATATATATATAGTACATCTCTAATAATATTATATATATCCCTTAGCTACTTGCTGATCTAACATATTACCAGTCAAAGAGATACCCTTGGCCGTGTGATAATTTTCATTACCAAACTATTCCACGCAAGTTGCATGAAAGCAACTTTAATTTTAACTATTTCCATGTAAGAGTATTGCAAGGGTAGAACTGTAGAAGGGGTCAAGCGTCAATAGTTGACATTAATGTTTGCGGCTTTAAAGAAAAATAAACCTCTAAAGTTGAATTCAACACACATACAAGTCCCAAATAGGAGGCTTCCTTATTTAGGTGGAAGCTAGAGAGGAGAGAAAGAGAGGTGGTAACTACACACAAATAAAATAAGAGAAACAAATTAAAACCAAAGAAAATAGAAAGAACTAGCTAGGCTGTGTACTCTTCTTAATTATTGGAAGTGAAAAAGAGGGAAAAAAAGACGACGAAAAGTACAAAAGGGGCTTTTGATTTTTCTTATCCATCGATTTGATCATGGAGATGAAGGAAGCTTATGTTGAAGAGGATGTAAGCATCAAGAAGGTAATTATTTTTTAGTTTTGTATTGATCTTTTTCAATTTTACAAAAGAGACAAGAGAACAACAAGTTTTCAATAAGAAGTTCTTAATCTTTTGTCATTTTAGTTAAAGAGAAGAGCCTACTTAATTTGGCCTCCTTTGATCTGAAGTCCTTTTTGTTTGGAAGAACCAAACTTAGATGTTAATTTTTTAAGCTTAAATGTATAAGTTTGTTCTTTTTAATGTATAGAAGCAACAAATTATGTCTCTAGAGATGATCAGTGATATGCTTTATGTTTATTTCTCTAGATCTATGTGGATCTAGAAATTAAAACTGTATTGAATATGAAACCCTAGCTTTTCCTGTTTTACAAAAGCATGGCCTTGTTAATGGGGACTAGGAAAATCTTATGTGCTTTATATTAAGAGAAAATTACTTCTTATTGCCTTTTTCAAATAAATAGCAATTAATTATACTGTTGACCTTTCTTATTTACAAATTAGAATTGACATATGTGATATGTTAGATATTAAGAAAAAAAGATCCATTTCATGCATGCATTTAGAAATAAAGATCTCTTTCTTACAAGAAAAATAAAAATAATAAATTATATATACCTCGTAATTAGGAAAGATCTCTTAGTGGAATTTCAGGTCTTGTAATTGAAGAAAAAAAATCTCATCGAAACAACTTTTTTTTTTCTTTTTCCTCAGTTCACTGGTGTAAACCTTAAATCAGGTTTTGTGCATTGTTACATGAACTTTCATATTTCTTGTGAAAATATTATAGTGTTCCTTTCAATTAATGGCACATATAGTACTACAGTTCGATCCAACATATTATATCTTACATAATACATAGCTAATTAATCATACCCATCTCCTTTCTGGTGCAGAATAATCTTCTTCTTCAATCCATAAAAGTGGAAATGGTGAAAGTCAGACAGGAAAATGAAAAATTGAAAGCTACTCTGGGCCAAATAATGAATGAATACAGGTCGCTTGAAGTGCATTATCATAGCATTGTTCAACAAATAGAAAGAAACAAGAATAATTTTGAGGCCTCAAAGGTTCATGATCATGATCAAGAATCTCAGAAACATCCCAAGTTCACACCTCTAAGCATTAGAGATGATTCAAGTGGAACCAAGCATGAGAACAACACAGAGCAAATTTCTAAATCTAAAGAGAATTGCACAAAAGTTCATGAAGACCTGGTTCTTAGGTTGGATTGCAAGTACAATGGTTCTAATGGTGTAATGAGTGAGAATACAACACATCCTACTTCAGAAGATAGTTTTCAGGAGGCTAAGGATAAAGAAAAAGAAACTTGGTCTCCAAGTAAAATACCTAAATTTAATGGCGAAGATGGGGAAGAAGAAGAGACACCACAACCAACTGTTAAGAGAGCTAGGGTTTCTGTTAGGGCAAGATGTGAAGCACCAACGGTTAATCCATGTTCTCTTAACTTATAGTTATATATGGTTTTGTACTGTAATGATCCACATATATATATTCCTGAGTGCATGCTTTATGAAATGCATGAACATAATATATATATATATATATATATAGTTAATTATTCTCCTTTATATACAATTGCATGCAGCTGGGATATGCAATTGCTACTATCCTACCTCCTTACATTTACTATACATATATAACCTTGCACTTTACATTTTAGTTGCAATTTTGAGTTAGGGTTTTAGATATGGAGTTGCAATATAACCTAGCTAGACCACTGGACTCATCATCCACATGAGAAACACTAATTAATAATGCATAATATATAATACTTATCATAATTATTTCTGGTGCTTAATTGATTTCAAATAATTATAGTATAACCATAGTTCTTTGATCATGTACTACAGATGAACGACGGTTGTCAATGGAGAAAGTATGGACAGAAGATTGCAAAAGGAAATCCATGCCCACGAGGTTACTACCGTTGCACGGTTGTGCCCGGATGTCCAGTGAGGAAGCAGGTACGTGTTTCTGCGCATGTGCGTGTAATATGGTGTATGTGGGGTCACATTAATTTGGATAGATATATATCTATCACACTTCCTTGTTCAAAAATAAAAGAGAGACAGTATATGTGTGTGTGTATATATATATATATTTGAGGTCTACGCATTTTCTTGTGAATTAAGTCTGGTTCTTTTTACTATACATGTTTAGCTGGAGGATCCACTTTTATGCTTCAAATGTCAAATGAGCTCTTTTTATTGACTTCAAAAAGAACAAAAAAAAAATATATCATAGTAGAACTTTTGTTCCGCTTTAAAATAAGCTATTTTTATTGACTATACATGGCGCATTTACACCAGCCGCACCTCTGGGTTCAAACCCTTGTTAATTATTATAAAAGAATTCAAATTTCCCCTATTTTTTTTGTCAAACACTTTATAACTTATGCTGAAATATTTCTTAAAAATTCAAAACAGATTCTCTTAACCAGGTTTTCATGGGTCTATCAGAACAGTTCAAATTTCTTAAAAAGGAAGAAGTAATGTACAAGCTATCTGCTATTTTGAATATTTCTTTTAAAAAGTCTTGCTAATTGATTTAATTATCTACCATTATATGCCAGGTACAAAGATGTTCTGAAGACAAAGCAATTCTAATAACCACATATGAAGGGACCCACAACCATCCTTTGCCAGCAGCAGCCACCGCAATGGCGTCCTCCACCTCTGCTGCCGCCTCGATGCTCCTATCAGGCCCCACCTCCTCCGTACCTCCTTATAGTACCACCCCCGGTTTGTCCAACCATCTATTCTACACAAACCATTTATCCAACCACACAATGAATGTTTACCCACAACATAGTCTGTATACATCTACTTCACACCCTACCATAACCCTAGACCTAACCAAACCGACACCATCTCATGCAGCAACAACACTGCCGATCAACCCGTACAATACAAACACTTTTAATCACAATCTAGGGTCACTTGGCCAATCTTATTTGCCAAGTGGTTCTAGTAGTGCTTCATCTTTTCGACCGGACCAAAGTGCGTTAACTGACACATTAGCTAACGCAATCGCAACAAATCCGAACTTTCAGTCAGTGCTGGCAGCTGCAATTACGAGTTATGTCGGAGGCCAGGAGCCAAAATATCAGGCGCCTAGAAATAATTTGAGCTTGGATCATGGGTTGAAATGGGGAGAGCATTTGGCTTTGGGCAATAAACACAACAATGATGCAATTGTAAACGTGACTGGAGTATCTCATGATTTTGCTACCCGATCGAGTTCCTTAATCTTCGATCAAAGTTCAATTAACAATGGATCGATAAAGCCAAGTACTTGAGCCAAACAACAGAAAAGTTAGTACTTCTCTTTGGATTGTACAAATCAATTGGATATATATTTTTGAGGTGCAACTATACGAGTAATGATGAGTGCTACAAGATAAGAAGATTTTTCATATTACCTAATAACTATTAATTAATAGCATGTATATTGCTAACAGATGTATATATATGTAGTCCTGTAATCCTGTTAGTAACGCTGAGTCACAATTAGAGCTTTCTATGGGCACAATGCATGCATTCATGCATGCAAGGTAAAGATTTTTGTTTGGCAGCTTGATCTTATCTAACTGGGGCTCCTTACAAAGGGAAATTTGATTGTGAGAGGATGGTCAAAATTTGGAGAATCATGGATTCCTTCACTAGTGGATACTTGAAAAGATTGTGCCTTTATTCCTGAAACTTATCGGAGAGCTTGAAAGCATGCATGCACCGATCGAACTACTGCAGTTTTGAAGGGCTTGGTGTTTTCTGTTAGTTCTCGGTGGAACGATGTCGCCAAATGGCTTTTGTATTGAATATTGCGGAGTTGATGAAGAAAGAAAATACTATGAAAAGGAAAAGTGAAGATTTTTAAATTGAGACAAAATTTATAAAATGAATTATGTTTGAGGAGAGTTCATGTTGAATTTATCGGACAGAGATTATGGTTATTGGGAAAAATATTGTCATATGAAAAGTTGTTTTTTTTATTACAGGTTTCTAGTCTCTATTTATAATACAATTTCTCTTTTATTTTACCGTTGGTACAGTGTACCGCTGGTACTCCCTATTCTATTTATTCTAGCTAATTTATTTTACCGTTGAAACTCCCTATTCTATTTATTCTATCTATTTGATCAATTATTATTTTTAACACTCTCCTCAAGTTAGGAATGTAAATGTCGTACAATCCTAACTTGCTTGAAATATTCTCAAATTGTTTTGGATCCAATCATTTTGTGAAGACATCCGCTAATTGCTCTTCACTTCTTACAAACGGTGTCTCTATTTCCTTAGCTTAGACTTTCTCCCTTATAAACTGGCAATTTACTTCTATGTGTTTTGTTCTTTCATGAAACACCGGATTTGTTGCGATATGTCGAGCGGAGTTATTGTCGCAATACATCTTCATAGGTTGATCAAATTCGATGTTCATGTCTTTAAGTAGTTGCTTAATCCATATTAGCTCACTTACGGTGGATGTCATGGCTCGATACTCTGCCTCCGCGCTAGATCGTGCCACGACACTTTGTTTCTTGCTTTTCCATGTGACTAAATTTCCGCCTACAAATGTGCAAAAGCCGGTAGTGGATTTTCTATCAAAGCTACCGGCCCAATCTGCATCGGAATAGCCACAATTGCATTAGAATTATTATTCTTCATCCATATGCCCTTTCCAGGATTTCTTTTTAAATATCTCAAAATTCTATTACTGGCCTCCAAATGAGGTGTTCTTGGCGAATGCATAAATTTACTAATTTGGCTTACGGGAAATAAAATATCCGGGCGTGTTACCGTGAGATAAATTAATTTTTCTACAAGTCTTTGAAATTAGTTTACGTCTTCTAAAGGTTCACCATCCTCGGTATTTAATTTATATTTATTATCTATTGGTGTAGAGGCCAGTTTACAACCTAATTATCGATTTCTTTTAACAAATCCAAGGTATATTTTCTTTGTGAAATTAATAGGCCTTGAAAAAACTACTTCTATTCCTAGAAAATATTTTAAATATCCTAAATATTTAATGTCAAATTTTTCTTTTAATTGGGATTTAATTTTTCTAATTTCCTCTAAATTTTCCGGTGATTATTAAGTCATCAACTTATACCAACACAAGTGTTATATTTTTTTCTTCACTTTTGGTAAACAAGGAGTGGTCGGCACTACTAATTTTAAAATTACATGAATTTAAATATGAGCTAAGTTTGCCATACCATGCCCGAGGAGATTGCTTCAATCCATAGATTGACTTATTTAACCTACAACTATATTATAATTGTTTTCCATTTTATGGCCCGGTGGTAATGTCATATACACCTCTTCTTCAAGTATTCTTTGAAGAAAAATATTTTTTACGTCCATTTGGTATAAGTTCCAACCATTATTTACCGCAATAGAAAATTCTAACGGTATTCATTTTTGCCATCGGTGCAAAGGTTTCATTATAATCTATACCATAAGTTTGAGTATATCCTTTGGCCACTAATCTTGCTGATACCTCGCATATTTAGTCTATTTTAGGCCTGTTTTAGTACCAGATTCGTGCCATGATTCACCAGAATCATGTGCATTTCATCGATATATCTTTAGAATTTGGTACTGCTGAGTGTTTGTTTGTTTTCTGCAGGTTTGGAGCAAAACACACGAAGAAACGGCGATTCAGATGATGAGGTACGACCCTTACCAGGCTTGGTACGGGTCTTACCAGACTTAGCCATTTTTCAGCTCATCACGCCTGGTACGGCCTGGCCGTACCAATTTGGTACGGGCCGTACCTAAAGGCGGCCTGACAGATTCAAATTTTGGCAGAGGCTATTTAAAGCGGGGAACTCTCCAATTTCGAAATCTATTCCATTCCAGATCCATTTGAGAGCACAGTAAGAGAGAGAAAGAGAGCTATGGAGCTGAGAGCAAGAAGGAAGGAAGAGGAAGAGGCGAAACTCGACGGATCTAGCTTCCTCCTCTCGATCCCTTCGATCCATGGCTATCTCTATCCCTCTTATTGCATTTTTAGATCTGATTATGTGTTGTGAGTAGTTCTTTTAGTTTCTAGGGTTAGAGATTGATTCTTGATTTGTTTTGACTTTCTTTGACTTGTATCTTGTATGAACTCTTTAGTTTGATTGATTGTGATTTACTTTGATATCTTTTGCTTTGCTTGCTGTGATTGTTGTATGATGTGCCTCTAGGTTTAGATCGAACCTATCAAGGTCATGTGATCATCTCAATCTCTCATCCAAATCAAATGATTAGGGTAGAATAGTTCGAATTGAAGCCGAGAGGTTGAATTCTCCTCTAATCGACAGATTAGAGGGTGCCTTAGACCTCCAATCAACCAGCTAGGGTAGATCTGTACCAACACACGAGAGTTGAGGTGTAGAAATCCCTAAAAGGCAATCAATTGCATTCCAACCTAGATCTTGATCCAACAAACGATGGTTGAGGGTTAGGAACCTTAGGTATGGTCAATTGAACCTTTCTAAAGAGTTTAGCACAAGGTACCAGCAAGGAAATGCATTCACTCGAACTGGTAGGTTCTGTTCTGGGAAGCCAGTACGGGTCTTACCAGGGTGGTACGGCCTTGCCTTACCAAGTGAAGTACGGCCTAGCCGTACCAACTTGGTACGGGCCGTACCACTAGAGGCAGATCAGAGATGAAGTCTGAAACCCTGGAAACGCCTTTTATCCATAATCAAAACAAAGTTTACATTTCTTCTAGCACTTTATTACACCTGTTTGCATTGTTTGATTTGCTTGAATTGATCTTTTAGGAACTTAAATACCAAACCAAACCTTTCTCACTTCTAGTTTTTAATTGAGTTTGGTAGATTCTAACCTCGCAATTAACCGTCCCTGTGGATCGATACCCGAATATACTACTCGATAGGGGTTGTGCACTTGCATCCCTTACTCGTGAAGTGTAAACGCGGTTTTAAAAGGTACGCCCTCAAGCGTACCGAAACTTGCGTTGCGCTTCTGCGCGAACAAGTTTTTGGCGCCGTTGCCGGGGACGGTAACCAATTGCCTAGTTAGATTTTACCTTACTTAGTTAATCTAGATTTTATCTTGTATCTTTCTTGCTTTTTCTTATTCAAAATCACTAAAAACTGGCTTTTGAACCCCCCCTGCAGGAAAATACAGGTTGAAGTATAATCTGAGAAGCAAGGGCCCACTGTTCGATCAAACTCCTCCAGACTCAGCCGAGACTGCTCAGCCACCCTCTGGTACGGCCAGGCCGCACCAATCTGGTCCGACCCGTACCAAGGCACCTGAACCTGAAGAGATGGCTGGGGCAGAGGACGAAGCCCGACTCAGAATGGAGGCAGAGGCCAGGGAAAGAGAAAGGCGAGAAGAAGAAGGCCGACTGACAGACGATGATGAGGATGTTTTCATGCCTCGAACGCTGCGAGAGTTCAACGTGCCGAGAGCTGGAGACGTGCGAGGTGCAATCCGGCTGCCACACATTCCAGGACAGCAACCGAACTTCAATCCGGGGGTTGTCAACATGGTGCAGCAGAACACCTTCCACGGACTCGACCACGAGGACCCGCACGCTCACCTCCAGACCTTCCTCGAGTGCATCACGACCATCAAAACCAACGGTGAGAATGCTGATTACACCAAGCTTGCTCTATTTCCTTTCACTCTTAGGGATAAGGCCAAGAAATGGTTAGGATCTTTGCCTAGGGACTCTGTTAGAACTTGGAGGGACTTGTCCAAATTGTTTCTGACCAGATTTTTCCCTCACAAGAGGACAGCCAAGGTAAGACATGACCTGACCAGCTTTAGGCAAATTTTTGATGAACCCCTGAATGAGGCTTGGGAAAGGTTTAGAGAATTGCAGTACTCTTGTCCACACCATGGTATACCCGACTGGCTTTTAATTCAAACGTTTTACAACGGCCTGAATGAGAGCACACGTGCTTACGTGGACGCTGTTGCGGGAGGCGCGCTGATGTCAAGGGAGCCTTTAGAGGCTATGAACTTGATCGACAGCATGGCGCAGAACCAGCAGTGGTCCGGCCGCGACACGTCACGCCAGCGAGGAGGCCAAGGAGGTAGCCAAGGAGGTGGCAAGTACGAGCTCGATCACATCACGGCTCTCACCGCCAAGATGGACGCCATGCAGCGGGCGATGGACAAGCTCAGCGTAAAGGCAGTCGAACAGCAACCTCAAGTCTGCGTCATGTGCGGAGACGAGAGGCACGCATACGAGCAGTGCCCGCTGGTGCAACAAGACGAGGAGAGTGAGCAGGTCAACTCTCTCAACAACGAGCCTTCATTCTTCCCAAGACCTCCCTTCAGCCGGTCCTACTCCAAGGATCTGGTTGAGCAGCAGCACTGGAGGTCGAACCAGAACAACCCTGCGCCTTTCGACAACTCTTCGTTCAGACCGCCCTTCAACAACAACAGCTTCCAGAGGCCGCAGTACAACAACAACAACTGGAAGAATCGGGCGAACAACACTGGAAATTACCCCCCTCCGAACAACAACGATTGGAGAACCCAAGCTTCGAGCAGCAGCAACAGCAACAACAATGGCAACAGGAACTTCTACCAGAACGCTTCCTTTCCCAATCAAGGCAACCGAGCAGCTCCCTCTGACCCCTCAAAGTCAATTGCGCCTACCGAAGTGAACAACTTCACTCACGAGCAAGGCAAGATGAATCAGATGATGTGGGAACATATGCAGAGCATGTCCACTCAGATGGCTGCTCAACAAAATCAAATGGCTGCTCAAAACAAGTTGCTGGAGCAGCTGAGCCAGATAGTCACCTCAAGCCACTCTCGACCCGGGAAGCTTCCAGCTCAGCCCGAACCAAATCCAAGAGAAGAGGCTAAGGCGATCACTCTGAGAAGTGGGACCCAATACGACGAGCCACCAATGCCAAGTGAGGGCACAGTTGATCCGATTCTTGACGCGACACCTGACGCGACCCCGACCCCTGTGTCAATTCCACTGAAGGAGGTTAATCCAGAACGAGCTGAGGTCATCCAACCTCAAGCGAGTGCAGATTGCACCAGCTCGGCAAGACCTGCACAACCTCCATCCGAAGCGTCAGGTAGTCAAAAGAAGAAAGGTGCCGAGAAACCACCTCCATACCGGCCACCTGTTCCATTCCCCCAGAGATTAGCTGAGACGAGACTGAACGAGCAATTCGCCAACTTCGCAAACGTCATCAAGCAGCTGCAGATCACCATCCCTTTCACCGACGCTTTGACCCAAATGCCCACCTATGCCAAGTTTCTGAAGGACATCCTTTCCAACAAGAGAAGCTTAGAGGGGCACGCGACAGTCAAGCTGACGGAGCAGTGCAGCGCAATTTTGAAAAGCGAGCTACCCCCCAAATTGGACGATCCTGGAAAGTTTTCCATTCCATGCACCATTGGGAAGGCGACAATCAAGAAAGCCCTGTGTGATCTAGGAGCGAGTGTGAGTCTCATGCCACGCACCATCTATGATCGCATAGGAGTGGGGGAGCTCAAGCCCACAAGGATGACATTGCAGTTGGCGGATTCTTCAGTCCGACTTCCACTTGGTGTGGTGGAGGATCTGCCAGTTCGAGTCGGGAAGTTCTTCGTGCCCGTCGATTTCGTCGTCATGGAGATGGAAGAAGATAAGGAAGTCCCAATCATCTTGGGGCGACCTTTTCTGAGTACAGCTGGCGCGATAATTGACGTGAAGCAAGGCATCCTGACTTTGAACTTTGGAGGAGAGAAGGTGAAGTTCCAAATCGATCGCGCCATGAGATATCCGTCACGATCCGAGACATGTTTCCGGGTTGACAGGACAGAGGAGTACTTGGCTGATCTGGCCAAGGACTACTTTCTTGAACAAGTCAACAACTCGCTGCGCCAAGACGCTGAATTCCTCTCTCAATTTCCAAGCGAAGCGAGCGAGTCAATCTGTGCAGCGAATGCGATTCCTGAGGATCTGGAGGACAGTACATCACACTCTGAGACGAGGAGTGGAGCGGAGCCTGCCAAGGCCGACATCTCGACGACACACGAGTCAGCTCACCCAGATGCGACTTGTGTCAATGATCAGCCTGAGCGTCCGACTCCTGAACTCAAACCTCTTCCGACCAATCTCCGATACGAGTTCCTCGATCCAGAAAAGTCATGTCCTGTGATCGTCAATGCGAGTCTGAACCCCGATCAAACCGCCAAACTTCTGGAGAAGCTGAGATTTCACAAGGGTGCGATCGGGTACTCGATCAAGGACTTGAAAGGGATCAACCCAGCCATCTGCTCACACCGGATTCTTCTCGAGGATGATCACAAGCCGTCTGTGGAGCACCAGCGGCGACTCAACCCCAACCTGAAAGAGGTGGTGAAAAAGGAAATTCTCAAACTCCTGGATGCAGGCATCATCTATCCCATCTCTGACAGCAAGTGGGTGAGTCCCGTTCACGTGGTGCCCAAGAAGGGAGGCACGACGGTGGTGAGAAATGACAAGGACGAGCTAGTCCCTACTCGTGTGGTATCTGGGTACCGCATGTGTATTGACTACAGAAAGCTCAACGCTGCTACGCGCAAAGATCACTTCCCACTGCCGTTTGTCGACCAACTCCTTGAAAGGCTGGCGACTCATTCTCATTTTTGCTACCTTGACGGGTATTCAGGATTCTTTCAGATCCCCATTCACCCGAACGACCAAGACAAGACCACTTTCACATGTCCCTACGGTACATTCGCATACCGTAGGATGCCATTTGGTCTGTGCAATGCACCTGCCACCTTCCAAAGAGCCATGATGGCTATCTTCTCCGATTTCATCGAGAAAGAGGTTGAGGTTTTCATGGACGACTTCTCTGTCTATGGAACCAGCTTTGACTCATGTCTAGCCAACCTCTGCAAAATCCTGGAGAAGTGTGAAGAGGTCAACCTGATCCTGAACTGGGAGAAATGTCACTTCATGGTCCAAGAGGGAGTTGTCCTTGGACATGTGGTGACCTCCAAAGGAATTGAGGTTGACAAAGCCAAGGTGGAGGTGATCGAGAAGCTGGAGATCCCAACAAATGTCAAAGCTGTGCGAAGCTTTCTGGGACACGCTGGCTTCTACCGCCGATTCATCAAGGACTTCTCGAAAATCGCAAAACCATTGACCAACCTGCTCATCAAGGACTCTGATTTCATCTTCACGCAGGAGTGTGTCGATTCGTTTTGCCGATTGAAAGAAGCCCTTGTCTCAGCACCCATCCTGCAGCCTCCAGACTGGACCTTGCCATTCGAGTTGATGTGCGATGCGAGTGATTACGCTGTGGGAGCGGTTCTTGGGCAGCGGAAGGAGAACAAGCCATGTGCTATCTACTACGCTAGCAAGGTGCTAGACCCTGCCTAGATGAACTACACAACAACCGAAAAGGAGCTTTTGGCTGTTGTGTTCGCTCTCGACAAGTTTAGATCCTATCTGGTTGGTTCCAAGATAGTGATCTACACTGACCACGCCGCACTCAAGTATCTGTTGAGCAAGCAGGATGCCAAACCTCGCTTGATTAGGTGGATTCTCCTCCTGCAGGAGTTTGACATCGAAATCAGGGACAAGAAAGGAGTCGAAAACACCGTGGCTGACCATCTGTCCCGGCTTCGCTGGGAAGATGAGGGCTCTGGTAGCCTGCCAATTGATGACTCGTTCCCTGATGACCAATTCCATTCGATTTCTGCCATGGAGGAGATCCACTCGGTTGGTACACCGATGCACGCGACTCATGCGGTGCAAGATCGGACGTTCCATGCAACTGACCGAGTGAACACCAAGTCAGCGCCCTGGTATGCAGACATTGCGAACTTTCTCGCCTCAGGAGTGCTTCCTCCTACCATGTCATACCAGCAGAAGAAGAAGCTGCGATCGGACGCCAAGTTCTACTTCTGGGACGACCCCTACCTCTTCAAGATTGGCGTTGATGGCATCTACCGACGATGTGTGCCATACGATGAGACGCGCTCCATTCTTGAGCACTGCCACTCCTCAGCCTACGGAGGACACGCTTCATCCTCCAAGACTGCTTCAAAGGTCCTGCAATCCGGCTTCTTCTGGCCTTCACTTTTCAGAGATGCTAGGACCTTCGTTGCAGCTTGTGACAGGTGTCAGCGCACCGGGAACATCTCCAAGAGGAATGAAATGCCTCTCCACTCTATTCTAGAGGTAGACATCTTTGATGTCTGGGGCATTGACTTCATGGGACCGTTTCCACCCTCTTGTGGGAACGAGTACATCCTGGTGGCTGTTGACTACGTCTCCAAGTGGGTGGAGGCAGTGGCGTGCAAGAATGCGGACTCCAATGCAGTGAAAAGACTGTTCACTGACATCATCTTCCCTCGCTTTGGAGTTCCAAGAGCCGTCATCAGTGATGGTGGCAAGCACTTCATCAACCGCCAGTTCGACAATCTCCTAAGTCGCCATGGAGTCACTCACAAGGTGACCACTTCCTACCATCCTCAAGCCAACGGTCAAGCCGAGATTTCCAACAGGGAGATCAAGTCTATCCTGGAAAAGACCGTGGCTCGAACGAGAAAGGATTGGTCGTTCAAGCTGAGTGACGCACTTTGGGCCTACCGTACAGCCTTCAAAACTCCGATTGGGATGAGCCCTTTCAAACTGGTGTACGGAAAGTCCTGCCACTTGCCCGTGGAAATTGAGCACAAGGCATACTGGGCCACACGGGCCATCAACATGGACTTGCTCTCAGCTGGAGAGAAACGCATCCTTGACTTGCATGAGTTAGAGGAGATGCGTCTCAATGCCTACGAGAACGCGAGAATCTACAAGGAAAGGACCAAACAGGTTCACGACAAGCGCATCATGCCTCGTGAGTTCCACGAGGGAGATCTGGTCCTCTTGTTCAATTCTCGACTTAGGCTCTTTCCAGGAAAGCTGAAGTCCAGGTGGTCCGGTCCATTCCGGGTGAGGGCAGTGTTCCCATTTGGCGCCGTGGAATTGGAAAGCAAGGAGGGGCAGACTTTCAAAGTCAATGGTCAGCGTCTCAAGCACTACATTGCTGACCATCCCCAAGAATTGCGAGTGAGCTTGGATCTCTCCGATCCATCTCAAACCAAAGCCTGAAGAGAGAAGGTCGAGCTCGAGACCTAAAACGAGCGCTCCTTGGGAGGCAGCCCAAGCCATTTTTACCTGTTGCATCTTAGGAACAGATAGACATGCATTCATTCTTCTGCATTGCATCACGAGCGGCTTGAGAAGTCACGAGAACGAGAAACGAAAAAATTTGAGGTTGGTTCGGCTAGGCCATACCACATTGGTACGGCCTGAAAATTGAAGGGTTGGTACGGCCCGTACCACTGTGGTACGGCCAGGCCGTATCTAGGTCAGAAACGCGAACCGATGCCATAACTGCCGCCTTTTTCTTTTTAAACCCCCGAACCCGCACCCCTTCCCTTTCCTCTTTCTTCCCAGCCGCACCTCTCTCCTTCTCTCTTCTCTCTCTTCTCTCCCTCTCCATTTTCTCTCCCTCTCCACTCCTTCTACCTCTCCTTCCACCCTAACCGAGCACAAGAAGCACAGGAGCACCGGAGATCAGCGCACCACCAGCACCTCTTCGGTCCGACCCGCACACCTCTTCGGTCCGACCCGCACCTCCTTGCTCTCGGTTAGTGCATCTTCTTCAATTTTCTTTGTTTTCACCCATTTTTCGTGCATCCCTCTCTTCTTCTCTCGGTTCCACCCTTGATCTGTCAAACCCTAGCTTGGTACGGCCCACCCGTACCAAGTAGGTACGGCCCGTACCGACCTCTCTGAACTAACACCAAACTTGTACCGGTTTGTACCAATTAACCCTAACCAGCCAAATTTTGTGTTTTGTACTCACCTTGTACTGGTTTAGGAGTGAATTGGTTGCAACAAAACCCCATTTCTGTCACTGGTACCAGTTGGTGCGGCCCTTACCAGCCAACACCAAAACCCTAAGTTAGGTACGGCCCGTACCAGCCTGTGCGGCTAGGCCGTACCTACCTAGGTCAGACCAGGCCGTACCAACTAGGTCAGACCAGGCCGTACCTACCCAGTCGGACCCTCAACCAGCCAAACGAGCGTCTGAGAGAAATGCGTCGGCAATCCTCTCGCTCCTCCACGCCCTCTGACGCCTCCATCCCTTCCGCCACTGGCCCGATGGCCAACGTCCCTCCTGCTGATGCCCCCACGTCATCTCATCACTCCCACCGGCGTGCGTCTCGGAGTGACTCCCGCGCATCTCGCCACTCCCGAGAGAGTGCAGCCAGGACTGGGTCCCGCCAGAGTCCTTCCCTTCAGGACGCCGTCACGCCCATCTACTATGAGGGAGAGACCACATCCAGTGGCCATCAGTCAGTCTACCGGAGCCCACAGGAGAGCCCCTCCTACCATCCATCTGGAGACCAGGACCAGGGCTCTGACGAGGCCTCTGACCAGGCCCAGGGCTCTGATCAGGCCTCCATCCACGACTCCGACCACGCCTCTGACTCCTTCGACACTGATGCGGCCCTCTCTGACGCCACCGAGCGTGCCGATGCGTACGCCGAGGAGTACTTCTCCATACCGACCCGTCGGCAGTTCAAGTACTTCGATATGCTGCTGAAGAAATCGATCAACAATACGAGGATTGTTGACTTCTCTGCTCTTCAGACGCTGGGACTGGAGGATGAGTTCCGCCGCATCACCACCCGGGTCGGGATCACTCCAGCCTTTTGGGAGATCGCCCAGAGGGGGTACAAGAAGCTCACCATGGAGTTTCTTTCCTCTCTGGAGCTCAAGTACTCGCGGAACGATACCCCGTTCATCAGGTTCCGCATGCTGAGTGAGACCCACCGCGTCTGGCTGTCTGACTTGAGGGAGTGGTTTGGCTTTGAGCCGAACCCGACTACTGATTCCCTCTCTTTCTCTGGGGAGTTGACGCGCGACACCTTCTGGCAGCTGATCTCTGGCGCCCCAGCCGGGTCAGCTTTCAACAAGGAGTACAAGCAGCTCAATGTCCCACATCCAGTCATCCGGGTCCTGCTGCGTATCCTCGGTTGCACCATCTTTGCGCGTGGCGAGACGTTCGCCCGCGCCAATGTTGAGGATCTGCAGCTGGTGGATCATATGCTGCGCCCTGACAGCACTCTCGAGCGGCCCGATCTGATGCTCGCCATGATCCACCACTGGATCGACATCCAGAGGCAGCCCAAGCCGGGTGGCACTGTCTACATCTCTGCCTACGTCACTCTGATCGCCGAGCGCTTACACCTCCAGATCTTCGGCGACGAGGAGTGCAGGAGCTCCCGTTCTCTCTCTCTCACTCAGTTCACCACCTACAAGTTCATCGAGTCAGCAGCAGGACGCGATGGGCGAGGTGCTTGGGCTTGGCGCATGCCTGACCAGCATACCAGATATGTCATGCCTTTCCCGGTCACTCTCTCCTTCACTGACCGAAGCACTTGGTTTTTCCGACGTCCGCCCCGCGTGCAGCCTGCCCCTGTAGCCCCACCTCCACCTCCTCCACCACCACCGCAGGGCGATGAGGACATGATCGATGCCACCACCTCTCCCGTCCAGGCTCCGTTTGAGCCGCTGCATCCTCTCTCTCCTCATGTGCCACCTTTCCCCCGCCAGGCTCCCCCATTCTTCGAGCAGGTACATCCTTCACCCTTTGGTGCAGGTACCTCATTCTATGGAGCTGGCCCATCCACCTCCGCCTACGCTGCTGGCCCATCCACCTCCGCCTACGCTGCCGGCCCCTCCACCTCCTACAGTAGACCTGTGTACCCCCCTCCTCTCTCTGAGCCCACCATCCAGGATGTCTACCACCTGATGTACGGCATGCGTCAGGAGCAGGGTGTTGCACTCTATGAGCAGGGTGCTGCCATTCGTGAGCAGGGCGCCATACTCCATGATCTCCAGCAGCGCGTGACTGGGATAGAGGAGCGGTTTAGCGACTGGCTCTGGTACGATCATCCCGAGGGCTGATCAGGTTCGCTCTCTTTTCCCCGAGCTTCTTTTATCTCTTTTATCTCATAGTCTTGAAGCATTGAGGACAATGCTCAGGCTAAGCTTGGGGGGATGACATTTGCATTTAGGTCATATTTACTTTACCGTTATTTTTCTTACATTTTTTCTTATTTTCGTGCATTGTTAGGTGAAGATTTGCGTGAATTGCTAGAATTGAGAATAACTTTGAAACAATTTGGTTGTGATTAGGATAGACCTGAGTGAATTGGAACTAACCCATGATTGGTTATTGAACTACTTAGGTTGAGATGTTTTTAATAATGGAAAAGATGAAACAAACTTAGAATTGAATCGAACGAGATTATTCGAAAAAACTGAACTGTGCCTTTAGGAATTGGGATTTTCAAATTAAGAAAGTTTGGAATATCCATTGGTATGAATGAATACCAATAGATGTGTGTATTCATGGTATGAGCAAACCAAAAAGAAAAGAAAAAAAAAAAGAGAAATGAAAAAGATGGAGAACATAAGAGTACTGGCAATAAGCCTCGAATGGGCGCCTTTGAGCTCGTCTCCCAATTAGAAATAAAGAAAGAAAATTTTGCTCATACCAACACACTTCGTTCGCAACTTTCTTACCCTTAAGCTTGATTCAAGCTTGGGGGAGGGAAAATGAAAAGAAAAATCACCTTGAATAAAAGCACGGATTCGGAAAAAGAATGAAATTGTTTCGATCAAACCTAGGTAATTAGTCTTTCCATTGTTAGAAGCATCTCAAAATAAGAAGTTCAATTGACCAATTGGTGGAGTGAATCAAGGTTTATAAAGGGATATTTGAATTACAACCGAATCGATTCTAGAAATTCTTGACTATAGCAGACTCACGTAGGTTTTCACATTTAGACTTGTATCTGCATTTAGATTTAGTTGTCCAGCACTTTTACCCGAGTTTGAAACTTTTTGCTTGAGGACAAGCAAAGGTTCAGCTTGGGGGAATTTGATACCTCGCATATTTAGTCTATTTTAGGCCTGTTTTAGTACCAGATTCGTGCCATGATTCACCAGAATCATGTGCATTTCATCGATATATCTTTAGAATTTGGTACTGCTTAGTGTTTGTTTGTTTTCTGCAGGTTTGGAGCAAAACACACGAAGAAACGGCGATTCAGATGATGAGGTACGACCCTTACCAGGCTTGGTACGGGTCTTACCAGACTTAGCCATTTTTCAGCTCATCACGCCTGGTACGGCCTGGCCGTACCAATTTGGTACGGGCCGTACCTAAAGGCGGCCTGACAGATTCAAATTTTGGCAGAGGCTATTTAAAGCGGGGAACTCTCCAATTTCGAAATCTATTCCATTCCAGATCCATTTGAGAGCACAGTAAGAGAGAGAAAGAGAGCTAAGGAGCTGAGAGCAAGAAGGAAGGAAGAGGAAGAGGCGAAACTCGACGGATCTAGCTTCCTCCTCTCGATCCCTTCGATCCATGGCTATCTCTATCCCTCTTATTGCATTTTTAGATCTGATTATGTGTTGTGAGTAGTTCTTTTAGTTTCTAGGGTTAGAGATTGATTCTTGATTTGTTTTGACTTTCTTTGACTTGTATCTTGTATGAACTCTTTAGTTTGATTGATTGTGATTTACTTTGATATCTTTTGCTTTGCTTGCTGTGATTGTTGTATGATGTGCCTCTAGGTTTAGATCGAACCTATCAAGGTCATGTGATCATCTCAATCTCTCATCCAAATCAAATGATTAGGGTAGAATAGTTCGAATTGAAGCCGAGAGGTTGAATTCTCCTCTAATCGACAGATTAGAGGGTGCCTTAGACCTCCAATCAACCAGCTAGGGTAGATCTGTACCAACACACGAGAATTGAGGTGTAGAAATCCCTAAAAGGCAATCAATTGCATTCCAACCTAGATCTTGATCCAAGAAACGATGGTTGAGGGTTAGGAACCTTAGGTATGGTCAATTGAACCTTTCTAAAGAGTTTAGCACAAGGTACCAGCAAGGAAATGCATTCACTCGAACTGGTTGGTTCTGTTCTGGGAAGCCAGTACGGGTCTTACCAGGGTGGTACGGCCTTGCCTTACCAAGTGAAGTACGGCCTAGCCGTACCAACTTGGTACGGGCCGTACCACTAGAGGCAGATCAGAGATGAAGTCTGAAACCCTGGAAACGCCTTTTATCCATAATCAAAACAAAGTTTACATTTCTTCTAGCACTTTATTACACCTGTTTGCATTGTTTGATTTGTTTGAATTGATCTTTTAGGAACTTAAATACCAAACCAAACCTTTCTCACTTCTACTTTTTAATTGAGTTTGGTAGATTCTAACCTCGCAATTAACCGTCCCTGTGGATCGATACCCGAATATACTACTCGATAGGGGTTGTGCACTTGCATCCCTTACTCGTGAAGTGTAAACGCGGTTTTAAAAGGTACGCCCTCAAGCGTACCGAAACTTGCGTTGCGGTTCTGCGCGAACACTTGCTTTATACCGTTCTATAGAACCATCACTCTTGAACTTGGTTTTGTATACCCATTTACATCCAAGTTTCATTTTTTTCAAGGGTTTTTAATTTTTCTTCCATGGCCTTGCACCATACCGGATTTGTTATTGCCTCTTGGTAATTATTTGGCTCAATTTCTTTTTCAATAGAGGTAAGAAATACATGATAATTGGATGAAATATTCTCATATGATACAAAGTCTTGTATAGAATATTGTACCATATAAGTTATAAAATCTCTAAGTTTGGTAGATGGTTGGCGCACTCTTATGGACCTTTGTACCATTGTATTTTCTTCTTCCTCATTATTATCATCATTATTATTATTATTATCATTGTCATTATCATTATCATTATTATTATTATTATTATTATTATTATTATTATTATTTATTTATTTATTTCTTCTTCATAATTATTTGGCTCATTTCACAATCCATATTTGGTATGAAATCTAGATCATATAAATGAGACATTGTCGGCCTTACTTGGTTATTCTCATGTGTATCTTTGGTAATTTCACTCTTTTGAAAATATGGTTCATCTTCACAAAATATTACATCTATAGATATAAACACTTTTTTATTAATTGGATCATAACATTTGTAACCTTTTTTAGAGGATGAATATCCTAAGAAAATAGCTTTTGTTGACATATAATCAAATTTGTCTTTTCTTTTAATATGAACAAAACATACACAACCAAAAACTCTCAAATAATCAAGATTCTTTTTTTGTTGTTAAAGAATTTCAGTTGGACTTTTATTTTTTAAAGTAACACTAGGTAGTCTATTAATTAGATGTGTAGCACAATGGATGGCATCCGACCAATATATTTTTAGAACATTATTTTGAAATAATAATGCACGTGTCATTTCTAATAAATGTCTATTTTTTCTTTCCGACACTCCATTTTGTTTGGGGGTGTTTATGCATGTTGTTTGGTGTATAATTCATTTTTCTTTAAAAAGAGTTGTAAAATTTTTATTTACAAATTCCGTTTCATTATCCGACCTAAAAATTTTAAGTTTAGCATTTAATTGAGTTTCTACAAGACAAAGAAATTCTTGAAAATAATTAAATACTTCATCTTTTGATTTAAGTAAATATAACCTTATAGCTTTAGAAAAATCATTAATGAATATAACGAAATATTTAAATCCATTATATGACTTTATTGGGGCTGGACCCCATACATCGGAGCGGACTAAATCAAACAAGGCTTCACTTTTACTATTAGAAAGTGAGAAGGAAAGTCTGGTTTGTTTCGCTAATTTACATACGTCACAGTTAATACAATTAGTGTTTAGAAAATCTAAAACACTATTTAAAATTTTGTCAGAGGGATGCCCAAATCTTTTGTGCCAAATGTCATAATTTATAGATTTTGTAGTAGCACAAACAAAAAGATTTTCGATCTAAAAAATAATGCCCATTTTCAAGGTATCCTTCACAAATCTTGTTTCCGGTTTCCCGTTCTTGAAATATAACATTTTTTGAAGAAAAAATTACATTACAATTAAAATCTTGTGTTAATTGTCTTACCGATAGTAAATTTATAGGAAAAGTTTTTAAAAATAATACATTATTAATTTTTTTTGGTACAATTTCAAATTGGTAAGAAATTCTCATTTCCAAACATGTGATCAGTAACACCATTATCTATAAATATTTGGTCAAATAAATTAAAGTTTTGAGAGTGAAATACAATACCACATGAGCTATGAATTTGATTTGATTAGAAAGCAGCACAGAAAGTTGCTGGAGAAGGGCTCGCATTTGATCAGCCGACCCACTTGACCCATTTCCATCTGATCCTCTTGAGCCTAATCCTCCAGCAAAATAACTGGACGCCTCCATTTTCTGACTGAATGGAGATGTCATGTGTGGGTTATTAAACTCATTTTCTCTTTCTTTTTCAGTAGAAGCACGCTGCTCCCCCTTTTTTCTTCCCTCTACCTCTTCGCCCTTCTTTCTCTCGGTCTGATCGCCTCCCTTCTCCGCCACCTTCCACCACTTAGGTCAGAGATGAGAATGGAGAAACCAACAATCGTCATGGGTGTGGCCCCCTATTTTGCAATTGGAGCATTTTTCGGATTTAGTTTTGAGGTTAGGGTTTTGGCGCGGACCGAAGCTAGGGTTTGGAGTATTTCTTCGTTGGTACTCTACAGTGTACCGCTGGTACTGTAGCTAATTTATTTTCCATTGAAACTCCCTATTCGATTTATTCTATCTATTTGATCAATCATTATTTTTAACAGTTCAAATGTTTTTGTGTTTTGTGTTTTTATTATGTTTGTGTTTTTTTATTTAATAATTTAAAATTTAAATGTCAAAATAAAATCCTTAGATATGATCTATATCATTTTTTATGTATATCTGAAAGATTATGGCATTGTAATTTTTATTGTAATCAAGAGTTTGCAAAAAGACAATGATGTGGATAATGTATGAACGTTAATTTTTTAACTTATTGATTCATATACAGACAAAATCGAAACATAATAATTATTTATGTGCATGTATAGAAAACAATATCGTTCACATCTAACAATTATATTTTGACATATAATTTATACAAATAAAATAGAATGACATGTAATTTATTTTTTTCCAGTAACACACCAAGAAATAGTTTTTTTTTATAGCTGGAAAAAATTTTGCCTGAAAAATGTTTCGGAGTTCTTCTAGTACATATAAATTATAAGATATTTTATCTATTTTATTTGATGTTTTTTCTAACATATTCAAATTATTAATTGTTCTTTCTATTTTTGAAATTATTAAACAAATATATATTAAAAATCAATGACAATTGAAACTTTGGGTTTTTCTAGTTTTTGCAGGGCGCAACGACAAATGGTGGCCCCAGTCTTGGGGGCCGCCATTGGTTGTTGCGGCCCGGGTAAATATCGAATTTTACATAAACAATGGTCTTTTGATTTTTTTTTTTTTTGTTGAGGGTATATATATTTAAAAATTTCGGCTACTTTAAATGATGAGAAAAATCAAAACATGCATAAGGCAAATGAGACCATGAAAACAAACTAGAAGTCTAGAACAAATGACAACATAAATAATATGACATGGTTATGTAACTTAAAGATTTAACCATATTTATGGGCCTTGGATTACATTGGGCCATGCATCATACCAGGCCTTCTCCATCTCAGAATCTTGTTTCCTTTTGCACAGAAACTGTTGAATATCTTGGATTTTTCTGTCGCGTACTGAGAGAGAAAAACTTCTAATATTTATCAAACAGGACTTTAATATTTTAATCTTTTTAAAGTAAACCATGAAGAAATAGGAAGATTTTTAAATTCAAGACTTCAGTATTGTTTTCCAGTGCCTGAAAATTGTAGACTGGAAAGTTGAATAGAAGTGTAATTTCATACAGTAAACATTATCTTTGCTATTAAACTAAAGGCTGGTTCTTGATTTTCATTCTTTTTATGAGAATTTAATTACAAACTTTTGCTTGAGATACATCATGACAACTCATACATTATTTTATGAATCAGTAATATGAATCACTTTTCAGATTTTTTTTAACTACTAGATAGAACGAACTTTCAGATTTCTCATTTCAAAAGGGAGAAAATATAATTCATATACAAAAGAAATTCTACTAGAGGGAGATTCTAGAGGAAAATGACCAGTAAACATGAATTCGTATCCTCTGTCCGATTGAAATTCGCACTAATATTAAGAGCCTGCTCCAGTTGGGGGTACGCGGAGGGAGGGGAAGCGAAATTCACTGTGCGAAGTGGAGATTTCACCATATTGCGTCTGACCGGGCGGTTCACCTGCTCCAGAAGAGGTGAAAATGGAGAGGGAGCGAAGGGGAACGCTACGTTGAGTTTTAGCGAAATGTTTCACCCCAAATCAGGGTGGAGACGAGGTGAAATGACGTCGTTCACCTCCCTTCCCTTTCCATTAATGAGGTTTCACCTCGATTTTGTGGAGCACGGCTTAAAGGAACCCGTGCATTATAGGCGTGGGCCAGATTGGCCTGAATTCTGATGGTACGGTCCATAAATTAACTCAAACAGTACATTAATGCAAAGGATACGGATTCAGTAAACAGCAGCCCAATTCCTCACCTCCGTTTGTCTTTGTATCTTCTAAACTCTTTCAATTTATTGATTAATGCCTAATTATCTTTATGATTGAACATTTAATCATACATTCATATAACTAAAATTATCAATAAAAATAGTAAAGATTTATAGCATAGTCATAGCCATGCAACTATCTTTTATAAATCACTAAAATTTGGAAATTGAAGGGTGAGGTGAAAAAAATGTTTTAAAATTAATACACGTCATATATAGATAAGCCTAAGAGAATAATTTGAAAAACAACTAACATTAACTAAAGAAAGAAAATTACATGACTGTTTTCTAAAAAAAGAATAGTACCTTAATTTAAGTGATGCATTAAATAAACAAAATAAATTTGTTAACGGTTGATGTCTATCATGACTCAACGAACAAAACAACAAAACAGAAAGATAGTTGTCCTCCCCAAATTTTGTTATGGTTAAGAAAAACTACCTACCATTATGAATCTGTTGCAATTTGTTAATAACTCTATGAGAGGTTTCTCAAATTTCCTTTTCTTTTATTTTGGTTTTTGTAAAAGGTGGTTCCAACATAATTAAATTTGGTTCTGAGTTCTTGTGTTTGCTCTCCTCTTTTCAGGTGGAGGCTCTCCTTAGTCTAATAAAGCAATAATTGTTAGAAGAAAATTTAGTTTAATCAATGGGAAATGCCAACTAATTGACAGAATTAGTTTGGACTCTGCTCATACAATTGGATCCTTCTTCATAGCGTAAGCCGGATCGATCACATCATTGTGCGACATTGTTGAGCGCTTGTATGACGAGTCATTATGGCGCCATTAAAGAGGGTCCAGTGTCAAGGTAGATGATTCTCATCCTAAGTCCCCATTTTAATTGTTTTTGTTGATCACTTTTTGCTTGCTTCTCAATGAAAATATTATTTTTTGCCCAAGTATATTTTAATTTTATTAATTTATCTCTTATTTTTGTTTTCATAATGTGATAAGATATGAGCATTATTTTTTATAGTAAACTCTTTCAGTTCTTTTTTTCCCCCTAATCTTCTGGAAAATTTAGTCCATTGGGAGAGTTTTGTTTACTTTTGTATTTTTTTTTAAAATTTTATCTGTTTGTAAGAACTGATGTAGATGAATTTGATGATAGGAATCACAACTTAGTCCCCTTATTTATTGGTGAATATCTTAAAACTTTGCAATGATGTAAATAATAAAAATTATTCTCATAGTAGGAGACTTTAAGCAGATACTCTAAAGTAAAATCCAGTATGCAATTCATTTTAAATGAAATGCATGGCAAGGTCATAAGTTCTACTCTTATTCTTCTCTTTAATTAATATATTTCTTGCAGGAAATTTGTTTGAATTCCATCCAAAGGAGTGAGGAAAGATCAGTTATTCATTCAAAATGGTGAAAGATATAATAAGTTGTGATGCTTATTTTAACACAATCCAACATAAGAAAAAAGTGCCTAAATGTTTACAACTTTCCCTAACCGCTGCTTTTCGTGGACTTGAAGTTGCACAATATCCAGGAGTTCCAGGAGGTGAAGGTAACTTCTAATTAGAGAAAAAATGGAAAAATAAAACAAGGAAAAAAAGTTTCATTTTCATAATTTTTTCTTTTCTTTTTATACACAGTAATTGAGATACCAGGTGATATGCCAATACAAGAAGCAGTTCGGATACTGTCAGAATACAATATCATGTCAGTGCCTGTTTTAAACCCAGATCCAAATGTGAAGAAAAGTTGTTGGCGGAGCCAGTATCTCGGTATCCTGGACTACCCAGCAATATTAGCTTGGATTCTAGACAATGCTGACCTGGCGGCTGTTCAACTAGCGCCCAACATTTCGTCTGCAGAGTGCACTGCGGCCAATGGTGCTGCTGCCACCACAGCAGATGATAGTTCAGCAACGGATACAGAGCCAACCGCAGCTACTAGTTTAGGAGAGGAACTCGTTACTCGGCTTCTCAAAAGAGAGCCTCTTAGACCAATCCCAGTATGTTTATAAATTTCTTGTATTATTAGTTTGGTAGCTTTGACCCGCATTTATACACATCCATAATGAGTTGTTAAATAATCAATCACCATTAAATCAGTTGTCCATTTACAGATTTACTTAGAAAAAGCTTAAGGAGGTCCTTTGGATTTTGCAATTAGAAGTACCTGAGAATTGAGTGCATAAGCTATCCTTCTTCTTTGTCGAATGTCGGATAAAGAGGAGTACAGTAGTTTGGGTATTTATCCAAAAAAGAATGATAAATGGTGCTTTCCACTGGTATTTGGAATATATAGTTGCGCTTTAACCAGGTCAATGTTGATTCAGGTTAAGTCGGTAATGAGAATACACCGCTGGGTCCCGTTTCTGCCACTTGAACCGGAAAGTTCAATGCTGACAGTGATGCTTCTACTCTCAAAATACCGTCTTAGATGTGTACCAGTGTTAGAGACAGATGGGGCCCGAATCGTGAATTTCATCACACAAACAGCCATTGTGCGAGGCCTTCTTGATTGCAAAGGCAGGGACTGGTTTGATTATATGTATGGTTTACCTCTCACCGATTTCGGGCTTCCTTATAATTCTCGTGATGAGGTTTGTAATTAATTTACTCTTTTTTTACTGGCCTTTCTGCATTATAACTCATAATTTATATCTAATTGCTTGGTGAAGTGCATAATCACCTGCACTGCTATTTTGTACAAAAAAGAAAAAAGCTTGAAATACCCTTTCCTCAGTTCCCTGTTTCTCTTCATTAATTAGAGAGAATGAAGGTGGTTTTGAAAAGTAGTTAAAATCATTAAGCAATGGGACAAAGGGTTACTTTGGTTGTCATTGGTTTTCTTCTATTGATCCGTTAATTATTCTTGTAACGCACTAACTGTAATTTGTATCTATAGGTAATATCTATCAACAGTGATGATTCGTTGCTAGAAGCCTTTCGACTTATGAGGGACAAATACATTTCTGGTTTGCCAGTACTTGAGGGACCAAACTGCAAACTTGTCGGCAGTCTGAGCGTTCGTGCAGTTCGTTTTTTGTTTACCAGTCCTGATCTTTTTTCAGATTTCAGGTAGTTTGACCTTCTTAATAGAGAAAATGTTTAGGTTACATCTCCCAAACCAGGATTATACTACTGTAATCAGTTGATTATGTCTAGTGCTGATGTACTGGTACTGTCAAGAGATGATTATGAAAACCATTGGATGTTGTTCTGCTTATACTATATTATATCATGTAATTTATTTTGCCATATTTTCCTCATGTCCTGGAAGCTTTTATGATTTTTTAAGGTCAAAATTTATTGAATCAATTAATTGTTTACTCTCTTTTATTCATTTCTTGTTTAATAGAAAGCTGAGAGTTAAGGAATTCCTCAAGACAGTAGGAGCAGCCATACCGGACTCTGGTCTTGATGCTCCACCACTGACATGTGGGCCCAATGATAGTCTCGGAAGCATCATCGAGAAGATTGCTTCGAGATACGTGCACAGAATATATGTGATGGAAGTGACTGGGCCTCAAGTGATTGGTGTTATCACACTGCGAGACATTATTTCTTGTTTCATCACCGAGCCACATGATTTTCTCGACAGTATACTGAGAACCACTGTTAAATCATTTTATGAGGAAAAGCCCATTGAAGAAACAGAATAAAATCATGATTTGATTTTTGTTCTTTTTCCTAGGCACTATTTTAGGTTAATGTGACTAGTGGTGATTTTATCTGATAATAGCATAACTGTCTTGTTTTAAATATTATGTACATATATAGCATCATGATCATATACTTCTTGTTTTTTTTTAGAGAAAATCATGATCATATACTTGGAGTTGGCTACGGTGCTATGCATAGCATAGAGGGCCTCCGTGCTACGGCTCAATATTTGAGTTTTCAAAATCCTAACGGTCGATCCGAATCAACATGATCTCCAAATGAATATGTATTTGCAAACCAAATTTTATATTTTTTAGAATTTTTTTACTATTTTTTAGATAAGTAGAAAAACTCTTGATCAGAATGGTACATAATTTTCAGATCAAGTGATTTTCTACCTATCTAAAAAATAGTAAAAAAATTCTAAAAAATGTAAAATTTGATTTGCAAGTACATATTCATATGGAGATCATGTTGAACGGTTCAGATCGGCCGTTAGGATTTAGAAAACTCAAATATTGAGCCGTAGCACAGAGACCCTCTATGCTATATATACATAATATATTAGCAATTTCCCATATACTTAGCCGAAAAATAAGAAAACAAAAAGAAACTATGGTACACTTTCTTCTGTGTTCTGTTTACTATGAAATTATAGGTACCGCATTTCATTGTAAAAACTCAAAATTCAGGGGCCCTCAAGTGGTAGTTGTAGTAAATTTTCTGTCTATGAATTATTCTGCTCATAAGAGTTTCAAGTGGATAAAATTAAAAGAGAGGAATTATTCCATCATGATTTAGTTTGATAAATTTGACAATAACTTTTAATCAAATAAAAAATTCTCAAAAACTTATATAACTTTCTGGGTATTTTATAATCTTATAGTTTCTTGTTTATCAAAATTTCTAGCAAAGAAGTTCAAATGCTGCAAGGCTAGAATTTAAGGAAAAGGTATTTTATAATTCACTAGTTAGATAAGTGTAATTGTTAGAAGTATTAGGGTGTAGAATAAAAGAAAATGAGTGAGCCTATGGTACTATGCATATCACGGGTTGGTCCATAATACATATCAATATTTCCGTTGTCAAAATTCTAATGGTCGATCCAAACCGTTCAACATGATCCCCATATGAATATATACTTGCAGACCGAACTTTATATTTTTTAGATAGGTAGAAAATCACTTGATCTGAAAATTCTGGATCATCCAAAAACAATGATTTTCTACCTATCCTAAAAAAATAGTAAAATATTCTAAAAAATATAAAATTCAGTCTGCAAATACATATTCATATGAAAATCATTTTGAACGGTTCGGATTGACAGTTAGAATTTTGAAAATAAAAATATTAATCTGCATTACGGACCAAATTGTGATATGCATAGTACCATAGACTCACTCAAAGGAAATTATGATATCCTCATATGTGGGGTATTACTTCTCTTTAATTGTTAAACTCAATGACGTGACTCAAATTAATTGCTAAACGTTTGCTGAAATGGAGATGCTCTCATATGCATGATAGCAGCTCCATTGCTATAACCAAAACATATCCAGTTCCTTCTTAATAGATTTTCACCAATTAATTTTGTTAAACAAAATCGGAGCCACGGTGCTTATTTTGGGTTAAAACAGAAACATAAAATTGAAAAAAAAAAAATACAACTAAGCCATTAATTATTACGACAGTGATTCTTTATTTTTCTCTTTGATAATTCTGAAAAATAAATTCATCTACTTTGGTTGAAATGGAGAGGATCCGATATCATCTTTTTAACAAAGTTAACGGATGTCATCATGAATGACGTCACTAATGACGAAAACAATAAGTGTGTGCTTTCAGTACCAATGCTTCCAGTTCTAAGAATGGATAGACGCGTTCTATATGCTAATTTGATATATAAATTCATGTGGGTCCCACTCAGTCCATCGTTTCTTGTCTAGGATCAGAATCTGCTGTTATTCCTCTTCTCTATGGTTCACACATTAAATGAAATACAAGTGTTTGAGAACTGAATGATATAATTAAACAGGTATGGGCCGGCGTAAAAACATGGTTTGGATGCTCCGATAACTATCGGGTGCGAATAAATCCAGTATATAAGAGAGATGAATTTTGTTTTGTTTTCTCCTTTCAAAATTTATATCTAAGAAAAAAGATTAACCTTGTCATTTGACAAGTAAATAAAATTAAAACAAAAAAAATACTAAATTACTTAAAAATTAATAGTTGATAGTAGTAGAGTAATTAAATGAAGCAATACTAAATACTATATAATTACTTTTAAAAATTATTATCATTAAGATTTTAATTTATTATGAAGTATATATTATTTTTGTGGAGAAAAATTCGAAAGATAATCCTAATTATAATAATAATTGATAAAAAATTAAAAGAAAAAGGCGAATATTTTTCGAAACAAAATCCATGTAATCGTAACTAGAACGATTTGGAGTTTAAATTTATTTTGAGAATTCCCAAAAATGTGTTAGCAAATGAGAAAAAAAAATATTATTTTATAAATATCTTAGATATTTATTAATTGAAGGATTCTATTAGTATTAGATAATTTTTTTTTATAGAAAAGTATATTTATAATTTCGATGGCAGTACAAATGTGCTTAAAATAATGAATGTAATAATAACTTCATATGATAATGACGATTAATTTACCATGATAAAATATTATTATTGTTAATTTAAAACAAATTAATAAGAGAATCATGTATAAACTTCTAAAAAGGCCCAACTCTAAAGCACAGCAAACAGCAACACAGTCTCTGTAACCGCAACGTCACAAAGAACCAGCGCTCCACATTTCGAAGCAAACGGATGCGCACTAACGGATCCCAAATATTTCAGCTGTAGCCTGTGTAGCTCGATCTCCTAAAATCCGATTCGATCTCCTTCCCTCCGTGATCTCTCACTATAAAATCACATTTCTCACCCCCAGCATCATTCTCCACTCCGCTCTCTCTCTCTCTCTCTCTCTCTCTCTCTCTCTCTCTCTCTCTCTTTACCGTTCCTTCCTCTGTCCTCTCTAATCTCTATTTCGCCATCTCTTTCCATGGAAATTAGTACCAACTCTCTACTTTCTCAGTCCTGCACCGACGCAACCAAGCGTCGGGTCTCATACTTCTACGAGCCTGACGTCGGCAACTACTACTACGGGACGGATCATCCCATGAAACCGCACCGGATTCGAATGGCTCACTCTCTGATCGCCAAATACGACCTCCTCAGCCAGATGCGGGTCATCAAGCCCAAACCCGCCGGTTTTAGCGACATGTGTCAATTCCATTCCGATGACTACATGGCCTTCCTCCGTAATGTCACGCCAGAGAACCAATTAACCCGCCCAAGGGAACTTAGCCGTTTCAACATGAACTCCGATTGCCCCGTTTTTGATGGCTTGTTTGAATTTTGCCGGATTAGTGCCGGAGCCTCAATCGGAGCCGCAAGAGGCTTAAACGAAGAATCGGATGATATTGCCATTAATTGGTCTGGGGGATTGCATCATGCGAAAAGGTGTGAAGCGTCGGGTTTTTGTTATGTGAACGACATTGTTCTCGCAATCCTTGAATTATTAAAGAAGCATCAGGTATTGAATCTTTAATTTCTTATTATTATGCGTTTTCCTTCCTTTTAGTTCATTTAGTATTTCAGTAATTTAGGAATTCTAATGGGACAAGTAGTACCGAAACCCTAAGTAAATGATTCTATCGGCGGATTTGGTTGATGGTTTAGGACCTTCTAATCTAATCGAGGAGGCGAAGACGGTTTACTCGTACCTCTTTCTGTTTTCTTTCTCTATTTTTTTCTTTTTTGTTTAATACGGAAAGTAAAATAATGGTCGATGTCAGCACTCAAAAGAATGTCAGGCACTCGTGCAGTTTCTCTAAGGCATGCAGTAAAGAATCATCGTGTGGCGAGTCACCGACAAACAATTTCCCCAGAATGTCTTTGAACTTGCGGTATCATATGTGGTCCCTCTAATGTGGATCTTTGTGGGAAATTACTCCAATTCTTTGATTAAAAAATTATAAAAATTACTTGGTTATCTCTATCCCTCTCCTTCTAAAGTCTGAACCGAGAGCTTTCAAAAACATTAAGAACTAATAAATCTGTGCAAAGTTAGCTCGTTGCAAGATAATTTTATTGTACAAAGTTTTCAATTTCCCCTTTTACTTGGTGTAAGAAAATGTATAAGAAAAAATAATAAAAAGAAATAGGCTGAGTGAAAAAATAGATCTAGTAAGATGTACATTTTTAAATAATAGCTATTTCTCTCTAAAGGGTTAAAAAATTATTGTCAATAATAGTATCTTCTATCTCAGTATCTGTGTGTGTGACATTTAGAAGCCAAGTTTTTTAAAGCATTTCCAACGCTATTCCTTGCACTGTGAAGTATCATCATCTCGATTCCTGCCAAGTTTAGTTTCCTTTCCTTTTTTAATTTTGTACCTTTTTCGGCCAAACTATACTGAATTAGGACTGTTGACTGGATCTGATTTCTCATTTTAGGTTTTATTTTTATCAGTATGTGACAAGTCAGCAGCCTAATATGTTTTAAGCTGCATATGCTTTTATTAGAAATTTAAAGATTAAGGCCTTGGCCAGTACTCCATTATCTGTTTGATCTAATTATTATTTTCATCATCTTTTATCTGGTTTAATGATTATAGGCTTGAAAATTGCTCAGTTTGAAGGCCTTATTGTTCAATGGTAGGCTCATTTGTAGAAGATTTGGAAAACAGTAAAATAATGTATATCATTGGCCCAGACAGCTAATATTTACTCTGATTGACACAGTACCGAAATTTGGTGCCTCAAATTATCCTGTCAAAGAATCTCATCTCCAGACTGGTTTAATACAAAATAATTATTTCCTTCTCCTGATCAGTATAATACTGAAATAGCCTTTTTGGATAGAAAATAGAAAATAATTATACCTGTATTTTAAAGGAAATGAGTTTGCTCTAATACGTGAATTATACAACTACAAATAATTGTGGGTCTTTTATTAACATTGCATCTGAGTGAGGAGCGCATGCTGTGATGTATATAAGAGAATTTAGGGAACTTGAATTAATTTTACTACAATTTTTTTGGTAAATTTACAAAAAAAAAAAAAGACAAATACCAGATTAAAGTTTGAGGTTATTACTTGGTAACCAACCAAAGCAAAGTGTTCGAAGGAACCTTTCTCAATAAGTTTTCGCAGCTGAAAGTTTCGAAAGAATTATATTCCAAACACTATGCATATGAGAGAATCTGAAAGAATTTGAATTGATTTTACTACCATCTTTTGGTAAATTTGAAAAGATTATTATCAGATTAAAGTTTGAGGCTATTCCCTGGTAACATACAAAAGCAGAGCATTTGAAACAACCTGTCTCAAACAAATTTTCCTGACAAGAAGTTTCACCAGGATACAATTGCAAACACTGAATATGATATAATCCAAAGGAATTTTTTGAATTATTTTTTATTACCATTTTTGGTGAATTTACAAAAGCTGGTTATTATCAATATTAAGTTTGAGGCTATTCCTTGGTAACATACCAACGGTGAGCATTCGAAAGAAACCTGCCTCAACAAGTTTTCGCAACCAAAAATTTCGATAGAATACAATTGAAAACTATGTGCATTTCATGGGTGCAAGTGCAAAATGTAAGCTGCACCCCAGATATACTATAATTAAATTGTATTAAATTGTTTCATTTAGGCCTAAATAATCATAACTCATAAATATTACTTAGTTACTGTTTTTATTTCCACCTTAAAAAAGACCTATTTAAAGAACTTCCTCTTTTCTCTATATATACAGCGTGTTTTATACCTAGACATAGACATTCACCATGGAGATGGTGTTGAGGAGGCGTTCTACACCACCAACAGAGTTATGACCGTTTCTTTTCATAAGTTCGGGGACTATTTTCCTGGAACGGGTCATATTGATGATATCGGGTACAGCACTGGAAAGCACTATGCCGTCAACGTGCCATTAAGGGATGGAATCGATGATGAGAGCTACCAGACAATTTTCAAACCAATTATGAGCAAGGTCATGCAGGTGTACCAACCTGGAGCAATTGTACTGCAGTGCGGGGCTGACTCACTGTCTGGGGATCGATTGGGGAGCTTTAACCTCTCTGTCAGGGGTCATGCTGAGTGTGTCCGGTTTATGAGATCGTTCAATGTGCCTATGCTACTTCTTGGTGGAGGTGGGTACACAATTCGAAATGTAGCACGTTGCTGGTGCTATGAGGTAAGATATTCTTGTTAAATACTCTTGGTTGTTAATTTGTATAAGAAATTGCAAGCAATAATTTTCATTCATAAAAATATAAAGCCATCAAAATGTATCATTGTTCTTGTGATCGACTTCGTACGACCCCCAAAGCTTCAAACTACATCAGTCAGCCATGTTATTCTTTAATTAAAATATGGTAAGCTAAAAATTACAGTAAAATTTAAAAAAAGTACATAAATACTATGGTAAAATTCTTATTTATTTATTGAAAAGATAAGTACACACAACCAAAAATTATTTATTTCTTCATAGTGTTGTCTTGCTATTTCTGTTGATTTCCTTTTTTCTAAAAAAAAAACTACGCATATATAGACTGCAGTGGCCCTTGATGTACAAGTAGATGAGAGATTGCCAGAAGACGTTTACTCGGGGTATTATGGTCCTGCATTTTCGCTAATTGCACCGCCGAGTAACATGGAGAATTTGAATACAAATAAGTTTTTAAATGGTTTAAAAGTAAAAATCTTGGAGAACCTTTCAAGGCTCGAGCATGCTCCAAGTGTCCCATTTCATGAAGTGGAAAATGATATGGATGTTGATGAGGTATGGTTGTTTTGTCAATATCCCACCAATTATGGAAGATATCTATTATGTTTGTTTCTTCCATTTTGAAGATCTGAAGTGACCCAAATAGCAAATTGTGGCCTAACCTCTTTTGTTCATTGCTATTTGTAGGAAGACGAACAATATGGGGAACAAGATGATAGTTACGACCGGCATAGTGATGATGACTAGGACTTGTAAAGTAAATTTTCTTTCTCATATTCCAGATTTTATTTGTTTGTTTGTTTTTTTGTCACTGTCATTATTTCGGCCATTTTTGTTACAGGAAGCTGAGTATCTTTATTTAATTATTTTTTAATTATTGCAGCGAAGATGTGTACAACAATGTGGATACTGTGAAAAATCTAACTTAGAGGCCCAAAGTTGCGTTGCTATAGAGATTGGATCGCCAAAACCAAATCAAATTTTGCCAATGGAGATTTATGTATTTAAATATCTTTATTTTTCTTCTTTCTTTTGTTTTATGGGTGTATTTAGATGGTAGAAACTGAAAACTGAGGGACATGATCTTGTGCAGAAAGTTGTCAGTAAAAGGCTCTGAATATTTGGACCCAGACCTGAAACGGCCAACATATGATTTAAGAATATCTTATCTCAGTTGCAAATGAATTACAAATACTATGTGAGCATTATTTGCTAATTTAGTAATCTTAGATTACTAAATTGATAATTTATTTTAACGTGTCACATATATTTTTGTAATTAATTACTTTGCAAGAGATATGAGTATTTCCATTCCTACAGTTGCAATAAATTTCTCTTTGTTAATTCTGAAAATTAATTATTTAATCATGTCAGCAAAATTGATCTGAAGCGTAAGCAAATAATCTGGCTATTTTTATCACAATTGAATTTAGGCCCCATTCATTGATTGCATTCATCTTATTGTTTGTATTGCATTCTGTGGAGCTGAATGGTTATTGGTATATTGTTAAAAGTTAAAACCTCCTAAATTGCTGGCTCTATTCTCTACACTAAAATTATTTCTGGATTTCATCCGGAAACAAAAATATGTACCGTTAGTGTACCGAATGGTGTTGAATTGCTTTTTTTATTTTTTTCGGAAGACCATGTTAAAGTGCTATGATAGTACAAGTCTAGCAGCTACGGATATTCTCCATGCCTCTTAGCAAATAATATTGACAAAGCTGGTTCGTATATATACTTTTCTGTTTTTTCATTTTGTCTCTATTAGTCATGAGCTGCGTGAAGTCAAAATAGTTCTGTCAATATCTTTACCCCTCTCTCTCAGTCTCTCCTGTTGAAGGTCGACAACAACTGTCATAGGGACACTGCTACAATTGATCCGAGTACTTTTTCCCACACATATTGTGGCTACAAATAATTTAAGTGATAAGCCTCCCCTGTTTCCATTGGCTCAAATTGATTACACGTCAGAACAATAAAGCAAAAAAGCACACACTGTATAACTTATTTTTAAAAAATAAATGAAAAATACAACACCAAAGAAACCAAAACCAATGTAGAATTGTAGATGCACATAACACCTCTCATCACAATTACACAATTCTCAACCAAGAATGGAGACAGTGGCAAGGCACCTCTCCCCCATTTCTCATGCTCCTTCTCCCCTTAGAAGATTTAAGACCATGGCCATGGCACCAAAGAAAAAGGTGAACCGGTACGACGAGAGCTGGAAGAAGAAGTGGTACGGCGCCGGCATCTTCTTTGAGTCAGGCGAGGATGTCAACGTTGATGTCATCAAGAAACTCGAGAAGAACAAGGTTTTGAGTGGTGTGGAGAAGGCTGGATTGCTTTCTAAGGTAAGCTTCACCAAAAAAGTTTCTAATTCTATTTTTAAAAGGTACATATATATATACTATTGCAATTAAATCATTTGCCAACAACTGAATGTAATGGTACATTATATGGATGAGGGGTTGCGTAATTGTTCTAATTAATGCGGAAATGTTCTTCTATTATTTTCTTAAATATAGTATATGTGCATAATTACTTACTATTCCATTTAGCAAAAGTAATAGAAAGAAGGTGCAATATTACTGCAATTGAATGAATGTGCCTCAATTGTTTATATTGAAAATAAATTGAATTGATCATCATTTTTTTTTAATCCTTTATTTAAAACAAGGCAGAGGAATTGGGAGTGACGCTGTCATCAGTGGAGAAATTGGGTCTATTTTCAAAAGCCGAGGAGCTGGGTCTCCTCAGTTTGCTCGAGTCTGTTGCAACCGTGTCGCCGTCAGTACTGGCATCCATCTCACTGCCACTTCTTGTTGCTGCCATTGCAACCATTGTCATCGTGCCAGATGACTCGACTGCACTTGTTATTGCACAAAATGTTCTTGCAACAGCATTTGGGTTCGGTGCTGCCGGGTTGTTTGTCGGGTCGGTTGTTCTTGGCGGATTGCAGGAGTCAGAGTAACCAACTAAGAGACAGCTTTTGTTGCTTCTTTCTTCTTGTTGATTCTCTTGTTTTAGGATAATTATAAATAGTGTTTCTTCTTTTATAAGCATAATGGATGAAATTAATATTTGTTTTTCTGTATATGGATTGATGCCTCATGGTTCTGACATGGTATCAACTTCATATATAAAATTTGATTGACAGTTTATGAAGGATTTTCTCTGAAGGTCCCTTGGCCTTGTGAAAACACAGTTCAATTTTTTTTCTCTTTCCCCTACCTATCCTGAGTTTTGGGGCATTTGAGATATATTTGGAAAAGGAAATGAGACTCATGTCCAGAATTATAAAGAAAAAGAAATGCACTTTTAAAATAACTGTTCTTCAATTTTGGAAAAAGATGCTTATAAAAGGATAATTGACCTGGTACACTAATAGACAGCATGCTCTCTGATTTGCTTCCCAACCAGCATAGTTTTCTAGTATGTTCGAAAAATATATATTTGAGAAACATACATTTTTGACAATTTTCAGATATAAAAATTATAAATTAGTAGTAAAAAAGGACATTAAACCGAGTAATTCTTGATGTGTTTGAGATCAGGCACAAATGCCCAATATGTTTCAAAACCATTATAGAAAAAAAAATTCTCAATTTTGCCTCATTAAGGAACCTAACCATAATAAAAAATCTGAACACTAAGTCAGCAACTATAATTTGACCAAGAAACAAAATAATGCACCAGTTTGAATGAGCTAAAAATAAAAAATAAAAATAAAAACTACTACAACCGCAAAACTGAAAAAAGAGAGAAAAGTGTGAAAAATATAGCTCAAAGCTCAATTTGAAGAACCCTAGCTCTTCAGGTAATTAGTTACTGCTACCTCTCTCTCTCTCTCTCTCTCTCTCTAAAAAAAAACATTCTTCTCTTTTTATCCTATAATGCCTCCTTATTAGGAGAGATAAACTCTTGTTGTGCATAATAGTTATTACTCTTTGATATTTTAAAAAGTTTACAGCAGAAGTGTAATTAGTAAACCAAAACCAAGCCAAACTCAGAATTATATATAGGTCAATAATAAATGTATTAATCTATGGAACTATGTTCATGCAATTAATATAATTACTACAGAACAATTAAAATCAACACTTTCATCTAGTAAATCATAACAATCCCTGGCATGAAACTATTTATTAAAATTTATTTACAGTTTTTTCATATATATACAAACTGCTGGAATAATGTCTAGTAAGTTACTAAAAATCTACTGATTAGTTCCCTTTTAAAACAGATGGAGGGGGAAAGGACAAGAAATAATGACCGAATTGCGAACAATTAAAAGACATCATGACTGAACTACGAACAATTCAGAGTGAGTTCTCATCTCGCGCTCTGAGAACAGTTTGTGCTGCAAAGCATGGCATGTGCAAGTAGTGAAGTCGGTCCTTAATTATCTATTAAGTTTTTCGTAATCAGTTATACAAGTTGTGTACTTATTCCATGTCAAATTGAGTCATCTACATATGCTTAGCTCACTTTTCCCTTAAACTGTTGTTTTGTTTTTAGTAGCTTGACTTGTACTTTCCTATAAATTTTGTAGTTAACCCCTATTGCTTTATCCTTTTGGCTTTTTCCATGATAGCCTCTTGTATTTCTATCATCATTAATTATCAAATTCAAATAAAATGGTCGGTTAAGATCTGCTGATTTGACTCAATTTGTAAATTGAAGAAGTAAATGCACAGAAATGAGAGAGATATAGAAGACTGAGACCCCAGGAACTAAAACTGATATGTAAAATTGTCAAGTTCAGAGCCTTTAATTGTTTTCAATTATATATGTCTTCAAACTTCAAATGTAAAATTTAAATAAGCTTATTTATTGACTGATAAAGAATCATGCATGATTCTGATCATTTTTAATTAGTTGCTCTAACAAGAGGAGCTTTAAATTCATCGCGCCTCTCTGGTACCAGTATACTTTTATAGACAGTATAACACGAATGATATCTTATAGGCATCAGCAAAATGGACATCAAAAGGAAATGGTATGCAAGAAATTTCCTCAAAAGGAATATTTTGTGCATGTCAATTGAAAAGAAAATATTTACTATTTAGTTTATAATGAAGTGAAACTGCAAATAGTAGTCATGAAGGAACAGTACAGTTATGCCAAGACCTCTTGAGTTCGGATCCTTTAAAGTAATTCAAGTTTTGAATTTGGATCGGGACCGTCCAATTCGAATATGTGCAAATATTAAAGGGTCATGTGAATTTCCAATTTGAGCTGGATTGGTATGGATTTTGATCGAACAGTTCGGATCCAAATTCAATATTGAATTACTTAATTATAAGATCCAGACCCACACCACATCTGAATTTGGAACCTCTAAGGTAGTTTGGTTCGGATGAGTGTTTATTTCTGTTTCAGTTTGAATAAGTGGGTGTATGAATATTTTAGGATGATTTCAATAATGAGTTTAAAAGTTTAAAACAACAAGTGTTATTTTTAGTCTAGAAAAGTACCCATTTCAATCAAAAAAATGTTCATTTATGTTTAGAGAAGTATGCATCATAAGATGAATTTGAAATTTAACAATTAATTAAGTATTTTGTAAGTTGAAATAGGCAGAATTAGTGTGTAGATATAATCAGATGCAAATTCTAAGATAAGCTAAAAAAAATTCTTGGAAAATACTTAGGATGAGTTTGTTAGAAATTAATAAACTTAATTATTAGTCAACTATAATAATTAATAGTTGGAACTCTCTATAATTGTGATGAATATAATAGTAATAGTTGGAATTCTCTAGAAGTCATGTTGTGGTCTTCTAGGTTGTCTTGAAAGATGAAAAACGTGTATAGGAAATATAGAGAGTTTATGAGAGGATTAAATGTTATTTAGTAATAGTAGAGTGTGTAGAATGTTTATGTGGGTCTATATAATGTGTAAAGAGTTTTTTGAATGTAAGATAGTAAGATAATAGAAGTAATTTTTTTGTTATAGAGTGTTCTCTCTTTCACTACTAAATATATTAAGTTTTACCTCTATATTAAAATCGATCCTATCAGATTTTTGGGGGTTATTTGTTATCTGCATGGAAAGTAAAAACTCGTAGATATATTGAACAAGTTCTCAAAGTAAAAAATCGTAGATATATTGAACAAGTTCGTATCAAACATATACCCCGAAACTTATTTAAACAGTAAAAAATGAAATACCAATAATATTTTTTATTTCAAAAAGACAAACCAAATTAAAGAATATATCTAGAACATCATAAAATTACCTTATACAGCCCGTAATAACATAAATGGCAACACAAGTCACAAATATCCAAAATTATACACATATCTGATATGTGTTTTGTGTACAAATATCCAAAATTATACACATACACTCGCACAAAAAGAGTTCATACATCTCCTTCACCATACATTTTCAAGTCTATATATATTATATCATCAACATATATATATGCATGGTGTTCTTTTAATTCCTTCATCGGTTCTTGTCATTCTCTGTACCAACTATCTGGCGGCCATCTGATTCCTTGTAAACGAAGAATGCATAATAGCCGCCTAATATAGTAGCTACGGCCATGATCCATACAGTTATAGTGATTGCAGGAGGCATGACAGCACCGATCCGATACGAAAACATAATTGTTAGCAATGTCGTCAAAAACCAGACTGTAGCTTTCAACTTGCCTCTTAGAGAAGAATCACGCGGGGTTCGTTCGAACACACAAAGGATGTAGAATAGAAAAACAAGGTCAATTAATGACATAAGAATGTAAGAAACAGACCAAGGATTATCCCGTGATCGATAGATGGCAACACAAGAATTGAATAAGAGAAATACAAGGCTGAGAAAGGGTAACCATGCAAACTTATTACTGGCTGTTTTCACATCAGTAGCTGTTCTCTTGTTTTCCATGATTTACAAGTTGTAAGGAAATGGAGGAGATGAAAAGGATCGATCATGGTTAAGAGACTTGCACGTATAATATAAACAAGTTGCTTGCTATCAAAGCTAGTCGACAGATGTTACCGGGAAGTTTCCTTCAACCGACGTGGAATTTTCTAATATATTTTCTCAGTCAATTAATATTTATTTCTATCATAATGTACTGAGTGGAATATATATATACAATACAATTCGCTTTGTTATATATTCTCTTTGAATAGGTCGGTTATATATTATGATACAGTTCATTGCTTACGCAAACAGGTCAAATATCTTGATATGTCGGCGCCTCTTTTTGAACTGAGAAAATAATAACATTTTTTTTAAGTACGATATATGAGAAAGTCCAAGAAGAACAAACCGTTTGAAATTTCTGAAAGAAAATACCTACCTAATTTTTTTGCGCAATGCCCCTCTCAAGTCTCAACGGAGCTGTTAAGGCCTCCGTAATTTATACAAATTTTTTTCCATCCACTGTGGAGGTGACACGTGTCCTCTCGGTGAAGCCACCCCGACCTCCTGTCCAGTATTTTCTAGCACCGGACATTTCCCGGTGACACTGATTTTTGAACCAAATATCACTTGTAACATCATTTTGACACTTGATAATATTAGGTTGGCACTTGAGTATCACAAGATATATGACGCATTATAACACTCAAGTTGATGATCGTATACACATTTAACAAACCCCGATTTACAACAAATTGCACCCATGAAAATGGTTAACATGTCTCAGAAGATGAGAAGAAAAATGAGATGCCGCCATAGAAGCACTCCAACCCAGGGGAAATCAGAACTCTTGATGTGCAGGAAATCATAATTGCTACACAGCCACAATCGGTGGAACTAAAATTCATTTACCCTACAAATTCACAATATACTAAAAAATAAGCAAAACAAGGTGTTGCAATTTGTACATCCTTACAGTATGCTTGATTGTCTTTGTATGAACAAGATGGCTGACAACTTAAACTGAAAAGTGGATCAGTGCTCCTATCTTCCCCCTCTAACTACATGAATCGTCTGTTGGCAGTACCCATTTCATGGACTAAACACTCATTACACTATATTTACATAATACAAATTTACAGTACCAGTTAATTGCTTTTACCTGGGCCAGTAGTATTTAAGGTCTATTTGGGAAAATACAAGTACTCAGGAGCCTTCGTGGATGATCTGCCCTTTCCAATTAGAACTGCTACCATGCTACGACACTGGTAGCAGTAATTTGGTGTGCTAAACACCACGATCTCATTTTTACCCAGGAGCAGTCCCATATCAGACCAAGCAAATTTGATCAGTTGGTTTACATTTGCAGAAGGCTTAATTTGTTTATACTGAACTAAGGTTGTGCACATACCAAGCATTACAATAACAGAGACCAGACCGTACCGGTTACTTTTGGAACTGCTATACTAGACTAGTTCTGGTTAGGTGGCCATTTTGTGTCTCAACCTCTAGAATTTCAGACGGCACATAGGTTTACTACTGGTATGAACAACTAAGAGACTGGTATATACCAGCAGTCAACAACAGACAAGGCCTAATGTATGACAATGTTAAACTGTCTACTCTGTTGAGAAATTCTCTAAGTGCATGCACTTGGGTAAATATTTGAGTGGTTAATTTGTCTACTCTCATTGTTTCCAGCAAGTATAGTAATCATGTCTCTATACCTTACTGTCAGGGCCACCAGTAGGATCGCTGTTCTACAAATAATATCTATTTATCTACAAAAGGTATTTACATCAAAGGTTAGCAAAACTCACAATTCATGGAAAGCTATTACATAAAATTTATTTCAATTTCTTGGTACATTGCTAATTCATTCTCCTGCATGGCTCAAAGATTATCTTTCAAATATCAATCGAAGGTACCACTTCTCTACTTTATCTCCTTTATTTTTTATTTTCTCTTATTTTAGGTTGCTTATCATTTACTACATTTGAGTTATAGGGTTAATTGAAAAAGGAAAATATTTGAGAGGTTAATTGATCAATAAAGGTATCATTAGCAGTGACCTGGTAAGTGACAGGCATTGCATCAAAGGGGTGGACTTGACAACCTAATCAGACCAAATTCAGGATTTAGAAGAACTAGTATCAGCAAAAGAGACACGCTGAGAGGATAACTTGTAGAATATTGATCATGAATCTGAAAACTCAATTCAAGCTTAAGGGCTAATTTATGAAAAGATAAGTAAATTAGCAATTACAAAATTGAAGAAAAAAGAGATAGCACAAATCTATCCCAAGTATGCCTTTGCCCATTTCACTGCCACCTAAGGTTGACGAATTATCCATCCGTTTGTTACTTTCCAGTCAAAATTGTCCTTTTTTACTAACTTCCGACTAAGAAAAATAATAAACAAACATATAATTTAAGATAATACCTCCATTATACTCGTGAAGAAAAAAGCATCACTGACACGGCTTGATCAAATCATAGAACTGTCCCAAGTATATCTCCACAAAATGTGACGGGGGACTTGATAGGTTGAATATATTCCACTCCTCGATTAAAATCGCCTTAGAACGCCTTCACTTATGAGTCGGGGAGCTTTTACTTCCACACTCTCAGCTGCTCGATCTGACGGTACAGACTCCGGGTCGTTCATCTGAGATGTCATGGCGACGCGATCGGTCGGATGATCGGATCGGTAGGAAAGTTGGGAGGAGTGTTGATGCTTTGTGGAGCGCTCCAATTAGCGCTAGGTTTCGAGCGGCAGGAATAATGGCCAAGAAGAGAAGAGGAATCTTTCGCCTTTCATAGGAGAAAGGATGGACTCCGTATCCGCTACTTTCCCGGAAAAAGGCAGGGGATGTATTTTTTATCTATTTTGGTTCGAATCGTTAGGTTTAGATCCTGATCAAGAGAACCGAGTAGGACAGATACCTATCGGACCTACTTCTAGGTTCAACGAGCATGATGACCCTCCGATCTAATTTAAAATTTGTGCGCACGAAAATTGAAACAGACACGCACGGAGTTTAAAGCATTCCGCACGAATTTTTAAAACAAATCGATGGTGATTAAACTCATTGAACCAAAGTAGGTCCGATGTCTATCGGACCTACTCTCAATTACCTGATCAAACCTAAATTTCTATTTATTTCAGCAGCTTAGTGTTTCCATATTATTAAAAAGCTTTCTTGGCCTTGCACATGTTCTAAACGGAAAGGATATTATCCGATTTTGTCTTGATCCGAATTAAGAAATTACTTAAATTATTGGATTTGTATCTATATCTAAAAAATTATAACGGATAAAGATACGGTAAGAATTTTAACTATCCTTATCCAACTGTTTACATCCCTAAACCACAACAAATGTACTCTACGTTCTTAAATTACTTTATTCAATTACATTACTTACCAATGATTTATTAAACTGCATATACATATATATTCTAATGAACAATATAACACTATAACATGATTAGTGACTAATATTTTGATAATATGATATATATGTTGTAACCAACAAACTTATTATAAAAAATATTAGATCTAATTTATGAATGAAAAATTATATTTTAGATGTTATTCTTTACTTAGAATGTACATTAGTAATTTATTTTTAATTATCTGAATTATATTCATATATGTATTCGTATCCGTATCCGTTTAATATCCGATCCATATTCATATCCGAGACTATCTGTATTTGTATCCGTATCCAAAAAATTATAATAAATAAGAATACAGTTTGACCACTACTCGATCCCTATCCAACCGATTACACCCCTAATGAAGCAATGAGTGTTGGTAAAGAGAGAATTTTGATGGGCATCCCGTTAAATTCTATTCGGTGTCATGCTCAAATTGTCTCGTTTGTTACTAAAAAAAAAAATTTATTTTATAAATTTTAAAATGAGTTTTAATATAAAAACAGTAAAATTGATCATTTTTTTTATTTTTGAAAGTTTAAAGAGAGAAATACAAAATTTTAAAATTTTTAAGGGGTATACATGAAAGTTTAGAGGAAGAATTACGTAATTTTGCAAACCCGTGTACATCATGTATAACCTGTGGGCATGAAATATTATTGGATGCACCAGGTATACTCTGCACCGTCAAACTGACAGGTAGTTGTACTTCGGTAGGTCCTGCAAGTTCAGCTTATGCTCCATTTTGACAGAATTTTTTTCTCTCTTATAAATAAATAATCCAATAATATGCCCTTCAGAGTAGGTCCGATGGGCATCGGACCTACTTTTGTTTGATGGGCTTAATCACCGTTTATTTGCTTTCGGATTTGTGCGGAATTCTGTAACATTCGTGCGAGATTGTTTAAATTTTCGTGCACACAAAAAAATTTTGATCGGACGGTCATCATGCTCGTTGAACCTAAAAGTAGGTCCGATGGGCATCGGACCTACTCCGTTCTCAATAATATGACGGTGTATATGGATATATATGCCGCCACCTCCTCCAGTACCAGACGCTTCTATCTTTATTCACACCGGGACACGTGTCGGCGAAAAGCAAAAGGAAGGGGAAGAGAACATTTTAACAATTTGGCGACCTTTCTAGTACCGTAAAGCAAAAGGGAGAAAAATGGCGGAGAATGAGGCCGACGCAGTTTTCGGAGACGGAGACGGAGACGGATTCAAGCAAAGGATGTCGGATCGGTCGAAGGTTAGTGAGAGAATTTGTGCAGATATTTGTAGTTTCTCAGTAATTTGGTTATAGATTGGACTAATTTTGCAATTTATTTGGTTTTCTTTATATTGGTCGATTAGAGGGTTCAAGCGAAGGAGATATTGTCGAAACAAGCTTTAAAGATCGCTTCTGAGGCAGAGAAGCACGAACAAATGATATTGAAGGTTCTATTTTTTTTGTTTTAATTGTTAATTTATCTTTTTTGTACTATTTCCCATTGGAGTCCTAGTGTGCAAGTGCTTTGTGTGAACTGTTACCGAGATTTGTTCTTTTTCTTCATGTTAAGTTCATTTTGATTCCCGATTGGTTCAGGCTATGCTAGTTTAGTTCCAAGTGATCACGTTAGTCTTGATAAATGTATGTGTTGAAGAAATACTTGGAGATTTCTCCATATTCCTCAGTTGAGGTTATGTTTTAGTGACTTCTTTTACAAAGTGCATGGCTCAAGGGTTGATGAAGAGCTCCTTTTCTTTTCTTTTTCTGAAAAAAAAAATAGTACGGGAGGTTTGTGTGTGTGTTTTTTTTTAGACTTTACTTCTATTTTGAATGATTACTGGATTTTCATTCATTTTGTAATTCTTAATGGTTTAGTACAAAATTTTATATTTTTCAGGTGACTCATTTGTTGGGTGTTATGGGATTTGGTGCATTTTGTTTCGTCCTGGGTGCCAGTATGTGTCATTTTCTCAATCATCTTAATTTTAAAATAAAAAAGAACATTGTTACTACTTCCTAAACTGAAAATCATTTGTTTCATTTTATACTTAGGGCCACAGGATATTCCGTATTGGTATTGCTTCTTCTATGTTATATTTGTACCTCTCAGATGGATATACTATCGTTACAAGAAGTGGCACTATTACTTACTGGTAAGTTATTTCACTTTGTTTTAAATATATGCTCTCCTGCGTAATACATTTACTTGACCAAAGAAAATGAGATTTTTGTTTATATTTGGTTACCTTTTATGTGAATTCTGTTACTGTTTATCACGTATAATTTCGTACCTAGCAACACATTGCATGTTTGTCCTTTTCCTAGTATCAAAGAAAATGACAATTTGTCCTTTTCCTACACATGGCGCCTTTCTTTCTGTCCTAAAATGATTTGTTCTTTAACAAGAGAATAAGGTACTGTTCTTTCGAGTAGTGTTCAGCTAGTAATGAATCAATAATGGACCAAAAATTATGGTATTCAACCGAAAGTGATGGTGTTTTTTTCTATAACATCTCATGCCAATATATATACCATGGATCATGTGTGCATTATCTAACTGGTGTGTTTTTGTTTTGATTTATTTGTTTACTCTGTACAGGACACATAATCTAACTTGTGTGTTTTGGTTTTGATTTATTTGTTTACTCTGTACAGGACACATAATCTAACTTGTGTGTTTTGGTTTTGATTTATTTGTTTACTCTGCACAGGACTTCTGTTATTATGCAAATACAATTTTTCTAGTAACACTTCTCTTCTACCCAAAGAATGAAAAGCTCTTCATGGTGTGCTTCTCCTTTGCTGAGGTAAGAACCTATTTGATTCGCATATCCATTTTCTCTCCTATTAACATTTACAGAGAACTTTTATACATTGGCTTTAAATTTGATCAGGGACCATTAGCATGGGCATTAATTGTTTGGAGATGTAGTCTTGTATTTAGTTCTCTTGACAAGATTGTCAGTGTTCTCATCCATCTTTTGCCTGGTAAACTTAACTTTGCCTATCTTTTATTTCTTTTTCCTTTTCTTTTTCATTTTTTTGTGAATTTCTCCCAGTAGAATTGCGTAGCTCTTTACATGTTTGATGGATCCAAAGTTAGTTACTTCCTTTGGAGTAATATCTCGTAGGATTCGCAAATCGGTCTATACCTAGAAGTAACAATTTATTGTAGTACTGATTATGACAAGTGCAGTATATCCCAGCATGTGGATCCAGTAGAGCCTCGACAGCTTATAGTTTGTGCTACAGTACCACACTACCACTATTGTTGTTGACTTGTATGTCACCTGGTGTGAATTCCCCCTTCTATCCTGATAATCTACACAACTCAATTCACAGGTATTGTATTCTTCACAATCCGGTGGTGGGACCCACTGGCATTTGCAGCCATGCATCCAGAAGGCTCTGCAGCTAGGGTTTCCTGGCCATATGTAGAAGATAAGTCGTACCTATGGACCTGGCTTTTCTTTGTACCGCTTGTTGCATATACACTCTGGCAAATCCTCTACTTCCTAATTGTTAACGTGCTCCGACGTCAGCGGCTGTTGCAGGACCCAGAAGTCATGACTTCTTACCGGTAAGTGATTTTACCAGATTTGATCACAAGTAATTGGAATCAGGATCCAATATTGTAAGTGAAGGATTTTAGTATTGGGGTCCGTAGCAGTTGTGCTGATAGAAAACCTATTTGTTTGATTTCTGTATATTACTTTTTTGGGCCTCTTTTGTGTTTAACATGTGTTTAGGTTTGATTTGAGCTACTTGCCCGGTTACCAATCTTACATTGTAATCCACTAATATGACGGACTTGATACCACTAGATTCCAGCCAGTCGGTACTGGCCTAGTGCAGATTGCCTACTATTGGACTGCTGGTTGCTTGCTGGTTTGAGCCTTTTTCGTCTTTTTTAAGGTTTTATGTGCTTCGTTTGGGTTCTGTAGTCACCTAGTCTTTTCCTATGAAACTGTCGAATCGGAGAGCTTCCGGGTTTTCAGGGGAACAGATTCCCGGCAAATAAAGTTGATATGTATTTAATTTTTTTTCAGAATAATTTATTAATTTATTACTAACCTATTCTCAATCAGGGAACTCTCTAAGAAGGCACAAAAGGCAAACAGCATATGGTGGAGACTAAGCGGGTTATTGGGTGACCAAAACCGTCCTTTAATGTACATTTTGCTTCAGGGTCTCTTCACTGTTGCCACCATGGCGCTTACTGTACCAATCTTCCTCTCGTACTGGTTACACATAGTTTTCCAAATTTTGAAGGTCTCAGCCACAATATGGAATGGTGGGACCTTCACTTTAGAAGTTTTGCCGAAGAAAGCAGTACGAATGGAGAAAAAAAAGCTGGAGATGGAGCCCATAATGCAGGATCCAGTCCCGCAAGCTGACATCAATGAATATGAAGAACAACATAATTCGTAGAAATTGCACCCAGAATTTGAATTTTGGAATTTTAGTAATCTCCATAGATTTTATACATTTGTTATTTGTCAGCTCCTTTTTAGAGTTGTGTTGAACAGCGAGTGCACTTGGGTGCCTCCTTTTGTTTCCATCAATATGACAATGGGGAAAAAAGAACAAAAGAAAAAGAAAAAAAGGAAGCGGAAGCTTTGCTTATGGACAATTTTGTCAATGCATTTCTTTTTCTTTCGTGGAATATATCTGTTTTCCCTGGTTGTAAATATAGTTGTTTATTTGAATTGGTTTGTGCGAATGTTTTTCTGATAAACTTATATAATAGAACGCGATGAGTAAAGTTTTTAATCTAAAATTCTGCTATTTGACTTGGTATTCACCCAAATTGCACTGTTTTATATCTGACACAGACTGGTGGTAATACTATTAAGACTCCATGAAGGGGTTAATGGAAAGCCTGCATTTGTATATATGACGACAACAAATTACATTTAATTATGTGGAAATTCTTTAACATAACAATCACAGATAAATGTGTAGTAATTTGATATCAGTGAACACTGTTCCTACTACAATAAAAGAAAACAAAAAGGCATTATCATACTGTCCCATTGAAAGAAGTATTGGGAGGGATGGAACCACATTCACAAGACTGGTTAATTTTGTATCCAGATGCTTAATTAGTATTTTATTCCAACATAAACGCAAAACCTTATTGTACTTGAAATTTTGTACAAAGTTGTTTAATATTTATAAGCATTTACATATGCACTGTACATACAAATATGAAGTAATATATGCTATAGTTAAACTAGCAAATTATCTCAACTACAACAATCCTTTGTCAATACGAATGCAAATTTAAATTGCAACTACAAAGAAAATTCAAGACCATTTCAGCTTAAATTTGGCGTCTCCTAAACTTTTACATAAATTAAACTCAATGAAAACCATAATGGAGATGATTCCAAATTAATTACTATTCTAATTCACTTCTCCTCCGAGGATTTAAATGCCTCCACTTTTTGTACCTCTATTATGTCTCAAAATTGTAATAACTATAATTAAAATTTCAAATTAAAAGAAAATCGTTAGGTGTGATCTATATTTTATATTCTTTATATACATGTAAAAATGTGATACGTTAACATTGTTTTAATTATTATCAAGAGCTTATAAAAATACACTGATGTAGATAATTTTCTTTTAAAATTGATTTTTTAAATTAATTGATTCATTTAAAAACAAAATTGATTTTTCTTCTAAAGGACGTCGAAAATTAATTATAAATACAAAAATGAAGGCATTTGAACCGCCCTCTTCGTCTATACATGTCAAGTTATTAATCCATTAAATATTCCTCAAAAGTCAAAACTAAAAGACGTCTACATTCTTTTCTTCTTCTTTTTCCTTGAGATAAAAGTCTCAGTTCTTCTTAATTAGTAATTACATATATGAAAATTAATTGAGCTGTTAAAAATTATTTAACTAACAAACCAAGTGGGGGCTGGAGGCTCTGGAGGCGTTCAAACGGTATTAAGAGGGTGTTTTGTCAAATTACTCGAACCTCTGGGCTCTGGAGGCGTCGATAGAAAGAAAGCGAGACAATACGAAAACACAAGGAGATCAGATGGCGGAGGCATCAGGTGTAGTTACAGTAGAGAAGGTGAGAGGGAGATCAACCATCACTCGCTGTTTTTTCAGATACCCCCTCAAGCTTATCCTCCCCAAAAAGGTAGAACCTCTTTTTCTCGAATTTCACCCTAGAAGTTCCGAAAATGTCACGAGTATGTTATTTTGTGTGTGTTTTTTTAATAGCGCCTGACTTTTGCGATTGTAATGTAGGTGGGCTCCTCTCAGGTTGATGCAGTTTGGATCTATGCTCTCTCCTATGGTGGTGGCATCGTTTCGGTTAGATCATTGAAAATTAAATCATATAATTTTTCGATTACAAAATGGGGATCATTTTGTCTTTTTTGTTTGAAAGAAAGTTGAATTCCTTGTTGAAAACTGAAAAGTAATGTAAAATGAGCAGTAGATAAGCATTGTTGTCAAACTAATACCAGTGCCATCACAAAAATTCTCTCATTTGGAATTGTGAATTGAAAAGCCATATCAGTTATCATTGAAAGCCTGAATTTTGTTTCTAATTGAATGTAGAACATTTTAGAAGGATTAATTAGTCTAGCAATGATCATGTTAATTAATTTTGTCAGACTTGAATAGTCCCAAATTGATCAACAAGTAAATATTCTTACATAAGATGCGGAGTTTTTTCGAGTTCACCATACTCATGTTCAATCCACGTCATGAACTTTCTTTTTATTATTGGTATTGGTCGAGTAAAAGATATTTTTTTACAGCCACACTGCAAATTAAAGGGTTTAAGGTCTGAGTCAAACAAAAGAGTTGAATGAAGTTTTATCAAAGTTGCACAAATTCACACATTTTGCACTTGTTCTACTGTTTGTTTAATTATTTGAAACTAAAGTAAGTTGGTCGCAAAAACTAAGGATATGCCTTTTCTTATCAAAAGATGAAAGGATTTTGAATTAAATTGCAGGGTGATAAAATATCTTGTAAGATATCTATAGGGGATCAATGTACTGCTTCTGTTACTACCCAGGCTTCAACGAAGGTTGCATCACACTTTTATTGTATTTTGTCTGTTTGTTTATTAATTCGTACATACTCGGAAAATGCAGTCAGAGCCTTAGAAGACAAAAATGGCTGTATAGTAATGAAACTAATTTACTAAAGATAGAATGTTAAGTTTTATTCTTTGGAGCTGTGGTTTTTTCAGTATTTCTGCAGATCTAAGTCCTAGTATTTTTCTAACACAATGAACAATTAGCAGGTATACAAGTCTGTTGGCTCAAAGTTCTCAGAGCAAGTACTGGAGGTAATTGGACTTTTATGCCTTTTTTAAAGTTTTTGAAAAATTTAGAGTCAGGTACTTCACTTCACTTCACTTCTTAAAAGTCCAACTAACTCGGATCACAAATTGCCTTTCCTTTAGCAAATGATATTTTTGTACCAATGGACCCTACCGATACGTAGATCGTGTGAGCAATCGATAATAATGACAGAGTTCTGAAGGTTACTTTTGAATGTTGGTCTTTCTTAAAAGTAAAAGAAAGAAAGTTGGTTGTTAGTTGTAACATGCAAACATTATAATTGTTGGGTGTTTTTTGCACTTATAATAAAAGTGATGGTTAAGTCTTAAAAAATACGCATGTTATAGCAAGTTTTTGTGTGTTCAGTAGGCCAGAATTGGAGAAGAAGCATTTCTGGCACTGATTCCAGATCCTGTCACCTGTTTCTCGACTGCCAGGTATGATCAGAAGCAAAATTTTAGAATTGTTTCTAGTTCCAATTTGGTTGTTGTTGATTGGATCACAAGTGGACGGTACCAGAGTGGGGAGCGGTGGGACTTCACTTCATACAAAAGTACAAATTGTGTTTACTTAGACAATGATCGGCCTATCTTCATTGATTCGGTAATGCTCCTATCTATTCTTTTTTTGTACCCTTTTTTTTAGTTGAGGCCTAATCGGAACTGAATTTTTCACTAGAACAACTCACAACTGGGCTATTGTATCTAAAACACATTAGTAGCTTTTTAGTAATGTTTAGGGACTAAATTAACCTTGAACAGATAGTCATGTTCTTATAATCATTTTGCCAACAAAAATTGGAGTTATTGTATACAGTAGTGGGATGAACTGATTTGTTGCAATAGTGTTATCAAAAATAATTGATGCCTTTTGAGCATTACTTTATTTTACACCATTTTGTGATAAAAAATTCCTTATATTGAATTAATTAAGTGAGATAAAATACATGTAAAATAGGTTTTGTTGGAACAAAGTTTGATCTGTAGCATTGCTGAGCGCATGCATGATTATCAAGTAATTGCCATGATACTTATTTTGGGGTGAGTTACCTTTCACATAAGTTTTTGTATCTTTTTATTTTATACATTTTGTTCAATCAAAGTCCATCTTTTATTGTATTTATCTGCTGTATGAAATAGTAGATAGAAATTATTTCTTGCTAATGTTCTCAAGGAGATGATAGTTAACCTTGATTAGTCCAATTTAATCTCATATTACCCTCAACATTAAAAGAAGTAAAAACCATGGTCAAACTGGTGAAAATTACCATCTTGGACCTAAGCTAATCTTGCTACAGAGTGATCAATTGGCTTTCAATTTCATGGCTATAGTGAAAATCTCTGTTATAATTTTTGTTTCCTGATACAAAATGTAATATGCAACTACTTTTTTTGTTTCGTAGTGTACCTAAGTAGTCCAAAACTTGTATAAACCTAGATGGTACATGTTGGCACTGAAAGTAAGGATTGGTAAAAACTTAATTTCTTATTGCATGCTTTGTAGGCCAAAGCTGAAGCACATACAAAATCAAATAAAGGAAGAAGTAAAGAAAATGATGTCTGCACAGCTACGCCCCCCTACTACTTCTTTTGGTCGATATGCAAATTTGAAAACTCAGCAAGACCGTACTGTACCAGATCTTATAGCTTCATGCAGTACATTTGGCCCCCAGGTATCAATCTTATTGAAATAATTATTTAGCCATGTGGGTGCTGGATAATTTTTGTTTTCTAAGGCTTTCTTGCATTCTAGAAGGATAGCACAGTATGTCAATCCATCATTTACTGTATTGCAAAAGAAGTGAAAATCAAGTTAAGATCATACAGACATTTAGGTCCCCTGCTCTTACGATCAATTTTTTGGAGTTACGATAAAAAAAAAATTATATACAATTTCAGTGATCTTCATGATAAGAAAAACATATAAGGTTTTGGTCTATAAACCTTTCAGTAGCCCTTAAACTCTCATTTGTACCTAAATAATCCTGAAGTTCAAGTTGGTCCTTGAACTTTCAAGAAAGAACTAAGATAGGCCTTGAAATTCTCTCAAAAAAATTTAGAACAACACCTGAATTTTTCTGTATAAACAATTATCAACTTTGGGTGGGTGTTATTTTCAAATAACCAGAAAAATAATGTCAGTTGCAAAGCTGATAAATGTCTGATGTTCTTGCCCCATCTATAAATTTGCTGTTGCAATTGCTAGCTTTGTCTCAGCTTCATTTTGTGTGGTTCAATTTACAGTTTCACGATTAAAATAACAAGTTTAGATTAACCAAACCCACCTCATGAGCATTTTTTTATGTTAAACAAGCTTCTATCATATCTTAGAGGCAGCTAGGTAAATTAGGCACTCTTTGTATATTTTTTGTAGGGAATTGGTTTAGTGACCCGTGTCGCGGCAACAAACACGGAGGCTGTGTATGCATTCTTGCGAACCCATCTTTCTTCCTTGGAGATATTTCTGGGTGCTCCACCATACTGCCAATCTGGATTGTAAACATATGAAACATGTTATTTGTTGTATGTGCGACCAAGAATTTTGTGAAGCAGTGCTCAGACTAAGAAACAATGTACTTGATTAGTTGTTTCCCTTGTGATTTTTATGTGCTTTGTAACTATAATCTTGAACTTACTATGACAATATCTGATATCAAAATAACTTCATTCTTTCCCTGTGATTTTGTGCTATTTTCTAAATGTGGCAAAACGCAAGTAGCAAGGCTTTGCATTGCTGGCATCAAATTCAGTAAAAGGAGTAACAATTGATTCTGTCGATGCATGTTTTTAACTTCTTTTGATTGGTCTACCGATTTATTACATGTTTCTGTCCAATGTAATTTTACATACGATTATCTGAAGCTGGTTGCGACAAGTGCTTTTATGGTAATCTGATCAATAATTTGGGTTCGTTCTTTGGTACCTGATGATTTTTTATCTTTTACTTATTACTTCCTAGACAAATAAAGGTATAATACTAATAAAGCCTTAACGTTCCTTAACATTTTATGCATTTCATCATTTTATAGATTAGAAAAAAATGTTAGTATTGCTTTTGTATAAAGCAGGTTGAAGAACTGACGAGACATTTGTTATGGTGGCTTTGCACTGAATTCAAAACGAAGCTTCATGTTAACACAGAGAAGAAGGTTAAATTGTGAATCCAACATCCTTTCTGGTAATTAAAAAAGCAATCTAAAACTTTCATTTGAATTTTGTCTTAATTTTAAGATAAAAGGAAATTGATGAACCTAGGACAAGTGATGCTGTTTGTTTCTTCAGGAAGGTAAATGGTTTGCATGATTTTCTGTGCTTTGCTAGGATTTTTTTTTTTTTTGGATTTAATCAAAAGTTGGTATTTGTCCATTCATTGTACTGCCTAGATATTATATTACACATTGTATATAACTTCTGATTAAATCCAAGAAAACAAATATCATAGCAACAGCTTCTGTTACATGAATTAATTTTGAAGTAATTGATATTGTTGATTAAATGCTTGATAATAGTGCTGAGAGGCAGGATCAATAGGTGCATGATGGTTATGCACACCCTCATATGTTGTTATGATGTAGCACAAGTCATCGCGGGCCCTCTCGACTCTCTTCTTCACTCCACATCCTGCACTCGAGCAGCGGTAATAGTTCCTGTGTCCCTCAAAACCAAGGAATTACAATTATGATGTTGTTGCTTGAATATACCTTGTAACTGTACTGGGAAAATATCTGATGAATATAGTCAATTATTTTGTTTCTAATCAAGTTGACTTTTAGGAGAAAACAAATGGAAAAAAAAGGGTGCCTTTGAATATAAATGGAGCAGTAAAACAAACAGTGCCCCTAGTTGACAACGACTCCTATAGGTTGATTAATTAGGAAAATGAAAACAGTGAAATTTTTATTTTTATTTTCACCTTTGAAATTTGTGAACTAATTAGGAAAAGGATCTGTGGGGCATTAAAGTAGCCATGCAACTCTAAAGAGTTGGCTTGGCGTGTGAATTTTCGTGATTGAATATCAGTTAATTAACTTTGTTTTTCAACATGCAGCTTGCAGTACAAAGTGCTACTGTACATGTACATTCTGTTGCCTGAGTTTATATATACTTCTGATATTTATGGAGGCATTTCAGTGTTGTTCTGGTAATTTTTTTCCACAAATGTTCTCTGCTTTCTTATTATAGTTTATTCCAGCTGCTATTGATTTCGCATCAAGAGTACATACAATCTGACAATGCCTAGTGATTTATTTTACATGAAATAGTCATTACCTTGGATTAGGATTAGTCTTCACCATCTTCTTCCCATATTTTCTCCATCGGTATCCATCATCTAAAACTTGTACATCTGACTTTGTCCTGAATGCAATCCTGTCACTCATGCATCTCATGCATGTTTTCTTTGAGCTCAGATTCCTGCAATTCCACCTTCAGTAACTCAACAAGCGAGTAACTCATCTCAGTAATAAAAAAATCTGAAGTAAAATTGGACTTACATTGTATGACATTTTGTCAATGGACTTGCAGCAGTAGCACTCACTTGATAACTGCTCTCTGGCATGAGAAAAGGACTCTGAGGCAAGGGGTTGTATTTTTGTAGTAAATCCAGTTCTACAAACCCAGCGGTACCGGTACCGGTACCATCAGCTGAGGTGCCATCACAATTTGGAGATAAAAAAGTAGTAGGAAGACATCACTTATCCAAGAAAACTCAACTTATATAAACATAAAAAACACCAATTTAACAATTGTTTATTTCAGGTTTATTCAAATTATGGAGTATGTTAATATTATATTATTATAACACCGGCATATAGAGAGAGAATGCCTTTGGAAGAAGAGGACAAGGTTTGAAGGAACATTTACCAGAGACATGTTTGATAGTTTGGTATTTCAAATAAAAGCATGGTACCATCAGGCAAGGATTGTAAGTTCAACATTTAATTTCCAAGTTCCAATATTGCTCTTATTAAATCATTTTCCCGTCTCCATTAAGCATAATTAAACAATAAATTTACTTGCTACACTAGTAGGGGTGAAAACGGAGCGAATACGGAGCGGATAGTGGTAAAACCATATCCATATCATTTATAATTGTCCGAATACAGATACGGATCGGATATCAGTCTAATACAGATACGGATATGGATTGGATCGGATATTTATTAAAATAATATTAAAAATACTAAAGTTCATAATATTTATCTAATTTTAATGGTGAATAACAATATTTTTTCATAATATATATTAAAATATATGATATATATCTACTATTGGGATAGTATCCATATCCACATGGATATTCGGATATCGGATATTCACATCTAATTTTTCGAATACGGATTGAATACGGATCATATATTATCCATACCGTTTTCACCTCTAATTCTGTTGAATATTTAAACGAGTTACTTCATAGTTGTGTTCTAAAAAAATAATAATAATGATGAATTATTTTGAAGGAGATTCTAAATACTTGTATGTAGAATACAAAATACACTTCAAAATAGTATCTTACGATCCGGATAACGCAATTTTAATATTTATTTATTTTGATGCTATCCTAATTTTATTTGATTTTTCCCAACAAAATGTACACTTCATATTTTAGTTTAAAAAATTGTTAAAAAAATATCACGTCTTTCAAGGTTTAATCTATCGAATGCAGATTTATTTGTCGAACCATCAAAAATTCAAAATGCAAACTAAGTATTACATAATACACATTTATGAGCAAATTTAGTGTGTGATGTGCTCACCAAGAGGCTTTGATGAGCACAACTCTAAAAATATATTTGATCGGCTTCAAACGACGAATTCAAACCGTTAAAATCCATCTACTTCATGAGTGATGCATGTACATGAAATATTTTGAAAGTTTGGAATTCAATTAATACAAGGTCAAGCGGTCAAAAAAATAAATCTTGTATAATTTATTTTATAATTTGTTTTATGTATTCATTTTTCATCATTTTTTAACCGCTTGATCTCGTACGAAATGAATGAATTATATTCGAACTCAAATATGGAGCATTATGGTACAGGATTTGATAACAACTCTACAACGTGGTGAAACCAATTGAGTTTTCTAATTCTTAAAAAATAAAATAAAGAAACAATCCAATGCAGTACATACAGAAAATGATAAATAATTGTTCTAAAATTTGGTATAAATCCTTGTAATTGAAATTTGGTATAAAATTTGATTTTAATTGAAACCTGATGTAATTCTTTGATTAGGTCGCAAAATGGGATAACCTTGCTTCCCGTGATATTGCACAGAAGAATCAAGCAGTTAAAAAACAAAAGCTTGACGGAGGGAGGAGTAGATAGGTTAATATATTCTCTTGTAATATGTCATTTTCTTGTTCTCTTGTTGTCCTGTGTGTAAAGTTCGGAACTGCAAAGGTGCAATATGATTGTTATACCAATCATAAATTCATTACAAATGTTTAACACTTTAATTATAGTATGTGCTCCTTCATAGTTGCAAATATTTGTCATGATAATATAAAATGTTGGAAGTGATACCATAAAAAGTATCAACACTACCTGATTTTCACCTTGTACATGTATTGTATGTGTAGAGGCAAAGGGAGTCGGGTGTAGTTTTGAAAGTAAATTGAGAATACGTGTTTTGTTATGGTATGTGTGATATTTTCTTGGCTTATAGAAGTATGGTTCTACAGTGGTACTACGTGTTTTGCGGAGTTATGCTTGGTAATTTCATATTTTTGAAGGAATGCATGTGAAATTTTTTCCTAAAAAGTAGCTTTTTGATTTATTGTTCGTTTATGCTAATTTTAGGATAGAAAAAGATCATAAATGGCATGAAGGGGCATGCTAGAAAGCTTGCTCTAGATCAATATGGGAGCCTTGTAAGTACTGTTGCAATTCGTGATGTTTGCAAACTTTCTTTTAAAGAGCTTACTAGTTGGGTATTATAATTCATTTTGTTATGTTAACATCTGGTTTAAGAGGGTCTCAGTTATGTACCAGTCATAAAAGGTTCACCTCCTTCGTTACTCTTTTTTTTTTGTAAATATTTTGTTTTTCAATATTTTTTGTACTAAATTTTATGCTTGTTCTTTGCACCTTTTTTTTTTCTTTCTAACCAGGACTGCATTGATGCATGGTCATAGGGAAACACTTGAGCCTGTACTACATATTTTTTTATTTTTTTTCTTCTTTGGTGCTTCCTAGACACTCAATGAAACAATTTATTTGATTGAATGGGGAGAACGTAATTTCAATAGATTTGGAGGCACTCAACAAGTATGGCTTTATTTGATCATTGGTACTTAAAAATACAAAATCATAACATCATCAAATTATTATCAGAGATCACGGTTCAAAGTAATTAAAAATATAGAATCATATAATTCTCTATTAGCATGTCTCTCAATTTTTGAATAATTAATATTTTCATTGATATGTTTTTCCTCTTATAATATGTCCCCGTTGCAACGCACGGGCACGATACTAGTACGAAATGAATGAATTATATTTGAACTCAAACGATGAGAATTATATTCGAACTCAACGATGAGATACCTCAGGTGATATGAATTCGGGAGAGATTCATGTCAGATTAAAACGGACGACTCAGATCTACTTTAAGATTGATTGTTTGTGTACAGAAATAACAAAGGGTAAATTTTGCTAGAGGTCATTAAACTTTATCCTTTGTCACGAAATGATTACTCAAGTTTGATTTCTCTCTATAGCCACTAAAATCTTAATTTGTTCTAATCAAGTCACCCTGTTACTTTTCCATCCAAAATATTAACGCAATATTCTCATTCCGTCCAAAATATAACGGAATATGCTCATTCCATCCAAAATTTTAACGAAATGTGCTCATTCCGTCCAAAATACTAACGGAAAAGTTATATTGAGTTAATATTTTGGATGAAAAAGTTATATGGTGATTTGATTGGAACAAGTTAAAAATTTAATAGCTATAAAAAGACAAATTAAACTTGAGTGACCAATTCGTAACAAAGGACAAAGTTTAGTAACCTCCAACCAAATTTACCCAATAAAAAATCTAATAAAATAAGTACAGAAATATATTGTTTTGGTGTTAGTTTATGACATCCTGCATGATGATGAGTACATAGCATAGTACATCACTTTGAATTGGAATCAAATCTGCTGCTATTCTCTTTTCGTGAACAGTAACTCTGCTATTTCTCTTTTTCCGAATCTAACCGTTCAATTTTTTTCGAGAACGAATCTCGAAGTGCACGCATCTCGAAACTGTTCAATGGCTGAATTCAGAAAAAAAAAAATTAGCAGGGTTACTTATCATGTACAAGAATAGCAGCAGATTTAGGCTGTGATCGGAAACAAAATAAGTAAGAAAAGAATAGAAAAGAATAGAATGAATATGATTTCAAATTGAAATTTTAAGATCGGCTAAACTATTTTTTAAGAACGAATTCATTCTCAGTAATCTTATAGTTACCCTTAAATTTCTTTCAATTTACAAATAATGCCATTAACATCTAGCTTTTAGGGTTTAAGTTGGTAAGAAAAAGAAAACCAATTTTTTTTTTTTGACAGTAGATAGGAAGAAGAACGGAGGAGAAGAAGTAGAAACATACTTTGTCGGAGCAAATAAGAAAGTGACTCGCCCTCTGATCGGAAATTCTCACCGCTTCACGCGGAGGAGAAAGAAGGTTTTTGCGTCACTTCACGCGGTTCCGTACATTTCTCGCCAAATACCTTAGTTTTGGCGTGGATTTCCCGACGGGATTTCGAAGGAGAAAAGTCGCGCGAATTCCTCTCGTTTCCTTCGTCGCCTCCGCTTCCGATCAGATACGCGACACGAATTCCGATTCTATTTCTTATTTACGCAACTTCAGTCCTTTCCGATCAGAGGGTTAGATCCTTTGAATTTGAATTCTCCTTTCAATAATTACCACGTGTAAAGACTTCATTGCAGACATCATAGAACATATATGGACTAATAAATGGGTTTCGTTGCATCAATTCTATGTGCTTCATTTGAGGCTGAAAACAAGAATTTATTAAATTTAATGGGCTTTCAGGCCACAATTTTGAGCCCATTCCGAATAATATTTTGGCGTCTTCTCTTTTCCAAAAAAAAAAAAAAGGAACTTTGTAATTTTTTTACAAAAGTCTATCAACAAAAATTCTTTCAGCTTACATCTTTGAAAGCCCCAAAAATATTCATTATGGCATGTAGGTAAAATTTAATATGATACTATAATATTGCATCTCGGTTCTAGAGGAGAATATATAGATTCCACTTGAATTATTTTCTTAATAACAAGATGCAAAATGGGTTTTCTCTTGCCCTAAAATTTTGCAACTTGAATCCAGTGTCAAAATTGAAAAATGACAGGTTAAGTCAATTTTTTTTCGGATCTATTTAGAATGTAGGACTCACTTTAAAATTCGTACTAATCTTAAATTAAATAGTTCGGATTTAACCTGACAGATCAGATAATCCAAACTCACGATGAAATCAGGGGCGATCTGATGCTCGGTCGGTGTCATTTGATCTACATTAAAATTTATATAGAAAATTTAAAATTTGTACGATCAAATACACATAAATTTTGATGTGAATCAAAAATCAAACTGAATTTGATCCAATACTCATACTCCAATAAAGTAATAGGTCATTTTTTTTTTAATTATTTTTCCGAAGTAGAATAACCTCTTTATGTTTCAACCGGATATATGATGCAGCCCTCACTAATATCAAATAACAATTTCCATTAAATAAAATGCTGATTAGACTTTGTTGGTGGTGGGTGGTTTGAGTCAAAACCTAATAAAATTCTATAATATAACAAGCTAACTTCAACTAATGATTGACAAACCAACGGATTTATATTTAAAAGAAAACAAAGTCAGATTGCCTCGTTGGTCTTAACCAAAGGCGAATCTAGGTTATATAAATGGATGAATTTGACCTTCATTCATTTTCAAATTTTTTATATTTATATCTTATTTGTAATAAAGTTCAAGATAAAATATTATATATAGTGTGAAATTGATAAATAATAGAAAAATTTTATATACTTGACTCTCATTCACGTTTGATCTCCATAGTCTTAAAGTTTGATTATGCCCCTGATCTTAACACATTGATTCTCTAAATTTCCGCACAGAAACTGGGGTACGTGTTTCTAAGTTCATCAAGTCTCTTTGTGACTCAACTCTAAAACTTATTGAATTGGTTTCAAACAACAAATTCAAACTTATGAAATTCTTCTACCTTACATGTAAAAATTTTAAAATTTTAAATTAATTTTGTATAGAGTCAAGTGATAGCTAATTCTTCTAATAAAAAATATTGGCATACTGACATGCCGTGTTGTACAATCAGACTCGATTTAATTTGGGTTTGGATCTGGTTGGGAACTACTTGGGATTGAATGTGGCCTGATTTAATGTAACTCATTTCTTAATGAGCGAGTTGGGGTATTCTCATGTTCGATTCATTAAGTTAACGAGCGAATTAATAATAAACGAGTTATTAGCGAGTTGATAATGAACAAGTTGTTAACTAATTTTTAACGAGCAAGTTACGAACTAGTCACGAATTATGAGTGATTTTTCTCACCTCTAGTTGTGGAATCACACAAACGGCTCAGATTAAAGGACTACCTTGAATTTTGACTCACACGAACGGCTCAGATTATTGTAATTAAATTATGTGTGTTTATCTTATTATTGTACAAGTACGAAATTGTTAAGATTTGTGACGCTAGAAAATTATTCTTGACAGGATATGATGTATCACTGGCATCTTTTAAACTTATTTAAAATTTAATCCTTGATTATCGTAATTAAATTCTCTAATTTAAAATTCAACAATTTCCCCACATGGGAATATGGGATACGGTCTGCCAGTTGAGAACAGTTTGGATCCGATGCCCATTGGACTAAAATTTGGGTTCGATGAGTTTCAGGACCGTCCGATTCACTTTAGGATTCGTGCGCACGAATTTTAAAGTATATACAAAAGTTGCGGGTGCGACTTAAAACAGATTGGACGGTCATCGAACTCTTTGAGTCCGATGGGCATCGCACCCAAATTGGTTCCCTGCCAATTTGTCGGTCAATGTATCAAGCGGTCGGTCATCAATCTCAGCCGTCCAAGTTTGAACGAACGGATGCTTCCACTTCAATTAATGCCAAGTTGTACGAATTGGACCACGGAAGGGCATTTTCGTCCACGAAAGGTTATTTCGGGACTCTCCCGTTCGACGAGACAAGACAATTCAACACAGCCAACGAAGATTTTCAAAACCCGATGCGAGACGAGCGCAACCGTCTTTAAATTTAATGCGTCGCCCCTGTTTCTTTTTAGTAGTTTGATATTTTACATCATTCCTTTTAGTTTAAAATATGTAGCGGGTTGATTATGACTTCAATTTCAGTTCACTATAGCATTGTGTATACATAGTAAGCAACAATAATGAGTGAAACAAACTTTCGACCTAGCCGGCTAGACGGGGTAAGGATTTTAACAGGGTAGTTTTAGCTTCATGCAGATCACATACCCCAGAATAAAAACAGCGTAGCAAATAGTTCGTGCGCTGTAGAAGCAAAAAAAGCTCTGTTAAAATCTATAATAAAGAAAGAGAGAGAAAGAGAAGACTTGGGCTGTTTCCTGTCTCCGACTTTTTCTTATCATTTTGCGTCTCCATATTTGGAAGAAGCAATTTCATATTATATTTGCGTGTTAAGCTAAAGCCATGCTTTCTATGCTATCTAGCAGTCTTAAAAAGCAGGGCTCTTATTTCATATTAAATTACTAAACACTTTTCATTCCGGAATTGCAACTTTAATGTTCGAACATAAATTTATAAAATTCTACCTAAAAATAGTATTTTGGGTATAATTCGATGATAAATTCAAAATGATGTCGATAATCAAAGAATAATTCGATATAATACGAGAAATATGAAAAACACGATACTGAACGTATATGGTATGGGACACCCGTAATGCGAAAAAAATGGACAAAACAAGATATCAAAGAATTCAAATATTTTTTTCATTCAAACGAACTGCGAAACATACCGAGACTAAAACAATACTACGAAAGACCTTATACGAAGCAATAAAAATTAATTATTAAAAGGGTTTCGAGTTTTATACTTACTTTATCATTTCATATGTTTATTTTTCTAATTGTAAAAACTTTTATAAAATAAATAAGATATCATGTCCATATTTAATGGAAATAATCAAATTAAACTTGGAATAAGATATCATCTCCAAAAACCGTACTATGAAGAATTGAAAACTAGTAAGAAATAATGGATTTATTGAACCTTTCTTTTTGTCAAAAAGTCCTTTATAAAAAAATATGTTGCGTTTTAGATAAAAAAAAATATCACAAGTAGACTTAATTAATTTTCTATTTTCTTATAAGAAGTACGGCAATGGTTAGTTTGTTGATCTCGAGAGGAAAATTTTCTAAAAAAAATAAATAAAATTGAAAATTAAAAAGTAAATTCACAGGTATGTTATCGAGATATAGACAACCTAACAATTATATTTCATATAATTTAAGTATGAGTGAGTCTATGGTACTATGCATAGCACAGATTAGTCTGTACTACGGAGTCATATTTTCATTTTGAAAATTCTAATGGCCGATCCGAACCATTGAATGTGATATCCACATGAATATATACTTGCAGACTAAATTTTATATTTTTCAAATTTTTTTACTATATTTTAAGATAGGTAGAAAATCACTTGATATGAAAATTCTCAACCATCCTAAAACAGTGATTTTCTACCTATTTAAAAAAATAGTAAAAAATTCTAAAAATAAAAAATTTAATCCACAAGTATATTCTCATATGGAAATCATGTTGAACGATTCGGATCGACCGTTAGGATTTTGAAAACGAAATATTAATCCGTAGTACGGACCAATCCGTGCTATGCATAGTACCATAGACTCACTCTTTAAGTATTATTCGTTGGATGCATCAAAGATTATCAATTTCGAACTTCTAAATTTTAAAACACTCAAGAAATGTACAACAAATATTATCATTTTTACAGACGTAATATGCCAATAATGTAAATCATGTTTGTATTGTTGAATTTGAAATTTAAAAAACTATTTTTAAGGGTCGTTAAAATTGTCAAAATAAAGTACTTGTCAAGTGATCTATCTTTGTATACAATTTTAAAGATTGTCATTCATATCTTTTGAATAATAAAAATCAATAACATTACATGTATATTGATCTTTACATGTATTCAAATGTAATAACATCCCATAAAATAATTGGATTTTGTTCAAATGGTTGTGGACAAAATATCATCCAAAGCCAGACCTTACCGTTTGATTTGTTCTAAAATTTTCACTACCTTCTAACAAAAATTATTTCTTCGCTTCCTACGTAAATTTGCTGTAAATATTTTCATCACACGAGAGGAGAGCCCGTATCCTCCCTGATACCTCGCATATTTAGTCTATTTTAGGCCTATTTTAGTACCAGATTCGTGCCCTAATTCACCAGAATCATGTGCATTTCATCGATATATCTTTAGAATTTGGTACTGCTGAGTATTTGTTTGTTTTCTGCAGGCTTGGAGCAAAACACACGAAGAAACGGCGATTTGGGATGATCTGGTACGGCCCTTACCAGGTTTGGTACGGGTCTCACCGGACTTAGCCGATTTCAGCTCATCACGCCTGGTACGGCCAGGCCGTACCACTTTGGTACGGGCCGTACCTAAAGGCGGCCTGACAGATTCAAATCTTGGCAGAGGCTATTTAAGGCGGGGAGCTCTCCAATTTCGGGAGTTTTTCATTCCAGAAACATTTGAGAGCACAGTAAGAGAGAGAAAGAGAGCTGAGGAGCTAGGAGCAAGAAGGAAGGAAGAGGAAAGAGGCGAAACTCGACGGACCAAGCCTCCTCCACTCGATCCCTTCGATCCATGGCTTTCTTTACCTCTTTTATTGCATTTTTAGATCAGATCATGTGCTGTGAGTAGTTGCTTTAGTTTCCTAGGGTTTTGAGATGGATTCTTGATTTGCTTTGACTTTCTTTGACTTGTATCTTGTATGAACTCTTTTGATTGATTGATTGTGATTTCTTTGCTATCTCTTGCTTTGCTTGCTGTGATTGTGTATGGTGAACCTCTAGGTCTAGATCAAACCTATCAAGGTCATGTGATCATCTCAATCTCTCAACCAAATCAATTGCTTAGGGTAGACTTGTTCGAATTGAAGCCGAGAGGTTGAATTCCCCTCTAATTGACAGATCAGAGGGTACCTTAGGTCTCCAATCAACCAGCTAGGGTAGATCTGTACCAACATATGAAAATTGAGGTGTAGAAATCCCTAAAAGGCAATCAATTGCATTCCAACCTAGATCTTGATCCAACACACGAGAGTTGAGGCTTAGGAACCTTAGGCGTGGTCAATTGAACATTTCTAAAGAGTTTAGCACAAGGTACCAGCAAGAAATGCATCAACTCGAACTGGTAAGCTCTGTTCTGGTAAGCTCTGTTCTGGCAATCTTTCTCACTTCTAGTTTTTAATTGAGTTCGGTGGATTCTAACCCAGCAATTGCCCGTCCCTGTGGATCGATACCCGATTATATTACTCGATAGGGGTTGTGCACTTGCAACCCTTACTCGTGAAGTGTAAGCGCGGTTTTAAAAGGTACGCCCTCAAGCGTACCGAAACTTGCGTTGCGCTTTCGCGCGAACACTCCCCGTTACCTCAGATCTTCAGTTTGAAATCTCAACCATATGATCAGAATCAGTATCAATTTGACTTAAGTCTACAATACGCAAGACCTCTTTAATATTTGCGCCAATCCGAATCGAATGGTCCAATTTCGTTCTTTAAAACTCAAAAATTGAATTATTGCGTGAGATGTGAATTCTCAAGAGAATAAGCATATAAGAAACAACTTTTGGTCCAATGGCAAAAAATAACATCTTCCGCGTGAGAGGTTGTGAGTTCGAGATCCGAATGACAGGTCATTTATGAACGGATCACTCCTGTTATTACACGTCCAATTACTAAATCCAGATTGTTCTTTATTGTGACACAAATTTCAAAAACGGCCCCTATGTCTAAACAGGCAGCGAATTTCTATTGTTTGACTGAGAGTTAATCTCAGCTCATCAAAACGAATGTAGTACCGTAGAAGATTTGGACTCTACAACTATCACCAGAGAGCAGCTTGGGTCCGATGCCCATCGGATCCAAAGTGGGTTCGATGGGCTCCATGACCGTCCGATCTTCTTTAAGATTCGTGCGCACTAATATTAAAGCGGACTTGAAAGTTCTGGCATGAATCTTAAAGTAGATCGGACGGTCATGGAGCCCATCGAACCCACTTTGGGTCCGATGGGCATCGGACCCAAGCTGCTCTCCTATCACCATAGTACCCGTCTCATAATTTTTATCAGGAAAGTTTGGAGAAGTTACATCAAAACAATTTGATAAATAGTCTATCTTTTCATTGAAAATTATTTGAAATATGAAAAATTTGAGAATCTCAATGCTTAAGAAATTTGCTAGTTTTGAATTTCAACGTAAGGCATTTGAAATGCTATATGTACTATGTGCTCAAAATAGGGGTGAAAATAGATCGGGTACGGAGTAGATAGTAGTAAAACTATATCGCGTCTGTTTTTATTTTTTTTGGATACGGATACAGATTGGATATTAGATAGTATGGATACAAATACAGACAGAATCAGAGTGAATATTTATTAAAAATATATAAATATTATTAAAAAAATATTAAAGTTCATAATATTTATTTAATTATAATTGCAAATAAGATAATAATTTTCATAATATATATTAAAATATCTACTATTCGAATACGGATAATTACGGATAACTAAAAGTTAAAATCATATATGTATCCGTTTTCACACGGATTTTCGGATATGGATATCCTCATCTAATTTTTTCGAATACAGATCGGATATTATCCGCTCCATTTTCACCCCTAGCGCAAAAGGAAAAAAAAATATTGTGCAAAAAGAAGTTTCAACCTTTTATATTTGAAAATATGAATTATTTTTTTTCCAACGCAATCAGAGCAAAATATATTTTATTCAACGATTTTAACTTGCCGTTTGAAGTTCGAATTTAGAGCTTATTATTTAAAAATCTTTAACATGAAATTTCCCTTTATTATTTAAAAAATACCGCATAAATTAGCATGCTAATGAAATTCTACGTGATGCCATATTAGGGATCCAGATGGATATACCAAATATGTCCTTTTATGTAATTTCGCCATGCTTTAGCAATTTAGCGAGTACTGCTTAAAAAATTATCACAGAATAACAAATCACATGAGTTTGTTTAAATAATGCCCCCATTGAGTCATGAACCGAGTATTCCATTTCCACGGTCCCCAGTCCAGCCTAGAAAGCCGGTGATACAGCGAGAGGGAAGAGAATTCACCAAGACCCGTTCTAGTGTACTAACTATGAACCGTGTATATTCCTATAATTTTACCATATAAAAATAAAAGTACACAAACTATGACATAATTGGAGACATCATGGAGCCAATCTTATCTCACAATTATTTCATACATAAACTATTATAATGAAATAATAATAAAGCATACATAATTTATATATCAAAGACCGGGTTCATATTTGTTACTTTTTTTAAGGGACAGAGAAAGTAGCAACACAGAAAATCCGAAAGGGTAAAACCGTCACATTGGAAAAGAAACCGTAGCCGCAACAACAGCAGCTGCTTACGCAAACGCAAGGGGCAGCGCCGTCCAGAATTCGATTGTTTTTTCCATATCAGTTCATTTCAAACATTAAATTCGCCAAATTGATGAATTGATTTACCAGATCTACCCTTCCACTCAAGACCTGGAGCAGCTCATACCACGAAACCCAAAGAAGAAGGAAGAGAGAGAGAGAGGGACTCCGTGCCACTGCAACCAAGTCTGAGTAGGCGGGAGAGAGAGAGGAGAGGAAAAAAAGTAAAGTGTAATAGCGAAGAGAGAAGAGAGGGTGTGAAAGCAAGTAGCAAATAGCCATCTTTTTCCCCGATTCGCTCATTCTGATCTCGTGACATTCAGGAAATTTCTTCAAATATTGTTCCTTTGGCCATCGAATTGTGCTGGAATCTGGTCGGAGTCGGTGGATCAGGCTTATGATCGATGGTTAGTGAACTTATTGTTTTCTTAATTTGATTGCGTGTATCTTGGAGTTTCATTGTATACAGCTTATTAGAGTTTCGTTTGTTGATACTCAAAATTTGGATTTGATATCTCGTAACCGGTTGATCTATGCTATTACTTACAGTCGGTACCTTGGAAAATTTAAAGGAATATTGAATTGAACGATGAAAGCTGGACTTTGAGATACTTTCACCCATGTAGGTATCAACAAACGAACTAGGTTATTACTGTACTCTAGGTGATTATTGTAGTTGTTTTTTATTCGAGTTGAAACTTTGAGCTAGCTTTGCAATATTTTGCCAGCATCAGTTCTCAGTATGGATAGGATTCCAGTTCAGCGAAGCAAGATGTCTGACCATTTTAAGGGAGTTTTTGGAAATCTAGGGGAGCGTAATGTCTCTTTTGGTTGCCATAAACTCAAAAGTCAATTAAGATTGAGTTTTTTACCTTTTTAGTTGGGAGTAACCTCAATATTCATACGTGCATTTGTTTAATTTGAAGTTTTCTTAAATGGATCAAAATTATTAAAGTGGAAAACATACCGAGTTCTGCTTTCTTGTAAGTTATTGATGATGATTTGGCAACTTCCCATAATTATTGCTACCTATAAATATGTTTAAATAGTTCAAGTAACGTGCAGCAAGTAAAAAGTTTTTAGCTTGATGCAACTCTATTTATAGACCTATCCTATGTTTCTCCAGGTACTATGTTTGGAATCAGATATTTTATTTATATTATACTTACTGTACACTTTGCAGTATGCGGATGGATACTTAATTAAAATCCCTAGTTGAGAAAAGACTTCAAGTTTTTTTGGAAATATCCTAGCCATTCCTAACACAATATCAACATCTTAATATAATATTATATCTTAGATACATACACCATGCTGCATTCTTTATATAAGCATGGTTACAATTTTGACAACATTTTGCCTGACATCTATGTAGGCGGCTACACCAATAAATATAGTAGTTGGGTCACATGTATGGGTTGAAGATCCAAAACTAGCTTGGGTTGATGGAGAGGTTTCTAAAATTAGCGGCAGTCAAGTTCATGTCAACACAACAACCGGAAAGAATGTAAGTAACCAAAGTGCTTTCACGATTACCTTTTGTGTTTGCATTTTACATATTACATTGGTCAATTTCATTAAAGAACTCAACTTTATGTAATTATACATGTTTTGTGGTCTAACCTGAATTACAGTAATTAGTAATACATATAATATAGTGTCTTTTCTCCAAAATTATGTTTGCAAGCAGGTTGTGGCAGATATATCAAAAGTGTATCCGAAGGATACCGAAGCGCCAGCTGGTGGGGTGGATGACATGACACGACTATCCTACCTACATGAACCTGGTGTATTAGAAAACCTCAAGATCCGCTATGAGCTCAATGAAATCTATGTACGCTCTTTTATTATTCCGCCTGTCTCCATCACTACTTGCAAACTTAGGAAGGAAATTAACTGAACTATATCTGCTGCTTTTGTTTCAGACATATACAGGTAACATTCTCATAGCGGTGAACCCATTTCAACGGTTGCCGCACCTGTATGATACACACATGATGGAACAATATAAAGGCGCTGATTTAGGGGAGCTTAGTCCTCATGTTTTTGCAATTGCTGATGTTGCTTACAGGTTATGTCTTCTAATACTGTCGTAACCCGGTTATTGATTCCAGTTAATTTTTATTTTACAAGTTTCTATACCAATAATAACAACTAAAAACTCTTGGTAGTGTTCGATATTGAAGTGGTCAATTTGGTACTAGTATGTCTTCTAATAATAGTTACATAATTATTCCAATTGATTCCAGTTAATTTCCATTTTACATATTGCTATACCAATAATTACAACTGAAAAACACTGGTTGTATTTGATAGTGAAGCGGTCTATGTGGTACTAGTATATACTAGTAACTAAATTGTGATACCAAGTGGTGTTTGACAAGTGGCCCTTATTTTGTTTTAAGTAACAAAATTTAAGTGCAGTTAATGAGTGGTCAATTTGGTTTAAGTACGTTTAAGTACCCTAACTTGTTTGGGACTAAAGGCTTGGTTGTTGTTGTTGTAATATAACAACATGTCAGTACCGACAATAATTAACAAAGTGAAACATAAATTAAAACAGGGCAATGATAAATGAAGGGAAAAGCAACTCCATTTTGGTGAGCGGTGAAAGTGGTGCTGGTAAAACTGAAACTACTAAGATGCTTATGAGATATCTGGCTTACTTGGGGGGGAGATCATTAGGTACAGAAGGGAGAACTGTCGAGCAACAAGTTCTAGAAGTAAGTCTACAGTGTTAGTCTAATGGTATTTTGTAGGCTATCATCAAGCATTAGCAATGCTTGGTCCAATACTAACACATTACATTGAAAATCTCATAAAGAGCCAGTCTCAAATGCTGCATGTTTGGTTACTCTGCCATGTATTATTGTGATCAGTAATAGTCCTGGACTATATGGTAACAGAGCAAAGTACTATACATGTTTTTTTTAACAATGTAAATAACGTTTGTAATTTTGTTTACTGAACCTTAAAAAAAAAAATCGTGATTGATTTGTGCATTTATAATTTTTAGTCAAATCCTGTCCTTGAAGCCTTTGGCAATGCAAAAACCGTCAGGAACAACAACTCCAGGTAAACTTCTGAATATCTAATTGTTTTTGAATTTGTATTCTACTTACAATTGTTTTTCAACTGGTAAGCTAACTGTCTGCTAAATTATTGTGTGGTTAAGTCGATTTGGTAAGTTTGTGGAGATCCAATTCGACAAGACGGGTCGGATCTCAGGGGCTGCTATTAGAACCTACTTGCTTGAGAGATCTAGAGTTTGCCAGATCAATACTCCCGAGAGAAACTATCATTGCTTTTACTTCCTCTGTGCTGCTCCGAAAGAGGTACCTTTTCTTTTCATTCATTGTTCTTGTCTTTAATGTTTGTATAATACTAACAACTGAATGAATGTTGTTTATTTATTTCAGGACAGAAAGAAATACAAGTTGGATGACCCTAAGATCTTTCATTACCTTAACCAATCAAATTGCATTGAGGTAGACGGGATTAATGATGCACAGGAGTATTTGGCTACTAGAAGGGCTATGGATATAGTTGGAATAAGTGAGGAAGAACAAGTATGAGCTGCTATTTTGTTTTCTTTTTCTATGTTACTCAATATCTCGTGGTTTAAAAACTAAAAATGTGCTTGCTTTGGTCAACTATAGGAGGCAATATTTCGGGTTGTAGCAGCTGTGCTTCACATTGGAAATATTGATTTTGCAAAAGGAAAAGAGATTGATTCATCAGTTATTAAGGATGACAAGTCAAGATACCATCTAAAAACGGCATCTGAGCTCTTAATGTAAGTACAAAAGTTGCACAGATTCACATCATCTGTAAGAAGTAGTGGCACCTTGTGAGGTGCATCCACTAACTAGGTTGTATTTTGTTTTACATTGTTTTCCAGGTGTGACTGTGACAAATTGGAGAAAGCATTAATTACTCGAATAATAGTCACGCCAGAAGAGGTCATTACTAGAACTCTTGATCCAGAGTCGGCTATTGTGAGTAGAGATGGGTTGGCAAAGACTGTATATTCTCGATTGTTTGACTGGTATTGCGCTTCTTCTCATCTAAAATTTTGTTAATTAAGTATTTTGAAATCCAGGCTCTTCTCTTACCAAAATATTGTCTGCTCTTATTAAATCATGGCTGGCAGGAGATATATGGGGTTTCTTTGTGGAAATTTTCTTTGAAACCATTTTTTTCTTCCTATATGCAGAAGAATTTAAAAAATTCATGGTTGAATAAATAGATACCATTTCTGCAAAATGATTTAGTTTTTGTTGGTATATAATGATATACCACTTGTTGGGACCAACGAAAACCATCGTTGGCCACCATAGGACCATCTGTGTTGAATATAAAACTAAAGTGCGGAAGCGTACCTGAACCAAAGTCTCCCTTGAGCGTGAGAGCGCCACTGATTCGGTTCTTCCAGAATAGCAAGGCCCTTTAGAGAGTCTCCTTTGTTTTGCCTTCTTCAAAGTCTCTCACACTCTCATCTAATGGGATAATGAGAGATGAATTCAGGATAGCCTTGTATTCTGGGGACCAAATCATAATATACAGCCCAAGACACCCTTGGCTGTCTAATGTGGTAATTATTCAATTCAGCCCATCATAAAATTGAATATTACCTCTTAAGTTCTACACATTAAAGGTCCACACCCTATATGACACATTAATGCTAAATGGAGATAATGTGTCTACTGTTTACCTTTGTATTGTCCTATATGCAGGATCGTGGAGAAAATTAATGTCTCCATTGGGCAGGATTCAAACTCGAAACAATTGATTGGAGTTCTTGACATTTATGGTTTTGAAAGTTTCAAAGTTAACAGGTAAAATATTTATGTAGCAAGTTGAACTTCCTGATAGTCAGAACTCAATATTTTTGAACTTTTGACTAATTTGTAATTTGTCTTTCCATTGGACAGTTTTGAACAGCTTTGCATCAACTATACAAATGAAAAGCTTCAACAACATTTTAACCAGGTGCTGAAACATATAATCTATCTCGTGCTTTAATCTTTGATAAAGGAGGATGAAGAAACTAGGATGTGCAGCATAATTTATCTTTCTGAGTTCTAAAATGTACATATCTGTTGCAGCACGTCTTTAAAATGGAGCAGGAAGAATATACCAAGGAGGAGATAAACTGGAGTTATATTGATTTTGTTGATAATCAAGACGTTTTAGACTTAATTGAGAAGGTTTGTAATTCTCTTATTAATAGGATACAATCTTCGATCACATTACTGAACTAGTCAGATTCCGGACAGACCATAATTTGTACCAATCAGTACTAGTACCAAATCAATTTGTGAATTTGTTAATAATTATTGTTGGACTTATGTAGTTTGTTTTGTGTCTTTTTAGTATATTAATTATTTGGAGCTTTTAAGGCATTAAACATTTTATTCTGGACAAATTTTGTATTATTTATTTTTATGCAAGTAAATGTAATCTATTTGAATTTCTAGAGTACAGTGTGTGGATGTAATTTTCCGCTCTGGCTTCTGAAAATGTTATTTCATTTTTTTCCTCAGAAACCTGGTGGAGTTATCTCACTGCTTGATGAGGCCTGGTAAGCTCCTGAGTTTTTGAATCAATTACATTTGCAGGATAATCTGTCGTTGTTCTACTTTGATGCCAGGACAGCTAACAGCATTTCTCCCCTTGACTGTATGTACCTATTTTCAGCATGTTTCCTAGATCAACACATGAGACATTCTCTCAAAAGTTGTATGCGACATTTCAGAAAAACAAGCGATTCGTTAAGCCAAAGCTGTCCCGTACTGCTTTCACTATTGTCCATTATGCGGGAGATGTATGTTACTCATTTACTCCCTTATCTAATTATTTATAATACCATTTTTAGTTGGTAAGTAACTAATTTTAATTTGTTATCACGTGTTATTAATTATTATTATTATTGATATTTATTTATATATTTTTTGTACAGGTGACCTATCAGGCTGACTATTTTATAGACAAGAATAAAGACTATGTGGTTGCTGAGCATCAAGATTTGCTTGATGCTTCAACATGTCCATTTGTGGCGGGTTTATTTCCCCCACTTCCTGAGGAGACGTCTAAATCTTCTAAGTTTTCATCAATCGGCGCTCGATTTAAGGTTTATTTCTTAATTAGAAAATCAATTTGACATTTTTTTCGGAAGAAAATGCAAATTGCAATTAAGCACAAACCAACATCATGGAAGCAAGATTCATAGATGTTGATTGAAAGACACAAGCACAAATGGATACACAAATGAATGAGCAAAATATAGCTTAATTTGTCCTTTACTAGTTCAACAAAAGAACAATATAGATACAAAACAAATCCATTAAAGAAAGAAAAGGAAAATGAAAATGAAAAGAAAATATATCATTCTGAAAAAGGTGGCACTGTTGCTCTGTGCCTACAGGTATGTATTATGTTCCATATCCGTTCAAAACTGAAAAGATATATATTATTGCAGAAGATTAACTTGCTGGTCTCTATCCTCTATTTATAAGAATGCTTCTTGAGAGAACCTAAATTTTAAGACAAGGCAATGACATATTGTTTATATTGATCTCAGCTACAGCTCCAAGCACTGATGGAAACACTAAGCTCAACGGAGCCGCACTACATCAGATGTGTGAAGCCAAATAATCTACTCAAACCTTCAATTTTTGAAAATCAAAATGTCCTCCAACAACTGAGATGTGGTGTATGTTTATCCAAATCAACTTCCTTATTTCATCATTCCTCACTTAGAGGTTATTATATGTTGATTATTCTTTTATTTCAATTATTCTAGGGTGTTCTTGAAGCAATCAGGATCAGTTGTGCTGGATACCCGACAAGAAAAACATTCTACGAATTTCTCCATCGTTTTGGTGTGCTTGCGCCAGAATTGTTGGATGGAAAGTAAGAAAAGACTTGCCTATGTTTTGTCATGTTACTCTACTACTTCGTTTTCTTACATTATTTTATCATTTTTTTTCTTACGGATAGCAATGATGAGAAGATCGTGTGTCAGAAAATTTTGGATAAGCTGGGACTGACTAATTATCAGGTTCTGTATATTGTAATGAACTATAGCTTTGCGTTTTTTTTTTATTTAAAATAATTGTCTGAAAGGACAAGTTAAACTATTGATGTGCTAAGTTTCTTGTCTTGTGGATGCCTGCCATGTCTGTCAGATTGGAAAAACAAAGGTGTTTTTGAGAGCGGGACAGATGGCTGATCTGGATGCTCGTAGAACAGAGGTGCTAGGAAGGGCTGCCAGAACCATCCAGAGGCAGATACGCACACACATAGCACGCAAGCAGTTCCTTGTTCTAAAGAAGTCTGCTATTGATATCCAATCTCTCTGCAGAGGTGAACCCCTAAATTCTTTTTGGATGATGGACATATAAAAAGCAACACCTGCTCCACTCATGTCTGTAGAATATTTGTCTCAATAAACTTATCTTCTCTTAATGCAGGAATGCTGGCTCGCAAGGTATATGAGATGATGCGTCGGGAGGCAGCAGCACTCAAAGTACAGAAGAATTTGCGCGAGTACTTTGCAAGGAAGTCGTACTTGCAGCTACAGAAATCTGCAGTTACATTACAAGCCGGCTTACGTGCAATGTCTGGTCGCAAAGAATTCAGGTTCAGGAAGGAAACTAAAGCTGCTATCCTTATCCAGGTCTCCTCTATTATTTTTGGTACCTATTCTGGATATATTACCTTTAAGATGTTAAAAATAATCTGTTTGTTTTTAGGCTAAATGGCGTGGTCATAGAGAACATGCGTATTATAAGAGCCTCAAGCACACAACACTCATGTACCAATGTGCTTGGAGACAAAGGCTTGCAAGAAGAGCTCTCAGACAACTCAAAATGGTATTCTTTGTGTTTACTTTTTCTATTTTCTGTCTCTCTTTAGGATTGCCTTCCATCTGGTTTGTCTCATAATATCCTTTCCTCTATATATTATTTATTTACAGGCTGCAAGAGAAACCGGAGCCCTCAAAGCGGCAAAGGATCAACTAGAAAAGCGTGTGGAAGACCTTACATTGCGGGTAGCGTTGGAAAAACGCAGCAGGGTAATTATTTTTTCTTTATTTTTTTTAATATGTATTATCTCTTGAATTTTTTCTTTTTCTTTTTTGGAATAAAAGATTTGTTAATTTTTTGAAATTGGAATAAATATCGTCTTGTATCTTTAATTTTGTTAGGCGGACTTTGAGGAAGCAAAAGAGAAGGAGATGGCAAAGCTGCATGAGCAACTGCGGGATATGCAGAGGCAAGTGGAGGAAGCAAAGGCTGCTGTACTGAAAGAAAGAGAAGCAGCTAGAAAGGCTATTGAGGAGGCTCCTCCTGTGGTAAAAGAGACTCTTATTCATGTTGAGGATACTGCCAAGGTTAACTCTTTAACCGCAGAGGTTGATCAACTCAAGGTATTTGGATACTGATGTCTGATTCTTTATTTAGGGAAATCACAAAATTTTGTCCATTTTATTATTTAAATAATGATATCTGATTATATTAAGGGTTTGTAAAAACTACATATAGTGTGGAAGAAATATATTGGAGGAATGTGTTGCTTAATTATAGGGAAAAGATTCGATCACAGGAGTTTGCAAATACTAAATAGCTCTTTTTGTGCCTTCAGGCTATGTTGCAAGCAGAGAGAGAAGCAAGTGAGGCAACTAGGAAAGCACAAGCAGAATCAGAGAAGAGAAATGAAGAATTAGTCAAGAAGGTTGAAGATTCTGAAAAGAAAATCGAACAGCTTCAAGATACTGTATCAAGGTTCCTTTTTTGTCAGAAAACATTATTGAGATTTCAGCCTAAGCCAGAGTAAATTTTTTCTACTATACTATTAGGGTGCATTAACGATTGAAACCTGTCACTAACTCTTGAGAAGAAAAAAAATTAAGCAGAAACAAAAGATTAGATAGGAGTTTAGGCCATCCATCCAAACTGCTTCAAATAACTTTTAGGAACTCTTGATGACTAGATAACTGTCTGTTTCATCAAAATCTGTTCTTGCTATCACAGTCTTGTCTTGAAAAAGAGATATCAGAGAAGAGTGAAATAGTTTGACTGCTTTTGCTGTATGATTGTACTGTCACAGGCTGGAGGAAAAGAACTCAAATCTGGAAGAAGAATGCAAAGTACTACGGCAACAGACTGTTGTTATGTCTCCCACTGCCAAACAAATTGCTATGTATCCTAATAGAAACCTGTTCCAGGTACCTGTATAATTGTTCTTACATTTCATTGCGATGACTAGTAAATATCAATGTTCACTGGATCACTCGACATTTATATTGCAAATTTGGTTCTCTATTTTTTCAGACAGAAACACCAGAACGTGTTGGCCATATTACAAATGGCGAGAGAACCCCCATTCCATTTGTAAGTGCACTTAAATAGAACTTGAGTAAACATTTTCCTTTAATTCAAACTTTGAAATGTGATTTATGGTGGAATGTGACTAACTTATCTCGAATAATGTAGGCTATGACTCCAAAATTAGCTGACAGAAAGGAGATCGAACCGGAGGAGAAACCACAGAAATCACTTAATGATAGGCAACAAGTATGAAAATTTTCTTATTTATTCCAAAATTTTCTCTGCTGTTGTTAACTGCCGTTGTTCAGTTCTGCTAACTTGAGCATCCTTTGAAATTTTGATTTTATATTTTTTTCAGGAAAATCAAGAATTGCTCATCAAGTGTATTTCACAAGACCTTGGGTTCTCTAGGAGAAGACCGATAGCAGCTTGCATGATATACAAATGCCTCTTACATTGGAGGTCATTTGAGGTTGAGAGGACCAGTATTTTCGACCGTATTATCCAAACAATAGGCACCTGTATTGAGGTACTTGTAGAAATAATTATTAAGAACTCTACTCCTTTTTATGGAATTAGCTTACCTTTTACCATTTTTCCTTTTACAGACACAAGACAATAATGACAAGCTGGCTTACTGGCTCTCTAATTCATCAACTCTACTGTTACTTCTACAAAAGACACTAAAGACAAGTGGGGCCATGCACTCTACCCCACATAGACGTAGAACACCGTCATCTGCTTTGTTCTCCAAGTTACCTTCGGTATAAAATCTAGAATGAAATATCAATCAATGTAACCTTTTTAAGTGTTGTTTAAACAGACTAATAGAAGCTCCATAAATTTCTATAATTGAAGGTTCGTGGTACTCCACAAACCATTAGCCGTGCTTTACTTGGAGGCCGTCAAGTGGAGGCCAAGTATCCAGCACTACTTTTCAAGCAGCAGCTGACTGCTTTTCTAGAGAAAATATATGGTATGATCAGAGACAACCTGAAGAAAGAGATATCCCCTCTTCTCGGTCTATGCATTCAGGTATTAATTAGAAGATAAGATAGAATACAATTTGTGGGGTTGGAACTAAAAAGGAAAATGAACAATTGAACTAATGGAAAATAAAATGTAGGTACCAAGGACATCCCGTGCAAGCCTGATAAAAGGGACCCGTTCACATGCAAATCCACAAGCACACCAGAATCTCATGGCCCACTGGCAGAGCATTGTCAAAAGTCTCACCACCTACTTGAACATCATGAAAGCCAATATTGTAAGTCTCGGCTAAACCATCTATAAAATTGAAATTGTTGGATTAGAACTAAGAAGCTGTTTTGAAGGCAAGACATGAACATATATTGACTTCGTCAGTTTGCTTTGACTTCTTGTAGGTACCTCCATTGCTGGTTCGAAAGGTGTTCGTTCAAGTATTTTCCTTTATTAATGTTCAGCTGTTTAACAGGTACTCTTTTTCTTTTAATTTATAATCTTGTAATTTGATTTGTTAATGCCTGTTGTATTTCCTAATTTTCGGTTAGTCATTTGATATACATGTTAAAACATAATCTATCATACTTATATTCATTTAACATTGCAGTCTCCTCCTCCGCCGGGAGTGCTGTTCATTTAGCAATGGAGAGTATGTTAAAGCAGGTCTGGCTGAGTTAGAGCAATGGTGCTTTGATGCTACCGATGAGGTGTCCTTTTCCCTCTCTTTTTTTCTAGAGCCCTTGAATTCTAAGTTGTTGTTATTCTTAATCTAATACATTCAATATTTGTATTTGTGACAGTATGCTGGCTCTGCCTGGGATGAGCTGAAGCACATTAGGCAAGCTGTTGGATTCTTGGTATGCAACTTTCAAAACTATATTAATAATAAATAACGTATGGCTTTATTGCTAGAAACTTCTTGGTTATTTCTGAAAATTAATACAATCTCTCTCTCTCTCTGTTTTTTTTGTGTCTAATTAGGTTATTCACCAAAAGCCGAAAAAGACTCTTGAGGAGATCACCAGAGATCTTTGCCCTGTAAGTCACATTTGTTTTGGTTCTAAATGCACTATCAAATAAATTTTGGCTTTAATTGATAGTAAATTTTTTTTTTTTTTTTTTTTTTGCAGGAACTTAGTATTCAGCAAGTATATAGGATAAGCACAATGTATTGGGATGACAAGTATGGTACTCATAGTGTCTCTTCAGAGGTAAGTTTTACCCATTTTTTTAATTTCAATCAACTGTTATCATGTCAGCAAGCATATTCATGAAATTGTACTTTTTACATGCACATTGACGAAGGTTATTGGAAGCATGAGGGTAAAGATGTCCGAGGAAGCAAATAGCCAGACTGGAAACTCTTTCTTGTTGGATGATGACTCCAGGTAAATATATATAACCTTACCCTTTCATTTTCTGGGAATAAATGTAAATGATCTTTCTATGCTATGTATTTTAGAATATGTTTGTTTCTTCTACAATAATAATATATTGTTATGTGATTGCAGTATACCATTTACAGTGGATGATATATCCAAATCAATATCTGAGATTGAGACATCAGACCTTGATTTACCACCATTGATTCGAGAAAATTCAGGATTTGCATTCTTGCATCAAAGAAAGGAATAACGAAATTCTCGTTCATTCGACTCCAGGCTGTGCATAAATTCAAAAGGAAAACCGCTGCGTGTACATAAAATTTCCCCATTTCCTACCAAATTGCCAGGGGGTTATTTGGTAGGCTCTTCTTTTAGTTCTTTTGAATTTAATTGATTGGTTATTTCATTTTCTTTTGTCAAGCTCCGGTGTAATTTTCTTTAATTGCATCCGTTGTTGGGCCTCTGAATCTTGTTATTGGGAAAGGTTCAGGGGTAATTTTTAGTCAATCGGGGTCTCCATTTGGTTGTGAGGCCACCATAGGTCAATGTTTGTCTAATGATCTATTTCGTATTGTATATAATCAGGGAAATATGGTTGTGGATCAAATGTAGATACTTGTGTTGTCCCTCCTACTTGACATTTTAAAAAATAGCCCACAAAAAATTAGTATTGTCTATCATGAGATGGGATTGCGACATGCTTACTACATAGCATATCATGCATAAATCTAATCCATTTAGCTTGTTACTCGATGAATGTATAAGATCAAAGTCATGCACGGCCTACCTGTCTATTAGCTTACGAGAGTTGTTCAATCTAATGGTTTTATAGCAGCGATAACCCTAGAAATTTATTATTTATTCACCGATAACCCTAAAGTTATTTTTATTACAAAGAATTATATTATAACAACTTTATTTATTATTTTATTAAATGATAATTTTTCACCGATAACTCTAGAAATTTATTCACCGATAACCCTAAAGTTATTTTTATTACAAAGAATTATATTATAACAACTTCATTTATTATTTTATTAAATGGTAATTTTTAACCGATAACCCTAGAAATTTATTCACCGATAACCGTAAAGTTATTTTTATTACAAAGAATTATATTATAAAAACTTCATTTATTATTTTTATAATATAATTCTTTGTAATAAAAATAACTTTAGGGTTATCGGTGAATAAATTTCTAGGGTTATCGGTGAAAAATTACCATTTAATAAAATAATAAATGAAGTTTTGATAATAAAATTCTTTGTAATAAAAATAACTTTAGGGTTATCGGTGAAAAATTACCATTTAATAAAAGGCAAATTCTTCTATGCACCTAAGGACCTATTTGTAAAATGAGCATATTTTCATTTTCAAAGTTCAAACAGTCGATCCGACCGTTCAACATTATCTCCATATTAAAATGTACTTGGAGGTCAAATTTTACATTTTTTTCAATTTGTTTACTATTTATTAAGATGGGTACAAAATTCAATGGTCTGAATTTGACTAGTTTTGTGAAATACTTAATAAATAGTAAACAAATTGAAAAAAATGTAAAATTTGACTTCCAAGTACATTTTAATATGGAGATAATGTTGAACGGTCGGATCGACTGTTTGAACTTTGAAAATGAAAATATGCTCATTTTACAAATAGGTCCTTAGGTGCATAGAAGCATCCCTCTTAATAAAATAATAAATGAAGTTTTCATTATTCGGTTCAAGCCGCTAGAAATATATGCGGCTTGAATTATTAATTCAAGCCGCTAAGAATATTTGCGGTTTGAATTAATAATTCAAGCCGCATATATTTCTTGCGGTTTGAATTGTTAATTCAAACTGCAAATATTCCTAGCGGTTTGGGTAGAAATAAAATTCTTTTAAAAATATGGTTATTTATATTAAAATATATTTTTTTTTGGGTAAAAATAAAAATCACGGCTGAATGCCTCTTAATATACATATTTATTTTTAAAACAGCCACTTGTGTGAAAGAAGAATTTTCATATTCATGAGAACTGAGAATTTATCTTATCCGTATCTTATTTTCCGAGATTTTTATTAATATCCAAAGTTTAATAGAAATTAATATTTATGCTGAGAATTTTAGATTTTCGTCAAAAATGTCAAGCCGGCTACAAAATGGCTGGCTTAGGGAGAGGAGTAAGCCGACCAATTTGTGGCCGGCTTACTCGGGTTTTTTTTTAGAGACACTACGAAGAGCAAATTAATAAAATCTAACACTGAAAATTTGAATTTTTTGTTAATAAAATATGCATCCACTAGTTAGCCTAAGATCCCAAACCAAACTGATTTTGCACTATTGAACATCATGTAAACTTTTAAAATGTATGGTTTAATCTCCATTTTAATAAAAATGGATCCCTCCATTAATCTTTCTACCTGAGAGAAGGATAAGAAAAACAGATTCTATTCCACCTGCACTCTTTAACTTTTGAGGATGCAGCTCAATTCGCTTTCAACTCATGATTGATTTTATGACATCTGTTTTGCAGGTGACTGGAGAACCAGTAGGTGAGGTGAAAGCTGTATCTGGAATGCATGAAAGGAAGGCTGAGATGGCGCGCTATGCGGATGCTTTCATCGCCTTGCCAGGTACTACTTTTTTTTCTTAAGGAGTACAGAAGTTATTTAATTCTTCCAAATTAATTAATAAACCACTGCTACCTAGGTGGATATGGAACACTGGAGGAGTTGCTTGAAGTTATTACTTGGGCTCAGCTCGGTATACACAAGAAGCCTGTAAGTTCATTTTTTTTGTCACCACTCCCTATATAATGTCCTGTTACATCTTATCTGAATCTTCAATTTATATTTCTTGCATTTCCTATGGTGAAATGCATACGTGTCAATAAACTGCCTGTATTTAAAATAAACATATAATTAGTAATTGGAGGGCCCTACAGAATTTGAATTAAATGTAATCCATGCATTGCATGCTAGTGTTATTTAATCCCATTGTTTAAATTATATTCGGTCTTCCCATTTGAGTATATATATTACAGCACACCCAATCCCTGTCATGGAGATTATGTAGGATCTTTTGTTCATATTAATCTTAGTCAATGATTCTCACGAATTTTTTAATTTGGTTCTGGAGAAACTTCAGGTGAACCCTTGTAAACATCAAAATATATCTAATCCTATACGACCTTAAATTTTTGTAATATGGCTTTTTGTTCACCGCTGGATATGTTTCATAGAATATCTTAGGACGGGGTGTCTTTTATTTTTTTTGTTAAAAGATATTTAAATAGATATCACATTATCACTAGATTTTTTTTTTCCAACTTTTCCTAAAGCAATTCACAACAGATTTTGGTCAATGTCGGATAACTTTGGTCGGATAATTCTTTTGGAAAGAGTATTTATGACATCTCTTAGGTATTTGGAAGTGCTGACATGGAGACTTTCTTGGTTTTCCCTATGGCTTTCACTACAAGGAACTTTCTTTTCAGTTTCACTTGATATATAAGAGAAAAAATAACACTTCTCCAGTCATCCTTCAGATTTAATTTATCATACCGTTGCTTTCATTATGGTATCATAATAAAGCGTGCATTTTCATATGACCCCACTTGTGCTTTTATCAATAGACAAGTCTAATAATAATGTTTTGGACTATTTGTCTCCTGTACCCAAACTATGGATCATGCAATTTCCCCTACTTATTTGTTGGTACCAGATAGTAATGAGTGCAATAATTCAGTAGTTTATACTATTTCTTTCAGACCACTAAAGATAAGTGACACCTTTTGCAAGTTGCAATTTTTACTGTTAGGTCCCATAAATGAACTGATGATGTTAACTACTGTTCTCCCTTTGGTGATAAAGGTTTAATTTCAAGATTTTGATTTAAAATGAAACAGGTGGGTCTATTGAATGTGGATGGGTTCTACGATTCGTTATTGTCATTTATTGACTTGGCGGTGGATGAAGGTTTCATTTCTGAAGAGGCTCGCCGTATCATCATTTCTGCCTCAAGTGCCAAAGAACTTGTTAGAAAACTCGAGGTACTTTTATAATCTTGTAAGAATATACACGTCTATTTAACAATTTGATCCTTCTCTTTTCTAGTGATACTTTAGGGGAGTAACATGCATGCCTGGTACAACCCGTATTAAAAATACCTTGTGCACTTATATAACTTATGAAACTTTTTTAACCCCTGCATTAACAATTTCTTTTTTCAACAAAATTCACATTACCCTCCTTAATTTCAAGTAATGTTCCATGTGTTCCTTTTGTTAAAATAATTGCAGGAATACGAGCCCGAGTACGAGACACAATTGGTTTGGAATTCAGAGCCAAAGACCATTGCCATAGCACAAGAGGTGAACTCGGTCTGGGAGGCAGAACCAGAGCTACCTATCATAGCACCAGAGACAAATTCAATCTGGGAGTCAAAAGTGGAGTTGCTTAGCAATGTGACAGAGGCAAACTTAGTTCGGGACACTGCAAAGCCACTTGGCATATAGCCACACTGCAAAGACACTTGGCATACAGGAAAGTGGCTTATATAGCCTTTATTTTTTGGTTTTTACGTTTTTTGGTTTTTACGTTTTTACGTTTTATGTGCACTTATGCTATTGAGTACTTGTTCCATTAATTATCACGTCTGGAGTGATTTTTGTACTTTAGAACTGACGGTATATAGCAGCCGCATGTTTTTCATTTTTGAACAACTAAACTAGAAGCATTGTTGAACTTGCTAAGTTGCTGTGATGTCTCCCATTTTTCATTGAAGAAAAGGTTATTATAAGATCAATATCTTACAATCGTTGATCGATTAAATGTAGAAATATATACATTAATTTTGATGATCTTGTACTCATAAATTTTTAGGGGATGAGCATAGTTTTAACCATATATATACGGTATATGATATTGTCGGTATACCCTCGCGGATACTCCCGTTGCTAATAGAAAAAATTGTTGTTCATGGTATTGTATCTGAATGGTTGATCATTTGTTGAGTTCAAACTTAATTTATTGAAGACCCACGCTTTATGTTAATGTCAGGTTATTTTCTGTTAAAATTCTGTAAATATCATCATTAATTATCTGTAAAATTTTGTATGTTCATCATTTTGCTGAGTTCATTGCTAGCTTGCATGTGTTTATCAGCTTGCTATGTCAGATTGCAACATTGACAAAAGGCATCAAATTTTTTATCTTGCTGGTATAAATTGATTTAACTTGTTATCTTTTGGTGTTTATGGCGATATGTTATGTTAATTGTGGAGATTTTGCGTTGTTAGATAGAATGATCTTGTATATTATAATATAAAGCTTAGTTTTGTGCAAGATTTGTTGATTAGTAGTCTGGGTCCTAATTGTTGATATTCCTTGCTCCTTCCTCCTTGATGAACGAAAGGGTTTATTTGTTGTTTTCTGTGATATGAAAGATTGATTTTGAATTTAAGGGTAATTTATTCATTGCACTTCTCTAGATAAAGTCAATCTCTATATAAAAAAATTATAAAATAAAATAGCAACATGGATTTCTACTACTTTCATTCTTTGAATCACAATGTATGCAATTATTGGTAAATTGCAGAAAAAAATGAAGATGTCAAATCTCAAGATTTTTTATTTTTAGAAATATATTAAATATTTTGTAAAGAATCAGAAAGATGGAAAAAAAATTCGATGCCATATAGAAAGAATTGATTGGGTTCTAATAGGGCATTTTGCAAGGATCTAAATAGATATTATTGTTTGGGTTCTAATAGGTCATGCTTTTGTGAAGGTCAAAAAGGACTTGAGCTGTAGTAAATTTATCAGCTTGCTATTAGATGGTTTCAAACAGTGAAGAAATCCCCACAACTGCGATTTCTGCAGTAAATTTATGTAAACAAGTGTAAATTGTTTTCTATCAAAACAGTGAAGAAATCCCCATAACATGTACTATATATGCTACGTACTGTACTATATATGCATGAACGGTCCCATATATATACAGTACTAGGCTACTAGCTACTACGTACCATGCTACATATATATGGATATCATATCTTTTTCCTTCTGACAATGACCTAGGGGAGACTCTCAGCTCCTGGAACTTTGCTAGCCGTGTCCGTGGCATGCATAGAACTGGGCCCCTCAAAGAAACAGGCTGACACATCAGAAGTTAGAACACAGATTGTAATCAAATATATCCATGGCATAGAATTCGGTATCCCAACCAACATAACTGTTGCAGTGTAACTATCAGCACCAGACTTGAGCTCTCTGATTTTATCTCTTAGAACAATTGATAGCTGAACAGAACACATTTTTGGCATGGCATTAACATGTTTTTTTTCCCCATAAATAGCAATTGCTACTGTTCTACCTCTTTTATGTTATCTTTCTTGTGTGAATTGACTGCACAGCATGCACAACCCTGTTGCGTTATATGTTTCATCCAGTCCTGCAATGAGTTCAATTCAACACGGATCTACTATCACATAAATTGTTTAATTGGGCCAAGAGGTTAATCTCATTGCGCCATTCAAGGCCTGTGATTACATTCACTGTTTCAAGAGAAACGGCAAAACTTAATGTAGTCTCTTTCTCTATTCTCCTTTTTCTTCGGTCTTTTTGTTGGCTTATGCATGGTAAACGGATAACAGATACAAATACAAATACGAATAATAAATGGATATCAAAGTTTAAATTGGGAAGGGGAGGAGCTTCTTACGTGGTGGGACTCATTAATATAAGAGATAAAGGTGTTCACCATAGCCTTTTAAAGTTTTTTAATTGGACTCAGGTCTCGACTTCCAAGAAATCCAAGTGATCTATTAATTTAAGCTTTTTAAACTATGAGGTCAAATACAACCTAAATTGCTGTTGTTAAATGTTAAAAGATCATTTAGGAACAAGTATTTGATTTGTATATATCACAAAAGAAAACATTTTTTTCTTTTTTTCTTTTTAATTACATAAAAATGTTTGAAAGTCCAAGTGACGAATGTTTGAAAGTCCAAGTGTTGTCAAATCCAAGTGTTTTCTTTTTAATTACATAAAAATGTTTGAAAGTCAAATCCAAGTGATGAATGTTTGAAAGTATTTATTTTTGTTATGCATGTAACATTTATTATTTTCTTAATTTTTGTAAAAATAGAATTTACATTTTAACTTTATCAAAGTTTCTATTTGTTTTTTCTTATTTTTAAATACTTGTATGTATTATTAAATTGGATTATATGGATGTACTGTCATGACCCGGAAATGATGTGGAAGTTTTCTATATTTCAAAATTTAAGTCATGACTCGTTGAATGAAAAGGTGTTTAGAATTTAGTTAGCCAAGATAAACGTCGTTGTGAAAGAAAAAGTTGACGGAAAAACTGTAGACTTTGTAAAAATGTTGATATATTTAAGTTACATTCTTGTAAAAAAATATTTAGAAAAAAATATGAGAGTAGTTACTAAGAATTTTTTTATTTAAAAAAATTTGGGACTGCGGTTCGAGATTAGTTTAGAGAAATTATAATATTTATTTTTCTGTCAAATCATGTAAAAAATATTAAACAATTATACTAAGTTTCTTTTGTTGGTTAGTTTCAAAGCCTGCAGGAATTCATAAACTGAAATTATGTTTAAATTCACTAAGTCTTTTGATAAGTTTAACTTCAAAATCTATCGAATTAATTTCAAACAAAAAAATTAAATCATTAAAATCGATCTACTTCACGAGTCATGCATTTATATACCAAATTAAAAAATTCGTGAGTTTGATGAAATTTACACCTACCTCAGTGGGCTCGACTCAAGTTATGAGGCGACCCGTCGTCTTCCCTCAGACTTGCTTCTCTATTTTGGCTCTCTCGCATTCTCTCTTCTAGGTTATTTTTGGTACTGTGTCTTTAGAGAACAAAAAGTGACAGCTGGCACAGCTCTGGCCTCTCGCATTCTCGCTTCTTTAGAGAAAAAAAGTGACGGTGACTTATTTAACAAGTCACAGTCTCAGTCAAGCTTTTTAGAAAAAAAGACTTCTTTAACAAGTCGGTGAAAAGATATGTAAAACATATGTAAACAAGTACTTGGAGGTCAAATTTCTGAAAATCCCAACTACTTAATTTATTTTAACTAAGGTCCAAACCATGCTTTTTAATTAACTTCCTACATTTTTGAAATTCTAATCCGATCTACGGTAAATTTAATCTCGTGTTCTAACCTATCAATGTTGGGTTTATACAACCCGATCAAGATTGGGCTAGATTTCAGTTCATCTTAATTCACAAGCCCAATTTAAAAAGTAACCATAATTATATGTTGTTTCGGTTTGGGTCTAAAACCCAAATCAATAACAGAATCAAGGCCGAGCCCCTTTAATTTGATTTCGGTCAAGCCCAACAAAAAAAGAAAAAGGCCCAATTTCCAATTAATTAGCTAAGGCCCAAAGCCGAAATTCAATATGAAATCCACATTTGTGATTATGAAAAAGGCCCAATTTACTTTTCAGCTCGATCCGAAATTCAGAATCGTCAAAAAACTAAGGGAAGAGCCTTAAAACTTGAGTTGAAGTTTCCGATTAAGTTTTTCATGTCTATCATTCAATCCAAGTAGCTCAGTAAATTAGTTACATAATGAACTTACATATTACCAATTTTTACTATTTTTTATAATTCATGAAAGATGAGCAAAATCAGTCTACTATAGCGTAATTTTGTGTAGTTTAGTGTTTTTTTTACCGTATTTCAGCATAATTAGCGAGGTTATTGTAATTTAACGTAATTTAGTATAATTGAACATAATTTATTGTAATATAGTGTAATTCAACATAATTTCAAGTAATCTAGTGTATCGTCTTTAAAGTCTTTTGACTTTTGACTTTTTTGGAAAGGGAAAAGGGTAGAGGACGGGTGTAGATTTTAACAGCGATTTTTGGCACAAAGCAGAAGTAAAAGCAAAATCAAAAGAAATTTGGAGCAAAGCAAAAGCAATGTACGATCAAAAACAGAACTGTGCTCACATCTACAACCTCAAGCAGGAAATCGCACAAAATCAAGCAATGAAATAGAACCAATACATTGTACCTGTCAAAGCTCACGAAGAAATTCGACGAAATGAGAGTCTATCTCCCTCCAACCTCAGATCTAGCCGAACTACAAAGGAGAGCTGAGTTTGATGAAATTTACACCTACCTCAGTGGGCTCGACTCAAGTTATGAGGCGACCCGTCGTCTTCCCTCAGACTTGCTTCTCTATTTTGGCTCTCTCGCATTCTCTCTTCTAGGTTATTTTTGGTACTGTGTCTTTAGAGAACAAAAAGTGACAGCTGGCACAGCTCTGGCCTCTCGCATTCTCGCTTCTTTAGAGAAAAAAAGTGACGGTGACTTATTTAACAAGTCACAGTCTCAGTCAAGCTTTTTAGAAAAAAAGACTTCTTTAATAAGTCGGTGAAAAGATATGTAAAACATATGTAAACAGATGTTTGGCGGTGAAAAAGATATGTAAAAGATTTTATTCTCGATTTCTCGCATTAAAATTAAGGCAAATTCTTCTAGGGCGACCTATTTGTAAAATAAGCATATTTTCATTTTCAAAGTTCAAACAGATCCGACCGTTCAACATTATCTCCATATTAAAATGTACTTGGAGGTCAAATTTTACATATTTTTGAATTTTTTTACTATTTATTAAGATGGGTACAAAATTCAATGGTCTGAATTTGACTAGTTTTGTAAAATACTTAATAAATAGTAAAAAAATTCAACCTGTTTTAATTAAGTCGTAAGTCGGTTTAATTTAATTTAACGTAAAATTCAACCTGTTTTAATACGGTTCCGATTGAGCGTAAAATTAGGTCTAAGTCGGTTTAATTTAATTTAACGTAAACTAAATATTTGTTGTATTTTAATTTGAAGAAAAACTGTTTACTAATTAATTTAACTACAATTAATTTAGATCCTAAGTACGTAATTAATTATAATACGTTAGTTACTTAATTCTTCCAAAACTTTTAAAGTCGTACAAATTATTTTAATGATTTGTATGTGTTGATTAATTTATAAATATAAAACAATACGTGTTTATTTATTTATCCGACTTAATAAACTTTGTAATCGTAATGATTCGAAAACCTTAATATGTTGTTAATTAATTGTTGACAATTTTAGTGGTCCCCACATGCCGTTTGAGTGGTCCCCAAATGCGGGTACGAAGGAGGATTTTTCAAGAAAAGGTGCGGGTACGGTTATTTAAGAAAAATTCATATATCATATATGTAGTTCATTGTATAGATATAAATACTTGTCTTGTATAGATATAAATACTTCACAATGTTACTATTAATACTTGTAAAACAAAATTACAGTTTTGGAATTGTTGTGTGGTCCCCTAATGCGGGTACGAAGCGAGAATTTTTCCAAAAAGGGTGCGGGTACGGTTATTTAAGGAAAATTCGTATATCATATATGTAGTTCATTGTATAGATATAAATACTTGTCTTGTATAGATATAAATACTTCACAATGTTACTATTAATACTTGTAAAACAAAATTACAGTTTTGGAACAGTTGCGGTCCCCACAAACAGTTATGGCAGTTTAGGTGCGGGTACAGTGCGGGTACTCAACTGCGGGTACTCATATCAGCTTCCTAAATCTAATGCATCTAATTTTTATTTGGTTGCAATTGTTTGTTGCAAAAAGTCTATTTTGGCGTAGTGTGCATGAAGAAAAATCTGCTCCTTCAATATCTTGACCCTTCGTTCCCCTTTGCATCAGGTGATGGCTAGGCATTCATTTCCAAATAAATTAAGATTAAACGAATGGAGAAAAATTGTATCGTATTACGAGCCTAGCTCATTAAATGGTAGCCTCTACCATAATTTCAAAATAAATAAATAAATAAGACAAACAAGGCATTATAAAAAGAATGTTTTAGGTTACTGTTTTACAACAAACAAGTATTCTTTGATTGCAAAAGTTATTTTATTAGAAATTAGAATATCTAAAGAAGAAACTTATCTTGCAAAACTTGTCTCAATCACATTGGGAACAGCAACACCACCCTCAACATTACAACATAGCTTGAAAAAGTTAACGCATAGTATGAACCATTTTAGAATCACATTGGTGCTTTTCTGTATAAAGAAAAACACAAACAATTAATGGGGACAACGCAAGATGACTAATGACCTGATCTGGAAATGATTTTTTGCAAAGCTTTAATTAATTGAGTTAACGAGGTTTGTAAATACAGTTGTAGATATGCCTACTGTGGTTTCGCATCTCTGTGAAGCTAAAAATAATTAATTATAAATCTATAAAAAGAGTAAAATTTCGTAACTTATTAATTATATCACATGCATATACATGCTCAGACATAAATAATAATTTTTCTATTCTTATTATTCAGATGGTACTGGTTATTATGAAAAGTATTAGTAGGTATCAAGGGGTACGCAGTTGGATTCCAGGATTCTTTTGCGCGTATTTGAAGAGTTATCAATGAATGCTGTTTTAAAAATTAAAACACATCCTTCTCTTCAATCGAAATTCATTTTTCCTGACAAAAAGTGAATGTAATGCAGGTTATACGTAAACTAGGATGTAGTAGTACGTACTCTAGTCTATTTAGTATTGTATAAGAACTTATTGATTTCAAACAAAAAATTTAAATCATTAAAATCGATCTACTTCACGAGTCATGCATTTATATACCAAATTTATAAAATTTAAATTAATTTTGTATAAAGCCAAGCAATAATAAAAACAAATTTAAGTTAATTTTAATTTTTTATAATTTTTTTACGGCTTGATTTTATACTAAATTAATTTGAAATTTTATAAATTTTATAAATTTTATATATAAATACATCACTCGTAAAGAAAAAATTATTTTGCTTGAAATCAGCAATGATAAATTTAGAATTAAATTAGTCTTAAAAACTTTCTGATTTTAAAAATATAATCGAGTTAAAGAAAAAAAAAAGCTGCAATGTTTTACAGCTTAGAAAATGTGATTTTGTTAACCGTACAATGAAAAATTTACTAACACCACTCAACGGTACAAGTTAAGTGGATGTTGACCAAAAACCATCCACATACGACATATGCATCCACGTTGACTTGTCCGTCGTTATCTTCCCGCTTTCAATAATGCCGAACAAGACAAAAATTAGTTTCACATTACATGATGTGATCTAAAATGCACAAGGAGTTCAGTTGTCTAGCTTTGTACAAGAAGTGAGTTCACGGGTTTACTTATGTATTGGATTTACTGATACAAAATTAATATGTGTAATTAGTTTGTCATAAATAAATAAATGTACTTACGAGTTATTAATAAAAGAATAATTAAAAATTAATAAATTCAACTGTCGAAGACAAGATTAATTATTTTTTCGAAAAATAGATCAGTCCCATTAGACATGCTAATTAAACAAAACTAATGATATAGTCTCACTATTTTTTACAATTTACCACCCTACGACGATACATGAGGAAAATCAATGGAATGGTTCAGTCATATTGGACTCTCCCCAATAGAGACCTGAGTGGAAGACAGAAAAGAAAGGAAAAGAGAGTGTCAATGAATTTCACAGTTTCTACTGGAATCAAATTAATAGTTCTGTCCCAGCTATTTTTAGAATTTTTTTGTAGCTTGCCCTTGAAATAATCCGGTTACATCCCGTCCTCTGTTCAGTATTTTGAGGTCAAAATAATTCCTAACACAAGTGGCTCATATTCAATTCAAATCCAACCTACTTTATAGATAGCAATTCCCACTATGGTTTGAAACCATCTAATACTTTTAACAGGTTCTTTTTGACCTTCACAAAAGCATGACAACTAGGGGTGTTCAAATGGATCGGTTTATTCGTTTTAAACCGAACCGGCAAATTTCGGTTTAATTGGATCGGTTGTTCGGTTTAAATGGTTCGGTTCGGTTTAGTTTTTGAAGAAGTTCGGTTTAAATGGTTCGGTTCGGTTTTGGGATCTCCAAATCGGTTTGAACCGAACCAACCGGTTTAATAAAAAATGGATTGGTTTATAATGGATTGGTTTATTTTGTGTGGTTTATAATGGATCGGTAAATCGGTTTATCAAAAACCGGCTTGTGTGGTTATCAAAAATGTTATCCAAATCGGTTTGAACCGAACCAACCGGTTTTGAAATGTTTATTTGTAACTTGAAATGTTTATATTCGGTTTAACCGAACAAACCGAAGTTTAAATCGGTTTAATCGGTTCGGTTTTTCGGTTTATATCCTAATGATCTCTTATTATCATAATTTTTTTTAAAATAAAGTTAGTCAGATTCTTCAGTGCCGCGTGGCAGAGGGACAGGAATTTCCAGTGCCAAAGCACCGTCATATTGTGTTTCTAATTACCAGAAACAGCGAATAATCGGATATATGAATTGACAGAGTTATTTTAGCTTTACACAGAGAACCATTCATATACTTTTTCATTTTCTCTAAAGTATTGCGCTGCGTCAAGTGAAATTATCTCTGTTAATATATTTACCCGAATAATCCGCCTTTTCCTTCTTATGGGCACGCTGGTGAAAATCTGGCAACAGAAATCATTTCCCACCTTTTTTTTTTTTTTGCCTCGTCTCCTTTCTTTTACCCTCCTGAAGAAACAGAAAAGGAAGAAGCTTCAAAACAAGGCGAAGAGACATTTAATGTGGCTATAAAAACGAAATCGAGATAATGGCACAACTGAATTGGGGGTGCAACCTCCGACCGAGAAATGAAGTGGATGCAGTATTCTATAACGGTAAAATGCCCCGAACTGGAGACTCCAGTTATTACAACTTTGCCCAACCCACGGTATGTTGTGTTTATTTATTTTTATTTTTTTGGGAATGTATGATATCTTAATTGGACAACTCTCCTGATCTGCCCAATTCGCACTCATGCTTCATGATCAATGCAATTGAGACTGAATTATAAGTACATTTTGCAATAAAGGAAGGTGGATGAGACGTGACTGGTACAGTATGATACCACCATACCATAAGGTACCAGTTCTAAGTGGCTCTGTATTGTGCGAGAATAATTTAAGGTTGTAGGTCTTTCTGGCATGGTGCTACCATACAATAATGTATAAACCTCGGCTGTTTTTCAGAAAATAGCTGTATATGTAACAGTACAACAGGGTCTAAATTCAACCGGAAGTCATAACGCATCCTTGACAACTATGCTACAAATGCATTTAAGAAAGTATGGTCAAGTAGGTTGCTTTGTTTCAATATCTGCTACTATATTTCTCATCATGTCATCATCACTAAACTAAATTTCTGATGCAAAGTGAAGCATTAATGAAGACTCCAAGCTGCACCAATCTGCAAATTTACAGATTGCTGAAGCCTTCTAATTTTCAGATCAATCCCAATATCAGCCTACAAGTAGAGTTAATTTGGTGTGAGTTGAATTGTTTTTCTTACTGAGATGCATATATTTCAAAGAAAACTACGTACTTTATATTTTCTGTAATTTTAAGTAGTTTTCTCTGACTTTGTAGGGTTTTCTTGAACCAATTAGCATGACTCGAGCTGGATACACCACTAAAAAGGAATTTGGTGAATTCCTTCGCAGTTTTGGTGTTCTTGCGCCAGAAATTCTGAGTGAGAAGTACTTGCTGCTACTTTCTATCGTCCTTTAAGCTGCTTTCTTATTTAATTATCATTTAATCTATTATATGATTTTAAACTTCTTTGAATAAAAAAAATTGTGAGCAGTCACGACGAGAGATTTGCTTGCCTAAAGCTGTTGGACGAGCTGGGACTGACAAACTATCTGGTAATATTAAGTGTTGAGATAAAAAGATATGGGTAGTTCTAGCATACATCCATTTTATACATTGAAGATGAAAAAGTATTGTTCAAACTGAAAAAATCTAATTATGGAATTATGAATCACCCCTAACCAATGCCCCTAACATGTTACCAATTCCATTCTGCACCTATGGTCATTTTTTAGAAAATTAGATGTTCCCAGTCATGACAGGGATATCTTTTGGTTTAACAATATATCTCATCAAACTAGTTATCTTGAATTTTCTGAGTAAGTTCTGATGATAAACTGGTAATGACCAAAATGGTAAAAAGTGGGAAGCTTCAGAGATTGATGCTGACCAAAATGGGAAGTAGCCAAGTAGGTGATACATGAGGGAGTGTTGTGCACATATTACTTGAGGAAGTTGCTAATTAATGAAACAAAACAATTAAGTTATGAACTTCCTTTCGTGTAAATAATGTTAGCTCGTGGAAACAAAGGTGTTTCTAAGAGCTTCACATATGGCTGAACTGGTGTCGCAAAAGACAAAGGTGCTAGAAAGAGCCGCAAGAACTATACAGAGACCGATAAATGCAAGCATGGTACGAAAAAAATTCCTTCTATTAAGGAAGGCAGCCATTGACATGCAATCTCTATGTAGAGGTATAACTCCTAGTTAAAAGGCACAGTTCCATTTCTCTTTGTATGAATATCTCTGCATTTTGAAAAAGCACCTGAGACTTTTGGTACTTGCACAAGACACTGTTTTATACATGGACAATGAATAATACTATGCATATTCAATTATATTTGGAGCTGCTGAATATTCTGATCAACTCCTTGCGTCTTCCTGGAATGTCCTCCTAAATATATTTGCATGAAAAACACTGATAAACATTAAATTTTTCTCATTTTGATAAGCCATTAGTTAGTATCTTCAGAGGAAAAAAAAAAGGAAAATGGAGAAATTACCAGTTAGATGTTCGGATGGAGAGTTGTTTATATTCAAAGCCTAGATGAATTAAAATTTTGTTGGGTATACCTAACTAAAAGCAAACGGATTACTCTATAGGACCTGTAATATTTGTCAGAACTAGTAAATGCCAAGGATCTTAAAATCATGTGCCTCATTTGCAAAAATAACATGTCATAATCTAGGTTGACTTTGTCTAACGTCTTTCTATTTGCTACAGGAATGTTGGCTCGTAAGACATATGAGACCCGAGTAAAAGCAATGGCAGAGACAAAAACACAAAGTTTGGAAGTAGAATTTAAATTGAGAAAAGTAACTGAAGAAGCTAGCCGTATCCAGGTATTCTATCTCTCCCTCCCTCCCTCTCTCTCTCTCTCTCTCACACACACACACACTCACTGCCTTTTCTCTTTTTGCATTTTTGTCTAATACAGGAGGAAGAAGAATGGCTGAATCAGTGCATATCACAAAACCTGGGGTTTTCAAGTGGGAGACCAGTAGCAGCCTGCATGATACACAAGTTTATCTTACACTGGAGAATTTCTGAGGTTGAAAAGGCTCAATTTTTTGACCAAATAATTGAAAACATGGCCACTTCTATAGAGGTAGTAGTGCAATTAAGTCAATCTGTTAAAGATTTTAAGATATACATACATAACTGTTTCTGACTCCTGTATTTTCATTTTTACATGAAGCAATGTAGTAATGAAAAGTTAGCTTATTGGCTGTCCAATTCATCAGCTCTGTTGGCATTGTTGCAAAGGAAATCTAGTGCAAATGGGGTTGGTAACTCTACATCTGAGAGACTAAGGATACACTTGGTACAGAAAAAAACTAATGATTATTTAATTTGAAAAGAAACTTTTCTCATGTTGGTTGGTAACGTAACATGATAATGAAACTTTAAATGGAAGGTTCAACTATTCAAGCAGAAGCTGACAATTTTCATAGAGAAGATATATGGCATGATCAGAGAAAACATAAAGAACGAGATATCCCCAGAACTTGTTCTTTGCATTCAGGTATTTATTTAGGATACATGGATTTTTTTTGTTTTCTCTTTTGCTTTGTCAGTAAAGACTAAAAAAAATTGATACTGACTAAAATTGTGAAAAATTGCTTTCAGATTCCAAGAAAATCTTTTGCAAGCATGTCTAAAACGAAGTGTCATCGTGGAAATCATGTGGTGGCACATTATAATGTTATGGTGCACTGGCAAAGTTATGATGTCTAAAACGAAGCCAAAGTTATGGTGTCTAAAACGAAGCCAAAGTTATGCGTGTTTGAGATTCATCTTGGAAATTCCGTAACTTGTGTTTCATTTGGTAAAATTGTTGTCGAGCATACGCACTTGTTTTATTTATGAATACTCATATGTCTGAACTGCTTTTGTAGGGTTTCATTTTTGAATATAGATTTTGATTGCAAGTCCAATAATCTAAACTGTGGCAAATTTCGCACTGAGAATTCGTTCTCACCCCCACCTTTGGGTTATTTTACAGGATTTGAGGCGTCGGGTTCTGATAGAGAGGCACGCGAGTTGTAGACCCTTGACAGTTGCTTTTGTATGGCCTAATCTACCTTTTCGTTGTATAGTTTAGGGTTAGGCCTGATGGTTGGTATCGGTATGAGATACCTTTATTGTATTATACTCTGACTATACCGTTTACCTTTCTTTATGGGTTTATATATATATATATATATAGGGATGGGCTATGGTGCATTGCAATGCATAGGCCCCTCCGTGCATTGGACTAAAATCGTTGGATTCAAAGTCCAAATGACCGATCCGAACCGTTCATCTTGTTCTCCATATTAATATGTGCTTGGAGACCAAATTTTACATTTTTTGGAATTTTTTTGCTATTTATTAAGCTACTTTGAAAATTGCTGATCCGGGTGAACAGTAAAAACAGTGCAACTAAATTCTGGACCATGTGATCAGACTTTTTCAAAGTGGCTTAATAAATAGCAAAAAAATTCCAAAAAATGTAAAATTTGGTCTCCAAGCACATATTAATATGGAGAACAAGATGAACGGTTCGGATCGGTCATTTGGACTTTGAATCCAACGATTTTAGTCCAATGCACGGAGGGGCCTATGCATTGCAATGCACCATAGCCCATCCCTATATATATATATATATATATATATATATTTGTCTTACACTTAGGGATGTGCTTGATAGTGGATAATTATGCGTATTTGGATTAAATGGGTAATCGCCTTGTAAACATACACGGTTTGTATGTTTACGGCAGGGAACTGTTGCGCACTATGGCTGCGGGGTGTGACAAATGATTTTTGAACTATTCAACATACAAACAAATCATATTTCGTGCAATTTATATATTTTTTTTATTAAAGGGTACCGGTAAACTTCAATATCTTTTAAATGTTATTCTCAAGAATTGAACCTGCCTTCTTTTGAAAAAAAGACGAGAGTTCGTGCAATTTATATAATTCATAAAATACATATATCATAACATATCATACAAAAACATCTATCTCACACCATAGGCATTCAAAGTGTTTCCCAATGTCAATTTGCAATAAAAACTCAGTAAAATATCTCAAATTTGTATTACATGATTGTTGAATGAATCCTGCAATTTAAAACGTCTCAAATTTCAAGTACACATGAAGAAAAATATATGTACTTTTTGGTTTGACCAATAATAAGAATTTGAGGAGCTAATATTTAGAAATTATATTATTTAGTGAATTAAAAGGTCTTTATGACTTTATGTGTTGGAAATATATGTAAGCAACATTTCTAATTATTTCCTTATAAGGAGGGATATAGAGACTTTGACTTTACAAAAATAAATAATTTCTTATGAAAATTAAATAATGAAAAGCACAATAAAAATATCAGAAAGATTCTCTCGTACAGTGTCAGTATCTAATCGTGTTAGACTGTCAGAAAGAAGAAATCGTGAATGGAGGTTTCTGCACAATAATTCTGAATTCAAGAACTTGAGGGGCTAAACTAAAATATAATCCTTCCATTCAAATACAAGTCTAAAGCGAACTTCACAACAGACCAAGGGAGGATATATAGTAGAGAAATTTACATATATGTCCATCATAACTTCATTAATTAGATATTCACCCATCAAAATTTTAAATTTAATTATTTTTCCATCTAAATTTAACAAATTTATTAATATACTCATTACATGTATAGAATAAAATTGTATTGACATAAATATATTTGACAATCTGATAATTGATTTTTTTTTTTAAGAAAGATGGAGGTCAAGCGAAAGTAAAGTTATCTCAACTCTCAACTCTCATGTATTTCATGGGCTAGAAATGAATCCAATAGCTTCTACTTTTCTAAAACCACACATACAATTATGAATCCAGAGACTTCAATGTCCATCAAACCTACTCCGTTCTTATTAGTGTTTTGAAAAAAAAATGAACGCCTAACCACCCACAGAACTGGACCATATTGACCCAGACAGTGGTCAAGACTCGGACCGAGGATAAGGACGGGTCTTAGCAAGGTTTTTGGCGGGTTTTCTCCACTAGACCCGGACTAACTCGGTCGGTTCTAAACTCGTAGACCGGACAGGACCATATCTGGACTAAATCCGTACCGAACCAGACCGACCCGGACTAACCCGTGGCAAACTGGACCAAAACTGGCCTAAACCCGTCTGGAACCGGACTAACCCGGGGTAAACCCGCCCCAGACCGGACTAAAACCGTACTGACCGTGACAATCGCCCTATGAAGACTTGCTTTCGCTACGGCTCCGGTGGGTTGTTCCCTAACCAAGCCACTGCCTATGAGTCGCCGGCTCATTCTTCAACAGGCACGCGGTCAAAAATCATTTTCTCCTCTCACTGCTTGGGAGCTCACAGTTTCATGTTCTATTTCACTCCCTCGAGGGGTCTACATGAGTCCCGTGTGGGTTTGAACCATCCCCTTCAAATTTGAACCGCCTAATCCGAACCATGTAGACCCGTGCACTGAAAAAACCCGTGAACCGGAAGTTTTGGACCGGACCAGATCGTTTGCATAACACTAGTTCTCATTATACAAGCAAGCTGTCAGCCTGTCACTGACATCCGCTGCTGTAGTGGTGAGGGAAACGAAGTGCCGTACTTCCAGTTCCCCAGCAGATTAAAATCGGACAGTAATAATATGATCCGTTGATTTTGATCAGACGGTCAAAAAAATACAGCATCAGGGGCCCATCACGAGCCGGAATGCTATCCTCTGCGGAGCAGATATCTGCGGAGCTGTGCGGAACTTTTGATCTTGTCCGTTCGTTTTGACTTGGCACGAATCTCAAAGCCCAATAATACAGCCCCCTCCGTTAGCCCGAATATCAGAGCGGCTGAGAGTTAATCTGGTCCGTTCGTTTTGCTCCGCACAGCTCCGCAGCTTAAAACTCCGCAGAGGATATGCTCCCGAGCCGAGCTCTCAAGCCTAACATCTTGAGCAAACGGTAAACCCCTCGTCTCTCTCTCTCTCTCTCTCTCTCTCCAGTTGCTTCTAATATTCGCGATGATGCTCCGGAGGTCACTAGCGCGGCTCTCGCCTCTCCTCTCTAATGGCACCCTTCGGCTAAACCACGTAGCGCCTCTTCCCTCTCTCTCCTCCCCTTCTAGAAGCTTCTGCTCGTCGCAAACCCAAACGCCTAGCGCTCCTTCTAATCTCGATAATGGCTACACCGAATCCAGCAGCGATTCCTCTCCAGCTGTAGCCGTCTCCATTGATCGCTCTGGATTGTGTAACCCTCCTGGTTAGTACATTGAATTTTAAATAGAACTATCTAAGAATTGTAGTTTCTTGCTTTTTTTCATTTTAGATTAATTTTTCTAATTGTGTTATATCTCTCCATGGGAAGAGCATACGCATGAGCCTTCGTCAGAGTCTGAGATTGTCAAGCATCTCAAGAGCATTATCAAGGTTTAGTGAGCTAAAGTTAAACGAAATATTAGTTGGTTTCTTTAGATAACTGCTCATTTTACTTTTTTATTTTTGTGTAAATTGCAAAGTAGTTTCGTGGAGGTCCAATTTCTGTAGCTGAATACATGGAGGAGGTTCTCACGAATCCAAAGTCAGGATTTTATATTAACCGAGATGTTTTTGGAACCTCTGGTGATTTTATCACTTCTCCTGAAGTAAGCCAGATGTTTGGGGAGGTAACAGTACCTTTTCTTTTTTGCCTGAACTATTGCATAGAAGATAACTTTAAAGTTAATAAATTGCACGGTCCTGATTTGGTTTAACGATTCTGTCAATTGTAGATGATCGGTGTTTGGGTTATGTGCTTATGGGAGCAGATGGGTCAACCTCAAAATGTTAATTTAGTTGAACTTGGACCTGGACGTGGGACCCTCATGTCAGATCTCCTTCGTGTAAGCATTCTGATCTCCTTCATGTAAGCATTCTTTTTTAGCCATTTAAATGTTTAGGTTGTTCTTTTGTGGACCCCTGCGCCAGAGCTCTGAGGTGTGTGGGTGTGCATGCGAGGTTAGATGGTGATATCTACCAGCAGTTACATAGAAAATGGCTGACCTCTTTTATGTTGTATTATCTTTTCTTTGTATTAATCTAGGGATCATCAAAATTTGAAAACTTCACAAAGTCACTTAATATACACCTGGTGGAGTGCAGTCCAGTGTTGCAAAAGATTCAATATGAGAAACTGAAATGTATAGATGACTCAACGGATGAAGAAAGTGGTACGAAAGTAGCAATTAGTGCTATAACCAATACTCCTGTTTCTTGGCATGCCTCTCTAGAACAAGTTCCATCAGGATGTATGAGGTCCTTTCTCATTTACAATTTTTGTTTTGTTTTTCTTCTATCTATTTATTTTTCAAATAATTCTCAATTTTATTGCTTCTTGTAATAAGATTCTATTATATTGGACTTTTCTTGCATTATGAAATTTTCCCTTTTTTTTTAAACAGCATGCACTATAATTATTGCACATGAGTTCTTTGATGCACTGCCAATCTACCAGTTTCAGGTTAGATTAGTAAATTCCTAGTTCAACCTCTATTTTTTTTATTCTTTTATTCCTTTTATTTCTGACCTTTAACAATTTACAATTGATACACAGAAAGGCGCACGGGGTTGGTCTGAAAAGATGGTAGATGTATCAGAAGATTCAAAGTAACTATTTTCTTTTATGCTATGGTGGTTTTATATGTTTTATGCATTGCACAATATCAGTTGACACCGATAGATACTTTATTGTTCCTGTTTGAACAGGTTTCGGTTTGTGCTATCTCCAGGGCCAACTCCATCTCTATTATACCTAGCAAGACGCTGCCAGTGGGCCCCACGTGAGGAGGTGTCTAAATTGGAACAGGTAGAAGTGTGCCCCAGCGCAATGGATCTGACACGTCAAATTGCCAAGAGAATTGACACAGATGGAGGAGGAGCTCTCATCATTGATTATGGCAAAGATGGACTCATATCTGACAGCCTCCAGGTGCCCTTATATAACAAAAAAAATGAAGATTTGAGATCTATTCGTTAGTTTTTGTTTCTTGCGATGGATTCGAATTGAGTATTACAAACACTAGAGAATTAATTGCAATGCCTCTGTCATAATTATTGAGGTTTGCAAGGCTATTTCATGCGTGCCTTTGAAAAATTGTTTTATGTATTGCGAATCTGCAAAACCAGAAATGCTTATAGAACAGTACTTTCTAAAAAAAGAGGGATAATTTGGGTGTTTTATAATATTTGAAAGGAGGGTGCAGGTGCTATTTATCATATCTAAGAGGAGAATTTGAGATCCTTCTATTGAGCTTGTTGTTACCAGTGGTTTTAGGGTCTACATGGTTATGATTCTTTACTTCCATTGCGATGTCTTAGTACTAAAGAATTTGAGATTCTTCTATTAAGCTTGATGTTATCAATGGTCTGAGAGTCTACATGGTTACATTTGCAAAGAGAAGTTTGTGATGTCGTAATATACTAATAAAGAGCTTATTTTCAATGCAGGCTATAAGAAAACACAAGTTTGTACACATACTAGATGACCCTGGCTCGGCCGATCTGAGTGCCTATGTTGATTTTGCTTCTATTAGACATTCTGCACAAGGAATTTCAGGTATGCTGGGAAAAAAACATTTTTTTCTCACACCTGTGCTAACATGCCAGAGTATTGTATATACTCTTCAAAGCAAGGAGTATACCTGCATTAAACCCTCCCAATACTACTATTTATACCCTCCCATCACCAATTTACTTTAGTGGAGTGACCAGTTTGCCCCTTCCTCACCTTTTAACCTCTGCACCTGCAAGAAAAAAATAAGGTAATTTGTGCTTTGAAATAAATTACAGGTGAGTACGTGGGCAAAATCTCCACATTTGAGAGGGGCATATGAGATTTTGCTCATTTTGTGAAGATGTTCTATAGGTGCATGGGTGAAATTATTCTTATAACAAAATAACATATTCTCCTGTTTTGTTATTACTCAGTCTCCTCGAACAATTAGTCAAAACAGTTTCAATTTTTTTTATGTAGAGAATGTGTCGGTTCATGGTCCTATCACGCAATCTCAACTATTAGGCTCTCTCGGGATTAATTTTCGAGTAGAGTCATTGTTGCAAAATTGCACTGAAGAGGAAGCAGAGAACCTAAAAACGGGGTACTGGCGGCTTGTAGGAGATGGCGAGGCTCCTTTTTGGGAGGGGCCTGATGAACAGACACCGATTGGTATGGGTACCAGATACCTGGCCATGGCTATTGTTAACAAGAAGCAAGGTGTACCAGTGCCTTTTCAGTGAGAAAGCTTTTTCTTTTTTGTTACTAGAGACTTGGTCTTTTTGCCCCTTTTAGCATCACAAAGCTTTTTTATTGTATGTATTTATTTGGATAGTAAGTTGTTTATGTTTCATTAATAATAGCTGATTAGGTCCAGGGTTCAAACAATAAATTTGCTTTACTAATGATGGATGGATCAAGTTAAAATGTTAACATCAAGTAACTGAGAAAATCCGTAAAGAAAGCAAAATAAAATTTAGAATATCAATTGGATATTCATGAAGTTCACCTCGTCACTAATGGGGAGGTTCTCTATTTTTTTCCTGTCAAATTTGATTAACGAACACAACAATTCCCAAATAAAATACATGATGTAGAATGCAACAGGAATAAATTTTCTTTTACATGGATGTAAACAAAATGAATTTTATTTAGTTCAGTCAATCCAATTTACTATAATAAAATTACAACATTTTCGATCCGTCAAACCGTCAAACCGTGAAATTTTGGTGCTTCGTCAATCCACAATTTACTAAAAACCATTCAATCTGAAATTGAATTCTAAAATATTAATCAAACAACAGAGGGCGCAATGCATTGAAGCATTGAAATTTCCCAATTTGCGCACACAGGCTGTTTTTCTGGTCACCTTTTTTACGATGTAGCTGTTTAATGCTATCAAGTGTTCACAGTTCAGAATTTCACATCATCAATTTTCAGAATTAGGATTAAGTATATTTGCAGGTAAAAAAAACTACCAAAGTACTATCCGAACAAAAATCATAATTTAGGGAAATATTTTGAATAGAAGTATTGCGTTGCATATACGGATTCCACAATATAACCACATCCAAAGCCATTCTTACAAGAAGAGAGAACAAAAGAAGAAAATAAATAACAACAAAAGAAATACTCCGAGTAGGATAACATCAGTTAATACGCAACACAAGTTTTTCCTCAATCATCACCATCTCCTCCATTCTGCATGAATTGATTTTTCTGTTGCAAATACATACACAAGTTCAGTGGTTATAGAGGGAAGAGTTGGAGGTTGAACCTTATATAATCTTAAAACAACACATAGTACCCTTCTAAAAATTAAATCATCTTGTCAATTCATAAAAATGATGAATGCCTAATTTACCCTTCTTGCAGCTTCTACAATAATGCCCGAATTACCCTCGTTTCTCCACTGTTACAGTGGGGTTTAGTTGGTGAAAACATAATTAAGTTATATAGAGATATTTACGAGTCTTTAGGTAGAACTAATATTAAATATGTTCATTGAGGGTGTCTAGGGGCAATCTTGACAGCATGCTTAATCTTAGTTACTATAGGAAAAGTATTAAAAAGACGTCAGCAATATATTTAGTAAAGGGAGCTTGTAGAGCGTACCGCTTCCATCTCTGGATAAATTGAGGGACCTTTCACCCTTAATCAAGCCCTTGGCACCGCCACTAGATATTGGCTTCTGTGTCCTAGGAGAAATTGACTTCAATTTCCCGTTGACAGAACCAGATGGCAGGGAATGGCGCCTCACGAGACCATTTTTATCTGCAGAATCAGGTGTAGTAACAACCCTAGGCGAATTCTGGCCTCTAAGGCGTGCCTTTGCTGAAGCAGTCGTGGCCATGTAGCTAGGCACGGACTTCGATGCACTAGAACGTAACTCGGCTTCAGGAATTTCTACTCCAGCCGAGAAAGAAGATCTCCTTCTGTTGTTGGATCTGTTAACTGATTCACTATTACTCGACATAGACTTCTCCTCAGAAGAGTTCACGTCTGGTGTGATTTTTGATGCAGATTTGTTTGCACTAGCATGCAACTCATTTTCTGAAATTTTTAATCTTCTAGTGGAGAGAGAAGATCTCCTTCTGTTGTTAGATTTATTACCGGAGTCTCCACTACTAGACGACTTCTCTTCAGAAGGATTCCCTTCTAGCATGGTTTTTGATACACTTGAGCTTACACTTGCATGCAACTCCTTTTCTGGGATTTCTAGTCTTGTAGTTGAGAGAGAAGATCTCCTCCTACTGTTCGATTTACCACCGGATTCTCTATTACCATATAATGACTTCTCTTCAGAAGTGATCCCATCTGGCACCGGTTTTAATGCAGTTGTGCTTGCATGCAACTCTTTTTCTGGGACTTCTACTTGAGTTGAGCGTAAAGATCTTCTCTGAATCACCTTTTTGGACTCTCCAATACCTGACAGAGAGAGGCTTACTTCAGAAGGCTTAGCACCCACAGTTTTTGAAGCAGTCTCGGAGTTCTTTGAAATCTCTTGTGCAATCTTACTCTGAGATTTCTTTGAACCAGACGATAATTTACCAATTTCTGCATCCAACTTGGAGGTAGAAACCTTTCTCAGACCCCGTTTCGGCTTTTCAAGCTCAGTTTTTGAGACTTTTGGAGTTTGGCTATGGTGGTCATCTTCTCTTTTCTCGGGTTCAGAACTAGCGGCTTGGGTTTTTGTTAACTTGGGACTTGTCTTAAGAGATTGACTTGCTGTCGAGTTTTTGGTTTGCCTTCGTTGAGCTTTTGAATGTGTGAAGTGATTTGCATTGATAACAGGTTTCCAGAAATGAGTCATATGCCATCTCTCTAACCAGCTTGAAGCAGAATTGGGGTCGTCTTTGTTGAATTGGATTTGGAGAGACTTAACAACAACCCAGGAAGAAAGCAGCTGGAAAGCCATAGGAACACAATTAAAAATGAACAAATAAAAGGCCAAATTAAATTAATATCACATACCTTGTGACCTAGTGAATGATCTTGAAAATTCTCCTTCCATGTATCTCCAGATTTGCCGCCCTGGAAAAAATCAAAACAATAACTAAGTCTTAAAATATAATAATAAATAAATATTTTTGTCAAATAAAAGTTCTAGTGAAATCTTTTTACAAAAACAGACTCCTACATTTACTGAAGTCCCAGAAAACCTGACATATTGTTCATTATTCATGTAAAAGAACAAATGTTGAGATACATTACACGTTCATAGAGTTATGCATGAGAATGCTTAGATTCCTGTGAAGGAAATTTCCACAATAAAAAAACAACCCTACAATGAGAAAGTATATCAAATAAGAATTACCAAGAGAACATGTTGCTGTTTTCTTGCATAGTCGATTTGGAGACCGATATCAGAGCGCCTAGCAATTCTCCCACGGACGATAGCTTGTACCCTTACGACTGCATGCATTGCGTAAAGCGTCGCAACAGCTTGCCTCCGTACGAGATGACCCCGTATCAGTGCTTGCAACCTTACAATACCTTTCAGTGCCTGAAATGCCCTTCGCGCCTGATGGAAACACAAAGTTCTTGTGAAAAATGAAAATGTTATCTAGAAGCTGATAAAATCCACTGAAGTAAAAGAGTACCAAAAATCCCCTAATGGCTGCTTGCACCTTTGTTGCTGCCTTCTCTTCACTCACCTTGTCGCAACCGCTTGATTCATCTATTTGCAAGGCCACTTGATCTACTGTAGAATGACTTACAACAGGTAGAGTGGTTTCACATCCATGCAAATCAGAAGAATGTGTCTCTTCTACAATTGGTAAGGCTGTGTTGCTATATGTGCTGATGAGTACTGGTTCAGAGATTATAGGAGAATTATCACCAAGAGAAGCTTCATATCCTTTGGTTAAACAATTCTCGCTTGAATTTTTCTGTATTTAACAAATAGAGTTCTTAGGGATGACGGTGAAACACAATTGGCCTTGCATGACATTTTGATGAGCTAAAAGAAGCAAGATAGGGTAGAAGAGTACACTTGAGTTGAGAAATATACTCATTATATCGCACTTTTTATTTCAATCCATGTTTACAAATTGGATTGAGTATAATGAGATAAAATGTACTGGCATTTCATTATTTTTACCCATTGCTTCTGAATTTCTAAGGTGGAACAGGTCTCACTTTCAAGTAAAAATTAAATGTTTACATACCATAATAATAAACGGAAACTGAAATACTTCCAAAGAAGAGAAAAAAAAAAAACTTTTTTTCCATTTCAAAAGCAGCTTATTTTAAATTTAATCAATTTCAGCATAAAAGTGGAAAAGTTTGTACGAAGTTCATAGATTTTTCGCATAGAAAGGAGGTCAATACCGATTTTGTGGATGAAGATCGAAAAGATTTCTTCCCAAATAGTGTCTTCAACCATTTTCCTGCTGACTTCCCCATTTCAACAACCAATCAGATCTCCCCTGATACTATTGGATGAACTTGCCTCTAAAATGAACGAAATTAATTGATTATATAACATGAGAAACATATGATGAGTTTCATATGAAACTAAAATGGCGACTGAATAGATTCACTGGAGGAGATGAAATTCCACGTGGACAGATCAATGGCAAAACAGATGGGTTCCACATAGAACAAAAGTTGCAATAAAGTAACATTAGAAACCGAGCAATTGAATACCAAAATTCATTAATTCTTCAGAATATGAAAGCAGGCTTAACAGTAAATCTAGAAGCACATTAAACTCATCCTATTGTACACTGAAGCAATAGTACAAATTCGTCCTATTATACACTGAAGCAATAGTACTCAAATCAATCAATGTACTATAATAAAACAAAACAAGCACATTCAATTCACGGAACATAATACTTACATTAAAATAATTAATTCTCCAAATAGTTCACACAGAACAGTGCATCAACTATGACGAATTGGGAAAGTTACTTGTTGTAGAGAAAACTTTTGCAAACCCTAATAACAACAATCAGAATTTATTCAAATTTGACCTTGATTGAAAAATGAAAACAAAGGTCCTGAAATTGGCGATTTCAAAAGCACGGAAATGGATTTAGATATATAACCATTTGTTCAATCAGATTGCAAAATTAGAAGACGAGAATAGTGTATATATCACTGAAAAGGCATATTTAAACTTTACGGTTCACAAATAATCCAGAGCGCCGACAAAAATCTCGTGGGTTTAACTTACAGAGATATACCTTTAAGCGCTTCTAAAACCCTAGCAGTTTTCCTTGTCGCTTCTCCATCAAATGCACAAAATCAGAGAAAATTTTAAAGAGAAAAAGGGACGCAAAGAGCGAGAGGCTGCTTTGGAAGCTCGGAAAGAATGCAGATGGCAGAGTGTGGCAGAGTGGGCCCACTTCGTAACTGAAATATTTGAATTTTCTTTTAGAGCCGCGTGTATTTTGTTTGCTCCCAGATCATGCCGTGCAAGCTACGCCGTCATTTTGAAGCGTGGTGTTCTCTAGATTTTGATTGTGGTTTTTGAAGAATAAAATAACACATAAATTGTTGCACCAGATACTGTAGTAAAGGATCATATAAAATAATTAATATTTTCAAAACATAACAATATATATCCATTATATTTCCTTATTTTTTAAAGATATAATATTTTCATAAACATAAAATATAAAGATACATCATTTTATGGTGAGACATCTTGACATCGTATGTTTATAAGTCATTTTTGCGGTTTCAAAATCCAAACAGTCGATCCGAACCGTTCAACACAATCTCCATATTAAAATGTTCTTGGAGACTAAATTTTATATATTTTTTAAAATTATTTACTATTATTTTAGAATTTTTGAAAATCACTGTTTTTCAATGGTCCAGAATTGTCTGACGACAATCTTGTACATATCTTAATAAATACTAAAAAAAATTAAAAAAAATGTAAAATTTGGTCTCCAAGCACATTGTAATATGGAGATCATGTTGAACGGTTCAGATCTATTGTTTGGGCTTTAAAATCGCAAAAATTAACTTATAAGTATATGATGTCAAGTTGTGTCACCATAAAATTGGTATAATTAGATCCCTCCTCAGATATAAATGCTGACATTTTTTCTCTATGATTACTACATCAAAGCCTCTGACTACCTTGCTTAATCATTATTAAAATATAATGAAAATGGTACTTGAAATTTTTATTTTGTTATTATATCTTGCAAGTCCCAGTTTTTTGTTGTTAAAAATATATATATATATATATATATATATATATATATATATATATATATATATTTCTATGCATTTTTACAGCTTTATGAGGAGATGCCTTCTTCAAATTTACTTTCATTATTTTTAATTAATATATACAATAATATCAGACAAAAGTTATTTCTTGCATTCCACCACTTATCATAGACCGGGTCTTCTAAATATTAACTCAGGATGGAAAATAATTAAAACAGGGGGGCAATAAGCCAATAATGATGTCGACCGTTTAACCCATTCAAACAAATTGAAGCCGGGAGGTGAGCGATCTTGACCCTTCAGCTACTGTTTCATTCAAGACTTGACAACAATATGCAGAAATGTCCCTTAATTCCCAGAAATCGTAAAAAGAACGATCTTCCTCAATTCTCAGTGTATCTTTTCTTCTTACAAGATACCTTAAATTTCTCATATTGCATTATTTTTATGCACCCATGTTTTAATTAAAAAAAGAAAAGAAAAGAATCTCAAGTTGGTATCGGTCGCTTAGCCAATAATTATTGTGCGATAATTACGAACAGGAAAGATGATAGCACCTGGTCAGGTCTTGATTTGATTGGTGTCTCCAGCTGTACGACATAAAAACCAAAGCCTTTTTTTTAATTCAAACATTTCAACCTCAAGTAGGCTTGTTTGATATCATTCTAGCGGACCTCATTATGGGCTTATTTTGAGATTAGGCCTGTATTAGACATTAATATGGCCCAATGAAGAAGTTTCTGGATCTTGAAAATTTTCTGGGCCATACTTTATAAATGCATGCACAAGTTATGTAAACTTGTTTCAAATTGCACAATTTTAGTATCATCAGAACCTCAAAGTGAGTAAAATTTCACGCATATTTGTCAATCATTGGATGTATTAGACTCGTGAATTGAAAAAAACATGTGAAAAGCGCAGTTCGTTAATCTTTTTGCATCGAGTTCAATCAAATTTGTACAAATTAGTGCAATTCCTGATTTTGCAAGTACATGCAGGGTTGTTCGGTAAAGAGGATTAAGCCTCCATAAGTTTTCTGGTATTCTATTCCTATTTTTTTTTTGGAAGATAACAGTCTAATTCCAACCTCCTACCACATGGAATTAGATATCCCATCCAATTGGAATAGAGAAAGATCTAATTAGAAAAATAAAGGGGTTTTGGTTGTAAGATTGTAATGTGCTGTGTATTCCTTGCATCCAAGCCGTCAGATTGGGAACCGCGTGCAAAAAAAAAATTATTTGCTTGTGTGCCAACAAAAATGAAAATTTAGATGCAACCTTTTCCGACTTATTTTAAACTTCTCTTCTGAAATTTAAAAGTTTAGCATCATATATTAACTTGTGAATTTTGTGTTTATTCCTTTTTTACTTATGTCACACAGAGAGTTTAATGTAATATATCTATACTGGTAAGGACGGATGAGTGTACTGGTATGAGTTGATAGGTGTACTATTGTACTGGTACGCACTGGTATGCAATCTGAACACGTATCGGTTTCTCTATTTTTCTCTATATGCATGTTGTTACGTATATAACAACTATCTTGTAATATAAATTTAGAGTCTCAATCAATCCATTTCGATTGGAGCGCGATGGTGAGCCGATCCGGATGTCAGATTGTGGCGGCTATCGGACAAAAGTAGATCCGGTCGTGGAGAAAGATGGAGAATGAGGTAAGTAGAGTAGATTAGATTAGTAGTTTAGTTTAGATGAATTTATGAGAATAAAAGAGTTTAGATATAGGATTAAAAGTTTTTGACTCGTTGTAAATATATTTTTTATTAATGAAATTGTTACCAGACTTTTGAAGTCACTAACTTTTAGAAAGCTTGATAGAGACATAATGGTTATTGTCATTATCATTTATCAAATCGACCAACGGAACATAGGTCCCTAATATGTTTTAGACTACTAGACCATCTAGATATAGCACAATAAACCCCTAACTGATAGGAATTCAGATCACCCCCGGTACAGTAATAGGGAATCTTTTACAATTACTTGATCTGGACCGTTCTTTTTAACTTGGCACGAATCTCAAAGCCCAATAATACTGCCCCTCTGTCAGCCCGAATCCCAAAGCGGCTGGGAGTTAATCTCAAATCGTAAAGTGAAGGGAATCTTTTACGGTACCGGGAAGGATATTTGTCCAACTGATAGACCATCTAGATATAGCCCAACCGACCTTCGAATTCAGATCCAGTGCATTAACCCAATTTTTGAGTTTTGATCCAAACCGTCCAAGGTGCTCTAACACGAATCTTAAAGAACCTGGACCCCACAAATAATACTGGCCCCCTGCGCTACCACCGAATAGGCACGTACACGTCTAAACTCAAAAATTGAGTTACTTTAGGGGATCCGGACTCCCGACCTTCCCCCCCTTAAAAAATACTCAAATTCTGAAATTCTCTACTACTATAACAAAATTCCTAAATTAAAGAACTTTTTATTGGAAGACAAAGTCCAAATTGATTGCATATAGAGAGGGATCTGGTGTCTTCTCCTTTTCTCCTATGACCATGGAATACACACGAATGGAAGCCATGCAATGCAACAACCAAAAGGAGGTTGAATTGGAGCACAAAGGCTCGGACCCACTTGTATTTTATTGTCACAAAAGTGTTGGGTTTTGGGACCCACCTTTGTTCTCATTGTCAGTTTTGTGGAACCCACCAGTTGCTTGTTGTTCCTTGCCGACAAGAGGTAAAGATGTGCCTAACTTCGATATAAACACTAATGGCTTTTAGTGTTTTATTTAAGTGAGACAAAGAAAATCAATGAAAGCTCATTTCGGATGCTTTTCGGTGGAAAGTCTTGCAGCTTGATTGCTTCTAAAAGTTGTTGTTTTAGTCTCTCTTTTTTTTTTCTTTTTTTTTTAAGTTTCCTAAAACTGTTTTGGGCAGCGGAATTACCAAAATTTTTATTAAAACTCTAAAAAAAAATAGCAAATATGTCCTCCATTATGAAAATTTTTTAACAACGCCCTGACCGCTCCACGTTTGGACGGTCAGCTCTCACTATCAAACCGCTTCACGTTTGGGCGGTCAACTCTTAATACCAGACCGCCCCACGTTTGGGCGGTTTGGTATGTAACTAATTTTTTTTAAATGTTGTATTTTTATAATGTTGTATTTTTATAATGCTGTATTATAAAATGCTGTATTTTTTATGTTAAAATTTTGTTATAATTTTTTAATTTACGGCTATAATTTTTATAATAATTTATGGTTATAATTTGTTATAATTGACGATTATAGTTTTATTTGTTGTAATGTTTTATTGTAGTTTTATTTGTTATATTTTTTCTAATAATTTATGGTGATAATTTTATAATTAACAATTATAATTTTATTTGTTGTAATGTTTTATAATATGTTATGTATTTATTGTAGTTTTATTTGTTATAATTTTGTTTAATGTTATAAATTGGTTTTATTCGACTAGATAAACAACAAAACTAAATCTAAATTGTAAATCTACAAATAAAATCTAACAATATGAAAATAAAATATAACAATTCAAACATGAAATACTACAAATCCATCTAACTAAAAAAACATAAAAAAACCTAACGACGAGGGCAGCGACGACCGGAGAGATCCAACCTAGCAGGTGGATGGCGGTCCTTGGGCGACAGCTGACGCCTCAAGTGAACCTCCTCCTCCTCGTCATCCTAGAGATCATCCACATCCATCTTTGATGCCGCACCGGCCGCCCATGGATCCTCCTCATGCAAAGATAATTGTGTACGGCGGACCCGTGGGAGATCCTCCTGAATCACCTGTTGTGTACGCATCTCTCATGGATCGACCTCCCAGATAGAAGGATATGTGGCCGGAGGCGGTGTGCCAAATATAGCAGAAGCAAAAGCATCTGTAGCCTGCTCCCCACTCCCACTAGCCTCGTGGTCGTGCTGTCTGGTCTCTGCGTATCGTGGTCTGTGGAGGCTCTCTACCTCGTACCCGGTATCATCTCCAGTAAAGTCAGTCATAGTGAACTCGGGATTGGCCTGCCAGGTAGAGGCTCCATCATGCATGTAAACAATGTTACTTTTGATACTAAGTTAATTAAATAAAAAAAAATCACTGACCTCGCCAATCTGCATCGGAACTCCATACTTATTGTAGTAAGCATTCCATACGTTGTTATTCAACACCCAGTTGTGGAACGCCCAACCCGAGTTATCCTCTGCAGAATTGAAGATAACTTAATAAAAATATATTTATAAAGAGAAATGATTGTGTATGGCACCTTCATATTAACTTGTAATCATCTTCATATTAACTTCATATTAACAATTCAATTTCTAGCAATAGCTCCAATGCCATCACAAGGCACAAAACATAAATAAAACGAGTTATGTCGGGTTATCCTGAAATAATCAGATTGTGCTTCGTGATTCGTGCTCCCGACCTCACCTAACCTTAAGTTTCGTAGGTGGGAGCGACCTTGCGAGAGAGAGGGGGTGGGGACCGTCTTGAGAGAGAGAGGGAGTGGGGGCAGCCTAGCGAGAGAGAGAGAGAAAGAGAGTGAGGGGGGTGGATCGGGGTTAGGGTTTTCTGTGGGGTTTGAGCGGAGCAAGAGACGGGATAGAGAGGGGTGGGGTCGCGATTTAAAAAAAAATTAGTTAAATACCAAACCGCCCAAACGTGGGGCGGTCTGGTATTAAGAGTTGACCGCCCAAACGTGAGGTGGTTTGGTAGTGAGAGCTGACCGCTCAAACATGGGGCGGTCAGGGCGTTTTTGAAATTTTTTCATAATGGAGGGCAGATTTGTTATTTTTTTTTTAGGGTATTAATAAAAATTTCGGGCGGAATTACAATGCAATTCAGAGACCATTTTTTGTGAACTATTTTTTTTATAAAGTAAGAATAAGAAGTCAAATCACTTTTATTATTTAATACATATAAAATATTTTTATTTGAATTTTAAATTTATGATCTCTTATACAAAGGTAATATTTTTTGTCACTAAATTAAAAATTGATTTTTTAAACTATATATTTTTTGGACTCACTCTGTTTTGATAAAGTTTTTTTCTCATTTTTTGATGCACTGTAATTTCTTCTAACTTCTTTAAAATTGAAATAACTTAAAAAATTTAAAAAGGATTGTTATTTTTCTTTATTAGTTCTTGGTGCCGTCAATTGGCAGATGGCGTGACTTGTTAGCCATTTTTCTAATATTTTTTTTGTAAAGGTTGGCGGCAAAGTACCACAAAAAAATATATTTATAAAAAAGTTTATTTACAGACATTTTTTTCAATATTTAAATATGACTTTTAATATGTGTGTGATTTATCCCTGTATAACGGATAAGCATTATGTATGCGGATGTGTATTTGAACAACAAATAGTTTACAAAATTACAAACCAAATAGACTTCAAATAATTTTATTCAAAATAAAAAATTACAACAAGATACTAATATAACTTATTATAAATTTATTAATAGAGTCGATTCATCAATTTTATGCCTAACAAAATAATTTTTTTGAGAAATTAGACTTCGTTATCGAATACTTGGTCATGTATTGTATAAACATATGCTGCCGCATAAGCAGTCAATGTTATTGTATTTTAAAATACTTTGTATTTAATTGTTGTCTAACAATTTATTAAGAATAGAAGTCAAATGTTTAGTTCCACCCAGTGTAATAAAATGTGGTCTATGTACCCGCATATACATGTTCGGTTAAAATCTGTCTAGAAATTTGTATGCAATTAATATATGCGGTCGCATATTGAGCTGCATGTTACTACTACATATTGGGCCGCATATTATTACTGCATATTCGGCTGCATATTATCATATATTATCGTATACTTATTTGTATGATACCGCATATTATCGCATACCGCATATTGCCGCATAGCACTGCATGCTTGTTTATATATATATAGAGAGAGAGAGAGAGAGTGGCTAACGTCAAAACGTTTGTTCCTGGGCTCAGGAACAAACGATTTGGTTCTCTGATTTCCAAAGTCCAAACAACAAATCTAAACCGTTAGATGTTCAATCTATATTAAAATCTCCTTGGAGACCAAATTTTATATTTTTTGGAATTTTTTTACTATTTATTAAGCTGGTTTGAAAACCGCTGTTTTTATTAAATTTCTGCAGCATTGAAAAACAGCGGTTTTCAATCCAGCTTAATAAATAGTAAAAAAATTCCAAAAAATGTAAAATTTGGTCTCCAAGTAGATTTTAATATAGATTGAACATCTAACGGTTTAGATTTGTTGTTTGGACTTTGGAAATCAGAGAACCAAATCGTTTGTTCCTGAGCCCAGGAACAAACGTTTTGACGTTAGCCATTCTCTCTCTCTCTCTCTCTATATATATATATATATATATATATATATATATATATATATATATATATATAATCTGGCTAATATGCTACGCATATATAAGGGCCCCTCCGTGCTACGGCTCACTTTTTGAGTTTTCAAAATCCTAACGGTCGATCCGAACTGTTCAACATGATCTCCATATGAATATGTACTTGCAAACCAAATTTTACATTTTTTAGAATTTTTTTACTATTTATTAAGCCACTTTGAAAATCGCTGATCCAATGGTCCCGCAGATTTTACTGTTGTGTACAAATTAGTGTTTTTTCAAAGTGGCTTAATAAATAGTAAAAAAATTCTAAAAAATATAAAATTTGGTTACCAAGTACATATTCATATGGAAATCATGTTGAACAGTTCGGATCGACCGTTAGGATTTTGAAAACTCAAAAAGTGAGCCGTAGCACAGAGGGCCCTTATATATGCGTAGCACCGTAGAACTGTCCTATCTATATATATATGAATTCTCATTTTAAAATCTGCATATGTGACCGCATACCGCATATGTAGTATGTAGTGATCTTCCACATACCTCATAGAAACCGAATTTAAAAACATTAGTCCCAGCACACTACTAGACCCGGATTTTTATGCACAGGTTATTTTTCTTATACCGGTAGAGCGCAAGGGCGAGCCTAAACCAATTTACACCACAAATATGTATTTTCTTTGTAAAAAAAAAATAAACTTAATTTTTAACTGGCCAATTGCTATCTTTAGGCTATGAGAGTGCCACTTATTCATTTTTACATATTTATTCAATATCATTTTGAACAAACTTTTGGATTCCATATGCTGAATAATCTTGTATTTCAATTGTGAATCGATTGTGTTTCAATTGTATAATTAATCCTGTGTTTCAACTTTAGGCTACAAGTACTTTACCAACTGGAAATATTAGAGCACTTTTCCAGAAGTTAAAACCAATATAAAACAAACAATTAGAGCATTTTTTTCCAGTACAGTTCTGGTAACTTTTCCATACTGGGATCAGTTCTTTTTCAGAATTAAAAACCAATCAAATAACAATTACCGCAGGTTTTTCAGTACAGTTCTGGTAACTTTCCTGTATTAAAAACGTAAAAACGAAAAAATAAAGGCTATAAGCAAATATTTTTTTTAAGAGAACACATCTATAGTAAAGTGTTCTCCGTGAGTACACCAAAATAACATCTAAATCATATATCTTAAGCACCACATATAACACAAACTTGCCTTTCTAACAACAAAATACCCCACAACTATACCCCTCAATTTTTTTCTAGATTTCTTGCTAGGAGTCCAAGATTTTTGACAAAAGGTATAACATTAATCAAGTTAGACAACATTAGGTGGATCCAGTTGGAGTTAGGAAGCAATGCCCCTCTCCCTATCCGGTAAAATGCCAAGTCGCTTTGATTCTGTGTCCCAAACTAAGTTTGCCTCTGTCACATTGCTAAGCAACTCCACTTTTGCCTCCCAGATTGAATTTGTCTCTGGTGCTATGATAGGTAGCTCCGGTTCTGCCTCCCAGACCGAGTTCACCTCTTGTGCTATGGCAAGGGTCTTTGGCTCTGAATTCCAAACCAATTGTGTCTCGTACTGAGGCTCGTATTCCTGCAATTATTTTAACAAAAGGAACACATGGAATATTACTTGAAATTAAGGAGGGTAATGTGAATTTTGTTGAAAAAAGAAATTGTTAATGCAGGGGTTAAAAAAGTTTCATAAGTTATATAAGTGCACAAGGTATTTTTTATACGGGTTGTACCAAGCATGCAAGTTACTCCCCTAAAGTATCACTAGAAAAGAGAAGGACCAAATTGTTAAATCGACGTGTATATTCTTACAAGAGTATAGAAGTACCTCGAGTTTTCTAACGAGTTCTTTGGCACTTGAGGCAGAAATGATGATCCGGCGAGCCTCTTCAGAAATGAAACCTTCATCCACCGCCAAGTCAATAAATGACAATAACGAATCGTAGAACCCATCCACATTCAATAGACCCACCTGTTTCATTTTAAATCAAAATCTTGAAATTAAACCTTTATCACCAAAGGGAGAACAGTAGTTAACATCATCAGTTCATTTATGGGACCTAACAGTAAAAATTGCAATTTGCAAAAGGTGTCACTTATCTTTAGTGGTCTGAAAGAAATAGTATAAACTACTGAATTATTGCACTCATTACTATCTGGTACCAACAAATAAGTAGGGGAAATTGCATGATCCATAGTTTGGGTACAGGAGACAAATAGTCCAAAACATTATTATTAGACTTGTCTATTGATAAAAGCACAAGTGTGGGGTCATATGAAAATGCATGCTTTATTATGATACCATAATGAAAGCAACGGTATGATAAAATAAATCTAGGATGACTGGAGAAGTGTTATTTTCTCTTATATATCAGGTAAAACTGAATAGAAAGTTCCTTGTAGTGAAAGCCATAGGGAAAACCAAGAAAGTTTCCATGTCAGCACTTCCAAATACCTAAGAGATGTCATAAATACTCTTTCCAAAAGAATTATCTGACCAAAGTTATCCAACATTTGACCAAAATCTGTGATAATGTGATATCTATTTAAATATCTTTTAACAAAAAAATATTTGACACCCCGTCCTAAGATCGTCTATGAAACATATCCAGCGGTGAACAAAAAGCCATATTACAAAAATTTAAGGTCGTATAGGATTTAGATATATTTTGATGTTTACAAGGGTTCACCTGAAGTTTTTCCAGAACCAAATTAAAAAATTCGTGAGAATCATTGACTAAGATTAATATGAACAAAAGATCTTACAGAATCTCCATGACAGGGTGTGCTGTAATATATATACTACAATGGGAAGACCGAATATAATTTAAACAACAGGATTAAATAACCCTAGCATGCAATGCATGGATTACATTTAATCAAATTCTGTAAGGCCTTAAACAACGGGATTAAATAACCCTAGCATGCAATGCATGGATTACATTTTAATTCAAATTCTGTAGGGCCCTCCAATTACTAATTATAGGTTTATTTTAAATACAGGCAGTTTATTGACACGTATGCATTTCACCATAGGAAATGCAAGAAATATAAATGAAGATTCAGATAAGATGTAACAGGACATTAGATAGGGAGTGGCGACAAAAAAAATGAACTTACAGGCTTCTTGTGTATACCGAGCTGAGCCCACGTAATAACTTCAAGCAACTCCTCCAGTGTTCCATATCCACCTAGGTAGCAGTGGTTTATTAATTAATTTGGAAGAATTAAATAACTTCTGTACTCTTTAAGAAAAAAAAGTAGTACCTGGCAAGGCGATGAAAGCATCCGCGTAGCGCGCCATCTCAGCCTTCCTTTCATGCATTCCAGATACAGCTTTCACCTCACCTACAGGTTCTCCAGTCACCTGCAAAACAGATGTCATAAAATCAATCATGCGTTGAAAGCGAATTGAGCTGCATCCTCAAAAGTTAAGAGTGCAGGTGGAATAGAATCTGTTTTTCTTATCCTTCTCTCAGGTAGAAAGATTAATGGAGGGATCCATTTTTATTGAAATGGAGATTAAACCATACATTTTAAAAGTTTACATGATGTTCAATAGTGCAAAATCAGTTTAGCTTGGGATCTTAGGCTAACTAGTGGACTGCATATTTTATTTTATTAAGTACTTGGCCAATGATAGATCAATTACAGGATCAAATCATTATTTTTATATTGAAATAAAATAATTATGTATTTGTTTTATACATGATATTAAATCACCTGTTAAAATAACATATACAAGAGAATAGACTGACCTCTCTTGGCATCAAGGATGTTGGAATTATTCTGAAAATAGAAAAGAGACGAACGGAGGTTACTATCTAAGTTAGGATCTGCTATAAAATAGAAAGAAATGAAGATATTGAACCACTATGAAAAATATCAATAATGATTTTAAAATCATTTTCAGTACAAATGCATGCTTTATCACCATAAACTATATATTGATATTCACCTAACAAATATTGATCTCTTGGCAGGCATATATACGTTCAGAATATACATTCACATAAATATTCAAACACTCACCTACCAATTATCCAGAAAAAAAAAATTCACCTAACCTCCACATATAACTGCATTCATTCAGTAACATATATGTGTGCGCATTGAAAGAGATAGGTTGACAAAGAGGTGGGAAAAGAGGCCATGAATTTATTCAGCCTAAACCCTATGCACAACTCCAAGTTAATTTATCCTGCAACAGTCCAGCTTCCTTACTACTACACTTTCGTCACACTTTTTGTAAAGTGTACAAATAGGCCCCTCTACTTTGGGGCAATTCCTTTAACACAAAAGGGGGAGATTTGTTGGTGCATTAATGGTCACACCCTATACCCCCCGTTGAAGAAAACGTTCCACTCTCAGTGAGCAAAGCAGACAAAGAGGAATTACCAATTTTGTACAAGAAGCATGCATCACATACAAACCAAAAATTGAACAAAACAATTGACAGAGAAAAAAAAGATAGAGAGAGAAAGAGAAGTAAATGGGAGCTACCCAATGACATGGCGACCACCATCATGCACTGCATGAGAAACCAGGCCCATTAAACCAATGCTACCTCCTCCGTACACCAGGTCTATTCCTCTCTCCACCTACACCAAAAAAAACAGCAACTTTATGTTAGATAACCTTCTTTCCACTTTCCCAATCTCTCCTGAGAACAACTTTTCTGGTGGGTTCCATGGATAGAAACTGTCATACCCTCAACAATTAATTTGATAAATTTAAATATGTAAACTTTAAGCGGATAAAATTTGGTGAAAGGGGGTTCATTCGTATTCAAATAAATATCTGAAAGCCACTTTAATGGAATGCCAAACAGCTCGCTAGTATACAAAATAAGATTATATTGCATCAAAATAACCACATGAACTATAACTCCGACATGAAAGTAACATTTGTAGAGGGGGGGAAAGGAAAGGAAAACAAAGAAAATTTTGTTGTATATTGTCTCGTTTGATGAGAGTAGGTTGAGTGCAGAGAAAGGGAGGCGTGGCAATGTGTCATGATACCAACATAGCACGGTTTCCGTCAAGATGGGAATGCAAGGAGGGTAACTTTTGGGGGTCTCAGACATAAATAAATGAATTACAGTGCTTTTTTGCATAGTTTCCACCAAGAAAAAGATTTTTTGGCGTTTGTTAGTTGATTTTAAATATTTTGGCTGTGGTCATGCAAGAAGGCTGCCTCATTGCCAGGTAGGTCGGAGTACAGCTAAGCAATTCACACCAGTACCCAAAAAAAACCCCAAAAACCCCTCGGAATTTCAGTTCAATGCAAAAGGACAGAAAATAATGGAAAATAGCACCAAAATTTACGGTTAGCATCCAATTAGAAACAAAATTACACAGTGGGACTAAGATAATAGAGTACATGCCAGAGAAACATAGTTATGCATTTTCTTTTCAAGCAAACGGTACTTTTTGCACTGCCGTTAGAAGAGCTAGCTAGCACAGATAATGTAAAGAAGAATTCAATTGAGAAAACATCCATTTGATCACATCTCTGAATCAAAATCACTAAATCCCCTAAAAAAATGCAATTAGTTAAACGATTACAGTATGCTAAAGGCAAGTTAGTTTTGGGGGAAAAAAACAACGGTAACGACATCAAAACATAATCTAATAATGGCATCAGATTAGAAGAGTTTAAATCAGGTAATGCAGCAACGAAATGGAATTTCACAGAGAAACGCTCAATAAAGATCATCTTACAAGCATTACCAGTTCTTTGCCTAGCTCGATAGCAGCTTCTTGGTAACTCGACTTGCGACCCTTTGCACTTCCACAGTAAACGCAAATCCTGTGAAACCTTGAACTCTTCTCTTCGATGCAGCTCTTCTTTGCCTCCATTTCGTCTTTTCTTCACCCTTTTACTGCTCTCTCCTCTGATTTTTTGTTGATTAGAATCCTGGCTATGTCGGAATAGAGCACGAGTTATCCCTTTTGGGCCTTTATATAGAGAGACAAAGAGAGACTATCCGGCCCCTTTTCTTGTTCCCAACTCCCAAGTCCCAAGTGGGAAATCAGTAAATTACTCGTCACACATTCTCTGTGGCATATGCCTGTGTAATGAATCCTATGGCATACCCGAAACACGCTTCTTCGTGTTGATTTCGCATTAAAGGATAAATTGACAAATAAAGAGTCACACTTCTGGTAGCACTAAATATATTCATCTCCCCCTCTTTGTTCAAATGTGAACTAATTAAAAATTAAACATCTCTTGATTAGAACAAAAAAAATCACTGATTAAATTAATAAATGTTTAAAAAAATTAAGTGTATTTTAAATAAAATAATAGAACAGTTACGTACGCTATGACGCTCTGGCATTTTTTGTTGTGGATGCATTGGATTTTATTATAACAATGGGTTCTATAAAATTATTATTTTTAAAATTATTTTAACTTTAATAATAGTTTTTGAAATTATCATAACAAATAAATAAAAATGTTCTCACCGTTACAAGCAGTTTGAAAAATTAACGATTCCTACATAATTTCGTTTTTTTTTTTATTTTAACAATAATTTTAATAATTATCATAAAAAATATAAATATGTTCCCACTATATCTCTTTAAATCGAGCTTGCACCAAAATGGTGTATGCACAAAGGTTACTCCAGGTGCAGCGACAAAATGTACTCCTAGTAACATGCCTGTTGGAGCACATCGACCAAGACAATCCCGGGGGCATTGTTTTGGACCGAAATCCAACGGCGTCAAATTGCCAGTCGCCAGTCGGCTTATACCATCAACGGTTCTAAACTTCTAATCCAACTATTCAACTGATGGGATTGTGCCTACGGGCTATTTACTCCAAAAAAAAAAAAAAAAAAAGCTAAGGGGATTGAGTCCGGATCCCTTGTGGCGCAGATTAACAGACTCCCGTGTGCGAGTAGCTTACAGTTGCTCCTGAAGTCCTGAGCATAGTAACACGATTATATTCGCGTTTTATTCATTTTTTTGACGTTTCCGAAACGAATACCGAATAAAACGCAAAAAAATGTATAATACGTTTCATTCGCGATAAAATGGAAATCACGAATTATCCGCGAATAAAATGCGATTCTTTTTGGGTTTTTTTTTTTTCTTCCTTGTGGTACCGAATATTCCCAAATCGCGAACTTTTGATCCTGCTGAACCGAACCCGAACTATTTGTTTGTCACTATGGTCCTGAGTCCTGACTTGGGAGAAGACTTAAAAATGTTAAATGAATCTCTATAAAACTCCCCCGTGTATTTTCAATATATAATATATATAAGTGATATTACTTAAATATTATTTTAATAAATCTCTTTTCTAAATATTTATTATACGATGACATTAGTTGTTTGATACCGACGTAACACATACGGTTTCATGTTATTGATTAGATGATCATGTTCCACTTTTATAAGAACGAAATATAAATAATAGGATGTAAAGAATTAAATCTAACAAAGATATTCACTTTTGTATTAATTGAATAAACGAAATTCCATTCTTTGCTCGTGTATATTGTTTCGGTAGATTTACTTGAATATTTTAATTTTTATTGAATCATTATCGTAAACTATTACATTATGCTCGATCAAGTCCTCTCGTAGTCTCGCCGGCACTATGTAGCATGACGGTGGTATCTTACTCTTACTCGTGATATGATAACACAAGTGCGGTACTATGCTACTTGTATCTTGTAGAGTGTCATGTTAGCGAGTGATCTCTCTAAATAACAAAGATATCAAATTAGACTGCACACAATAAATATATCAAAGAGTCAGTTGGACAAATACCTCTCGACTTCTAAAAAATAAGTCTCTTGCTCACGATGCATTACATTACGCGAATATTGCAATGCTTGTGATAATTGAGATTGTATATTATAGGAGCAATTATAGTAACATATAGTCGGCATTCATTTTGAGTTATGACTCGAAAAACTGCTCAAGAACATGTTTTATTTTTATTCCTTTGATTTATTTACAGTCAGAACATTGGTCTTTTTTTTTTTTTTTTTCAAACATAAATCTATCTCTTTAAAATAAAACAGGTTTATTGAAAAACGAATACATGTTAATTTTGTACATGGTACAACACCATGTTCATAGCCCTCCTGCCGCAGCGGATCCGAGCAGGTGGGATACAAATTCAATTAGAATTTAGAAGGTTGCTTCTTTTTATGTCTGGTGTTGGTTTTAATGGTAGATTACGGAGCAGATACTATCTGGATTCTGCATAACATGATTCTCTAGCATTTATTGATAACATTGCTGGCTGCCATTTTTTCCTTTTCCTGTTTAGTTTCTTAGCCTTTTGATGGTTGATTAGGGGGGTAGTGCCAGTTATGTGCAAGTGATGCATATTTTCAATTATTATTCTTTAGTTGAGAGATCCAGTAGGAGTAGGCTATTAAAATAATAAAATACCTCTTGAAAAGCAAAGAGAAATGGAACGGACTCTGCTGCTCTTCCGAGAGAAGAGCAGGATCATGCTCTTCCGATCTCAACCATTCAAAATCATTGAGATCTGTGCATAAACTGATTGGTTGAGATACATGAATAAAAAATTTTGAATGGTTGAGATCGGAAAAACAGCAGAGTCATATCCAAGAGAAATAGGGTAAGTAAACTGATTGGTTGGTTGTGCCATGATGACTTGTCAATTAACAAACTGGCCTTTGTTTTAATTTATATTTTATTTATAAAGTTCAAATAGTGTTCTGAATGATTTAATTTGATACATGCAGAAAATTTGTTACAAATTAAAATTTATATTTTAAGAAGATTATTTTCTTTGAGAGGAGAAATTTCATTTATTTGTGACTTCATAAAATTTCAATATATCTCAATTTGAACGGTTTAAATTGTTTTTAATTGATCATTTAAATTTTAAAAATTGAAATCTTAATTTAAAGTGTTAGCATGTTGGTTTTGCAATGACAAAACTATCACTCTGATCGGAAACCTCTTCTCTTTCACCAAACGCGATTTAGAATCGGATTTGAAAGAAATTCAATGATCAGAAGAAAAAATCTTTCAACTAAACTTAAAGGTAACTTTTAAAAATATCAACACTGAATTCTCTTCTCCATTTTAAATTTTTTGATCAGCAAACTTCAATTCACAATCTTCTCTTTTCCTCTCTTTTCTTTGAATTGAACTCAATTTTTGTTCATCGTTGTTCCAATCAGAGCCTATGGCCATGTTCGGCTGCACTCCCATTTTTACTGTTCACGTGGGAAAAACAAAATTTACTCAGACTGAATTTTTTTTCCCCATTTGAACAGTAAAAATCAGTTCAAAATTTTTCTGTTCCTGTGCCCATTCCCCTGCCCATGTGTCCGCCGAACAGGACCTATGTGTTTCGACGGATGGAATTACATGAGAACTATTCTAGCCTTTTTAATAAATGTTTATTATGTGGTAAATTTTTTGATATTGTTATATATTCTACAATATTTGTCTCAATTCAAAAATAAAAAAAATAAATTTGAAACGAAATTTCAGAAAAATAATCTAGAAAATAGATTGCTAACTATGTATTACAGTTTATACCAGAGATTACATTCTATCATCTCGATATTTGCGCCAATAAGAACCTGACAGCAGAACAGTAAGTTAGCGTAATTAATCTGTAGTCCTTTTATCATAGAGAAAGAAAAAGAAAAAATCAAATAGGATACGGTGGAGATTTCCTTTAACCTAAATTCATGACTGAACAGTGCTTTCTCCAACATGGTTTCATATTATCAGTTATTTAGGAAAAAAAAAATTAATTAATTAAAGATTGTTGCATTAATTGTGGATTTGTCATATCAGTTTCTTGTATTATGTGCATCATTACTTCAAACATGTCATGATTATTTTTTTTGGAAAAGATGTCTTCAGGATTTAATACTTAGTTATACAGTGCTTCTTTTATGGCTTTTAGTTGTCAAATCTCTTGTATTATTTGATTGTAATTTATTATAGCCAATTGTACACACAATTGTTTGGCAATCACACAGCTGGGTCCGACATTTTAATTAATATCCAAAGTTAATTACAAATTAATTATTGTACCCACAATTCCCGACTTTTGTCAGAAATGTCCAAACCGGTCGGTTTTTTTTTTTTTTTTTTTTAGAGACAGTATGAAGAGCAAGATAATGAAATCTATAACTGAAAAGTCGAATTTTTTGTTTAAATTATTTGTTAGATTACTTCTTTTGATTTATAATTAGTATATTTATACTAAAATACACTAGATTACTTAAAATTATGTTGGATTACACTATATTACAATAAATTATGTTGAATTACACTAAATTACGCTAAATTACGCTAAATTACAATAACTTCGCTAATTATGCTGAAACACGGTAAATTACGCTAAAGTAGACCGATTTTGTGTCATCTTTCATGAATCATAAAAAATAGTAAAAATTGGTATTCTACAAGTTTATTATGTAACTAATTTACTGAGCTCCTTAGATTGAATAATAGTAAAAATTGGTATTCTACTTATGCTGAAAATTTTAATCGGAAACTTCAACTCAAGTTTTGAGGCTCTTCCCTTAGTTTTTTGGCAATTCTAAATTTTAAAATCCAGCATAGTGGGCACGGACGAATGCGTCTTTTCGCAAGTTTTCCGAAAAGTGGTAATTTGTTGAAATCGGATACTCGAGCGCCGTTTTATGGCCGTTTAAAGTTTTATCGTCGTTTTTCGCCTTTTCAGTGAAGATATCGTCCCTATTCATATGTAATTTAGCGTAATGTAATGTAATTTAGTGTAATTTAACTTAATATAGTGTAATTCAACATAATTTCAAGTAATTTAGCGTATTTTAGTATAAATATGCTAATTATACATCAAAAGAAGTAATCTAACAAATAATTTAAACAAAAAATTCGAATTTTCAGTGTTAGATTTCATTATCTTGCTCTTCAAAGTGTCTACAAAAAAAAGAACAAAAAAGAGAGGAAACCGGTCATTTTGTGGCCGGTTTGGACATTTTTGGCAAAAGTCGGGAATCGTGGGTATAATAATTAATTTGTAATTAACTTTGGATATTAATAAAAATGTCGGCAACTGGGTTATACACTCGTCGGATAGACAGAGTATTCCGAATCAATTAATCGAAAATAATCGATTGATTAGTTGAAAAAATCCGTAACAGTTTAATTGTCACTAATGACTAATCAGCCAATTAATCAGCTTAAACGGCTGTTTTTTACAACACTGACACATCGTACTCGCCACGAACATAACCGAATAAAAAAATAACATCTAAGTTTGCTTTGTGCTATTTTTAAAATTTTATTTATTTTGTGTACTACGAATAAAAAAAAAAGATCACGGTAACAATTTTTTATTCGCCATGTTTCCGGAGCGATGTGTATTTCTTTCCGAGAGGGAAGATATTGTTAGATTATGATCAATTATTATGACGCGTAATTTTAACAAAATAAGGAAGATTTGGTCAAATTTTGCGTTTAAAATTTCTTCCCAATTTTATCTTTATTATTAATGAGGAGGATTCAAATGCCTCCATTTTTCATGTCTCCGCCGTACTTCTATTTTTTAAAACTTTAATAACTCAAAATTTAAAACTTAAAAGTCAAAATAAAACCTTTGGATATGATCTACATCATTTTATCTATACACGTGTTAAAAGTTATGACATTTCAATTTTGTTTTAGTTGTCATCAAGAGCTTGTAAAAAACGTACTAATGTGGATAATTTCTAGACGTTGATTATTCAACTTATTGATTCACATAAAAACAAAATGGAAATGTGATAATTTTTTATGAGTACATAGATAAAATGATGTAGATCATATCCAATGGTTTTATTTTGACTTTTAAGTTTTAAATTTTGAGTTATTAAATTTTTTAAAAATGAAGGCATGATGAAGGCACGAACAATGAAGACATTTGATGAACCCTCCTCTTAATTGCTTGTTATTTCACATTTACAAATTTATCGAAATCGATTTATTGCCCAAGTGATATTTTTACATACAAAAATTCATAAATTTTAAATTCATTTACAATAGAGTCAAAACGGTAAAAAAATAATGAAAAACGAAGACCTTAAAATTAACTTATAAATCTTCTTTTTATGGCTTAACTTTACACTAAATGAATTCAGAAATTTACAAACTTTACATACAACTGGATTACTTGTGAATTTGATCGGTTTCAACAATTTGAATTCATCGTTTGAAGTCTATCTAATTTTTTCTCGAAATAATAGTACAGGACGTCTTATACTATTGATCTATGACACACTAGCTTAAACTCTTTATACAACAAAATATGATGCATTTAAAAAAAAATAACAATTCGTTGTTGTTGGCAATGACTTGGGCAAATTTGATTTGGCAAGAAAAATCATTCCTGAAAAAATTAACATCTTGCAACTAACTTTTATATAAAATCAAGTGGCCGAAATTTGTATTTATACCATTTAAAAAAAAAAAAAACCAAAACACCTCAAATTATAGGGATTCGAAAAATACCAGGGCCTCCAAAATCAATCTGCGGCTCCATTCTTGAGGAGCTGCAGATTGGTATGGAGGCCTCTCAAAAACCTAAACATATTTAATATTACAGTGTATTTTTTGGTTTTTGGGGGGGCCGCCAAACCAATCTGTGCCCCCCAACATCAGAGCCGCAGTTTAGCTTGAAGACCGTAGTATTTTTCGAAATCCTCACAAAACAAAATTTTTTGGTTTATGTTTTTTGAATATGGTATAAATAAAAATTTCGGATCAAGTGGGCTCAAATTATATGCCGGTTCTAAAGAAGCATACTCAAGTTTCATTTTTTTTTAATTTATCCTTCTTTTCCAACGACTCGCATCCAATTGTATTAGAAAAATTTGTGCCCAGCTAAGTTGGAGATTCCTCATCTTTGTTTCATTAAATATTTAACATGCTTATAATAATTTGCAATTGGTCCCACATTATCCGGATATCTCACAACCACAATTTTTTATTTTTAAAATAGAACTAATTTTAAATATTTTAACAGAACAAACGATTGATTTGATTTTTATAAAAAATAGCTCCACCGATTCGCAGGATCAGTGGAGGCACAAGCATGTTTGCTCCACCGATCCACATAATCGGTGAAGCTATTTACTATTGATTTCTGTGGTCAGATTGTATAAATAGATCATAAAATGGCTCCACCGATCCAATCCAAATCAATGGTGCTTGTTTCGTTAAAAATATTAAATTTGGCTAGATCAGTGGAATCGTTTTTTATAGAATCCAAATCAATCGTGTTTATTTCATTAAAAATATTAAAATTGATTCTATTTAAAAAAAAAATCCACAACCACTAAGCCGATACCCGCGCACGTTTTATTCAATTATCACTCAATTAAATAAAATTGCTCTCTCTAATTATTTGATTTTGAGGTATTTTGAACGTCTCTCTATAATCTCTACTCACGGATTAGAGATCTCTTGTCACCATCAACTCATGCACCTCGTTGTCTCTTTTTTATTGGTTCAAGGGCATTCATTATTGTTCGTTGAAAGCTCGTAAAAGAAGGTATTATCTTTGTTCAACATTCAAATGTGATGTGGTGTATTTGTATGCCGACCTTTTTATTAATATCCAAAGTTAATTAGAAATTAATATTTATGTTCAGAATTTCTGACTTTCGTCAAAAAAATTTTTTTCAGACACTATAAAGAGCAAGATAATGAAATCTAACACTAAAAATTTGAATTTTTTTTGTTTAAATTATTTGTTAGATTACTTCTTTTGATATATAATTAGCATATTTATACTAAAATACGCTAAATTACTTGAAATTATATTGTATTACACTATATTAAGTTAAATCACACTAAATTACATTACATTACGCTAAAATACATATGAATAGGGACGATATCTTCACTAAAAACGCGAAAAACGACGACGAAACTTCAAACGACCATAAAACGGCGCTTGAGTGTCCGATTTCAGCAAATGACCACTTTTCGGAAAGCTTACGAGCATCCATGCAGACTATGCCAGATTTCAAAATTCAGAATTGCCAAAAAACTAAGGGAAGAGCCTCAAAACTTGAGTTGAAGTTTCCGATTAAGATTTTTATTTCTATTATTCAATCTAAGTAGCTCAGTAAATTAGTTACATAATGAACTTCTAGAATACCAATTTTTACTATTTTTTATGATTCATGAAAGATGACACGAAATCGGTCTACTTTAGCGTAATTTTTCGTAGTTTAGTGTAATTTACCGTATTTCAGCATAATTAGCGAAGTTATTATAATTTAGCGTAATTTAACGTAATTTAGTGTAATTCAACATAATTTATTGTAATATAGTGTAATTCAACATAATTTCAAGTAATCTAGTGTATTTTAGTATAAATATGCTAATTATAAATCAAAAGAAGTAATCTAACAAATAATTTAAACAAAAAATTTAAATTTTCAGTGTTAGATTTCATTATTTTGTTCTTCACAGTGTCTCTTAAAAAAAGAAAAAGAGGAAGCCGGCCATCAAATGGCCGGTTTGGGCATTTTTGACGAAAGTCAAAAATTCTGGGCATACATATTAATTTCTAATTAGCTTTGGATATTAATAAAAATGTCGGATTTGTATGATATGTATTATTTTTACATAGAAGAAAATGACACTTAACATCATTTTTTTTCCACTTGATAGTTCCAAAAATTTTAGTTAACTTTTTAAGAATTTTGAGTTCCAAAATTTTGAGTTCACTTTTTTAGAATTTTGAGTTTGGTGAGTATTGTTGTTCTATGCAATTTTCTAATTACCGTGTTTGACTAATTTGTAAAACATACAATGATTGAATTTAACAATTTCAATATATGAGTGAGTTTGCAGGTTCAAGAACATTATAATTGCAAGATCAAAGTTGAAAAACCAATGGAATCAACAAGACTTTACGAAGATCAATACTATAGATTGTAATATCAAATAGATTAGTAAAGTAAATTTGAGATTGTTGATTTCAAAAACTATCCGTTCGGTACAAAAGCAAACCGTTCAACACAGAATGTATTGACACGGTATCGGTCGAATACGGTATGAGGCGTTACAGTACGGAAGAATTATTCCATCTGACTATCATTTGGAACGGAACGTTCCGTTTCAAGTCAGAGGACTCCCCTTAGTGTTCCGTTCTGAACAGATATAGTTCGTACTGTAGCTACTCAAGAAACACAGATTTGGGGAAAATACACTATCTATTATGTACGGACATAAACGTACTGAACGGAAAGTGTAATGTTCAAAGGTGAAATTCAAATTATAAAACATTTGAATTATTCGTTTCATACGGAAGATTACCGTTCTGAACGGAAGAGTTCAAATACCTAATTCTAGAGCTCTCTTTATAATTAGAATAAATACCACAACTCGAGAATTAAGCAAGCCGTCCCTAATTTCAAAAAACACAAATTATGTGTTCTTGAGAGCTTCATTTTTTGAGAGAACTTAAACTTCAAACCTCCATTGATAATCTCAAATCCACTTGACAAATCTTCTCTGAATTTAGTTAGAGTGTTGGTTCTTGTTCGATAGTGTGGAGATCTACTTTAGTGCTCCCTTGTCATAGTCGAGTGACTTCCCCGCTTTAGGGCATTAAGGGGCTCACCGGCTCGAGCGTTTCCACTCACATATAAACATTGTTGTGTGACGATTCTCTGCGTAGGACTCTCCAGCTCGACTTAGGCTATACTTCGTACACGAGTTAGGCCGTGACTTCCCACAGTTGTTGGGCTCACGTGTCACGAGTTGTATCCTTTCTTTTTAGGTAATAGAAAAAGGGCATCGACGAGGTTGCTCTACCCCGGAGACGTAGACATTTTACCCCGAACTTCATTATCATTGTGCGTGTCAAATTTCTCTAACTCTACTCTATTTTCTTTATCTGTACACGCTTGCTTGTTGAATTGATTGACTTGTTGATTTAGAGGGTTGAACCGAAAAACAACTATAAGTCTTTGAGGCTACCTATGCCGTTAGGGACAACAAGTATAACTCCAAAATCGATCATATTGACTTCAAATGATTAGACAGATCCAAACCGTTGAAACCGATCTACTTTACGAGTGATGCAGTACATGAATTTTTTTGAAATTTTGAAATTTATTTTAATATAAAGTCAAGCGGTAAAAAATATGACTTTATACATGCAAAAAAATGAAGTTTTATAAGTTATATTAATGCATTCATTTTTCATTCATTTTTTACCGCTTGACTTTGTACTAAATAAATTCGAAAATTTCATAAAATTGTATGTACATGTATCGCTCGTGAAGTAGATCAGTTTCAATGGTTTGAATTCATTCTGTTTGAAGTTAATCCGATAGATTTTGGAGTTATGCTCATCAAACTTTTTAATGAGCACAACACACCCTAACTTCGCTCACATTTTACTCCAAATTATTCATAAAATTATTCATGATATATAACTCCATCCCTGCCCACTTTTGATTTGTCAGTTCCGCAATCACTAATGATTTTAGATTCAATCACTTGGTAAAATGAAATTTGAACCGTTTATTTTAATCTAACACAAATTTTAAAAACCTCTGAATCGGAGAACAAAGTGCCAGAATTACAAATAATGTAAATATTCGAATTTTAACTGAAACGAATAAAATGTATTAATTTGTTTGATAAATTAAAATTTAAACATGTCATTTTCATTTAAGCCAAATCATGCAATCTTACACTTCAGATTTAGTCGGATGCTACCTAGATGCTACTGCAAGTAGCAAAGTGTTTGTTATTATGAAAATATAATAATAAAAAAAGGAGAGAGAATGTATAATCAATACGGACTGTTTAGTACCTTTACTTAGACCGGTTTTATATTGTCACCGCCAGTTAGAAAATTCACTAGAAATATCATAGCAATCTAACAAAATTTCAAATTTTTTTATTTTTAGAAATTAAAAAAATTAATTTATCGGAAACTAGATTGATTTTTTTTTTCTTGATAAATAGATGAGACTGAACAAATAATTTGTCAATGTGACCAACTAATGAGATCGAATCAATCTGAACCATTGATTCGGTCTATGTATATACACAATATGACTGAATTATTGATTCGGTTTCAGTATGGGATGAAAAAGATAATCTATCTTGCTTCTGATAATTTAATTTTTTTAATTTCTAAGACAAAAAAATTGACATAATCCAATCCGTTCAACGATTTAGAAATTAGAATATTACATTTATTACTGACCGTCTGATGAGGGACATCCAAATCACACGGCTGAAATGTATTAAGGTTTTCTTGAATATGAAGATAATAGGTGTCGGGTATGTAGGCAGGGGAGTTTCCGCGTGTCACGTCCTAGCTGAAACTACGTGTCAAATCATAGGCCGTTAGATGGAAATCATTGTTGCGCAGTTGGAATGCCGGGAAAACATCTCATCCATTAAAGGGTTGATGGTACGGAACAGCACTAGATGGAATGATTAATCGAATTTCGCATTTAATACGCGCATGGAACGAAGCGCCGATATACTTGCGTCCTTTTGTGTCGGATTATTTTATCTGTGGCGTTGATTCTGTGTTCATCCGTGTAGTCAATTTAATGAATATTGCTGATGACTTAGTGACAAATCAATTGTTCTGGAAAGGTTCGGCGATGTCAAATCGTGATTCAGGTATAATTCGAATATAATTTGGGAATGATTCGGTACAACAAGAAAGGAAAAAAAAAATAACCCAAAAAAACTCTAAAAAAAAAAATTTTAAGAATATTTTTGCGTTTTTTTCGTGAATAAAATGTATACGTTTTTTGCGTTTTATTCGGAGGTTGGTTCGGTAACGTCAAAAAAACATTTAATACGCGAATTATTCGCGTTTTATACGCGAGTCTTGTCATTATGGCTGATGAGTGACATAGTGACAAACGAATAGTTCGGGTTCGGTTTGGTGGGTCAAAAGTTCGTAATTCGGGTATAATCCGGGCATAATTCAGAAATGATTCGGTACAACAAGAAATAAAAAAGAAATTCAAAAAAGAACCCAAAAAAAAATTCGTATTTTTTCGCGTTTTTCTCGCGAATAATTCGTGATTCGCGTTTTATTTGTGTTTTATTCGCAAATAAACGTATTATACATTTTTTTGCGTTTTATTCGGAGTTCGATTCGGAAAAGTAAAGAACCTTTATTCGGAGTTGCATTTTATTCGTGATTTTTTTTCACTTTGTAAGTTTCAAAAAAACCATGACCTCTCGGATAAGAGCTATGAACCTTTACCGCTGGATCAAAAATAAATTCTCGATGGTTTTTGCAGTGTTACCGAAATGATATTTTTACAGTAATGTAATTGTTGTTCACGCCACTATTCGCATGTTGACAACTTAAGTTAGTGTAATAGCTAATTAAATATTAATTTTATAACTAGTTATGTGTCAAGTAAGTTTTATTAATTATCAAATATAATAACGGATGCTTCAATAGTACAACAACTTCAAATTATAACTTTAAAATTATGCATGTTAAGAAAATTAGAAAACTGTGTTGTTAACAACAGAGAGCAATATATGTAAATGGTTCAGGCATACTTAAATGTCACCATATATACGTCTAAAGTAAAAAAATAAATTATTTGTCTTTAAAAATTAATAAAATTTATTTAAAATCCATATTTTTTTTAAATATGCTACAATTTTTTTTTATGTTTTTAATAAAGAATAAAATGAATATTTTATAAAGATAAAATGAGTTTTAATATAAATGACATTAAAATGGAAATATGTAATTTTAGAAATTTAGAGGGCTAAGCACTTTATTTTGAAGTTTTTGAGGGGTATATGTGAAATTTCTCCTAAATTAAATAAGGCGGTGCTTTACATTACTTTAACATTTATACTGACGACGATGATGCATCATTAATACCCATTTGTGTGATTGCTGGTGATTGACTGATGTTACAAGTTACAACTTTACTACAAGTCACCAGGCACTTGACACGTGTTCAAATCAGAGCAAATCTGATGAGCCACACGAATCAGCTACATGGATAAATCGTCTATTGCATTCAGTAGTTCTCTTGTGTGAAACTGGCATGTGGGGCCCTTGTAGGGGTAGGCAATCAATTGCTCGTGCGCTATTTCAGGTTCCAAGGCAGGCAACGAAACAATTTTCGAAGCATTGCTCTGAAGGGAAATGAGATAAAGCAAAATGATTTGGTATTTTCGTTTGAGATCTTTTTCTGATTGTGTCCGGATCAAAAGTTTATGAGATAATTTGTAAAAGACAGGTACACGTGGCGACTTACTATTGGAGGTACATAATCCGATATGTCGCGAGCCCGAAGTGGATTTGGGCCGGATACTCCGATCCAGTTACTTGTGTACAAATTAAGCCCATCATCCAGATAAGAATGTGAGAAATATCAACCGTGTCCCTTGTTTGGGCTCGTTTAGTAAAAGGAAGCAATTTGGGTCCGACACTTATTGGACTCAAATTGAATTCCATGGATTCCGTGTCCATCCGATTCGCTTTACGATTCATACAAATATTTATGGGCATGGATATTGGAGCGAAGTGCACGGATCTTAAAGCAGATCAGACGAATACATAACCATGTAAATAGTTTGGACCATTCAAAAATAGTATTTTTTTATCCATCTATATATACAATAGAATAATTATGAAAAATATAAAATTTGATCTCCAAGTAGATCATGTTAAGCTGTTTGGAACTACTGTTTTGTTATTTAAAAACAAATATATAAATCCATAATAGACTTAATTTGTGCATTGCTTAAGTATCATAACTTCGCTCCATGTATATTTGGTTATAAAGAGAACCCAACAACCTTATTGCTGCCTTTCTGAATTGGAGCAGGATAATTTACTATATTTACAAAACACACAATAAATAATTAAAGAACCAATATCTTAACAAAAGTCCACTTTGCTTTCTTTTCCTTGATACCGAATAAAAGAACCAATCATAATGAAAAAAAAAAAACAAATTCTAACGTAATCTCTTATTAGAAAAGAAGTACTTACATATCCAACTTTGTTCTCTTGCACTGCTATTATTTAATTTACAGAAAGAAGAAGAATATAACTGCAAAAAAATAGCTGCTATAGCCTACAACACTGTCGTACCTTTGGCAATTTCATCCAAATGTTCAAATTTGAACCATTTCCAATTTGCGTATAAAGAAGCTTCATCATCAAAAGGTGGTGTCTCCTCATCTGGCATAGCATCATTCGCCTTCACCGTACCTGGCACAGGAGGCAAATCAAGAATCCTTTTCTTGTACTGTTTTGCCATTTCTTCAGCCTCAGCATACACTCTCTGTAAAGTTCAAATAATACAGCAATCGTCAAATATAAATAAATTAAATATTCAGAAAATCTGTATACAAGGACACGTCACCTCCTTGTTGGAAAGAAATAATCCTGGTTCGCTTTCAAGCTCTGCAATACTGTTTACAAAAAAAGAAATAACAAAGAGATCAAATATATTAATTGAAAAGGAAAAGAAAAAAATATACAGAATGCATACATAGATTGTCACATTTTCCAATGGAATGGTTTTTAAATACGAAATCAATCAATAAAGAATCACACAAAAAACAAGCAATATACTATCAGATTCGGTATAAACAGTGCTGGTGTAGTGGTATGTATTTGGCATTCTACTGTCTACACTATTTCAGAGTAAAATATTTTTTTTAAGTTTTTCTGGATCTTTTGCTCTCCATTAAGCTTATTAGTGTGGTTTCAGGGTATAATCAAAGCTCAAAAATTAAATCATTGCATGAGATGTACCTGAGATATATTTTGTCAGCAAACATAGACTTGATAACAAGCACTTTCACCTCCTCACCAACCTTTAACACATCACTTGCTGATGTAACATGGGACCGTGATATGTTTGATATGTGCAGTAGCCCACTGAAATATCAGAAAAGGGTAAATGAAAAAGGAAGGGGCAAAGGGGTAAATTTAGCAAGAAAATTCTAGGGGCAGACAACAGTTTGCTTACCTTCTAATGGTGTCACCTATCGCAACTTGTGCACCGTATGAGAATATTTTGTTAACAGTCCCTTGTAAAAGAGTTCCAGGTTTAAGGTTCGTCATATCCTAAGAAAAGTGAAATACAAAAAATTTTAGAAGACAAATGTTTAATGTTTTAGAGTTTTTCCCATATCATACTTGATATTTAAGTGTCTAATAATTGTTAATATTTCCAGTGTCTTCAGAATGAACAGCCCAACAGTTTCTTCATAATTTGGAAGAGGAGGGATCGAGTTACAACAAATTTGAGTTACAACAAAGTTACAACAGCCATTTTTTTCATTTTCAAAGTCCAAATCGTCGATCCAAACCATTCAACATGATCTCCACAATAAAATGTGCTTGCAGATCAAATTTTACATTTTTTTGAATATTTTTACTATTTATTAAGTATTTTACAAAAAATAGTCATATTCAGACCATTGAATTTTGTACCCATCTTAATAAATAGTAAAAAAATTAAAAAAAATGTAAAATTTGATCTGCAAGCATATTTTATTTAGATAATCATGTTGAACGGTTTGGATCGACGATTTGGACTTTGAAAATGAAAAAAATGGTTGTTGTAACTTTGTTGTAACTTGATCCCTCCTCAATTTGGAATAACCCAAGAACTAGAACAAAAATTAAGTTGAGAAAGATCAAATTCACCTATTTTCTATACATCATATGATTAAATGTCGCGTTGCAACTAACATTAATCCACTTGGGTTTTTTCCTTTTATTGGAGCTTGGGAACAAAAGGTAACTTTGAGTAGGTGGCAAATTTGTCATAATTAACAAAAATGTATTTTTTCCATTAAAGTTAACATAATATAGTAGTTTGCAGCTATTTGCAACTATCTCAAGAAAAATCGGGACTTGTTTGCAAAATTGAGAAATGGCAAGCAATTCACCCAAATACCAACAAATATTGGCATCACCTATTATATAAATATCTAAGCCATCTGTATAATTCGAGTAAACTTCAATAAAAAAGACAGATTCATGAACTAACCCATGCTTCTCTCTCGCTGATTATTAATACACTGGTGGCTTCATCTATCCTGACAATAGACACACGCATCCTTCGACCTACCTAAAAAATAAGTTAAAGCAAAAATTAAGCTTGTTTAAGCTCCGCAAACAATTCAAACTAACCAACAATCAGAAAACTGAGGAAAAGAAGGGGGACAAACTGGGAAAAAAAAGTGGGGGCAAAAGTGAAGGTGTTTACATTCTTTTTGAGATCAGTGAAACTTTTTACTCTGTTCATCAATTCAGTTTTAGGAAGGAATGCTCTTAACCCCTGTAACATTAAGAAGTAAAAGTATATGAAAATTGAGAGTGTGATAACATAACGGAAGCTAAGAAGCGAAAATATGGTATAACAAAAAACTTGTACCTCAATCCTAGTAAGTAGGCCACCTGTATTCCACTCAGAAATAGTGACTTGAAAAGGTTCTTTTAATTGCATAATCTGAAAAAGTTTCCTTATATATTAAAAATGTATACGAGGAAATAAAGTACAATTTTCTCAGGTTATTAACTTAAATTGGCATTCATGTCATAGTCATGGATTTGTCATCATTTGTTGTACCATAGTTTGGATTAATATGCTGGAAATAAACAATATATCTTTAATCAGGTGAAATTGAGAACTTGAGAGGTAAAGGTGCAAAATATAATTTCTTTGGTTCAATTTTGGATCAATGTTGAGCATCAGAGAACATCAAGGAGACACTGAAGACTATGGTGCGGGGTATGATTTCAAGGCTAAAAATTGTAACTAGAGGGCCCACCTGCAGTGGCTGTTTATAACTCATGCTTAAATTTGAGAAAACAGTGGCTGTATGTGTTTCTCTGATAACGCGTATATGTGCTGATAAGATAGTAACTGGTTTGAGTGGTTACATGGCAATATGTGATGTAAAAAAGTGCTGCTTTATAGGTGATGTAAAACATGAGCATCTAGTTGAGGCAGTGATGAATCACTGATTGCTACTTGAAATTAAGCTGAAAATATTTTGTTTCTACCATATATTTCCGTGTTTTCTTATTAAAGTTATTGGCAATTTTGTAAGAGGATGGAGGAGGTAACTTGGTTTATGCAAATGCAAACAGCCAAACAGTTTTAGTCGCTACATTTTCTTTAAAAGAAAAAAGGAATATGGTATTCATGACGTGCACTACACTAATTTACAAAATGTGAATTCATCTGTACACCAATGCCTTGAACTGTTGAATTTAATTTGACATTACAAGGTGGAAAGTGTAAACCCGGATTAAAAAATTCAAAAAGCAACTTATATGCCAGGTATTGACATATATATATATCATTTCCAACCATGTCAGAAATCAAAACAGTGTTGGATTTCTATGTCCACAGTTCAATCTTGTCATGAGTTACTAAACTGTGCTATAAAAATAATTTAAGAAGATAAAAGGATCTGATGAAAAAGAGAACCTGCCTCACACGATGCCATGCGATTCGCCGAAATAGCTTCCTACAGGACAGCAATGGCCGGCCACCCAGAGTTCTTCCAAACACCTCGGCAAAAACCACTGTACCAGCCTCCATGGCTCCTCTTTCTTCCTCTCCCTTCTCTCTAAAACCCTCTTCATCTCTCACTATCCCTACTTTTGCTTTGTCAAACAAACCCTTCTCTCTCTCCTCTTTTAAATCACACACCAATCCATTCACCTCCTCTTTGCAAAAGGGAAGCGCCTCCTTCGCCAGCATGGACCCCAGCATGTCAGACCCGATGCTCACGTCTAACTTCTTATCGTTTCCTGAGAGAACTACTCCCACGACGAAATCGCCAGGTTTTGGATCGTAATACTCGACCGTTACATGAGCTGATTCATGCTCTTTTTCTTGGTAGGTTTGTTGACTGGAGTTTGATTGAGTGAGAGTGTTAAAGAGGTTGACAAATGGAGGAGTGGAGTCGGTCGGGAGGGTAGGGAACTGGAGAGGGGAGGGTTTCTGGAGAAAATGGAGAGGAGAACGAGGAGGAGGAGCAGGAGGAGGAGAGGGTCGTTTAGGAGGCGATGGAGCGGGGAGGGGTTTGGGGTTGCGAAGAGGAGGGAGCCGAGACTGGGATGAATCGGCAAGGACGATATATCGGCGTTTAATTAAGCATTTATTCGAGAAAATTGGAGAAGGTAAGGGGCAGTGGAGTCGCATGGTTACCTTGCTTGCCACTGTTCAACAGGCAACAGCAGATGGCAATGGCCAAAATGAATTGCCCGGCTAAATTGATCAGTAGTTCGGGTCCTCGGGACCTTATCTTTTCGGTTAGAATTGGATTTTAACGGGTTTGGCTTTGGCAGCTTCAAACCGGATCGTATGTAGTACTCCACGGTGGAGCTCACTACTTTACGGTTTGAGATTTACTCTCAGCCGCTTTAAGATTCGGGTTAGCGCAAGAGCTGAATTATTTGTGTTTTGAGATTCGTGCAAAGTTAAAAAAACGGTCCGGATCCACTAATTAGGAAATAATTGCAAAAGATAATTCAGCCCAACCCGGAGGCTCCAGTTGAAGAGATGTAACTAATACTAAGCCCAACTTTGCTGAGAGCATAGAATAGAGGTGGCCCATATCCCTGACAGATAATAACAGGTTCAGATCTGAACCGTCAAACAAGTAACTAACGGTCAGCGTTGGTCGAACGAATAGTAGTAGACCTCTAGGCTCCAGTTTCGTTTAGATCAGAGGTGACCAGTGACGACAAGGGAAGAAGGGGAAGTAGAAGGGAGGGAGAAAGGAGAGGGATCGGAGTTTTGGTTGAATCGAGGGGGCGATGATGGGGTACATGTGGAGAGTACGCCTCTCGTCCTTCCTCGTTGGCGCCGCCACCGCCTCCGTAACAGGGTTATGCCTTCTCTACAGGGATTATGTGATAGCTCACGACTCTATCTCCACTCAGGTCTCTCTCTCTCTCTCTTATTGATCTTTTATCTGAGCCTTATTTATGTTTTGTTCCCAAGTTGCTGGCGCCTATATTTTCCATTTCAACTGTAAGCACAGTAGCAAAGTAATAATTGGGGATTATCTGTGGATGTCTAAAATTCATAACTGGTAAGAAATTCACAGATTTAGAACTGCATATGAATTTGATCCATATATTAAGTATCATTTTGAACTTCAACTTGCATGGTGTGTGAGAGAAAATCAAGAGATTGAGCAAATTTGCTAGCATCACATAAACCTTGGGAATTTCTCAGAAGCACAGTTGTCCAAATCATTTTGAAAATTCACATTTTTTTTTTCGAATCTAGGAATATATATTCTGAAATTGCTTGAATTGGAAGCACTGTTGGATGAGATTCTAACTTGGGAACATACACAGATTAATTGCAAATTGTCATGTAATATTCATGAATTGTGGCATTATACTCAGAAAGATGCTTAGTGGCGATTTTCAGTGAGGTTATCCATGCTTTGATAGAGCATGGGTCTAATTTAAGTTCTTGGTTATTAAGTTAAACTGCTTGATTGATTTTTTTTTTTTTAATCACTGCGTAAATATGGGGTTTTAAGGTAAACTGCATATGAATAGAATAAAATGTAGTATTGAAGTTCTTCCTCCCAATAAGAGGAGAACTATTAGAAGCTAGCGAGCAGTACTGTTTAAAGGTATGGCTGGAGTGTTAAAATGACTTGTTGCATATCATACTGTATTACAGACTAGTAATAATACCATTTCTCATATTTTGTATCTATGTAAAGTATGAAGAGAGTGGTTTTGAGTCCTTTCGTCACATATGGGACATTGAAGGGAGGGTTTTTAATTTTACGGGGGTAATGCATGACATTTCTAATAATATTTGTAGGGGTATGAATGGTTTTTTGGAAGATTGCCAGGGGTACATATGAAAATAAAAATTCTTTCCTAAGATGAGATCTTTTATAAATAGTATTGCAATTGATTTCAGCTGAAGGGAATTTCAGAAACATTCAATGAGCGGCACACAGCACTCGACCGACACATCACAGCATTGGAGAAGCTACAGAAAGCCGATGCCTCTAAACCTGTGGAGTCTGACTGAACACTGCAAACGTGGGGTCTCTCTTCTTTTCATGTGTTTGGAATTGTTGTGCTCCTGTTGCACTTGGTGCCATTTTGTTGCCTAAAATGTGCATGTTTTAGCACCTTTGTATTTTTTGAGATGTCACGTTTTATTTGTTTTTTTTCCGCTGTGTTTCCGCCTGTACTGCTCTCTTCAAATGACAGGTTTTCAAATAATGGAATGAAACTAATATTAAGGCAACCTTTTTGTTATGCATTTCAGGTTCTGTTATTGAAGTAATGTTTACGGTTGTTCTTTTTAATCCTTGACACTTTTATGTACATAATTCTATCTCATAAAGTTAAGTAATAGTTTCTTTATATATTTTGCAAGTAGCAAGATTAGCATATGTTATCTGACACAGTAATAGTGGCACAAAATTTAACAAATACAATAAGAAAGATCTTTAATTGAGCTATTTTAAAAGAAAATACACAAGAAAAATTGGATTGGGATTTGGATCAAATAAGATTGCATTTAGGTTCAACAAAAGTTGGAATCATGCAAGATCAGGGTTGACATTTAGCAGAGCAGTAAATAAAACCAGTACAAACTTTTGTTAAAGTTCATAAAGTTGGATTCGGGTTCAATCAAACAACATCCAATCCAGGCCCTACAAAAATTTGAATCATCCAAGATCCGGGTTTAAAATTGAGTCCATTGAATATTTAAGGTCATACCTCTTCATGATTTACCTTCACTATTTTCTAAGTAAAACACATCATTAAAATGCCTAGCATAGCAGTTATTTATCTTGTTTTTCATTTTTACTGGAGATATCTGAGATGGAAATGTATTCCAACTGTGTAAAAATAGCAGAGAGAAATTTTGTACTATCCATTGAGAAGGGTAAACTAATAATTACTGATTAATTAGATATGACTATTTCAGTAAACTAAGAAGAGTTGAAATATGAAAAAACATCAAATTAAGATGTGGAAATAAGATATATGGATATTTTGATGGAGAAAATAATTGAAAATAAGAGAAATTTAACTGGGTATAGGACAAATTCATCCTTATAAATATATGTACCATAAGAGTTTAATATATCATCAAAGTGGATGTGCTTTAGAATTATCCTTATGTATTAAATCTTTCTAATCCCTTTTATTCATATCTGTCAGCTGCCTTTTGGAAGATTCAGTATTATTTTTTTTTTTAAATTTCTGCTACACATGCATCATGTGTATCATGTGTAAGACAGACTTTATGCAAATGTGGACACTAGATACATAGTGTAAATTAACAATATATATACACACACAGTGTGTTTGAAACATCCAACAATATATATTGCCACAAACGCACAATTGCAACCTGCCCCAATCTATTTAGTACCAAAGTTCAGCTTAATTTTTGTGGTTATTTGTGTCTTCAACTACATAGCATTGTAGGATTCCCATCAAACTCAGTTTCTATAATTCTATTTTCAAACTTCCAAAAATAAAATAAAATAGAATCAGCAATGTTCCCAATCGAATGACCATTCCAAATTGGGTTATCTCACTAGGGTAAAATTAATTGTGCATGAAAGAATATATAGAAGCTCATTAAATAGATACACAGTGCAACACTAAGTTAAATAATTGACATGATCAAAGTATCAAAACTTGTGGAAAAAATTCAATCACAAAAATTATAAGCTGATTTACAAGTCTTGCACTCCACATATAATGCGTGCATGGCGGAATTCAATGCCTTTGTTGAAGAAGAGGTTCATCATTTTATTGTAGACAGCCCAAATCAAAAGGCTGTCAGAACCAGCCTGGTGAGCAAGGCCGATAGCACGCTCTACCTTGAGGATCTTGGCCACATTTTCCAAACCCCCATATAAACCATTGCATGACTTGATCAGGTGTTTTACATCGAACACATCATGGCCGAAGTAGACTGTGACACGGTATAGGAACCTCCGCATATCATCCGGCAGCTCTTGTCCAGACATGATCTTCATTAAAAATGCAAGATCATACGCGCCGTGGAAGGTTAACCATGTTTTATCAGACATGGAAAGTAATTTGGATTCCCAAAATAGCTCCGCAAATATATTCGGGTTAACACCCTCAGTTTTATTCTTCAAAAAATCAATTCCTTGCAATTTTAATAACTCAATTGAGCTCGGATCCTGTGAATCAATCTCGGGGTCAAATCCTCGGAAATTAAATTCCCAGGTCATAGAATCGTTGCTATCTCTGTTGGAAAGAGTAATCCCCAGTTGTATCAATTTGAGGTTATCAACATTTGTCTTGACAAGAGAATAGCGTTGCTCGGCAGAGAGGTTCCTAGGGTGTGCTTTGGTCTGGTAAACCAACCCGGGAAATTCGGTATCGATCGTCACATATCGATATGAGTCAGCAACCTGATTTATGATTGCAAACTCCATTGCAAGATTATGCTCAAAAACAGGTCGCATCTGCGCTGCCCGGCTACGCCTTGCTTGGTGGAGAGCCATCTTACCTCCTCTGTCAATTCTCTCTATCTATCTCTCTCGCTTTGTTCTTCAAGTCTCTCTTTTTCTTTTTTCGGTGTGTTTTGGTAATGAATTGCACAGCTCCTCTTTGAGCAGTATATATAAGAGTCAATTCTTAAAAAATAGAAAGTATTTTAAAAATGGAAAGTGGAGCTACGCGCCAATTTTGGCATTCTTTTGAAGTCCAATTTTAAATGAGTTTCCTTTAATTGAAACTACAAATCAAGAATACTCGATTTAACTCTACTCTTTTCTCATTTAGGGGGGCTAGAAAAGGTATAAATAATACTTTCTATATTTGTCAGAGTATGTATTATTTCGGTCTTGCCTCCAATATGTGGTACTTGAAATATTAATTCATTTTCTCTTTATAAAGCCAGAAAAACTGATATGTGACACTAAATATATACTGACATTGGATACACCATTAATGTTATCTCAAATTGTCAAGAACACCTTTATAAAAATATTATTTGGCCATTTTTGTTTCTAGTTTGCATGGCAGCAAGATATTGCCAAAAAAATTATAAATAAATAAATATAAATTTTTATTAATAAATAAAGCGCCACTATAACTACTCCTGGTCAAAGATATATATATATATATATATATATATATATATATATATAGAGAGAGAGAGAGAGAGAGAGAGATGGGCTATGGTGCATTGCAATGCATAGGCCCCTCCGTGCATTGGACTAAAATCGTTGGATTCAAATTCCAAATGACTGATCCAAACCGTTCATCTTGTTCTCCATATTAATATGTGCTTGGAGACCAAATTTTACATTTTTTGGAATTTTTTTGCTATTTATTAAGCTACTTTGAAAATTGCTGATCCGGGTGAACAGTAAAAACAGTGCAACTAAATTCTGGACCACCGGATCAGACTTTTTCAAAGTGGCTTAATAAATAGTAAAAAAATTCCAAAAAATGTAAAATTTGGTCTCCAAGCACATATTAATATGGAGAACAAGATGAACGGTTTGGATCGGTCATTTGGACTTTGAATCCAACGATTTTAGTCCAATGCACGGAGGGGCCTATGCATTGCAATGTATAATAGCACAATTTTATATATATATATATATATATATATAGAGGCTAATATACAAACGTTTGTTCCTGGACTCAGGAACAAACAGTTCGGTTCTTTAATTTTTAAAGTCCAAACAGTCGATCCAAACCGTTAGATATTCAATTTATATTAAAATGTGCTTGGAGACCAAATTTTACATTTTTTAAAATTTGTTTACTATTTATTAAGATGGTTTAAAGCTGCTGTTTTTATTAAATTTCTGCAGCATTGAAAAACATCGGTTTTCAAACCAGATTAATAAATAGTAAAAAATTCCAAAAAATGTAAAATTTGGTCCCCAAGCACATTTTAATATAGATTGAATATCTAACGGTTTGAATCGACTGTTTGGACTTTGAAAATCGGAGAACCGAACTGTTTGTTCCTGAGTCCAGAAGCAAACGTTTGTATATTAGCCATTCTCTCTATATATACATACTTTTGTACTTTTGAGAATCCAATAAATTTATACATACTTTTAGTAGTATTTGCAGTTTTTCGATGCAATCCCTAGCATAAATTGTAATTAAACAAAATAAAATATGGACCGCAGTAAATTTCATGTCATTTGATGAAGTGTCAAAATTTTCATCAAACTTCATCATTTTTCATGTATATTATATGTGTATAAATTATAAATTATATTTCAAAATTATATTTTTTATTATTATTATTAGGATTGTCAAATTAATCCATTATTAATAAATTGATAGGTCTAAATTATATACACATTCGATCTAGTTTTTATCACATAATAACACAAAATATCTTGTATTTTAGTAGAGAATATAATGAAATATATCCAAGAATCAAGTTACTGCCGAAGTCTATTTAAATTACAGGAAATGGAGCAAATTGTAGATCTTCTCGCAAGCTTTCCGAAAAGTGGTAGAACACTGAAAACGGAGTTACGGATCAAGAGTTATGTCCGTTTGAAGTTTGGAGCAAAACAGGAGAAACCGAGCCCAGTGCGGACGCACTGACCCAGAGTGCGGACGCACTCAGCCATCAGACACAGAAAACAGAAAATCCGAGCGCAGTGCGGACGCACTCGGGCCGCACTCGATCCGCACTCAGCGACACACAGTTCGTATTTTGGCCATATCTTGGTCATACGAACTCCGATTTAGGTGATTCAAAGCTTGACGGAACCAGGACAAAGAGATCTACAACTTTCATGAAGGAACAAAGTCCAAATTCGGAATATATAATTCTGTACATCCGTATCAATGGCCGCATCAACCTGAAAAACTGCTAAATATGGAAAGTTAGTGGGCTTAGTGGGCGCCAAAATTAGAATAACTTGGTCTCCAAGTTCATAATCACATAATTAGAAATATAGAAGTTAGTAGGCTTAGTGGGCGCCAAAAATAAAACAACTTGATCTCCAAGTTCAGAAAATGTTATATAAGGCTAAGGAGGCCACATGATCCATGATCCATTATTGTACATATCCATTATTATATCCATCTTTCCACAAATTGAGAGAGAGAGATCCTGCAGAAATTCTAGAAGGCTTTTCAAGGAAGGAGAAGAAGAAGATTCAGGCAAGGAGTCGGCAAGATCGAGGTTTTAGATCTAAGAAAGGGTGTAATCATTTCTTTATCTCATTTCTTATTATTTTTGCCAATCTTTGTTATGGATCTCTCCAAGAGAGAGTAGTTCTCTTTCTAGGGGTTTAGGTCAATGCATGAACTTGTTTAATTCTAGATTATTCGGATATTTGTTTTTATTATGATTGTGTTATCGGATTTGATTGTTAATTTCTGTGATTTATTCTTTATGAATTTCATTAGTACTCGTTCCTTTGAGTTCACCTGGTTAGGGTTTATTGAATTGAAGTAGTTTTGAAATCGCGTTGATCGTGTTTTTCCGCTTTAAATTTATTAAATTCCGGCATTGGTCATGAGGAGACTACTAATTGAAACCATAAAGACACACCTTAGGGTTGGGTTAGAAGCGACCGTACTTTGATATCCAATCCGGAACTATAGAAATTAAGGTTAGGATTTTGGTGAAGGACCGAAAGGCGAAGGCAAATCCTAATTAGGACACCTTAGAACAAATATCGATATATGCTTTGAAGCATGAGATTAAATATCCCTCTAGGTTAGTGACAGCCCTAGAATTCGAGGCACATTAATCCATAAAGCGCAAAGTATTTGTATTAATATTTGTTCCAAAGGCTAACATAGGTTAGAAACCTCATCAAATCAAACATGAATTTAAACAAACCGAATAAATAGAATTAGCAAGGAATTGTAGACCGAATACCCCTAGATCTCCTTAAACTTGAAAACAAACCAATCTTTCTTTCCTTTATTTTATTTACATTTATTGTTTGAAACTCCTCTTTTTCGGGTATTGAACCCAACTTAGGATTTTAAGAACAAACCCCCCCCCACTTTACTTTTATTGTTTTGTTTTAGAAGTAGTTTTCTTTATTAAAAATTAGTGTTTCCCTCTCTCCCTGCGGATCGACACCTAAATACTACAATCGATAGGTTGTGCGCTTGCAACTAACCTATTCATTGAGTACGAAGGTTTTATAAATATTAAAGGCAAAAGAGTACAAAATTATTATATCTAAAATACTCAACAAGCTTTTTGGCGCCGTTGCCGGGGAGAATAGGATAGATACTAGTTTTTATTTTAGGAAAGTACTTTTAATTCTTAGTTTCCTTATTTACTTTTCAGAAAATTAAAAATCCAAAAATATTTTATTTCTTTTTTTTTACAATTTCTGAAATTTACTTTCCTTATTTAGAAAAATCCAAAAATATTTTACTTTCCTTATTTAATTTTCTGCACTTTACTATTCTCTCTCTTTCACATCTTTTCTTCTCTCATAGATTTGAGCGCTGGCACCGGTCACAAGGAGCCAAACCGCGAAGATCAAAGCCGGCGAATCCTCGCTTTCTCAACCAATGGCAGGTCTAGATCCCGAACTAGGCATGCCACGCAACTTTAGAGAGGATGAATTTCCGGAAGGTCTCATCAACCCAAACTTTCACGATCTCAATAACAATCCACCACCTCTTCCTCCACACAACAACCTACCGCCACCACATCCAAACAACAACAACGATCCACCTATTCTCAATAACAATCCTTTGTTCGGTGTCAATCCAAACAACAGAAATGGTCGTAACCGCCAACAAGGCCACCGCTTCGGTTTTATACCTCAAGGTCAAGATCCACGCGAAATCAAGCCATCTCTTATCCACTTGCTGGGCCAAAGTCAGTTCGGAGGAGCCCTAAACGAAGATCCGCACGCCCACTTGGCGGTTTTCGAAGAATCCTGCGGCACCTTCGCTCGAGAAGGAGAAGAGCTAGACAACCTCAAGCTCAAATGCTTCCACCTATCCCTCCGTGACAATGCAAGGACATGGTTAAGGACCGTGAATCGTGACAACATAAGAAGATGGGACGACATGGAGAAGTTATTCTTAGGAAAATACTTTCCTCCATCCAAAACCCAGCACTTTCGAACAAAGATCACGACCTTCAAGCAAGCCGAGGGAGAATCTTTGACCGAGGCATGGGATAGATGGGCGGAGCTTCAACGCTTGTGCCCTAACCATGGTCTCGACATGTGGTTGCTCTTCCAATTCTTCTTTGCAGGTTGCACAATCGCCACAAAGACTCACTTGAATTCCGCCGCAGGAGCTAATATGTCCAAGATGGATCCCCAACAAGCCATGCTAATGATCGAGGACATGGCAATCAACCAAAGGGAATGGACGGCCGAGAGAAGTGGACGAACCCAAACCACACCGGGAGTCCTAAAAACCGACGAAGTTACCGCCTTGAAAGCCCAAATAGATGCCTTGCAATATCAAATGGCACAAATGCAAAACATCAAATCCGTGACGAAAAAGGCTTCATGCGGTATTTGTGGAGATGCAACTCATGTCACCACCGATTGCCATGTCCTTATGGAAGGAGAGGAAGTCGAGCAAGTCAACGCAATGTTTTACAATCAAGGTGATAAGAGAAACGACCCGATCTACAACAAGGTTAGGCCAAATGATAATTTCAATTCAAATACATACAACCCTAACACAAGGTGGAACCATCCTAATTTCAAGTGGAGGACCGATAAAGGTAATTCCAATCAATACCAAAACTGTTCAAACCAAAACTCGTACCAAGGACCTTCTCAAAACAACAAACTAGAAAAATTGATAGAAGGCCTTGTAATCTCTCAAAACGAGTTCATGAACCAACAAAGAAACACCAATACCGATATTTTGGATTCCTTGAGGAATTTGAACAATAGGTTTGAGTTTTTAGAAACTAAAACGAAGATGCTAGAGACACAAATAGCACAACAAGCATCTTCGTCGTCTCGTCAACAAGGCACACTACCGGGCAAACCCGACATCAATCCACGAGAGTATGCAAATGCTGTGACTTTGAGGAGTGGCAAGGAATATGATGAACCAACCCAACCACAAGGACTCCATCAATCCACACAATCTGAACCGATTTCAGCCGCACCAATCGATCCACCAATTGCAACAACTCCGAAAAAGCATCACAAAACGGGTAATTCTAACTCAACAAAGGTACAAAAATCTGAAACTCCAAAGTATGTTCCTCCTCTTAGGTTCCTACCTTTTCCACAACGGTTGGTAAAGAACAAACTAGACCAACAATATGCCAAATTCATTGAACAATTGAAAAAACTGAACATTACCATACCTTTCACCGAGGCAATTGCACAAATGCCAACCTATGTCAAGTTTCTCAAAGAAATGTTGTCAAACAAAAAGAAACTTGAAGAGGTCGGAACCATCTCCCTAAATGCGCAATGTAGTGCACTTTTCTTGACCAAACTACCTCCTAAACTTAAGGACCCCGGTAGTTTTACAATTCCATGCAAAATTGGGGAGACCGAATTCAATAGTTGTTTGTGTGATCTAGGTGCTAGCGTATGTTTAATGCCAAAAGCGGTTTATGAAAGGCTAGGTCTAGGAGAATTGAAACCAACAAAAATGTCACTCCAATTAGTGGATAGATCCGTTAGATACCCGGTAGGAATTTTGGAGGATGCAATTGTCAAAATTGGTAAATTTTTCTTACCGGTAGATTTTGTTGTGGTGGAGATGGAAGAGGATACACAAACTCCCCTTCTACTGGGACGTGATTTCCTAACCACAGCAGGTGCAATCATAGATGTGCGTGATGGAAAGATTTCTTTCCGAGTAGGTGATGAAAATGTTGAATTTAATGTTTTTAAATCTCTCCAATTTCCATCTAATGATAATGATTCTATATGCAGGGTAGATGTTTTAGACTCTAAAATTGATGATCATTTAGATAGGATAAAGGAAGGAGAACAACTGGATGAAATTATGGAAGAAATCGATAAAGAAACAACTCAAAATGACGAAAACAACCACCCGCACAAAACTTTGCAGAGCCCAGTTTTTGCCGTTTCAACATGCACAATGCCACCGAAGGTCGAACTCAAACCATTGCCAACAACCCTCAAATACAAATCTCTTGGCTCATATGAGACACATCCCGTCATAATCAATGCCTCCTTGAACCAAGAAGAGAAGACAAGGCATTGGCACGACAAACACATCGGAAGAAGTTTTCAAGAAGGACCATATCGAGTATCACGAGTTTTCGACCATGGTGCCTTCAAAATCTGGAGCGAAAAAATGGGTTCATTCAAAGTCAATGGACAGCGGCTCAAACATTTCATTCAAGATGAACCGGTCATCGAAAAGGAGGCAATTGCCCTCGATGATCCACCACCTTTAAACTGAGCCTCAACAAGTCGAGCTCCCGACGTTAAACCGAGCAACATCTTGTGAGTTTCTATTTCTCTTTTTAATTTCCTCTTCTAGTATGAATTGACACATTGAGGACAATGTTTTGTTTAAGCTGGGGGGAGGTTAAATGAAAAACTGAAATTCACAATTGTATCTTGCATTTAGTTTAAGCATGTTTAAATTTTTTGTTTAAAACTAGGGTTTTACCTAACCTTGAATAGGGTCCAGTCCGACTTGTTAGGATGTTTACCTAGTTTTGTGTCATGCATTTTGTTGATAAATTTGGGTGATTGACAATAATTAGGAGTATTCATGCACAATTTTTTCGAATTTTTTGTAAAACCCTTGGAATAATTTGAAATGACTACATAATTTGGCGAAAAACTTTGTGGAAATAAAGGTGTATGAAATTGGGGCATTAGGAATTCAAATTTATTAGAGAAGCTATTTAGATTTGGAAATTTTAAATTTAGAAAGATTGAGATATCCACAAGTATGAAAGAATACTTAGGGATGTGTGTATTCATGATATATGCATATATGTTGTGAAATTGGGTAAAAATTGAAAATTTTGGAAAATAAAAGGTGACTCCAATGACCTATGTTACGGCTTCATGACGTACTTATGGTTATGAGTCCTTAGCACTCTTGCTCCGCTAGTCTCCCGATAAAATTGACATTCGTGTTAGTGGAAGGGTTAGACTAAGAGCATGCAAAGCACCCTTGAATTAGAACGGTTGGGTATAGTTAACTACTTGTAACTAACCGGTGCTTAAATGAGGATTGGGAAAATAGTGCTAAATCATGAAAGAAAATCAAAACAAGAAAAATCAAAAGCAACAACAACAAAAATGAGAATATGCATGTATCAACACACGTAGTCCGCAACATTTCTAAACCTAAGTTTGATTCAAGCTTGGGGGAATTTGAAAATTCCACGTTTAAGATGGCATTTCTTTTAATAAATTTGGGTAGACGAAGTTTGTAATTTCTAGACCTTTAAGGAAATAAGAGTTAGAGTAATCAAATTGTGGGTTGAGTAATAATTATCCGAGGGTTAAACTTGAAATTTGGGAAGTTTGCATGAAGGTTTTAATTTTTGGCAAGATCATACAAATTTTTCACTTGAGAAAACAAACTTGATATAAGGTGTATCAAAGAGATCGAATTGTAGTCCCAGTTTAGATGTTGCTTGGGGACAAGCAAGGTTCAAGCTTGGGGGTATTTGATAGGTCTAAATTATATACACATTCGATCTAGTTTTTATCACATAATAACACAAAATATCTTGTATTTTAGTAGAGAATATAATGAAATATATCCAAGAATCAAGTTACTGCCGAAGTCTATTTAAATTACAGGAAATGGAGCAAATTGTAGATCTTCTCGCAAGCTTTCCGAAAAGTGGTAGAACACTGAAAACGGAGTTACGGATCAAGAGTTATGTCCGTTTGAAGTTTGGAGCAAAACAGGAGAAACCGAGCCCAGTGCGGACGCACTGACCCAGAGTGCGGACGCACTCAGCCATCAGACACAGAAAACAGAAAATCCGAGCGCAGTGCGGACGCACTCGGGCCGCACTCGATCCGCACTCAGCGACACACAGTTCGTATTTTGGCCATATCTTGGTCATACGAACTCCGATTTAGGTGATTCAAAGCTTGACGGAACCAGGACAAAGAGATCTACAACTTTCATGAAGGAACAAAGTCCAAATTCGGAATATATAATTCTGTACATCCGTATCAATGGCCGCATCAACCTGAAAAACTGCTAAATATGGAAAGTTAGTGGGCTTAGTGGGCGCCAAAATTAGAATAACTTGGTCTCCAAGTTCATAATCACATAATTAGAAATATAGAAGTTAGTAGGCTTAGTGGGCGCCAAAAATAAAACAACTTGATCTCCAAGTTCAGAAAATGTTATATAAGGCTAAGGAGGCCACATGATCCATGATCCATTATTGTACATATCCATTATTATATCCATCTTTCCACAAATTGAGAGAGAGAGATCCTGCAGAAATTCTAGAAGGCTTTTCAAGGAAGGAGAAAAAGAAGATTCAGGCAAGGAGTCGGCAAGATCGAGGTTTTAGATCTAAGAAAGGGTGTAATCATTTCTTTATCTCATTTCTTATTGTTTTTGCCAATCTTTGTTATGGATCTCTCCAAGAGAGAGTAGTTCTCTTTCTAGGGGTTTAGGTCAATGCATGAACTTGTTTAATTCTAGATTATTCGGATATTTATTTTTATTATGATTGTGTTATCGGATTTGATTGTTAATTTCTGTGATTTATTCTTTATGAATTTCATTAGTACTCGTTCCTTTGAGTTCACCTGGTTAGGGTTTATTGAATTGAAGTAGTTTTGAAATCGCGTTGATCGTGTTTTTCCGCTTTAAATTTATTAAATTCCGGCATTGGTCATGAGGAGACTACTAATTGAAACCATAAAGACACACCTTAGGGTTGGGTTAGAAGCGACCGTACTTTGATATCCAATCCGGAACTATAGAAATTAAGGTTAGGATTTTGGTGAAGGACCGAAAGGCGAAGGCAAATCCTAATTAGGACACCTTAGAACAAATATCGATATATGCTTTGAAGCATGAGATTAAATATCCCTCTAGGTTAGTGACAGCCCTAGAATTCGAGGCACATTAATCCATAAAGCGCAAAGTATTTGTATTAATATTTGTTCCAAAGGCTAACATAGGTTAGAAACCTCATCAAATCAAACATGAATTTAAACAAACCGAATAAATAGAATTAGCAAGGAATTGTAGACCGAATACCCCTAGATCTCCTTAAACTTGAAAACAAACCAATCTTTCTTTCCTTTATTTTATTTACATTTATTGTTTGAAACTCCTCTTTTTCGGGTATTGAACCCAACTTAGGATTTTAAGAACAAACCCCCCCCCACTTTACTTTTATTGTTTTGTTTTAGAAGTAGTTTTCTTTATTAAAAATTAGTGTTTCCCTCTCTCCCTGCGGATCGACACCTAAATACTACAATCGATAGGTTGTGCGCTTGCAACTAACCTATTCATTGAGTACGAAGGTTTTATAAATATTAAAGGCAAAAGAGTACAAAATTATTATATCTAAAATACTCAACAAGCTTTTTGGCGCCGTTGCCGGGGAGAATAGGATAGATACTAGTTTTTATTTTAGGAAAGTACTTTTAATTCTTAGTTTCCTTATTTACTTTTCAGAAAATTAAAAATCCAAAAATATTTTATTTCTTTTTTTTTACAATTTCTGAAATTTACTTTCCTTATTTAGAAAAATCCAAAAATATTTTACTTTCCTTATTTAATTTTCTGCACTTTACTATTCTCTCTCTTTCACATCTTTTCTTCTCTCATAGATTTGAGCGCTGGCACCGGTCACAAGGAGCCAAACCGCGAAGATCAAAGCCGGCGAATCCTCGCTTTCTCAACCAATGGCAGGTCTAGATCCCGAACTAGGCATGCCACGCAACTTTAGAGAGGATGAATTTCCGGAAGGTCTCATCAACCCAAACTTTCACGATCTCAATAACAATCCACCACCTCTTCCTCCACACAACAACCTACCGCCACCACATCCAAACAACAACAACGATCCACCTATTCTCAATAACAATCCTTTGTTCGGTGTCAATCCAAACAACAGAAATGGTCGTAACCGCCAACAAGGCCACCGCTTCGGTTTTATACCTCAAGGTCAAGATCCACGCGAAATCAAGCCATCTCTTATCCACTTGCTGGGCCAAAGTCAGTTCGGAGGAGCCCTAAACGAAGATCCGCACGCCCACTTGGCGGTTTTCGAAGAATCCTGCGGCACCTTCGCTCGAGAAGGAGAAGAGCTAGACAACCTCAAGCTCAAATGCTTCCACCTATCCCTCCGTGACAATGCAAGGACATGGTTAAGGACCGTGAATCGTGACAACATAAGAAGATGGGACGACATGGAGAAGTTATTCTTAGGAAAATACTTTCCTCCATCCAAAACCCAGCACTTTCGAACAAAGATCACGACCTTCAAGCAAGCCGAGGGAGAATCTTTGACCGAGGCATGGGATAGATGGGCGGAGCTTCAACGCTTGTGCCCTAACCATGGTCTCGACATGTGGTTGCTCTTCCAATTCTTCTTTGCAGGTTGCACAATCGCCACAAAGACTCACTTGAATTCCGCCGCAGGAGCTAATATGTCCAAGATGGATCCCCAACAAGCCATGCTAATGATCGAGGACATGGCAATCAACCAAAGGGAATGGACGGCCGAGAGAAGTGGACGAACCCAAACCACACCGGGAGTCCTAAAAACCGACGAAGTTACCGCCTTGAAAGCCCAAATAGATGCCTTGCAATATCAAATGGCACAAATGCAAAACATCAAATCCGTGACGAAAAAGGCTTCATGCGGTATTTGTGGAGATGCAACTCATGTCACCACCGATTGCCATGTCCTTATGGAAGGAGAGGAAGTCGAGCAAGTCAACGCAATGTTTTACAATCAAGGTGATAAGAGAAACGACCCGATCTACAACAAGGTTAGGCCAAATGATAATTTCAATTCAAATACATACAACCCTAACACAAGGTGGAACCATCCTAATTTCAAGTGGAGGACCGATAAAGGTAATTCCAATCAATACCAAAACTGTTCAAACCAAAACTCGTACCAAGGACCTTCTCAAAACAACAAACTAGAAAAATTGATAGAAGGCCTTGTAATCTCTCAAAACGAGTTCATGAACCAACAAAGAAACACCAATACCGATATTTTGGATTCCTTGAGGAATTTGAACAATAGGTTTGAGTTTTTAGAAACTAAAACGAAGATGCTAGAGACACAAATAGCACAACAAGCATCTTCGTCGTCTCGTCAACAAGGCACACTACCGGGCAAACCCGACATCAATCCACGAGAGTATGCAAATGCTGTGACTTTGAGGAGTGGCAAGGAATATGATGAACCAACCCAACCACAAGGACTCCATCAATCCACACAATCTGAACCGATTTCAGCCGCACCAATCGATCCACCAATTGCAACAACTCCGAAAAAGCATCACAAAACGGGTAATTCTAACTCAACAAAGGTACAAAAATCTGAAACTCCAAAGTATGTTCCTCCTCTTAGGTTCCTACCTTTTCCACAACGGTTGGTAAAGAACAAACTAGACCAACAATATGCCAAATTCATTGAACAATTGAAAAAACTGAACATTACCATACCTTTCACCGAGGCAATTGCACAAATGCCAACCTATGTCAAGTTTCTCAAAGAAATGTTGTCAAACAAAAAGAAACTTGAAGAGGTCGGAACCATCTCCCTAAATGCGCAATGTAGTGCACTTTTCTTGACCAAACTACCTCCTAAACTTAAGGACCCCGGTAGTTTTACAATTCCATGCAAAATTGGGGAGACCGAATTCAATAGTTGTTTGTGTGATCTAGGTGCTAGCGTATGTTTAATGCCAAAAGCGGTTTATGAAAGGCTAGGTCTAGGAGAATTGAAACCAACAAAAATGTCACTCCAATTAGTGGATAGATCCGTTAGATACCCGGTAGGAATTTTGGAGGATGCAATTGTCAAAATTGGTAAATTTTTCTTACCGGTAGATTTTGTTGTGGTGGAGATGGAAGAGGATACACAAACTCCCCTTCTACTGGGACGTGATTTCCTAACCACAGCAGGTGCAATCATAGATGTGCGTGATGGAAAGATTTCTTTCCGAGTAGGTGATGAAAATGTTGAATTTAATGTTTTTAAATCTCTCCAATTTCCATCTAATGATAATGATTCTATATGCAGGGTAGATGTTTTAGACTCTAAAATTGATGATCATTTAGATAGGATAAAGGAAGGAGAACAACTGGATGAAATTATGGAAGAAATCGATAAAGAAACAACTCAAAATGACGAAAACAACCACCCGCACAAAACTTTGCAGAGCCCAGTTTTTGCCGTTTCAACATGCACAATGCCACCGAAGGTCGAACTCAAACCATTGCCAACAACCCTCAAATACAAATCTCTTGGCTCATATGAGACACATCCCGTCATAATCAATGCCTCCTTGAACCAAGAAGAGAAGACAAGGCATTGGCACGACAAACACATCGGAAGAAGTTTTCAAGAAGGACCATATCGAGTATCACGAGTTTTCGACCATGGTGCCTTCAAAATCTGGAGCGAAAAAATGGGTTCATTCAAAGTCAATGGATAGCGGCTCAAACATTTCATTCAAGATGAACCGGTCATCGAAAAGGAGGCAATTGCCCTCGATGATCCACCACCTTTAAACTGAGCCTCAACAAGTCGAGCTCCCGACGTTAAACCGAGCAACATCTTGTGAGTTTCTATTTCTCTTTTTAATTTCCTCTTCTAGTATGAATTGACACATTGAGGACAATGTTTTGTTTAAGCTGGGGGGAGGTTAAATGAAAAACTGAAATTCACAATTGTATCTTGCATTTAGTTTAAGCATGTTTAAATTTTTTGTTTAAAACTAGGGTTTTACCTAACCTTGAATAGGGTCCAGTCCGACTTGTTAGGATGTTTACCTAGTTTTGTGTCATGCATTTTGTTGATAAATTTGGGTGATTGACAATAATTAGGAGTATTCATGCACAATTTTTTCAAATTTTTTGTAAAACCCTTGGAATAATTTGAAATGACTACATAATTTGGCGAAAAACTTTGTGGAAATAAAGGTGTATGAATTTGGGGCATTAGGAATTCAAATTTATTAGAGAAGCTATTTAGATTTGGAAATTTTAAATTTAGAAAGATTGAGATATCCACAAGTATGAAAGAATACTTAGGGATGTGTGTATTCATGATATATGCATATATGTTGTGAAATTGGGTAAAAATTGAAAATTTTGGAAAATAAAAGGTGACTCCAATGACCTATGTTACGGCTTCATGACGTACTTATGGTTATGAGTCCTTAGCACTCTTGCTCCGCTAGTCTCCCGATAAAATTGACATTCGTGTTAGTGGAAGGGTTAGACTAAGAGCATGCAAAGCACCCTTGAATTAGAACGGTTGGGTATAGTTAACTACTTGTAACTAACCGGTGCTTAAATGAGGATTGGGAAAATAGTGCTAAATCATGAAAGAAAATCAAAACAAGAAAAATCAAAAGCAACAACAACAAAAATGAGAATATGCATGTATCAACACACGTAGTCCGCAACATTTCTAAACCTAAGTTTGATTCAAGCTTGGGGGAATTTGAAAATTCCACGTTTAAGATGGCATTTCTTTTAATAAATTTGGGTAGACGAAGTTTGTAATTTCTAGACCTTTAAGGAAATAAGAGTTAGAGTAATCAAATTGTGGGTTGAGTAATAATTATCCGAGGGTTAAACTTGAAATTTGGGAAGTTTGCATGAAGGTTTTAATTTTTGGCAAGATCATACAAATTTTTCACTTGAGAAAACAAACTTGATATAAGGTGTATCAAAGAGATCGAATTGTAGTCCCAGTTTAGATGTTGCTTGGGGACAAGCAAGGTTCAAGCTTGGGGGTATTTGATAGGTCTAAATTATATACACATTCGATCTAGTTTTTATCACATAATAACACAAAATATCTTGTATTTTAGTAGAGAATATAATGAAATATATCCAAGAATCAAGTTACTGCCGAAGTCTATTTAAATTACAGGAAATAGAGCAAATTGTAGATCTTCTCGCAAGCTTTCCGAAAAGTGGTAGAACACTGAAAACGGAGTTACGGATCAAGAGTTATGTCCGTTTGAAGTTTGGAGCAAAACAGGAGAAACCGAGCCCAGTGCGGACGCACTGACCCAGAGTGCGGACGCACTCAGCCATCAGACACAGAAAACAGAAAATCCGAGCGCAGTGCGGACGCACTCGGGCCGCACTCGATCCGCACTCAGCGACACACAGTTCGTATTTTGGCCATATCTTGGTCATACGAACTCCGATTTAGGTGATTCAAAGCTTGACGGAACCAGGACAAAGAGATCTACAACTTTCATGAAGGAACAAAGTCCAAATTCGGAATATATAATTCTGTACATCCGTATCAATGGCCGCATCAACCTGAAAAACTGCTAAATATGGAAAGTTAGTGGGCTTAGTGGGCGCCAAAATTAGAATAACTTGGTCTCCAAGTTCATAATCACAGAATTAGAAATATAGAAGTTAGTAGGCTTAGTGGGCGCCAAAAATAAAACAACTTGATCTCCAAGTTCAGAAAATGTTATATAAGGCTAAGGAGGCCACATGATCCATGATCCATTATTGTACATATCCATTATTATATCCATCTTTCCACAAATTGAGAGAGAGAGATCCTGCAGAAATTCTAGAAGGCTTTTCAAGGAAGGAGAAGAAGAAGATTCAGGCAAGGAGTCGGCAAGATCGAGGTTTTAGATCTAAGAAAGGGTGTAATCATTTCTTTATCTCATTTCTTATTGTTTTTGCCAATCTTTGTTATGGATCTCTCCAAGAGAGAGTAGTTCTCTTTCTAGGGGTTTAGGTCAATGCATGAACTTGTTTAATTCTAGATTATTCGGATATTTGTTTTTATTATGATTGTGTTATCGGATTTGATTGTTAATTTCTGTGATTTATTCTTTATGAATTTCATTAGTACTCGTTCCTTTGAGTTCACCTGGTTAGGGTTTATTGAATTGAAGTAGTTTTGAAATCGCGTTGATCGTGTTTTTCCGCTTTAAATTTATTAAATTCCGGCATTGGTCATGAGGAGACTACTAATTGAAACCATAAAGACACACCTTAGGGTTGGGTTAGAAGCGACCGTACTTTGATATCCAATCCGGAACTATAGAAATTAAGGTTAGGATTTTGGTGAAGGACCGAAAGGCGAAGGCAAATCCTAATTAGGACACCTTAGAACAAATATCGATATATGCTTTGAAGCATGAGATTAAATATCCCTCTAGGTTAGTGACAGCCCTAGAATTCGAGGCACATTAATCCATAAAGCGCAAAGTATTTGTATTAATATTTGTTCCAAAGGCTAACATAGGTTAGAAACCTCATCAAATCAAACATGAATTTAAACAAACCGAATAAATAGAATTAGCAAGGAATTGTAGACCGAATACCCCTAGATCTCCTTAAACTTGAAAACAAACCAATCTTTCTTTCCTTTATTTTATTTACATTTATTGTTTGAAACTCCTCTTTTTCGGGTATTGAACCCAACTTAGGATTTTAAGAACAAACCCCCCCACTTTACTTTTATTGTTTTGTTTTAGAAGTAGTTTTCTTTATTAAAAATTAGTGTTTCCCTCTCTCCCTGCGGATCGACACCTAAATACTACAATCGATAGGTTGTGCGCTTGCAACTAACCTATTCATTGAGTACGAAGGTTTTATAAATATTAAAGGCAAAAGAGTACAAAATTATTATATCTAAAATACTCAACAAGCTTTTTGGCGCCGTTGCCGGGGAGAATAGGATAGATACTAGTTTTTATTTTAGGAAAGTACTTTTAATTCTTAGTTTCCTTATTTACTTTTCAGAAAATTAAAAATCCAAAAATATTTTATTTCTTTTTTTTTACAATTTCTGAAATTTACTTTCCTTATTTAGAAAAATCCAAAAATATTTTACTTTCCTTATTTAATTTTCTGCACTTTACTATTCTCTCTCTTTCACATCTTTTCTTCTCTCATAGATTTGAGCGCTGGCACCGGTCACAAGGAGCCAAACCGCGAAGATCAAAGCCGGCGAATCCTCGCTTTCTCAACCAATGGCAGGTCTAGATCCCGAACTAGGCATGCCACGCAACTTTAGAGAGGATGAATTTCCGGAAGGTCTCATCAACCCAAACTTTCACGATCTCAATAACAATCCACCACCTCTTCCTCCACACAACAACCTACCGCCACCACATCCAAACAACAACAACGATCCACCTATTCTCAATAACAATCCTTTGTTCGGTGTCAATCCAAACAACAGAAATGGTCGTAACCGCCAACAAGGCCACCGCTTCGGTTTTATACCTCAAGGTCAAGATCCACGCGAAATCAAGCCATCTCTTATCCACTTGCTGGGCCAAAGTCAGTTCGGAGGAGCCCTAAACGAAGATCCGCACGCCCACTTGGCGGTTTTCGAAGAATCCTGCGGCACCTTCGCTCGAGAAGGAGAAGAGCTAGACAACCTCAAGCTCAAATGCTTCCACCTATCCCTCCGTGACAATGCAAGGACATGGTTAAGGACCGTGAATCGTGACAACATAAGAAGATGGGACGACATGGAGAAGTTATTCTTAGGAAAATACTTTCCTCCATCCAAAACCCAGCACTTTCGAACAAAGATCACGACCTTCAAGCAAGCCGAGGGAGAATCTTTGACCGAGGCATGGGATAGATGGGCGGAGCTTCAACGCTTGTGCCCTAACCATGGTCTCGACATGTGGTTGCTCTTCCAATTCTTCTTTGCAGGTTGCACAATCGCCACAAAGACTCACTTGAATTCCGCCGCAGGAGCTAATATGTCCAAGATGGATCCCCAACAAGCCATGCTAATGATCGAGGACATGGCAATCAACCAAAGGGAATGGACGGCCGAGAGAAGTGGACGAACCCAAACCACACCGGGAGTCCTAAAAACCGACGAAGTTACCGCCTTGAAAGCCCAAATAGATGCCTTGCAATATCAAATGGCACAAATGCAAAACATCAAATCCGTGACGAAAAAGGCTTCATGCGGTATTTGTGGAGATGCAACTCATGTCACCACCGATTGCCATGTCCTTATGGAAGGAGAGGAAGTCGAGCAAGTCAACGCAATGTTTTACAATCAAGGTGATAAGAGAAACGACCCGATCTACAACAAGGTTAGGCCAAATGATAATTTCAATTCAAATACATACAACCCTAACACAAGGTGGAACCATCCTAATTTCAAGTGGAGGACCGATAAAGGTAATTCCAATCAATACCAAAACTGTTCAAACCAAAACTCGTACCAAGGACCTTCTCAAAACAACAAACTAGAAAAATTGATAGAAGGCCTTGTAATCTCTCAAAACGAGTTCATGAACCAACAAAGAAACACCAATACCGATATTTTGGATTCCTTGAGGAATTTGAACAATAGGTTTGAGTTTTTAGAAACTAAAACGAAGATGCTAGAGACACAAATAGCACAACAAGCATCTTCGTCGTCTCGTCAACAAGGCACACTACCGGGCAAACCCGACATCAATCCACGAGAGTATGCAAATGCTGTGACTTTGAGGAGTGGCAAGGAATATGATGAACCAACCCAACCACAAGGACTCCATCAATCCACACAATCTGAACCGATTTCAGCCGCACCAATCGATCCACCAATTGCAACAACTCCGAAAAAGCATCACAAAACGGGTAATTCTAACTCAACAAAGGTACAAAAATCTGAAACTCCAAAGTATGTTCCTCCTCTTAGGTTCCTACCTTTTCCACAACGGTTGGTAAAGAACAAACTAGACCAACAATATGCCAAATTCATTGAACAATTGAAAAAACTGAACATTACCATACCTTTCACCGAGGCAATTGCACAAATGCCAACCTATGTCAAGTTTCTCAAAGAAATGTTGTCAAACAAAAAGAAACTTGAAGAGGTCGGAACCATCTCCCTAAATGCGCAATGTAGTGCACTTTTCTTGACCAAACTACCTCCTAAACTTAAGGACCCCGGTAGTTTTACAATTCCATGCAAAATTGGGGAGACCGAATTCAATAGTTGTTTGTGTGATCTAGGTGCTAGCGTATGTTTAATGCCAAAAGCGGTTTATGAAAGGCTAGGTCTAGGAGAATTGAAACCAACAAAAATGTCACTCCAATTAGTGGATAGATCCGTTAGATACCCGGTAGGAATTTTAGAGGATGCAATTGTCAAAATTGGTAAATTTTTCTTACCGGTAGATTTTGTTGTGGTGGAGATGGAAGAGGATACACAAACTCCCCTTCTACTGGGACGTGATTTCCTAACCACAGCAGGTGCAATCATAGATGTGCGTGATGGAAAGATTTCTTTCCGAGTAGGTGATGAAAATGTTGAATTTAATGTTTTTAAATCTCTCCAATTTCCATCTAATGATAATGATTCTATATGCAGGGTAGATGTTTTAGACTCTAAAATTGATGATCATTTAGATAGGATAAAGGAAGGAGAACAACTGGATGAAATTATGGAAGAAATCGATAAAGAAACAACTCAAAATGACGAAAACAACCACCCGCACAAAACTTTGCAGAGCCCAGTTTTTGCCGTTTCAACATGCACAATGCCACCGAAGGTCGAACTCAAACCATTGCCAACAACCCTCAAATACAAATCTCTTGGCTCATATGAGACACATCCCGTCATAATCAATGCCTCCTTGAACCAAGAAGAGAAGACAAGGCATTGGCACGACAAACACATCGGAAGAAGTTTTCAAGAAGGACCATATCGAGTATCACGAGTTTTCGACCATGGTGCCTTCAAAATCTGGAGCGAAAAAATGGGTTCATTCAAAGTCAATGGATAGCGGCTCAAACATTTCATTCAAGATGAACCGGTCATCGAAAAGGAGGCAATTGCCCTCGATGATCCACCACCTTTAAACTGAGCCTCAACAAGTCGAGCTCCCGACGTTAAACCGAGCAACATCTTGTGAGTTTCTATTTCTCTTTTTAATTTCCTCTTCTAGTATGAATTGACACATTGAGGACAATGTTTTGTTTAAGCTGGGGGGAGGTTAAATGAAAAACTGAAATTCACAATTGTATCTTGCATTTAGTTTAAGCATGTTTAAATTTTTTGTTTAAAACTAGGGTTTTACCTAACCTTGAATAGGGTCCAGTCCGACTTGTTAGGATGTTTACCTAGTTTTGTGTCATGCATTTTGTTGATAAATTTGGGTGATTGACAATAATTAGGAGTATTCATGCACAATTTTTTCGAATTTTTTGTAAAACCCTTGGAATAATTTGAAATGACTACATAATTTGGCGAAAAACTTTGTGGAAATAAAGGTGTATGAAATTGGGGCATTAGGAATTCAAATTTATTAGAGAAGCTATTTAGATTTGGAAATTTTAAATTTAGAAAGATTGAGATATCCACAAGTATGAAAGAATACTTAGGGATGTGTGTATTCATGATATATGCATATATGTTGTGAAATTGGGTAAAAATTGAAAATTTTGGAAAATAAAAGGTGACTCCAATGACCTATGTTACGGCTTCATGACGTACTTATGGTTATGAGTCCTTAGCACTCTTGCTCCGCTAGTCTCCCGATAAAATTGACATTCGTGTTAGTGGAAGGGTTAGACTAAGAGCATGCAAAGCACCCTTGAATTAGAACGGTTGGGTATAGTTAACTACTTGTAACTAACCGGTGCTTAAATGAGGATTGGGAAAATAGTGCTAAATCATGAAAGAAAATCAAAACAAGAAAAATCAAAAGCAACAACAACAAAAATGAGAATATGCATGTATCAACACACGTAGTCCGCAACATTTCTAAACCTAAGTTTGATTCAAGCTTGGGGGAATTTGAAAATTCCACGTTTAAGATGGCATTTCTTTTAATAAATTTGGGTAGACGAAGTTTGTAATTTCTAGACCTTTAAGGAAATAAGAGTTAGAGTAATCAAATTGTGGGTTGAGTAATAATTATCCGAGGGTTAAACTTGAAATTTGGGAAGTTTGCATGAAGGTTTTAATTTTTGGCAAGATCATACAAATTTTTCACTTGAGAAAACAAACTTGATATAAGGTGTATCAAAGAGATCGAATTGTAGTCCCAGTTTAGATGTTGCTTGGGGACAAGCAAGGTTCAAGCTTGGGGGTATTTGATAGGTCTAAATTATATACACATTCGATCTAGTTTTTATCACATAATAACACAAAATATCTTGTATTTTAGTAGAGAATATAATGAAATATATCCAAGAATCAAGTTACTGCCGAAGTCTATTTAAATTACAGGAAATGGAGCAAATTGTAGATCTTCTCGCAAGCTTTCCGAAAAGTGGTAGAACACTGAAAACGGAGTTACGGATCAAGAGTTATGTCCGTTTGAAGTTTGGAGCAAAACAGGAGAAACCGAGCCCAGTGCGGACGCACTGACCCAGAGTGCGGACGCACTCAGCCATCAGACACAGAAAACAGAAAATCCGAGCGCAGTGCGGACGCACTCGGGCCGCACTCGATCCGCACTCAGCGACACACAGTTCGTATTTTGGCCATATCTTGGTCATACGAACTCCGATTTAGGTGATTCAAAGCTTGACGGAACCAGGACAAAGAGATCTACAACTTTCATGAAGGAACAAAGTCCAAATTCGGAATATATAATTCTGTACATCCGTATCAATGGCCGCATCAACCTGAAAAACTGCTAAATATGGAAAGTTAGTGGGCTTAGTGGGCGCCAAAATTAGAATAACTTGGTCTCCAAGTTCATAATCACAGAATTAGAAATATAGAAGTTAGTAGGCTTAGTGGGCGCCAAAAATAAAACAACTTGATCTCCAAGTTCAGAAAATGTTATATAAGGCTAAGGAGGCCACATGATCCATGATCCATTATTGTACATATCCATTATTATATCCATCTTTCCACAAATTGAGAGAGAGAGATCCTGCAGAAATTCTAGAAGGCTTTTCAAGGAAGGAGAAGAAGAAGATTCAGGCAAGGAGTCGGCAAGATCGAGGTTTTAGATCTAAGAAAGGGTGTAATCATTTCTTTATCTCATTTCTTATTGTTTTTGCCAATCTTTGTTATGGATCTCTCCAAGAGAGAGTAGTTCTCTTTCTAGGGGTTTAGGTCAATGCATGAACTTGTTTAATTCTAGATTATTCGGATATTTGTTTTTATTATGATTGTGTTATCGGATTTGATTGTTAATTTCTGTGATTTATTCTTTATGAATTTCATTAGTACTCGTTCCTTTGAGTTCACCTGGTTAGGGTTTATTGAATTGAAGTAGTTTTGAAATCGCGTTGATCGTGTTTTTCCGCTTTAAATTTATTAAATTCCGGCATTGGTCATGAGGAGACTACTAATTGAAACCATAAAGACACACCTTAGGGTTGGGTTAGAAGCGACCGTACTTTGATATCCAATCCGGAACTATAGAAATTAAGGTTAGGATTTTGGTGAAGGACCGAAAGGCGAAGGCAAATCCTAATTAGGACACCTTAGAACAAATATCGATATATGCTTTGAAGCATGAGATTAAATATCCCTCTAGGTTAGTGACAGCCCTAGAATTCGAGGCACATTAATCCATAAAGCGCAAAGTATTTGTATTAATATTTGTTCCAAAGGCTAACATAGGTTAGAAACCTCATCAAATCAAACATGAATTTAAACAAACCGAATAAATAGAATTAGCAAGGAATTGTAGACCGAATACCCCTAGATCTCCTTAAACTTGAAAACAAACCAATCTTTCTTTCCTTTATTTTATTTACATTTATTGTTTGAAACTCCTCTTTTTCGGGTATTGAACCCAACTTAGGATTTTAAGAACAAACCCCCCCACTTTACTTTTATTGTTTTGTTTTAGAAGTAGTTTTCTTTATTAAAAATTAGTGTTTCCCTCTCTCCCTGCGGATCGACACCTAAATACTACAATCGATAGGTTGTGCGCTTGCAACTAACCTATTCATTGAGTACGAAGGTTTTATAAATATTAAAGGCAAAAGAGTACAAAATTATTATATCTAAAATACTCAACAAGCTTTTTGGCGCCGTTGCCGGGGAGAATAGGATAGATACTAGTTTTTATTTTAGGAAAGTACTTTTAATTCTTAGTTTCCTTATTTACTTTTCAGAAAATTAAAAATCCAAAAATATTTTATTTCTTTTTTTTTACAATTTCTGAAATTTACTTTCCTTATTTAGAAAAATCCAAAAATATTTTACTTTCCTTATTTAATTTTCTGCACTTTACTATTCTCTCTCTTTCACATCTTTTCTTCTCTCATAGATTTGAGCGCTGGCACCGGTCACAAGGAGCCAAACCGCGAAGATCAAAGCCGGCGAATCCTCGCTTTCTCAACCAATGGCAGGTCTAGATCCCGAACTAGGCATGCCACGCAACTTTAGAGAGGATGAATTTCCGGAAGGTCTCATCAACCCAAACTTTCACGATCTCAATAACAATCCACCACCTCTTCCTCCACACAACAACCTACCGCCACCACATCCAAACAACAACAACGATCCACCTATTCTCAATAACAATCCTTTGTTCGGTGTCAATCCAAACAACAGAAATGGTCGTAACCGCCAACAAGGCCACCGCTTCGGTTTTATACCTCAAGGTCAAGATCCACGCGAAATCAAGCCATCTCTTATCCACTTGCTGGGCCAAAGTCAGTTCGGAGGAGCCCTAAACGAAGATCCGCACGCCCACTTGGCGGTTTTCGAAGAATCCTGCGGCACCTTCGCTCGAGAAGGAGAAGAGCTAGACAACCTCAAGCTCAAATGCTTCCACCTATCCCTCCGTGACAATGCAAGGACATGGTTAAGGACCGTGAATCGTGACAACATAAGAAGATGGGACGACATGGAGAAGTTATTCTTAGGAAAATACTTTCCTCCATCCAAAACCCAGCACTTTCGAACAAAGATCACGACCTTCAAGCAAGCCGAGGGAGAATCTTTGACCGAGGCATGGGATAGATGGGCGGAGCTTCAACGCTTGTGCCCTAACCATGGTCTCGACATGTGGTTGCTCTTCCAATTCTTCTTTGCAGGTTGCACAATCGCCACAAAGACTCACTTGAATTCCGCCGCAGGAGCTAATATGTCCAAGATGGATCCCCAACAAGCCATGCTAATGATCGAGGACATGGCAATCAACCAAAGGGAATGGACGGCCGAGAGAAGTGGACGAACCCAAACCACACCGGGAGTCCTAAAAACCGACGAAGTTACCGCCTTGAAAGCCCAAATAGATGCCTTGCAATATCAAATGGCACAAATGCAAAACATCAAATCCGTGACGAAAAAGGCTTCATGCGGTATTTGTGGAGATGCAACTCATGTCACCACCGATTGCCATGTCCTTATGGAAGGAGAGGAAGTCGAGCAAGTCAACGCAATGTTTTACAATCAAGGTGATAAGAGAAACGACCCGATCTACAACAAGGTTAGGCCAAATGATAATTTCAATTCAAATACATACAACCCTAACACAAGGTGGAACCATCCTAATTTCAAGTGGAGGACCGATAAAGGTAATTCCAATCAATACCAAAACTGTTCAAACCAAAACTCGTACCAAGGACCTTCTCAAAACAACAAACTAGAAAAATTGATAGAAGGCCTTGTAATCTCTCAAAACGAGTTCATGAACCAACAAAGAAACACCAATACCGATATTTTGGATTCCTTGAGGAATTTGAACAATAGGTTTGAGTTTTTAGAAACTAAAACGAAGATGCTAGAGACACAAATAGCACAACAAGCATCTTCGTCGTCTCGTCAACAAGGCACACTACCGGGCAAACCCGACATCAATCCACGAGAGTATGCAAATGCTGTGACTTTGAGGAGTGGCAAGGAATATGATGAACCAACCCAACCACAAGGACTCCATCAATCCACACAATCTGAACCGATTTCAGCCGCACCAATCGATCCACCAATTGCAACAACTCCGAAAAAGCATCACAAAACGGGTAATTCTAACTCAACAAAGGTACAAAAATCTGAAACTCCAAAGTATGTTCCTCCTCTTAGGTTCCTACCTTTTCCACAACGGTTGGTAAAGAACAAACTAGACCAACAATATGCCAAATTCATTGAACAATTGAAAAAACTGAACATTACCATACCTTTCACCGAGGCAATTGCACAAATGCCAACCTATGTCAAGTTTCTCAAAGAAATGTTGTCAAACAAAAAGAAACTTGAAGAGGTCGGAACCATCTCCCTAAATGCGCAATGTAGTGCACTTTTCTTGACCAAACTACCTCCTAAACTTAAGGACCCCGGTAGTTTTACAATTCCATGCAAAATTGGGGAGACCGAATTCAATAGTTGTTTGTGTGATCTAGGTGCTAGCGTATGTTTAATGCCAAAAGCGGTTTATGAAAGGCTAGGTCTAGGAGAATTGAAACCAACAAAAATGTCACTCCAATTAGTGGATAGATCCGTTAGATACCCGGTAGGAATTTTAGAGGATGCAATTGTCAAAATTGGTAAATTTTTCTTACCGGTAGATTTTGTTGTGGTGGAGATGGAAGAGGATACACAAACTCCCCTTCTACTGGGACGTGATTTCCTAACCACAGCAGGTGCAATCATAGATGTGCGTGATGGAAAGATTTCTTTCCGAGTAGGTGATGAAAATGTTGAATTTAATGTTTTTAAATCTCTCCAATTTCCATCTAATGATAATGATTCTATATGCAGGGTAGATGTTTTAGACTCTAAAATTGATGATCATTTAGATAGGATAAAGGAAGGAGAACAACTGGATGAAATTATGGAAGAAATCGATAAAGAAACAACTCAAAATGACGAAAACAACCACCCGCACAAAACTTTGCAGAGCCCAGTTTTTGCCGTTTCAACATGCACAATGCCACCGAAGGTCGAACTCAAACCATTGCCAACAACCCTCAAATACAAATCTCTTGGCTCATATGAGACACATCCCGTCATAATCAATGCCTCCTTGAACCAAGAAGAGAAGACAAGGCATTGGCACGACAAACACATCGGAAGAAGTTTTCAAGAAGGACCATATCGAGTATCACGAGTTTTCGACCATGGTGCCTTCAAAATCTGGAGCGAAAAAATGGGTTCATTCAAAGTCAATGGACAGCGGCTCAAACATTTCATTCAAGATGAACCGGTCATCGAAAAGGAGGCAATTGCCCTCGATGATCCACCACCTTTAAACTGAGCCTCAACAAGTCGAGCTCCCGACGTTAAACCGAGCAACATCTTGTGAGTTTCTATTTCTCTTTTTAATTTCCTCTTCTAGTATGAATTGACACATTGAGGACAATGTTTTGTTTAAGCTGGGGGGAGGTTAAATGAAAAACTGAAATTCACAATTGTATCTTGCATTTAGTTTAAGCATGTTTAAATTTTTTGTTTAAAACTAGGGTTTTACCTAACCTTGAATAGGGTCCAGTCCGACTTGTTAGGATGTTTACCTAGTTTTGTGTCATGCATTTTGTTGATAAATTTGGGTGATTGACAATAATTAGGAGTATTCATGCACAATTTTTTCGAATTTTTTGTAAAACCCTTGGAATAATTTGAAATGACTACATAATTTGGCGAAAAACTTTGTGGAAATAAAGGTGTATGAAATTGGGGCATTAGGAATTCAAATTTATTAGAGAAGCTATTTAGATTTGGAAATTTTAAATTTAGAAAGATTGAGATATCCACAAGTATGAAAGAATACTTAGGGATGTGTGTATTCATGATATATGCATATATGTTGTGAAATTGGGTAAAAATTGAAAATTTTGGAAAATAAAAGGTGACTCCAATGACCTATGTTACGGCTTCATGACGTACTTATGGTTATGAGTCCTTAGCACTCTTGCTCCGCTAGTCTCCCGATAAAATTGACATTCGTGTTAGTGGAAGGGTTAGACTAAGAGCATGCAAAGCACCCTTGAATTAGAACGGTTGGGTATAGTTAACTACTTGTAACTAACCGGTGCTTAAATGAGGATTGGGAAAATAGTGCTAAATCATGAAAGAAAATCAAAACAAGAAAAATCAAAAGCAACAACAACAAAAATGAGAATATGCATGTATCAACACACGTAGTCCGCAACATTTCTAAACCTAAGTTTGATTCAAGCTTGGGGGAATTTGAAAATTCCACGTTTAAGATGGCATTTCTTTTAATAAATTTGGGTAGACGAAGTTTGTAATTTCTAGACCTTTAAGGAAATAAGAGTTAGAGTAATCAAATTGTGGGTTGAGTAATAATTATCCGAGGGTTAAACTTGAAATTTGGGAAGTTTGCATGAAGGTTTTAATTTTTGGCAAGATCATACAAATTTTTCACTTGAGAAAACAAACTTGATATAAGGTGTATCAAAGAGATCGAATTGTAGTCCCAGTTTAGATGTTGCTTGGGGACAAGCAAGGTTCAAGCTTGGGGGTATTTGATAGGTCTAAATTATATACACATTCGATCTAGTTTTTATCACATAATAACACAAAATATCTTGTATTTTAGTAGAGAATATAATGAAATATATCCAAGAATCAAGTTACTGCCGAAGTCTATTTAAATTACAGGAAATGGAGCAAATTGTAGATCTTCTCGCAAGCTTTCCGAAAAGTGGTAGAACACTGAAAACGGAGTTACGGATCAAGAGTTATGTCCGTTTGAAGTTTGGAGCAAAACAGGAGAAACCGAGCCCAGTGCGGACGCACTGACCCAGAGTGCGGACGCACTCAGCCATCAGACACAGAAAACAGAAAATCCGAGCGCAGTGCGGACGCACTCGGGCCGCACTCGATCCGCACTCAGCGACACACAGTTCGTATTTTGGCCATATCTTGGTCATACGAACTCCGATTTAGGTGATTCAAAGCTTGACGGAACCAGGACAAAGAGATCTACAACTTTCATGAAGGAACAAAGTCCAAATTCGGAATATATAATTCTGTACATCCGTATCAATGGCCGCATCAACCTGAAAAACTGCTAAATATGGAAAGTTAGTGGGCTTAGTGGGCGCCAAAATTAGAATAACTTGGTCTCCAAGTTCATAATCACAGAATTAGAAATATAGAAGTTAGTAGGCTTAGTGGGCGCCAAAAATAAAACAACTTGATCTCCAAGTTCAGAAAATGTTATATAAGGCTAAGGAGGCCACATGATCCATGATCCATTATTGTACATATCCATTATTATATCCATCTTTCCACAAATTGAGAGAGAGAGATCCTGCAGAAATTCTAGAAGGCTTTTCAAGGAAGGAGAAGAAGAAGATTCAGGCAAGGAGTCGGCAAGATCGAGGTTTTAGATCTAAGAAAGGGTGTAATCATTTCTTTATCTCATTTCTTATTGTTTTTGCCAATCTTTGTTATGGATCTCTCCAAGAGAGAGTAGTTCTCTTTCTAGGGGTTTAGGTCAATGCATGAACTTGTTTAATTCTAGATTATTCGGATATTTGTTTTTATTATGATTGTGTTATCGGATTTGATTGTTAATTTCTGTGATTTATTCTTTATGAATTTCATTAGTACTCGTTCCTTTGAGTTCACCTGGTTAGGGTTTATTGAATTGAAGTAGTTTTGAAATCGCGTTGATCGTGTTTTTCCGCTTTAAATTTATTAAATTCCGGCATTGGTCATGAGGAGACTACTAATTGAAACCATAAAGACACACCTTAGGGTTGGGTTAGAAGCGACCGTACTTTGATATCCAATCCGGAACTATAGAAATTAAGGTTAGGATTTTGGTGAAGGACCGAAAGGCGAAGGCAAATCCTAATTAGGACACCTTAGAACAAATATCGATATATGCTTTGAAGCATGAGATTAAATATCCCTCTAGGTTAGTGACAGCCCTAGAATTCGAGGCACATTAATCCATAAAGCGCAAAGTATTTGTATTAATATTTGTTCCAAAGGCTAACATAGGTTAGAAACCTCATCAAATCAAACATGAATTTAAACAAACCGAATAAATAGAATTAGCAAGGAATTGTAGACCGAATACCCCTAGATCTCCTTAAACTTGAAAACAAACCAATCTTTCTTTCCTTTATTTTATTTACATTTATTGTTTGAAACTCCTCTTTTTCGGGTATTGAACCCAACTTAGGATTTTAAGAACAAACCCCCCCACTTTACTTTTATTGTTTTGTTTTAGAAGTAGTTTTCTTTATTAAAAATTAGTGTTTCCCTCTCTCCCTGCGGATCGACACCTAAATACTACAATCGATAGGTTGTGCGCTTGCAACTAACCTATTCATTGAATACGAAGGTTTTATAAATATTAAAGGCAAAAGAGTACAAAATTATTATATCTAAAATACTCAACATAAATCACAATAGATCTCCACCCATTAAACTAAGAGGTCAATTTGGGTCCGATGTCCATCAGACTCAAAGTGAGTTCGATGGGTTCGATGACCGTGCGATCCGCTTTAAGATTCGTGTCCACAATTTTCGTGTCTGCTTTAAAATTTGTGCTCACGAATCTTAAATCAGATCAGACGGTCTCGAAACTCATCGATCAGATGGTCTCGAAACTCATTAGATCCAAATTTGAGTCCAATGGGCATCGGACCCAAGCTGCTCTCTTAAACTAATGGCTATGAGATCTCATGGGTTATTATAAGTAAATAAATAGATGAAGACCACGTTCAAAATATCTGTGGCACTGTAAATTCTTTTTGAATGAAAAAAAAAAAACCGAATTTAATAATCCAACCATTGCCCGGTCCAGTTTAAAATTAAACAACAGTAAGCAAATTACACAAATTAAATTGGTACCTGAATTGTTTGTTTCGTCTAAATGAGAATTAAGTCACTATTTTGAGTTTGAACAACACCGTGCGAAACCGTGTATATATCGTCTAAATGGGAACCTATCCGAAGTCATTTGGACATGACTCTTCTCTCCATAGCTTCTCCAAATCATTCGATCATATCTCATAAATATTGATTAAAATAATCGTAACAGAAATTTGTTTGACGTTAACCTCCTCCGTTAAACAAACAAAAGGAAATGATCTTCCTTTCTCTTTCTCTGTCGGTCAAGCCACATATATATATATATATATATATATATATATATATATATATATATAGAGTATGGCTAAGCTGCTGCTGGGGCTATATTTAGCCATACGATGTTCAAACAACAAATCCAAACCGTTAGATGTGATCTCTATATTAGAATCTACTTGGAGATCAAATTTTACATTTTTTGGATTTTTTTTACTATTTATTAAGCCACTTTGAAAATTGCTGATCCGGGTGAACAGTAAAAACAGTCTGGACCATATGATCTGGAATTTTCAAAGTGGCTTAATAAATAGTAAAAAAATTTCAAAAAATGTAAAATTCGGTCTCCAAGTAGATTTTAATATAGATATCACATCTAACGGTTTGAATTTGTTGTTTGAACATCGTATGGGTAAATATAGCCCCGGCAGCAGCTGACCAAAATGCTGCCAGCAGCAAATTAGCCATACTCTATATATATATATACACGAGGGATCACTTACACCGTTTTTAGTGACACCCGATTACACCTTATATTTTCAAAGTCCAAACAGTTGATCTAAACCGTTCAACATGATGGATATATTAAAATGTGCTTGCAGATCAAATTTTACATTTTTTTTGAACTTTTACTATTTATTAAGTATTTTACAAAATCATTGTTTTCAGACCATTAAATTTTTGTACCCATCTTAATAAATAGTGCAACTTAGTGTTAATAAATATCTGATTGTCCGCGTTACACGGCAGATTCGGTCGCATTAATCTGCATATGCATATGCAGCCGCATTAATATTATTGACATAACAACATATGCATATGCAGCCGCATTAATATTATTGACATAACAACATATGCATATGCAGCCGCATTTTAAACCAATAAATATTAAAATAATGACAACAATAGAAAAAAGGTCCAGCATTAAATATTTTTGAAGAAGAAATTTGAAGGTCAGGCCTCCAGATTCATCCAGCAATAAATTATTCCTATATTTTATTAGATCAGTAAATCATGTTCATACAAAAATGTTTATTAATTTTAATTTATCTTTTCGAAAAAGGAGGCCCAAACTGAATTCATTGGTTTGAGGGCCCATTTAAAATTGCATAGACGTTTAACCCTAAACGGAGCACGTGTTTATCACGTGCAGATGGATAGCCCGTCACAGTCTTCTCGCCCTCTTATTTTGAGCATTCCATTTTCTCTATTTATCAAGCTGTAGCGAGTTGATTTTATCATATTAAGAAACTCTTTACACGAAAGTTTGTACCGATATGTCACTCTATATTACGGTTTACTTCTTCTCGGGCAAAACGATTCCCCAGATGCAATTGCTATATATACTCCCCTGATCTGAAAATTTTCGAATCCTTTCGTTGCGCGAATCGGCACTCTCTATCGATCTCTCTCAGTCACTGGATCGGTTTCTGAAGGTTTGGTTCAACTCGACTGATCTCCTTTTGCTTTTGAATTAGTCTGATCAATTGTTGCGTCGGATCGAATTCGATCTGTGCTTGCATGCACTTGTGTCAATTTTAAAGTAGTTTCGACTGGTTTCTCAAGAAAGAATTCTGAATTATGCGTGGTCTAAACTGTCTATTCTCTTTAACCAATTCCAATCATGTTTTTATATGAAGATCAGTTGATTTTGGAATGTTTTCTAATTTAGCACTTTCTTGCTTAAAGCAGTGGTCGTGGAATTTCCATAATTTGAATATATAGCTTCTGAATTGGACTAACATGCGTAATTACACATTTAATTGGTTGTTCAATTTCTTATAGAGGTTTAACCTTTCCACCTGCAAAAATTCTCCTCCACTGTATCGTTCAATATGTAAAAGTGCCTATAATCTTCGAATTGATTCAATTTCCGCGGCTTAATCTTATTTTTATCAACGCTTGATATCTGGATTACTAAAAAGAGGTATTTATTGATCAATTGATAAACGGTTTGGCAGAGATCAAGCTTATGTGGTAATGGGGGCCCCAAAGCAAAAATGGACTGCCGAAGAAGAATATGCATTAAAAGCTGGAGTTAAGAAGCATGGAATTGGCAAATGGCGGATCATATCGAAAGATCCAGAGTTCAGCATGGCCCTTCGATTGAGATCAAATATTGATCTCAAGGTAACATCTCTCTTCCATATCCAGAGTAGATTGGGAATCTCTTTATGGTGGTTGGAGACTTGAATTTATCCTAGATTGTTATTAACATAAATAATCCTTTCAATAGACTGTAGTTTTGTGAGAGTATAGTTCAGTTTAGTATACCACCAGGCACATCCTAATTTGGTACCAAAGCTGACTGTTATACTGGTAGGTAGCAATCTCAGTCCTTCCATGCAGCGTTCAATCAAGCCTCCCTTTTCCTAATAATTAACATTATGTACTGAGACAAATCAATAGTGGGCAAGGAAAAATATAGAGAGAAGTATTTTACAGAATTGGAGTTCAACAGATGTCAAAAATGGCTTTAGTGGACAGTTGTATTACAGAAAAAATATGTATTTAAACCGGTATAGCTTTATTCCATCAGATCTCGTTCTAATTTATATCCTAAACTTTATTGCCAGGACAAATGGCGTAATATGTCCGTGACAGGGAGTGGTGGATCTGTATCAAGAGAAAGGGCGAAGTTGGGAAATAAAAATAGTAGGCGTCTCTCTTTAAGCAAAGTATTAGAGGAAGAACAAGGAGAATACATTCCAATGGCTATTAGCCCAAAGCTAGAAGATAGTGTGGTGATTGATGTGACCCCTATTGCATCTAGTTCTGTTCCACTTAAGATCGAATCAAAAGGGACTACAAAACCACTAAAAAGGTCTGTAAATCTGTTTATAGAAGAAATTTCTTTCTCACTGTTTTTGTTTCTTCCTGTCATATTTGGTGGCTCAATTGTATAGGTCGGCCTCATTTGCCCCTAGACATCAAATTCTGGCCAAAGATAAGCCATCTGGTTCAGAAATTCTTGGTTAAGATTTTTCTGAGATAACCATATTATATATAATTTCTGGTATTTTATAGAACTGATGGTTAGTAGTACAGTTTTGTTGGCCCTTTCTTGTGTCCTTTCTGTCTGTTTTGTTTTTCTAAATTTTGTTGAATTCCTGTGGCCTACGTGTTCAATGCATGCCTTGTCCATGATTTTCAATTTATTAGAAATTTGTGTAATAATTTTTACCTCTGGATCCTTTTGGTTCTGACACAGGTTGGGTAATATGATATTGGAAGCCATAACTCAACTTCACGAATATAACGGGTCTAGCAACACATCTATTGCCATGTACATTGAGGTAGCCGATTGATTATCTCTTTTCTTTTATCCTCTTTTGCAAATTTTTGTAAGGACTTTTCAGATAAGAACTCTGGCACTTCTGAGACACTTGCAATGAGCAGCCATCCATTGGCCTGTTGCTATAGTATAAGGTCTATATTTAAATGGCAATTTTTACTAGACTTTTTGTTACTAAGGACCAATGAACCAAAATCAAGTAAAGGGAGTCCAATTTTTCCTTATTACTAAATCTTTTGTTTTGCTTTTCTATCAGTGGAAACTAATGGTCTTTGCCACTACTTTGAATGAAAATTTTACTGTAATACTTCTTACGAAACCCAATTGGTTCTTATATATTTACATTTCTTAGGGAAAATGCCGGGTGCCCCCAGATTTTCAGAGGCAATTATCTGCTAAACTTAAGACTTTAGTTGACTCTGGAAACCTCATCAAGGTACAATTCTAATCAAGTAGTTTTGGACACAACATTAAACTATGATTGGTTATTCCAGTACTAGTCTTGACCATGGGATACTTATTTCTTTAATGTTTTAGGTCAACAGAAACTACAAGCTAGCACCAAGCAGCACAGCATTGCAAGAGAAAACAGCAACGCAAGCAGAACGTGACCAGGCAATGACCATACAGGAGGCTGCAGATTCTGCAGCCAGAGCTGTGGCAGAGGCAGAGATAGCAGAGGCAGAGGCTGAAGAGGCAATTAGAAAGGCAGAGAAAATTGAGGCAGATGCCCAGGCCGCTCAGGTCTTTGTCGACGTCGTGATTTTGCATATCAAAAATAGGAATTCTGCTCCTTTGGTAAGTTAACTATTGTTAAGTAGGAGCTAAAATTTGATGTGCACACTGAACTATGATCTATTCCACTCTAATTGAGAAATATCATTTGCAACCTGCTTCCTCTCCAACTCTTTCAAAAGTACCTGGTGTGCTTCATATGTTATTATGGGGAGAAAATATGTAGGGAATTCGGGAACTCTTCAAGCAATACGTTCTGACCAAAGAAAGCTTGTTTTGTTTTCCTAAATTTGGCATTTGAGTAATCTGATTATATACTTTTGTAGTTGATGTTTGTTGCTAGCCTACCTGCTACTTAGGAAAATTTCGTATGTACCCCTGTATGACCTGAAATGAAGAACTTATTGCATTTGCCTGCTTTATAGGAAATAGCATCTCTATCCTTCCCCTTCATTTTCACATAGAATTACTTTGTGCCACTCCTTTCTCTATGACTCATTCATCATAACCGAATTTGATAATTGGAGTATGATTGGGAACTTTTTCCTTCTGGAGGGACAGAAGCAACTGTTTCAGTTCTTAAAGAAATATAGGTTTCACTAATCTGGCAATTCAATTTTGTTCCTTTGATTTATTGTTGGTTTGTGCAGACATACCCCTGATATTTAGGAATATCTGATGTATATCCCCTCAAGACCTCATAATACTTGCAAATTTGTTTTCAAATTCTTTTCAAAATACCCCTTTTCTCTTCAAAACGGGACGGATGCAATATATCCTTTTCAAGTTATTTATAAAATGCCTCCTAATTCATCCCTTTTTCACTCATTGGTGGGGTAAGATTGAGAAAGCAGGGGTATTTTTGGGAAGTTGAGGAAATTGGTGAAGAATTAACCATGTTATAAAGTTTTCTCATATTTTGTGTAATTTGGAAAAATTTTGCACCAAGTTTTCTCACAAGGGGCTTTTTATGGATATTTAAACTTCTAAACCATCTGAATTTCGACTTTCCAGGATGCATAACAAATTCTCTGATATCTGTGATCATCTCAAATTTCACTAAAATACTCATTTGTCACTACTTGGTTTGAATTGTTTTACAGATGATTCAGGCTTGATTATTGGATGTCTTGCGCGCATTTTGCCTCAGCTTAAAGCTTATACTTCTGGTGTGCAGCTTTTAAATATATCAATAGGTCGGTATTTTGTATAGCTAAAAGTAAATGATATCTGAAAATTATTGGGGCAGCAAATATGGATTCAAGCAAATTTTTCTCTCTTTATGCTTCTTGTACATCCATAAAGATTTTTGCTTGAATATGTGCTTGTGCTTGAACAGTGTTTATGCAAATAACGCAAAATCACTCGACGAATAATAACGCAAAATTTCTAAATTCAATTTTATTTTTTATCCTAGCTAAGAACGTAGAATATAAAATTACTGGGATAATTGCACAGCTTCGAATTAATGCGGGCTCTCCCGCTAACAAGTAAAAAGTCGTAGAACAAAACATTCTAGCCCAAATCGTATCCTCTGCATTAACTCAAAAAATAATCTTTTGAGTTATGTATTTGGACCGTCCGATTCGATTTAAAATTCGTGTGGACTAGATCTACACTAATATTAAAGGGCCTCTGAATTATAAGCTGTGACCGGATTGACTCCGTTTAAAATCAGACGGCCGAGATGCGTTAACTCAAAAGAGCAGCTCTTGCTAACCCAAGACCGGGAACAAACACAGATCAAGTGGGATTTTTTATTTGTTGTGGCATAAGCAAAAGGCCACACGTGTGCAAGTTCACGAACTATCATAGTCATAGACTCATAGTCTCATAGAGAGTACTGACTCGCTACACTAATGATAGCCTGGAACCGCCATAGAAAATTTCCAGAATAAACTGGCGGTAACTTGCACGGTTCTATTTTCAAATTGAAGGGCGCCGTATTCCGTACACAACATAGAAACTTCACCGAATCTTTCCGGTGTACGATAAGGAGCAACAAAAACCTTCGTTCTTCTGTGGCCTTTCTGGGAAGTTAATTACGTAGCGGGTTTATTTTTCGCTGTAAATTACCTGCTAGATTTTCTTTGCACGACGACTTTACGCTGTTACGCACCGATCCATTATTATTTGACTGGGTTTCTTCTCCGTAACTCGATGACCTAATGAAAAGAAACCTACCAACAACAAGTTATTGATTCGAATATAGAAACTGAGATCCTTGATCTTCACGGATCTTTATCTCCTGTTCATGCCTACATAGCAGCATAGTCACAAACTAATTATTCGGGTTCAGTTTGGTATGGTAAAAAATTTGTGATTCGGAAGTAATTCGGATATAATTCGGAAATAATTCAGAATTATTCACAAATAATGTTATTAAAAAAAAACCAAAAAATAATGTTATGGGAAAAGTTCGGGGAAAATTCGTAAAATTTGAAAAAAAATCGTAAAATTCGCAAATTATTCGCAAATAATCCGGTCAAAGTTCGGTCAACCGAATAATTCGGCGTTCGGTTCGCCATCACTAGAAAAACAAATTATTCGCGAATAATTCACAAATCTTGTGACTATGCATAGCAGGACTTATCCTATTTGAATTCAGACCCCCCTGATGTAAGCGAACTTTTGAGATTGAATTTGGTCCGTCTGATCAGAATATGTACGAATGTTAAGGGACCCGTGAATTTGCAAATTGGACTGAATTGGTTTGGATTCTGATTAGACGGTCCATTCTATTCTGCATGCATTCACATCTCCTAAGATATCTCAACCTTGAGTTGATACATGAAAAATCCGGACCGTTCAAATCCTTTATGCACGAATCTCAAAGCACAATAATACCTTCCCTGCATTATGAATAGGCACCGGAAAAATATTGACCTGACTAGATAAACTGAAAATTTGAGATATCTCAGATGATGCGAACTCATTCTGCACTGGCTGACATGATCAGAGGCGGTTCCCTATCCTGCAAGTACCTTGTATTCTAATGAGCATTCGATCGACACCATCCATTTTAGATCAAATGGTCCAGATTAGGATCGCATTATTTGCCCTCCTTACCTGAATTGCAGCTGATATGATCCCCAAGTTTTCATGCTGTTGTTGGAACTTGGAATAATTAATCCAACTTGCCTAAATAAGGTATATTCAAGACTCAAGAGTTGTGCAAGAAAACGGGGGAAGATTTAAGGATAAATTTATTGATAGGATGAAAACCTCCTCCAAAATATTATTCAAGACACGCTATTAGAATTTAGAAAGAGAAAACAATATCATACAAATGTCGACAGATACAGCAATTATCCCAGTGAAATTCTAACAGTTTTGTACAAATTACAAAATGTCTACAAAGACTTGCTCTGGTACTCTTAACAAAACACATCAAAAAATGAAGAATGATGAATAAATGGCAAAAAACAAAAAAACAAAAAAAAAACTTGTGCAAAAAGCCACATAAACAAGCAAGTAGTAGGATCATTACCGACTTGATATATATGTTAAATGAACTTATACATAGACTAGTCACCATTCATGATTAAAACAAAAAGGCAAACAATAAAGAAAAAGGAGAGTAAACTAATTAGATCACAGACTGCATAACATGAGACGACACTAGAACCCAAGACCATATTACATGACACCACTGGTTTTGCGGTTTAAATAACCAACCAAACTGATATAACGTTTTGACTGCTTTTCAATGGACCTGCTTTACTACTGAATTCACCCTCTTGACTACTCAATTCCACCCTCTTTCACTACACCAACTGAGAAATCCATCCACCACCTCAGGAAAACACCAGCTCTTTGAAACACATATTTTCTATGGCAGTATCCACGTCTCTCCAATTGATAATGGAGGTCTATCCCTTCCTAACGGAAGGGACTGTCTGAGGCCATGTCCATAGATGAGTCGTTGCAGCTCGAAGAATTGTTCTGGCCTCCAGGAGCAGGGTGGCTGTCACTGTTTGAGCAGTAACCATCACCTTGAGAGAGTTGGTACGACTGGAGGCTCCTGCGCACTGGACTGGAGAGCGCGTTGGAGAAGACAGCGTTCCTAGACTGGTCAGAGAAGTTCAGCCGTGGTTGACCAAGGAGATTAGCCTGTGGGCTGTTGGAGCTTGGGTTCACGAATTGCACGGCCGGTTGTGAGTGCACTCTAGGAGAGACTGGTCCATCATTGCTACCATATTCCATCTCATGCTGCAAAAGGAAAATAAAAAATTGTAAATATAAAAACATTTGAGGTTTTGGAATTTGATAAATATATTGGTTTTCAAAATATAATAATAATTAGCGTTACCATAGCAATGCTGTTTAATGCAGGACCTGATTTACTGGTAAGAACTCAGAACTGGATCCATATTGATCAGTACTGGTACTGGTGGCAATAATCTTATGAAGTTATGCACAAAATACCTTCAACGATGTATAAAACAAGCTCTTGGACCATAGTGTTAAAATTTATATATAAGCTAAAAGGAGCTCATATCTTGCATCAAAAAAATAATTCCAGGACCTGATTTACTGGTAACAACTCAGAACTGGGCCCATATTGATCAGTACTAGTACTGATGGCGATATTCTTATAAAATCATGCACATAATACCTTCAGTGATGTATAAAACAAGCTCTTGGACCATAGTGTTAAAAGGAGCTCATATCTTGCATAAGAAAAAAAATCATTCAAAAGAAATATAAAAAGTCGAACCTGAATATGAGATAATATATCAGAAACGGTGACCCTTGAACCTTCTTCATGCTGTCTGACTATCCAGTGGTAGAGCTTGTCCTACAGGCACATCACAAATCTAATCTGATTAGATGCAGGTGAGAATCTAGCATAAACAAAGGGTAAGAACAATTCTGTTGGACCAGTTACCCTTCCCTCCCCCTCCTAGTGGAAACTTCTAATCCAGGTTTGGTATTTCCCTCTCACGGGAAGTAACCAGTGCAAAAACTCGGCTTGACCCAACCTAATTAGAAAGAAATAATCAGTGGCTGTTTAAGAACTTGTTTTTGGAAATATCCGTCTGCTTAGAAATATGAAAACCTCTTTGAACCGACCTGGAGTTCTCAGATGCAAACTCTAAAGAGTAGTACAGAGTACGGACTTAAAATTAATTTCTCTGAGGCATTTGTAAACAATTTTGCTTTTTTGCAAAATTTCCTTTTCCAATTACAATCTTCCATAAGTACAGGCACTACTATGTGTCTCTAGAAATACTTGCACAATTAGGGCATTTCAATTCTAAAATTGACAGAATTAATCTGATGATTCCTTGTCAGAGTAACCAAAGGAACAATAAAATAAGCGCCTGCTTCAAATAAATGTTAAACTGTGGAGAAATTCTTGAAACACGTATAAACCTATAAAGGCTAACAAAACAACCAAGAGAAAAAGATAATCGAGCGATAGTAGAAGCCAGAAATGCACAGATGCTTAATTGCTAAGGCACAACCCTAAACCAAGACTTTCTCAAAACCTCATATCAATCTCAAGTAAACAAACAAGTTTAAACGACTTAAATTTACGGGGACAAATTAGGGCAAAATATATACAAAATTCTACAGAAAACAAAGAAAGATAAAAAAAACTAACCATGGCATGGCGCTCGCCGGCCTGGAAGGAGAGCTTTTGCTGCGTCATCGACTGGGTGTAGAGCTGGGACAGAGCGTTGGCGGCTCCCCTGAACGTCGAGTAGAGCGTACGGTCGGCCTCATCTAGGCGAGTCGAGTTCTCGTTCTTCCTCTTCCTCCCCATGCTGTGGCGCCAATCGATCGGTGCTAGCGAGCGACCGAGCGATCAATCTACGATCGGAGGAGAGGGGGAGAGGAGGTGGGAAATGGGAGAAAACCCTAAATCGAAAGGGGAGAAAGAGAAAGAGAGAAAGATAGAAAGAATGAAAGAGAGGAGAGGCTGTTGTCTTGAAGCCTATTTTTATTTATTTTATTTTAATCCGTCTGGGAGACGCGAAGAGGATTAAAAGAAGAAGAAGGAAAGAGGGGGGATCCGTGGGGGCCACAGAGAGACTGAATCGGGTGCGGCAGTGAATGCATTTGCACCAGGGTTATCAAATTATGGTGGATCCATAAATAGATCCAGCCAATCAAATTATCCACGTGCTTATTCACGAATAACACTACACATCACACAATCTCACTTGTCACGTGATTAGTTTTTTCAATATTATTTTTATTTTTTATTTTTGCAAATTTTTCGTACTTTAAAATTAAAAAAAATAGTTAACCGTGACTATTTATATGTGGTGTGATTATATTCACGAGGTAATTGTCTTTTATTATTTTAGATATGTCACTCAATAAAGTCAAGTTTGTTGTCCCTAACGGCACTTAGAGGGAGAGTGAATATAGGGTCTTTTAAAATTTTAACCCTAGATGGTTGATATTCACTACAATTATATATCTAACGCGTGCATAAGTTATTCTTGGCAAAAAATAAAACTTAAACTAAGCAAGTATATGTAAAGTAAATAAAAGAGTAAATAGCCACTTGACACGAGATATGTTTACAGAGTTCGGCACTAACGCCTACGTCTCTGGGGCTTCGCGACCTTCTTGATGGCGCGCCTTTATTTACCCAATAAGAAAGGAGTACAAAGTGGAACCGATGAGCCCTTACAAACCTTGAGAAGTCACACGGTCCGAGCATGGAATTGGCTCTCGTGCACTAAAGGTTCTAGTGTTTGAATCAAACAAGAGATCTCACACAAATTACTCTAATTCTTACACAAGATTGAGTATGGTGGAGTATGCTTGAGATTGTTGTAAGTATATTAAAGTTTGATGCACAAGTAACAATAGAGAATTCTATATCTGAAAAAAATACGAAATATTGCAATTTGAGGCGGCTAGATTGTTCTGTCAAACCTAGATTTTGCTTATATTTATAGAGAGAGAAACAAAATAAGGTAACTAGCATCAGCTGTTACAACAGTTGATTAACCATTATAACGATTAGTCCCAATTAGTAGGTTTGGCTGCGCTGGAAACCCTAACGCTCAATAAACGTTACAACGGTTGGTACAACAGAAATCTCTGGAAGTTTTTGAGATCCGAAATGATTTATTCTGTTACAACGTTTGATTAACTGTTGTAACGAAACAAATCGATCCCCTGTGTGGATTTCAGATATGAATTGTTCTGTTGCAACGCTTTCTTAACGGTTGTAACGGTTGTAACGGTTGTAACGGTTTAGGTCAATTACCTCAATCTCAAGCATATTTTACCAATTTCACAGATTTCTAATTAATACTAATCTTGAGCTAAGTCTTCTTAGGTCATTCCTTGGTTCATTACAACACATCCTTGATATGTATAGCACTTGTAAATGCATCCTTGATGTTTATTGAAACTTTATATCTTCATGAACCTGCATAATGTCTCAAAACAAGAAACTGTAAAATTCAACAAATATATGTTTTGCAAATCTAGTCAAATAGACTAAGTGAATTATTGCATAGTCCAACAATCTCCTTTTGACGATTTGCAAAACATATATCTCAAGCGAGTGCATAAATTGGATATTCTCAAAAATTTGAATTTTTAATTTCCTGTGTGTTAGCGAATACCAATTTTAACGAACTTGTAATATCTCTCCCCCTTTTTGAAAATCGGAGAAAGGAAGGAAATATCACAATTAAATCAACAAAAAAATATGAGGGCTCCCCTTCAATTCATGCACTCCCCCTTAATTTTATAAGAATGTAAATTACGGCATAAATAAAGAAAATTTGCAATGAAAGTATTTTCATATCCATACCCACTTGGAATTGAGTCAATTGACCTTATCCATACTCTATCCATACCCGTTAAGAATTTGTTTTATTTTACCCTACCCATACCTGTTAAGATTAGCAGGTAACAAAATAGTAGCGGGCGAATAACGAATAATACAAATATAATGGTTTTATTATTTTTACAAATAAACCATCAAAACTCATAATGTCATACATATGCAATCACAATTACTAATATAAAATCAAAATACAAATATGCAATCAATTCTAACTAATAGTTTTTTATAAAGCAAAAAAAATCAAAATCACAAATATCTCTTCTAACAAATTCAATTCGTTAACTAAATAACAAAATATTCAAATAAAAAAGTAAAATGTTTAGCATAATATTCTTCTTACAACAAAATACAGATATTTTCTCATGATATAATTTATTTTATATAATTACCCGTTATCTAATGAGTACGAAATAGTCTTTACCAATACCAAACCTGTTTACCAGTACCCAAACCTTTTACCCGTTATCTAATGGGTATGATTTTAGCCAGTAAATCAAAACAAGTTAAGAAAATACTAGTATCGTGTCCGTGCGTTGCAACGGGTCATATTATATATAAGAGGAAAAAAAATGTCATACAAAATAACATATTTTCATAAAATAATGTAGACTAAATGACAAATAATATTTCTTAAATGACATATTAAATGACATCTACACGTATATAACATTTCTTCAATGATATATTAAATGCCATATTTTTTTTTTTTATCTTTTTGACATATTTTCATAAAAAATGTCATACAAAATGACATGTTAAATGAAAAATAACATTCCTTAAATGATATTAGAAAAATAGAAAGAAATATAAAGACACAACCAATCAATTATCAATATCAATTAAAAAATTCTTTAAATGACATTTACAAAATAGAAAGAAATCAAAACCAATAAAAAGGTAATAATATTTACATATGCCGAGTACGTGTGGCGAGTGCGTATCTAAATAAATTTAGACTTCTACATATAAAACAACATAAAAAAGATACATAGAATCAGAATATTTGATCAGAAAACTGATATTCAATCTGAAATTTCATATTTTAATCAGAGCCGTTGGCAGATCAGGACATCTACGTGTGTAATATAAGAATGGAGATAAGTATCACCTATCCTACTTTTTCTGCTCAAAATTGATTACTTGATTTAATGAGAATCTTATTCCAGTGTGTTGATAACAATGGCATCATACAAAAAAAAAGGTCGTATATATAGAATATATGTTACCTCTCGTGGTTGGAACTAAGAAATAAAAATTAGTGAATTAGTAATTTTGAAAGTTATACCTGAGATGTTCCATTTAATTTACAAAAAATATTCTCTCCCTTACGGGTTTGGAACCAACCCGCTTCAAATCCAGTAACCAGATGCCACTATGTCAAAAACCCTGCTCTAGAGAACGAATATTTTATTAATAACATAAAAAAATTAAACCCATACCACTATTTCTGGCGAAATTCAATTAATACTATAACCGTCGAATTATTCATTAGTTTGCATGAGACAACCCGCTGAATAATTTTGTGGATCATTTACTTAGTTTGGCCTGCTGAATTATTCAATGGGCTAGTTAGTTTATTTATTTTCTAAACATCAGGTTCTATTTCTTACATTTTTGTTCACAGTTTAATTTATACCTATGTTTAGAGTGGGAAAAATGGCACGCCGGAGCTGGCTCCGTCACGGAACGGCACGGTTACGGCACGGAACGGCACGGCACGCGTGTCATTCGCGTGCCGTGACTCGCGTGTCCCGTGCCGTGACCATTCGCGTGCCGTGTCTATCTTTTGAAACTTTGGCACTGCACGGCATGGCACGTGAAAAATTTAGTCACGGCACGGCACGACACGTAGTCACGCGAGTCACGTGTAATTAGGACCATTAGATATTAATTTAATGGTGAATCTTGAATAAATTAACTTAAATTATGATTAAATGGTCACGCGAGTTACGCGAGTCATGCGGGTCACGGCACGTTTAGACACGGCGTGACTCACGTGGGGTGACCATTCGCGTGCCGTGACCACCCCTTGACATTTTAGTCACGGCATGGCACGGCACGTGAAAAATTAACTTGGTCACGGCACGGCACAGCACGAGACCAAAGTCACGGCGTGTTAGTCACGACACGGCACGTTTTTCCCACTCTACCTATGTTTATCACCCTTATTTTATGCTACTCTGAAATTTCTGATCGATTGTTAGATGAAAGCAAAATAACACATAATAATGTAAGCTTAGACAATAAAATTTAATCATAATGTCACTATTCAAAATAAAAAATTGAAAATGATCAACATCATAATAAGAATATTATAGCAAGTAATAATGTTAAATGAATAGCAAAAATAAAACAAAGTGCGTATTGTAGTTAAGGATATAGGGTTTATAATGTAAAAATGATTGAAAAAGTTGAGGTTCTCGTGCATAACTGTAATGAAGTAAAACAAAACAAAAAAATTATAGATAATACAAAAAAGGAACACTTTTGACCGGTTATTGCAGTACCAACAAATACCAGTATTATTTTGTGTACTGGTTCAATCTACTGTGATTCCAAGGATTTGTATTCAAATATCCTAAAACTTTAGAGGGTTTTATGCAAATTTGATTCAATAAACCACCATTAATCACAAAAAAAGATGCAAACTTTGTTTAGAAAATCACCTTGAAAAACTGAGAATGAAGTTGAGTTATGAGAGAAGGTGTCAGAGCTCCGGTCGACGCTGTCGGGTAGCACGTCGGAGGAGGAGAAGAATCCGAAATTAGAAGCTATTAAAATTATTTGTTATTAGGAAGAAGCGCCAGATCTAGGCCTTGTTGTTTTACTTGGTCTCTAGGTCGAAGTTAGAAAAGGGTTAGGAAATTGCTTACTATTTGAACGATTCTAGTGATTTGTTTAGAAACAAAATTGAAAGCGAAATTTTTTTTGTTACCATAAGAAAAAAAATCAAATTAAATCGTTACCACTCTGGTTTGGCCCGTATCAATTCTACCACCCACGCTAACCCAGTTCGCGCACCAAATAGGCTGGTGCGCGCACTGGGTTGGCGCACAAGATGGTGCGCTGACTGGGTTGGCGCACCAACCTCTTCTGCCTATTAAGGCACCAACTTAGTATACTGTGCTCATTTCATTCGACCCAAGGCAGCAGGCAGCAAAGAACATTCTCGCAAAGACCAAAGAGTAAGTTTTTTTCACTCTAGTCCTTTATATTTTTTTAATTATTTAATTACTTTTTTAATTTTTTGTAAATTTATTAAATGTTGGGTTTGTTCTGTAATTTAGGTAACTATGATTGGAATTGCTTGTTATTTTGGTGGTGAAGTACAACAAGGGCCCAATGGTGCTTATTACAGTACCCAACCCCAGAAAATGTTCAATATCGGTTCGGATTTAGATTTCGCCGGTATAACTAGGGAAGTGTACCAGGAACTTGGTATTGACCCGAATTATTACGAACTGGTAATTTCCGCTAGAATTAATATTGGCCAAGGCAACCGAACATGGTTCCAACAACTCCCTGTACTAGACGATAGCAGTTGGGGGTTGTATACCCAAATGACATTGAATTTGACAACACATTTCAAGTTCCTAGAGTTATATGTGGTTGCCAACCCCAGACAGAACCGTAGACAGAACCCTAGACAGAACCGTACACAGAACCCTAGTCGGGGCATGGATCAGTCAGTGACGGGTCCTACTCGGGCCCTAAATTTAGCGGGTACTAGTCGGCCCCCATCCACGGGGGCTGGTACTAGTCGGTCCCCATCCATGGAGGCTGGTCCTAGTCGGTCCCCATCCACGGGGGCTGGTCGTAGTCGGTCCCCATCCATGGGAGTTAGTTCTAATCGGGGCCGATCTCGGGTTCCATCCTCCAGCTCTAGCCGGAACCGATCTGAAACTCCAGAACCACGTTATTATACTGACAATACAGACGATGATCCTGAAGAACGGGAGGCAGAGGAAAATTGGGATGCTAGTGATGACGGTGGGCAGACAATAGATCACAGTGATGAGGAAGACAATCATCCCGTTCTGGGTATGCGAAAGTGGCCGATATCGGGTCGTGGAGAGAGACACCCGTTTTCAGCTTTTCATGACACTTCGGGGTTTGAAGAGGCTGACCACATTTTTTTTGCGGGTTCAGAGGTTCGTTTTTGAACTTATATGAATTTTTTATTTCTTTGAAAATATAATAATTTAATTTTTTTGAATTTTCAATTAGGTTGGAGAAAGAACAATGGTTTCTGAGGGGATGACGTACAACGACAAGGATCAAATGAAAGAAAAAATCCACCACTGGCACATACAGAAAAATATCGAGGTCATACAGACACACAGCGACAGAGTAAGGTTGAGGTTTAAGTGCAAAGGCGACAAGTGCAAGTGGAAGTTGGTTGCGAGGGCCACAGGCTTTGGTAATACTTGGGCCATCACGAAGAATGAGGTACCGCACACATGCCACGCAGATGCATCCAGGTCAGATCATGCGCAGTTGACGTCCTCTATGGTCGCCAACTGCATAAAACTTTCTTTAGAAAAAAATGCTGATATTACTATCAGAGCTATCAGGGACCTGGTTGCTGAAAGGTTTGAGGGCATCGTCCCAAAATACAACAAATTGTGGCGTGGTAGAGAGTTAGCGATTGCCCGGGCATTTGGTAGTTGGGAGGGGTCTTACGGGCTTATTGTCCCTTTGTTGGAGGCAATCAAAAGGGCAAATCCGGGAACTGTGTATGACGTTGTTTTCAAGCCTTCAGAAAAGGAACATTACCGGTATTTCATGAGGTTGGCATGGGCATGGGGACCGTGTATACAAGCAGTAGGTCACCTCAGACCCGTCATCAGTATCGATGCTTGTTTCTTGTCAGGTAGATACAAGGGCAAGTTGTTGATTGTCACCGGATATGATGCGGAGAACCAGTTAATCCCACTAGCATTTGGATTGGTAGAGAGCGAAGAGTTTGAGAATTGGGGGTGGTTTATGAAGTGGGTGCGGGATAATGTAATTGGTCCGAATAGGTTCATGTGTGTGGTCTCTGACCGGCACAAGGGCATAAAAAAGGTGTTCATTCAAGATGATTTGGGTTGGTCAGAGGAGAACGGGCAGTGTGCCCACAGGTTCTGTTCTCAACACGTGTTTGAGAATTTTGGAAAGCACCCTCAGGATAAGGTTGCTTCTAAATTCTTCAAGATGATGGTTAAAAAGAAGAAGCGAAGAAGATTACAGGATGGCCTTGATGCAATCGGAAGGCGAAATCCTGATTGGCTGACATACTTGGATACATGTGGCAAGTATAATGAAAATGACGAGGAAGAACCAGCTAAGCCATGGAAGGTTTATCAAGCTATGGACGACGGGAGTCATTGGGAAATAATGACCAGCAATGGTTCTGAATCACTGAACAATGTCTTCAAAACTTCTCGCAGGTTTGTTATTCACAATTCCCATAGTTTACTATTAATGAAATATTTTAGGTTATCTTTATTTTAACTGTAAATTGCAATTCTCGTAGGTTACCGGTTGCTGCAATTATTGAGGAGACGTTTTATAAGTGTGTCACATGGTTCGTTGAAAGAAGAGAGAAGGCCGTGCAATGCCAACAAGAGGGTCAACTTTTCTCCACTCGTACGCACTTGAAGCCGAACAAGCACATCCGGAAGACTAACAAAATGAGCGCGGTTCCATTCAATAGATCCGGGGAATTCATAGTGACATCACATGGCGAGAAAATCCCATTTGACATAGAGGCAGGCAAATGGGTGTACACGTCCCGAGACTGTAGGTACCAGGTCGTTGTGCAGAACGACCATGAGGTGCAATGCTCTTGCCAAAAGCCTCAGCTCACCGGAATACCATGTGTTCATGTGATGGCAGTGTGTCAAATAAGGTACAAATGTGTGTTAAAATTTCATAATAATCTTGGATGATGAAACTTACAAATGTGTGAAAAATATAGGAACTACGATCCAAATGTCTTCGTCAATTACTACTACAACATCCAAATGCTTATCGACACATGGAGTGGAGAATTCCACGTGTATGACAATCAAGGTGATTGGCCGCCGCACGAAGGGGATATCTTAATGCCAGAGCACCGGTTAGTGAAGTTGGGTCGGAGAAGACACAACAGGATCCCAATGTGGATGGACATACTGGAAGGAAGGAGAAGGGGTCACGAGACCAACAGAGCTACCCTCGAAAGGAATGCGAGAAGAAGAAGGGATGCTAGGAACCGTACCCAATAATGTCATGGTTAGGGCTTTCTGTTTATGTATTAAGGTTAGGGTTTTCGGTTATGTATTATGTATTATGGTACAAACTTTCGGTTTTGTATTAAGGTTAAGGCTTTCGGTAATGTTTTATGTATTGTGTGTTATGTTTTAATATACTATCGTTGTGTGTTATGTTTTATCTATGGTGTGTTCTAATGTTTTAATGTATTATGTATTACGGGATATGAGATATAAAATACGCAACATAAGAAGTAATATGAAAATAATATCTAAATACGCAACATAAAACTAATCGAAATAACGATCTAAAATACGCCACATAAAAATAATACTGAGTTGGTGCCTTAATAGGCAGAAGAGGTTGGTGCGCCAACCCAGTCAGCGCACCAGCCTATTTGGTGCGCGAACTGGGTTAGCGTGGGTGGTAGAATTGATACGGGCCAAACCAGAGTGGTAACGATTTAATTTGATTTTTTTCCTGTGGTAACAAAAAAAATTTCGCAAATTGAAAATGTGTATATAGAAACAATATTGATCCATTTAAGGGATAAAGAACAATATGGAAATCAAAATCGTACTTTTGGACGATTCTAGTGATTTATTAATTTTCTATTCATTATTTCATTGGTCCATTTAAGGGAAAAAATATTGATTTCCATTATGCTTAATTGAACAAGGAGAATAAGGAATCATATTTTTATTGTCTGCATAATTGAGTGTTGGAGAAATAAGGAAATATATTTTCTGTAGATAAATATCATAAAAAACTGAATCGCCTTAAATTTAATTGTAACATATAATGTGGCTGTATGTGTGGCGAATCTTCTTTTAACTAAATATAAACTTCTACACATAAAAGAGATGCATTTAATCAAAAGATGACAGATTATGTGATTGGAGGGCTGATATTAAATACGAAATTTCAACTTTCAATCGTAGCCGTTGGCGGATCAGGACATCAACGTGCTTAATAATGGAATGGAGAAATGGAGATATTAATTTATCTGCATTAAAAATTTATAATTTTCTTATCCCAAAGCCTGGTCCGAATAACAGGAAATTTCTAATTTCTAATTTCAGGGAGAATAACAGGAAATTTGTGGACCGGGTGCATGCAATACTATACAAATTGGCATGTGGATTCCTAGTAATCTGGATGGTGGTCCCCACCTCTACTCTTAAGGGGCCAAATCAAAGTCGACCGTTTGATTCGATTAGAGAACTCGACGGTCGTGATTCCTTATTTAAGAAAGCGGAGCCATTAATAACACATTTCGTATGGCACGGACAGGGACGATTAATCTGTAACCCAAAGCTGCTCCTAAATCCGTGTCCGTGTCCGTGTCCGTGTACAGAGTCCAGACACGGATGATGTGTCCTTTGTTTTTTTTTTCCTCTGATTTTACAAGCTTATTGACTCGGATCTTCCCTTCTAGCATTCTTCTCTATGGTTGTTCCTGTATAGTGTAATATGAGGCGAGTTAGATTGAGCATTTTCATGGTTAACACATGTTGTTGGTAAGTTCAGTTACTATATTTAACCGAACTGGCTCCGTTTAAATCGTTAGACGGAAATGCTCTCTCTCGAATATAAGTGTTTCTCGGAGGGGGAGCGGTATGTTGGACATCAAATTAAGTTTAGTCAGATGTTTGATCAAAACCGTATGATATGCATCAAGATTCGAGCGGTAGTACAGTTGACTAGGATGAAAAATTATAGGATTGTGATTATCCAATGACCAAGAAAAAATAAATTACAGATCAAAAGCCAACTAAAGAAAGGAATTTCAGCTGCTTGGTGCTTCTCAATCTCTTGCTTTGATACATTTGTTTTTACTAAAATAATATTTGATAGGTCCATAGACCAATGGCCCTTAAGAAGCCCAGGCCTGGCCCAACAAAAGCACTCCCAGATTTAAAAACACAAAAGGCCGGCCCAAAATAGAACAAAATAGAACAGGCCCCTCCCCCCACAGAAAACAGGCCACGAGGTCAAGAACAGCCCGGGATTCGGACCCCCTCCCGGGGCCAGCCCGAGGTCAAGAACAGCCCGGGATTCGGACCCCCTCCCGGGGCCAGCCCGAGGTCAAGAACAGCCCGGGATTCGGACCCCCTCCCGGGGCCAGCCCGAGGTCAAAAAAGCCCGAGACTCGAACCCCACCCCCAGGGGTCAGCTCGAAATCAAATGAAACGAGGCTCAAAGCCTAAACATGCCGAACAGCCAGAAAAGGCCGACACACAGCCTCGTTGATTCGGCTCGTGACAGATTATGCGGATATTATCGCCTATTATGCGGACGCCTCCGAACAGTCATGAGGGCCCCCGTCATTAATGATGACAAGACCTCGCTACAGTAAAGGCGACCCCTATTTAAGGTAGAGAAATCCCCAGAGAGAGGGACCGCATATTTTATCACCACCAGAGGAGGTATTAAAAAGGGTTAGAGCGTTAATACCCCTCCGACACCCCGCGTGTCCACCCTCTCGGCCCGATTCGCTTGAATCGGGACGAGTTACACTTTCGGCAGCCAGCCTCCGCACGGCCTGCTTCCCAGGAACAGGACGTGCACGCACCTTACTGGACCGAGTCCAAGTACGGCCCGGCCCTCAGGGGAAGGGACGTATCAACCACCGTGGGGCCTAAAGCCCCAACTGAGCAAGATGACTTCCGCAACCAAACAAACGGACCTGGGCAAGACCGCCCCCGAGGAGGCAGCTCGGCGGACAGAACAATCTAACCGACGAGCTGAGAACGTGAAGTCCCCGACCGACCTAACCTCGGGCGGTCGACCCAGAGAGCCCTCGAAGAAAACTCCCCGAGATGACCCGACTGCGGGGGCAACGAGTAGAAACCCCCTCGGCAAGACGGGTCAGAAGACTCCTAACCCGAGCATCCCGCTGAACCCCTCCCTGGGCATGCCACCCGAAGGGGTACCGATTAACCCCTCCGGGATAGACTTGGAGTCCCTCGGTATGTCCACACCGATGGTGGGACCGATCGACTCGACCATCGTGACCGCCCAGGCCGCTGGGCCGATCGGGTCGACCCCCCAAAACACACAAAACCAGATGATTTATGCCCAATACCATTCTCCGTACGTCCCCCAGTACGTATACCCACCTCCCTACAACTATCCTCCATACCAGCAGTATGCTCCTCCATACTCACCGTATCCGGCCACTGATAGGTTTAATTTATATATATGTTCGATCAGGTTTTCATCGCATAATAGCACCAAATATCATGTATTTTAGTATAACTTAGGATTAAATACCCCTAGAATCAAGTTACTGCATTTGTCTATGTGAAATTCGCAGGAAAACAAGAAAAAGGACCAAAGTGCGGACGCACTGAACTTTAGTGCGGCCGCACTAAGCACTTAGAAGAAAATCCAAGGTCCAGCAAGCCCCAGAGGAAAAGTCCGAGAGGAATGCGGACGCACTAAACATTGGTGCGGACGCATTTCCTACTTAGCCGAATTTTGGTGAAGAAATCCAGCAACTCAGAAGGAAAATGCGACCAGAGTGCGACCGCAGGGGACCCGCATTTTCTACTTAGAGAAATTTCCACTCCTGAGCCAAAGAAGAACAGAAAAGTCCGAGAGTAATGCGGACGCACTCGGGCCGCACTCGATCCGCACTCAGCGACACACAGTTCGTATTTTGGCCATATCTTGGTCATACGAACTCCGATTTAGGTGATTCAAAGCTTGACGGAACCAGGACAAAGAGATCTACAACTTTCATGAAGGAACAAAGTCCAAATTCGGGATATATAATTCTGTACATCCGTATCAATGGCCGCATCAACCTGAAAAACTGCTAAATATGGAAAGTTAGTGGGCTTAGTGGGCGCCAAAATTAGAATAACTTGGTCTCCAAGTTCATAATCACAGAATTAGAAATATAGAAGTTAGTAGGCTTAGTGGGCGCCAAAAATAAAACAACTTGATCTCCAAGTTCAGAAAATGTTATATAAGGCTAAGGAGGCCACATGATCCAGGATCCATTATTGTACATATCCATTATTATATCCATTTTCCACATATTGAGAGAGGGAGATCCTGCAGAAATTCTCGAAGCTTTTCAAGGAAGAGGAAGGAGAAGATTCAAGCAAGGAGTCGGCAAGATCGAGGTTTTAGATCTAAGAAAGGGTGTAATCATTTATTTATCTTATTTCTTATTGTTTTTGCCAATCTTTGTTATGGATCTCTCCAAGAGAGAGTAGTTCTCTTTCTAGGGGTTTAGGTCATGTAGCATGAACTTGTTTAATTCTATTTTACTCGGATTTTAGTTTTTATTATGATTGTTTGATTTGATGTTAATTTCTATGATTTATTATTTGTGATATTCCATGATTTGTACTTGAATTGTAGCGTCCCGCTTTGATCATTTAGACCCAAAGTAGATTAGGATCATATAGGATAGTGCAACTTGTTGTGCTTGACTTGTAGCGTCCCGCTTAAGTCTTCTTGATTAAAAGTAGATTAGGATCATATAGGATAGTATAAATTGTGATTGCAAATATCTTGGGGTTTGAATATTGAAGCGACCGAACTCTATTATTCAAATCTGGAAATATAGAAATTAAGATTAGGGTGTGGCGAAGGACTTAGCGGTGAAGCCAAAACTTGATTGGGACACCTTAGAACAAATATCGATATATACACTTGAAGCACGTGATTAAATATCCCTCTAGGTTAGTGACAGCCCTAGAATTCGAGGCACATTAATCCGTCCACCCAAGGTATTTGTATTAATATTTGTTCCAAAGGCTAACTTAGGTTGGAAACCCCGTCATAATCAAACATGAATTTAAACAAACCGAGTAGATAGAATTAGCAAGGGATTGTGGACCGAATACCCCTAGACTTCTCCAACTTGATTTTCACCCAACTTTTAATTGCTTTTTGTTACGAACTTTTAATTTACTTTAATTTTCCTTTAAAATCGAAATTATACAAAACCCCCCTTTTTACTTTTATTGTTCAGTTTAGAAGTAGTTTTCTTTATTAAAAATTAGTATTTCCCTATCTCCCTGCGGATCGACACCTAAATACTACAATCGATAGGTTGTGCGCTTGCAACTAACCTATTTATTGAGTACGAAGGTTTATAAATTTAAAGGCAAAAAGAGTACGAAATCCCTATATCTAAAATACTAAACAAGCTTTTTGGCGCCGTTGCCGGGGAGAATATGATAGATACTAGTTTTTATTTTAGGAAAGTACTTTTAATTCTTAGTTTCCTTATTTACTTTTCAGAAAATTAAAAATCCAAAAATAGTTTATTTCATTTTTTTTTACAATTTCTGAAATTTACTTTTTTTTATTTAGAAAAATCCAAAAATATTTTACTTTCCTTATTTAATTTCTGCATTTTACTATTCTCTATTTCTATTCTCTCTCTTTCACATCTTTTCTTCTCTCATAGATTTGAGCGCTGGCACCGGTCACAAGGAGTCAAACCGCGAAGATAAAAGCCGGCGAACTCTCTCTCTCTCAACCAATGGCAGGTCTAGATCCTAATCTAGGCATGCCCCGCAGTTTTGAGGTAGAAGTGGAAGACTATCCGGAAGGCCTCCTCCACCAAGACCTTCACGATAACATTCCGCCTCCTCCTCCTCCAAATAACAACCAACCGCCACCACATCCACGCAACAATGATCCACCTATTCTCAATAATAATCCTCTCTTCGGTGTCAATCCAAACAACAACGGAAATGGCCATATTCGCCAACAAGGCCACCGCTTCGGTTTCATTCCTCAAGGCCAAGATCCACGCGAAATCAAGCCCTCTCTCATCCACTTGCTTGGCCAAAGTCAGTTTGGGGGAGCCCTAAACGAAGATCCACATGCCCACTTGGCGGTCTTTGAAGAATCTTGCGGAACCTTCGCTAGAGAAGGAGAAGAGCTCGACAACCTCAAGCTCAAATGCTTCCATCTATCCCTCCGTGACAATGCAAGGACCTGGCTAAGGACCGTGAATCGGGATCACATAAGAAGATGGGACGACATGGAGAAGTTATTCTTAGGAAAATACTTCCCTCCATCCAAAACCCAACACTTCCGAACAAAGATCACGACGTTCAAGCAAGCCGAGGGAGAGTCTTTAACCGAGGCATGGGATAGATGGGCCGAGCTCCAGCGCTTGTGCCCTAACCATGGCCTCGACATGTGGTTGCTCTTTCAATTTTTCTTTGCAGGTTGCACGATAGCCACCAAGACCCATTTGAATTCAGCCGCCGGAGGTAATATGTCAAAGATGGATCCTGAGCAAGCCATGCTAATGATTGAGGACATGGCGATCAACCAAAGGGAGTGGACGGCCGAAAGAGGTGGACGAACCCAAACCACACCGGGGATCCTGAAAATCGATGAAGTTACCACCTTGAGAGCCCAAATGGAAGCCTTGCAACATCAAATGGCACAAATGCAAAACGCCAAATCCGTGACGAACAAGGCTTCATGCGGCATTTGTGGAGAGTCAACTCATATCACCGCCAATTGCAAAGTCCTTTTAGAAGGGGAGGAGGTCGAGCAAGTCAACTCCATGTTTTACAATCAAGGTGATAAGAGAAATGACCCGATCTACAATAAGGTTAGGCCAAATGATAATTTCAATTCGAATACATACAACCCTAACACAAGGTGGAACCATCCAAATTTCGAGTGGAGGACTGAAAATGAAAATTCAAATCAGTACCAAGGTAATTTCAATCAATACCAAAATCGGTCAAATCAAAACTCGTACCAAGGACCCTCTCAAAACAACAAATTAGAAAAATTGATAGAAGGCCTTGTGATCTCTCAAAACGAGTTCATGAACCAACAAAGAAACACCAATACCGATATTTCGAATTTTTGAGGAATTTGAACAATAGGTTTGAGTTTTTAGAAACTAAAACAAAGATGCTAGAGACACAAATAGCACAACAAGCATCTTCGTCCTCCCGTCAACAAGGGACGCTTCCGGGCAAACCCGACATCAACCCGAGAGAGCATGCGAATGCCGTGACCTTGAGGAGCGGCAAGGAGTACGAAGGACCTACCATGCCCAATGAAGAGGAGCAGCAACCTCCCAAGGAAACACACGACATTGCAACTCCCCTTGATGCAACCGCAGCACCTACAAGAGTGGATGCACCGACATCGGAAAAGCATCAAACAATGGGTAATTCTAGCTCCACAAAGGTAACGAATGCTGAAACTCCTAAGTACATTCCCCCGCATAGGTTTGTACCTTTTCCTCAAAGGTTAGTGAAGCAAAAATTAGACCAACAATTTGCCAAATTTGTAGATCACCTCAAGAGGTTAAATATCACCATCCCTTTTACCGAAGCAATTACCCAAATGCCCACTTATGCAAAGTTTTTAAAAGAGATTTTGTCCAACAAAAGAATACTTGAGGAAGTGGGTACGGTGTCCCTAAATGAGGAGTGTAGCGCCCTATTCTTAAATAAGCTACCTCCAAAACTTAAGGACCCGGGAAGCTTTGTCATCCCATGTAAGATAGGTGAGACCAAATTTGATAGGTGTCTATGTGATTTAGGGGCAAGTGTTAGTCTCATGCCAAAATCGGTGTATCAAAGGTTGAATTTAGGGGAATTAAAACCAACAAGAATGTCCTTGCAATTGGCCGATAAAACGGTAAGGTTTCCCGAAGGAATTGTTGAGGATGTAATTGTCAAAATAGGCAAATATTTTGTGCCTATTGATTTTGTGGTTGTGGAAATGGAAGAAGACACTCATACACCTATCTTGTTAGGGCGTGACTTCCTAATAACAGCAGGTGCCAACATCGATGTTAAAGAAGGAAAAATTTCCTTTGACATTGGTGGAGAAAAGGTAGATTTTCATATGTTCAAGTCCATTAAATTTCCTTCTAATGATAATGACTCAATATGCAGGATAGATGTTTTAGACTCTATAATTGATGATCATTTAGATAGGATGATGGAAGGAGAACAACTGCACAAAATCCTGGAAGAAACCGACCTCGAAACCGGCTTAAATTGCGAAAACCACCCTCAGTGCGTCCGCACAGAACCTGAGTGCGTCCGCACTTTCACAGAAGAGGAGCCAGATTCACTTAACCGAGCGCAGTGCGGCCGCACCAACCTTCAATGCGTCCGCACTTTTCCCACTCAAGCCTTTGTGCGTCCACACTCAGCCCGCACTAAGGCCGCAGAATCTAAAAATTTCATAAACCAAGCACAGTGCGCCCGCACTGACTATGAGTGCGTCCGCACGCAGGCTGAAATAGCTCAAATCGAAGCCAATTCGACCAATTTCGCACCACCGAAGGTCAAACTCAAACCATTGCCAACAACCCTCAAATACAAATCTCTTGGCTCATATAAGACACATCCCGTTATAATCAATGCCGCCTTGAACCAAGAAGAGAAGACAAGGCATTGGCACGACAAACATATCGGAAGAAGTTTTCAAGAAGGAACATATCGAGTATCACGAGTTTTCAACCATGGTGCCTTCGAAATATGGAGTGAAAAAATGAGTTCATTTAAGGTCAACGAACAGCGGCTCAAACATTTCATTCAAGATGAACCGATCATCGAAAAGGAGGCAATTGCCCTCGATGATCCACCACCTTCAAACTGAGCCTCAACAAGTCGAGCTCCCGACGTTAAACCGAGCAACATCTTGTGAGTTTCTATTTTTCTTTTTAATTTTCTCTTCTAGTGTGAATTGACACATTGATGACAATGTTTTGTTTAAGCTGGGGGGAGAGTTAAATGAAAAACTGAAATTCACAATTGTATCTTGCATTTAGTTTAGGCATGTGTAAATTGTTTGTTTAAAACTAGGGTTTTACCTAACCTTGAATAGGGTCCAGTCCGACTTGTTAGGATGTTTACCTAGTTTGGTGTCATGCATTTTGTTGATAAATTTGGGTGATTGACAATAATTAGGAGTATTCATGCACAATTTTTTCGAATTTTAGGTAAAACCCTTGGAACAATTGGAAATGACCACATAATTGGGCGAAAAACTTTGTGGAAATAAAAGTTGATGAAATTAGAAAATTTGGAATTTAAATTGATTAGAGAAGCTATTTAGATTTGAGAATTTTAAATTTGGAAAGATTGGGATATCCACAAGTATGAAAGAATACTTAGGGATGTGTGTATTCATGATATGTGCATATATGTTGAGAAATTGGGTAAAATTGAAAATTTTGAAAATAAAAGGTGACTCCAATGACCTATGTTACGGCGTCATGACGTACTTATGGTTATGAGTCCTTAGCACTCTTGCTCCGCTAGTCTCTCGATAAAATTGACATTCGTGTTAATGGAAGGGTGGACTAAGAGCATGCAAAGCACCCTTGAATTAGAACGGTCGGGTACGGTTAACTACTTGTAACCAACCGATGCTTAATTGAGGATAGGGAACATAGTGCTAAATCATAAAAGAAAAATTCAAAATGAGAAAAATCAAAAGCAACAACAAAGATGAGAAAATGCATGTATCAACACACGTAGTCCGCAAAATTTCTAACCTAAGTTTTATTCAAGCTTGGGGGAATTTGAAAATTCCATGTTTAAGATAGCATTTCTTTTAATCAATTTGGGTAAACAAAGTTCATGAATTCTAGACCTTTAAGGAAATAAAAGTTAGAGTAATCGAATTGTGGGGTTGAGTCGAAATTATCCAAGGGTTAAACTCGAAAATTGGGAAATTTGCATGAGGTTTTTTTTAATTTTGACAAGATCATACAAATTTTTCATTTAAATATACTTGATATAAGGTGTACCAATGGGATCGAATTGATAGCTCAAGTTAGGTTTTGCTTGGGGACAAGCAAAGTTCAAGCTTGGGGGAATTTGATAGGTTTAATTTATATATATGTTCGATCAGGTTTTCATCGCATAATAGCACCAAATATCATGTATTTTAGTAACAAAACCGGAAATCATCATAATAACTTCAGACCAAAGGCCCTCGAGCATAAAACAGCCGAAAGCAACTTTTCCATAAACAGCGAGTGCGCGCTAGTCGTGCAAAGTACAAACGAACACTCTGAAAAGATGACGAGTACACACGACGCGCCCCGCAAGGAAAATTCGTGCTATTCTCGGGCCAAACAACCTGAAGTGCGAAGCGGCAAAACAAATCTCCAAGGCATTACAGGAAGAGAGTCACAAAAGTGTGAATAAAAGCTCTGCAAAGAGCAACAAGTACACATGACTCTTGGACATGGCAACACAGGCGCGAGTCACAAGAGTGTGAACAAAAACTCTGCAAAGAGCAACGAATACACTTGACTCGCGAAATCAAAAGGGACAGTTATGCAAAAAGCGAACGAAAATCTCAAAAGGATAACGAATGCGCATAACTCTGCTTTGGAAAGACAATAGCGAAAACCCGCAGGGTAACGAAAAAATCTCTCCAAGGATCCCGACGCACAGCGTAAACGAAAGCCCGACGGGGCAACGAACACGCACAAAACCGGATAAAACGTTCTGCCATTCTGCAAAGACAACGAGCTTGCCTATACAATAGGTACAAACGAAAGTCGTGCGGAATAAGCAGGAATAATCTACTGGCCTCGCGAGACAACAAGTAGGCATGGCAACATGTCCGAACAAAAGGTCTCGCAGGAATAATCTACTGGCCTCGCGAGACAACAAGTAGGAAGTAGGCATGGCAACATGTCCGAACAAAAGGTCTCGCAGGAATAATCTACTGGCCTCGCGAGACAACAAGTAGGAAGTAGGCATGGCAACATGCCCGAACAAAAGGTCTCGCAGGAATAATCTACTGGCCTCGCGAGACAACAAGTAGGCATGGCAACATGTCCGAACAAAAGGTCTCGCAGGAATAATCTACCGGCCTCGCAAGACAAATGAGTCGGCATTATGACATGCTTGAACAAAAGTCTCGCAGGAACATACACACTAGCTCCGCCAATACAGAGGACAAGCCCTACGGGACGTGGCGCAATAGTACAATAAGCAGCGCAGACAACTCCTAAGCAGACACCTCCGCGGGATGAGCTATAGGAAGAAGGGGACCGAGAAGTCGCGGAAGCACGCCTCATGAGGTAAAGAAAATGGTCTATTCTTATTATATTTGCGGTACCAACGCGCATAAGGAAAGTATTCCAAGTCCCCCGAACTAAAGAAAAAGACCAGACAAACACGTCACTGGATAATGTAAAAGTGACACAGATAAAACGTCGCCCGCTATCGCGGTGTAAACAAAGGTAAGGCCGTTCAATGAGAACCCCCCCCGGACCTATACGACCCTAAGGCTTATGTCACAATAATCGCGTAACGAAGTAAGCAGAAAACATAAACATAAATATGGTCAAAACAACTGTATCTCGGATGGCTGAGAAATATTCCTCAGCAAACCACCCGAGCAAAAGCATACAACAAGTTCTGTTAAACACCGCCACATCTCGGAGGGTTCCTCACACTAAATACGCTCCGATAAAAATAAAAAATAAAAAACAAAGAAGAAGAATGGGCTCCGCTCGACCCGACCATCCATCCGCGACATGCCTACTCGTCTTTATCCTGCAATAGGTGCAATTAGGTCGGGTGAGTATTCAGCATAAAAACCCGCGACGCGATATACAAAGGAAAGAGTTATACCTGGTTCACTTCGAGGTTTCCTGGAAGGTCATCTCCTGGCTCTTGATTGTAATCCACCTGGTCCAACGAAGCCTCTCCTTCGGCAGTACCCGAGGCGGTCTCTTGGACCGTGGGACCCTCGCTGCCTTCCGCAGGACCTTGAGGAGACTGCGGCGGCGTATCATCTCTGTCCAAATGATGAGGCCACGGCGCGACCTTACGCCAAGTATGAAAAGGCATCTTGGGATCACAGCTCACGAGATCCATGCTCGGAAGAACGGGCCCGCCATCAGGGCGAAGCAACTGACCGCCAGCCCTATCCCACTCATATCCTACCAAACCTTGGGGGGCCCCGTCCTCGTCTGCCACTGGCATATACCCGAGGTCCTCAGGGGCGAAAGGATAAATGCCGGCCAAAACGGATAACTCAGTGTAAATTTGCCTCTTAATCATCCCCGTTAGTGACAACATCGCCGCAAGCTTAAAAGGATCGCTAACCAGGAATTCTCGAATCACCTCCTTCTCGTGATCGAGACGCTCTGCTTGCGAGTTCTTGATCGCAAGCAAGGCTTGGGATAACTGCTCCCGTACGAGCGTCAACTCCCGAGCCTGTCCCTCCTTAGTTCGCTTCAAATCCTCCACCTCCGCCTCACTATCAACGAGCTTAGCAACGGCCTCCTCGAGCAACTCAGTGCTCCTCTTCGCGCTGATCTCGCTTTCCTCCAACGCGCGGGCCTTTGCGTCCACCTCCCCCCTCAACTTATCGACCTCCTCACCGCTACCGACAACCGAGCCCCGAAACTTTTGGTAATCGTCATTCAAAGACTTGTACTTCTCCATCCAATAATCCCTCTCCACAACGGCCGCCGTCAAGTCCCTCGGCTCCACAGGAGACTGGGCCACTGACAAATTCTTGGCAGTCATCGCCTTCGTCGCGCGGGCAAACAGGCAGCCTATCTCGAAAAGACGACCCACCGCATCCAGCATCATACCACCCCCGCGCTTCTGAATAAGCCGACCCAAATAAGGGGGCTCCAAGGCGCGGAAGGCCTCCCTATAATACATCGCGCACTCCGGAGGCCGCTCCGTGGCACTTTTCATCTTAGCCAAATGAGGGAACAAGGCGAGGCACCCGTCCGGTTGACTTAACGGGAAGGGAGTCTTACATATGGTCCCTACCCTAACATTACCCGGAAGACCAATCCTGCGAGATCCCTCGGACGGGGTGGGTACCGTTTCAGGAGAAGCAGTCGTGCTTGAACTCCCGCATCCACCTGGCCCTCCAGTTGAGGACGGAACTTCTTGAGCTAACACGACCGAAGCCGCGCCCGAAGAAGGGACTGCTGCTCCCGACAAGGGGGTAGTGGCGACGTCCCTCGGACTCGGGGCTAAAGGTGGCCGCACCATCCTCTTCTTGTTTACAGTCAGCCCTTTCCCTTTGACGTCACTATCAATTTCGTGCGTCGCCTTCCGCTTCCTCGACTCTACACCTCCGGCCCCCTTCTTCACCGCACGCTCCTCAACGCCAGCGGATGATGGATCAGGAGCCGCCCTGGTCGTTAGTGACCCGGAGTACAGCCCACCCACGTGCGAACAGACCAACTCGGGGATCGCCTTCAGCCCGTTGAAGGAGAAATCCATTAGGCCAAAAGCTGCAACAAACATATGAACTGAAGGGTCATATATATAGGGAAACAGTTGAGGATTCTTTATCAAAGGAATATATGTATATATGCGCGAAGAACTACCTTGCGACAACTGCCCGATAACCTCGACAGCCAGGTCGTCAGCAGCGCTCATCCGGAAGCGACTCATGTCGGGCTTCCCCTCCCACGAACTATCATCGTCACCCTTCTTAATCTGTCGCCACGAGCGACAAATACCTTGCAGCGACTCAACTTCCTCGGGTTTAGTCAAATACACCCAGCCCCTATTCCAGCCATCAATCTTCCTCAAAATCTTCTTATGAGTCTCATAGTCGAAAATTTCCGGCGCGTCAGTTCTCCTCACGGCGACAAAATACGATGAAGCCATGCACAGACTAAAATAATGTGCAAACAGGGCCATGCTCGGCCGTAACTCGGCAAAATAGACCTGAAACTCGTCGAATAACTTCTCGAAGCTGACAAGATAACACCACCCCACACCCGTCAGTTGGGCGGGGGTTATATCCAACTCTTTCAAGAAAGTAACCTGGAACGAGGTCAAAGGCAGCTGGAACCCGCATCGGGGCATCTTCCAGTAAATACAGAGCCCTTTCTCATCGTCATGGGCTCGATCGTCCGCTTGCGGCAATAAGAACCCCAACCGGTCCAAGGAAATGCAACCTCTCGCTTCCTTTTTCACGAGCTCGCCATAAAAAACGTTGACCCACCAACCCTGACTGCGACAACCCGTCGCTGATGGGAACAGAAGACTAACCTCCACAAACTGCGCATCAATCGCGTGCCCGGCGTGCCTCCTCTTCTAGGAGGGTGGTTCCTTAGAATTCTTTTTCTTTTTTACCTGCGGGCGTGCTGAAACTGACGTCTCCCGAGAAGACCCTTGGCGATCTTGCACCTCGACTTCCTCCGACTCCCCATCCTCATCAACGGAACGGCTCTCGCTGTAGCCGGAAGAATAATACGAGGGATCCGCCTTCTCCAACGGGACCCGTTCCCTAACTACCTTTTTCTTCCCTCCCATCTTCGCTGACTGCAAAGGCAAGTTAATAAGATGGTCAGCGACGGGAGATATTACCGGGGGCACAATCCTCTTACCTGACACGGCAAAAGCCCTTTCTAAGGCCGCTTTCGACTTCCCGGCGCCTTTACCCCATATCCCCTGATCCCACATCGCGGGATCACTTCAATCGATGGATTCGTTTGGAGAGCCCAGTTCCGCTGCGGCCCCGTCCACGGAAGATTCCGGCTGTGCCGCCTTCCAATCAACGGACGACTCCGGGCCTATATCATCCCAATCCACGGCCGCCTCCCAATCGAAGAAATCTCCCTCGGAACCCGAATTAACGCCTGTCTCCGACATTTAACAGAACCTGCCAAGAAACTGTCTTACGGATCGACCGTAGGACCTCGCGTATGGCAAACGCGCAAGGGTAGAACAATACCGACTTGGTGGCTCACGGTATCGGTTGAGATACTGGATCCCGAACGTAATGTGTGCGACAGTAATACTTACGGGTAACGAGCGACGCTCCTGTGAGATGTTCGTGCAGTCGTCCCCGCCGATTGTCCTTATCAGCGAGAGCGATGAGAGAGACTACTCCGAAAATGGAACTTACTGAAAGCGGACATCCGCACGGGCCCGCCTACCTTTATATAGGGCCCCCGTAAAAAACCGTAAAAAATCAGCACCAATCTCAAGGAACAAACCTCGACACGTGTCTCGCGCCCCTTCGATCAGCCGCTCCAAAAACCCAAAACGTCGCGTCGCCCCGCCTTTTGGCGCCAATATCCGAAGTTATATTGAACCGTCGCGTCCCTTCGTCTTTTTCTGTACAAAAATCCCCATGACGTAGATCTCCTACAACCTTGAAGCGTACTGCCCCTCGAGACAGTAATCCCGCGCCGTTCCAACGAGTTAATCCTAACCCCACGCTAGGATTACCGTTTATCCGAAGCAGTGGGCGGCATGATCAAAATAGCAGCGGATCTCGATGACGTCAGCCAGCTCGAGCGCTCAGGATAGGTCTGACACATGCATTTATGGCACCTTTAGTAACCCCCCGTTATATATACACGGACCCTCCGTACCTAACCACCAAACACCCATTTAACACAAATCTCGGAGCCATGGCACCAAAACCATCTGACAATCGTGGCAAGAAACCCCTCGACGTAGGCCAACCCAGTAATCCGAGGTCGAGACGCCCGACTAGCGTCCGAGACCTACCCCCTCAGATCCGCTCCAACTGGCTCCGTTTTTTCCCGCGACGTAACCTCGACCGAATGCTGTCAAGCCCCAATCGTAAGCTCCAGGACTTCATCGAGTACCTGGTTGACGTTGAAGTACGCTCCTACGCGCACTGTCCCTGCTGCCCGAAGGCTCGCCGCAATGAACCACCACTCGCACCCCCCCAAAGCGCCCCACCCAAGCCGGTAATCCTTCGCACCTGCCCCGCATGTGGAAAAACGGGCAATCGGTCAGAGATGCCCCGGTGCCACCGATGCCGGCAGAGGTTCCACCAGGCCTGTCAACCCGAGGAGACTCACTACTTGTTTCCTATCCCGGGTCTGGAGAGCTGGCATTGCGACGAATGTACCGCCATCCTCAACTCCCTGGACGACATGAACGAGGACAGCGAGGACGGCGGCAACCAGGACGACGACGAGGATGGCCCGCAGTATCACCCCACTAGGTCCGGCGACACCGACCCCGAGGAGGAATCCTCCACTGACGGTGACCTCAGCGATTGATGTACTGCGCGAAGCCGCCCCACCCACCTGGCCGGACGTTTACTACTCTCCTTTTTTGTTCCCCGACATAGGGATAGCGTTTTTATTTCATGATAACCATGTGAACTACTTTGTTTTGTCGAGAAGGAAAACTCTATAAACCACATGACATTACCTATAGTTATAATCTTTTCTATGTTGCAAAGTTCCTAAAAACGTGTCCATATAACGGCGCACTAAGGCAGACTAATAAATGCACGTCGCTTGTATTGCAATCCTGTCGCAGTCAAACAGTACGCTACGTCACAATGCTGATTTAACATATCGATAAACCAACTGGCGCCGTGTGCCTTGCGACCTCTCGGTCCAACGAAGATCGCGAAACATTAACGGACATGCTACCTGAACTAGCCACCTAGCGACACCAACTCCATCTGATTACCAACACAAGTTGGTGCACCCCCTGTCTCAGGACAGTGCCGGGGACATATGCTTTACTTCTAATCTTACCAATAGCATAAAAACAAAGCCACCTCGTAAGCAGTAACCGAACATTCCATGCCACGCGACTTAAATAGTCCGGACAAAACAGACAATGAAACCATCCTCCCCTTATTCTAAAAAGCACGACTCGAGATAACTTGAATAAAAGAATAAATCTCGACAAATTACCGGCACAACTGCCCCACGACACACCCTCGCGGCATTAAGACATTCTATACCCCAAATCACACACCTGGTATACACTACTACGCACATTTCCCAAATATGGGCTAACCAACAGCGGATAGACCATAACTTAGCTCACGCACTCCGAAAATAATGAATTTTTTCACTAATGACACCTCGAAACAGCCGCCCCGTCAGCCCAAAACGCTTCGAAAGTAACACCAGTCAAACGACAGGCCTACGCCCGTCCAGTCAAGTCACCTAGCCCCAGCTTTTAAGAGGCAGTGGGGCCCGGACGCGATAACCAATGGCACCACTCCGCCTATATATTGACCCATTCAGCCATAGGAAGATCATTCCTTACCAACTGATTCTCCACTCTGTAAACCAAACCTCACTCCATCCACCCTCCTAATGTCGTCAAGCGATTCGGTTAACAAACCCGAGCCGCGACGCCTCAACATTACCCTCCCCGAAAGTCACCCCCCCACCGACCCCGCCCGAACCCCTCACAACCACCACGGCGGACGCTCTCGGAAGGCGAAAGGTGGGTATTGCTGCAAGACATATCCCACCCAGACTTAGAGTGGATGCTAGACCACGAAAACCTCCGAATTCGAGACTTTCTCGACGTCAAGCTTAGCTCATGTCCGAAGTTCACCCCGGAGGACGAGAACGCCCTCAAACCAACCGCACCATCGTTACGCACATGCTTTGGGTGCGATGATCAAGATCCCAAGACCGAAATGGTCAAATGCCGAACATGCTTCGAGTGGCACCACATGTACCATTATAACATAAAAGGCCGCTCAGATCCCCGCCGCCGGTTTTGGCGATGCCCTCGTTGCATCGACCTCAACTTCGGAGGACCAACCTTATACACGGCTACCAAGGAAGAGCTCGAAGCGGACAATACTTACGAGGACACCGACAACGAGGTCCTCGCCTAAACGCTCCCCAGGTAGCGACATCACACCCGTCTTTTTGCCGAACAAGGAAACCGTGACATGACAGACAAGAGTGGAAACACCCTCCCAGTCTACCTCGGGATCCTCCTCGGCAACCATGCGGGTATACAGGGAACTAGTCGCCCTGCATATCAAAGTTTATTAAAACAAATGTATCTATTATTGTGTATCAACTAAAGACAAATGTTGTCTACAAAGTATGTATCATTCCGATGTCATGTTATTAAATTTATAAAAATCATCCAAAGTAATATCGTTGTCGGGACCCCCTCTTCCCTCACACAACCCATCTTATATATCACATCGACAAACAATTTCCATCTCCGACGCATACACAGGCCCTCGTGCCAACTCAATATCTCGGCACCCGATAATAGTTAAAGCGGCCAATCGTCGGCTACATGCCAAGGATTGCCTGGGACCCACGTCATTTAAAGCCACAATAGCGCCTTACAACTATAAATACCAACCTCACATTACGTAAGAGGGGACAATCATCTCCTTCATTCTCAAGTCCATCCCTCTAAACAAAAATGCCTTTCAAACAAGTGGTTTCAAAATCTAAGAGGCCCGCGGACCAAGATCAGAGTAGCCACGGCCAACCTCCCCCCAAATCTCGTCGCTCCTATAACCCACGACAAGTCCTCTCTCCTGCAGAAAGATGGGCCCTCCGCCAACGATTCTCCGAGGAGAATTTGGAATGGATGCTTCATAACGAGGACCTCCAAATCTGCGACTTTATCGACCTCCTCCTCGCCGGTGTACCCTCATTCACTAAGGAGGACGAGAATAACATCTATGATGACGTCGACTTCGAGCCCAAACTGCGTTGGTGTGTCATATGCCACGATCAGGGGCCCAAGCACGAGATGGCGAAATGCCGGATGTGCTATGAGTGGAGCTGCTTCGAACACTACGACATCCGAGGTCGCTCGGATCCTCCACGCCGGTTCTGGAAATGCCCTGGATGTTTATCCCGCAATTCTGGAGGCCCGAGCTTGCACACCGCAACTCCAGAAGAAATCCAAGCGGATAACCTCTTTGAGGACACTGATAACGAGCGCGTTTAATGGCCGCCGGCGACCAGACCTCACACCCGCCTCCTTCATCAAACAAGACCATCAAGCCTAGACATTGATAGGTCTCATATCCAAATATGTTATCTCAGTTATGTTAGATCTGTATGATTTCGCCATTTTTATTACAATTGAGCTTTACATGATCCCGGAAAAACCTACGAATGTCCGCACTATCTGCGATGTTCTCGATTACTTACTCTCAAGGGAATAGGGAATTCCTCCTTATCGCGCCAAAAAAAAAAAAAAATCCCGAAAACCCAGTCTCGGATGCCACCAAACACACGCAGCTCGCCCAAAAAACGTACGCTGAAACCCCAATCTCAGGGGTTAACGAAATTACGACCTTACAGGGAGAAAATGATAACACAGTTTATAACTATCTTGAAAACGCAAAAGCCCTAAGACCAACCCGGGGGCCGTCAACAACAAAAGTTATGAAATATAACGACAAAGCAAAATTAGCACATACTATGCGTAACCAACAAGCGGTGCGACGTAAGATCATATAAACAAGAATTTCAAAATAACCAAAACACGAACAGAGAAACCCCGACGGATAACTCGGGGGCTGACAACAATCAAATACCTCACAAAAACCCCCAAGATCAACTCGGGGGCCAATACTCGCAAACATTAAAATAAGCTTTAGTAGCCGAGATAAGCTAAGAAAACTCCCACAATAGGACCGAAGCCGCCTTCGTTACGAGAGTCAAAAACCCGAAAGCATCATACTGATACATTTCGGCTTCAGGGGCTAATGATAGGTCCATAGACCAATGGCCCTTAAGAAGCCCAGGCCTGGCCCAACAAAAGCACTCCCAGATTTAAAAACACAAAAGGCCGGCCCAAAATAGAACAAAATAGAACAGGCCCCTCCCCCCACAGAAAACAGGCCACGAGGTCAAGAACAGCCCGGGATTCGGACCCCCTCTCGGGGCCAGCCCGAGGTCAAGAACAGCCCGGGATTCGGACCCCCTCCCGGGGCCAGCCCGAGGTCAAGAACAGCCCGTGATTCGGACCCCCTCCCGGGGCCAGCCCGAGGTCAAAAAAGCCCGAGACTCGAACCCCACCCCCAGGGGTCAGCTCGAAATCAAATGAAACGAGGCTCAAAGCCTAAACATGCCGAACAACCAGAAAAGGCCGACATACAGCCTCGTTGATTCGGCTCGTGACAGATTATGCGGATATTATCGCCTATTATGCGGACGCCTCCGAACAGTCATGAGGGCCCCCGTCATTAATGATGACAAGACCTCGCTACAGTAAAGGCGACCCCTATTTAAGGTAGAGAAATCCCCAGAGAGAGGGACCGCATATTTTATCACCACCCGAGGAGGTATTAAAAAGGGTTAGAGCGTTAATACCCCTCCGACACCCCGCGTGTCCACCCTCTCGGCCCGATTCGCTTGAACCGGGACGAGTTACACTTTCGGCAGCCAGCCTCCGCACGGCCTGCTTCCCAGGAACAGGACGTGCACGCACCTTACTGGACCGAGTCCAAGTACGGCCCGGCCCTCAGGGAAGGGACGTATCAATATTTAATTGGGATTAATGTTTCATGAATATGAAATCACATTACTTCCACTTTCCTCAACAATGGTAAATGGTTCATACCAGATTTCTTGGAATTTTCTGGGTTGCTAATTTCAACTAATTTTGACGCTAAGTTAATAAAAGCTCTTCTAATTTAATTTTCCAACAAAAATATTTTAACTCAGTGAGGGATGGATTTTGTGTGTTTGTTTTGAATAAGGGTGGAGTTTTTGTCCAAAGGGCTTTGGACAAAACTTCATCCAAAATCAGTAGTAAACCGTCCGATATGTGTTAAAATTTACACGGATGGTTTAGATTTACAGAGCTATTCAGAGTTATTAAGTTTTAAATATGTTGGCACGATTCTTAAAGCAAATCAAACGGTAAGACCCGGCTTTGGATGAGATTCTATCCATAATAGCTACGTACGTAACATGAGTCAATACCCGGCTTTGGATGGGATTCTATCCATAATAGCTACGTACATAACATGAGTCAATATAAGATGATTTTCTTAAATTTTTTTTATCATTATTGCAATCATTATTATTAATAATCGTAAAATTATCATCATCATAACCATCTTATGAATTCTAAAAAACTGCTCTAGAAATCTATTTACTATTTAGGTTTTGTTTTCTTACATTTTTTTATTTTAAAATATTGTTCCTTTGAAAATTTTCAAATAGAAAAGGATATTTTGTACGGTCAAATATTCAGAGAAAAAGAAGGTAATTATAAGTTTTTTTTGTTTACTAATTTCCTCTGTTTGTTTTTTTCTTAATATTTTTCTGTTTGTCCTATTATACATTTCGAAAATAAATACCATTTTAAGAAGGTACTGTTGAAGTACTCTAACATTTCTAAACGCCCCAGATCACTGATCCATTACAAACATCTTTTATGAGGATTCCTATAAGAGTTGACAATTGAAGCGATTCAGCGAAAGGTGAGTTCAATGTGCAACCAGCTACATATTTGGCTTCTCCAGTATAGCCACAAAAGAACTGAAACATTGCATAAAGCACCTGTTGACGACAAACTTTCTACAAGCGGTTATCCCACCCAATCGGGTACGGTGTTCAGTCTTAGCTGGAATCTCGCTAATTAATTCAACTCCATCCTGACCGTCTATGACGGATATCTCTTTACATCGCACGGTGGAGGGCACTTCTACATGACACAAGTACCACATGGGTAACACCTTCTTTAGAAAATCCTATCTGCTCCTGGAATTAAACTACGAATCGTTACGAAGACAATGAAATGTGGGTCCCACTACTTTATACTTGTGCTCTTGGTTCATACAGTATGACTAATGTAATAAATAAATTCTATTTCGTCTCCGATCCGAAAGCAACTCGGCTGTGTGTTTCTCTTGGTAACATACTGTTGGCTGCTCGCCAGGCACAACTTAAAAAATCTCTACAGACAATGACTGGTGGGACCTACATGTCCTTTTGTGGAAATAGGTTCATGTAGTAAATGCTAGTAGAAATTACGCCAATTCCTCGCTGAGACGCTGACTCTCTCTCTCCTCTTTTTCTCTCACTTACTGTAGGTGCCTAGCTTTTCGCTTCATTTGCTCCATAGCTACGCTCGCTCTACGATTCGGGCGGATCCACCATCCACTAGAAGATTCACTATACGCCGCCGATTCGTCCAAAGAGCCTCTGGCGGTTGATTCCTTTTTCATGTTCGATTGATCTCGATCTGTAAGCGTCTTTCTTTTGCTTTGCATTTTAACTAAATTAACCGGTACTGTGGTTAGGGAGATCTAGGGTTTCTTAATGGATCGGATTCAGATTGGCTGCTTTAGATGACCGAAACGAACTTGGTTTTAAGTAGCATGATATTAATATTACTTGTTTTACTTAGATCTAGCGATGTTTATTTAACCAGGAAAGAATCGATTGATTTAAGTGGAATTAGTTGCTTCAATGGGATTGCTATAGTTTGGGATATTTAGTTGTCTTTTATTTTTTCGTTGTGAATTAGTTTTCTGATTTAGCCCGCCTGCACTGCCTCACGGGAACTTATGATATTTGTCTCCATTATATTTAATGCGACAAATTTAAAAGAATTTACTTCAATTTATTGGATCCATAAATAATAATGTGAATTATCTGGTTTCGAGTTGTTTTGATTTGACCCTCAATGGACAATTCTATCAGAGTCCTCTAATATGTTTTGGTCCTCTAAATTCTCGAATAAAAAATAATTGCCTCTTTTTCTCTCCTCATTCACATCTACAGCTTGTTCCCACACTATGCTACACTAAAAATGAAGGTTATTGGTCTTGTGATACAGAAGATAAAATCAAAAGACTGGTATTGAGTTTAAAATTGAATGGGTGATTAGAGGAGATGCTACTGGCAGTAGAAGGAGGAGGCTTTTTCTCTTCATCAGCCTCTGGCTATAGTCACGGTCTAGCACTTTTGCTCCTTGGGCGTAAAAATGAAGAAAAGCCCGTCCAAGTTTCACCCTGGAATCAGTACCGATTGGTAGAGAGAGAGGAGCAGAGAGAAACCTGCCAGCTGGCTTCTAGTAAAGATCAGGTATCTTGTAAATGCACTGCCTTTGGATGTTTTGGTTGCGTGCCTGCTACACTTGATGGTCCGGTAAATACAAAACAGGGCCCGACATGTCAGTCTGAGAAAAGTTTGAGAGGCACAAAGGCAGCGTGCAGGAGTAATGGTGCTGGTGACAAGAGGGGATGCTTGAAAAGCAATCTGAAAAGAGATTCGTCAGATCAGTGTCTGGTGTTCAATGACAGTGCTGCTGATGCAAGGGAATCGGTTGATGAGGGACAAAATGGTAATTTAGGTGTTGAGAGGAGGAAGGTGCAGTGGACAGATACATGTGGGAAGGAGCTTGTAGAGATCAGAGAATTTGAAGCCAGGTAAAATCTTGAGTTCCGATAATATTTCTCTTCCTTAAAATACATTATTGTGTACTGGTTACTGAATTGTGAGATGTGAGAGTGCATGTATGCATCTTCTTTTATGAATATCGTGAGCTGAGGCTACCTGGGTTTGAAACCAGTAGTTTTGAATAACTAAATAGTCTGTTGATTTTCTATTTGACCTTTTTGATCCTGCACAAAATGGACTCTAAACTTAATAATGAGTCTTGACATGCATATGCTGCTCTTTGTTTAGAATAAGATCAATGATTCATATTTGTTGTTTGGAATAATGTCGAAGGGAAAATGGGCAGAATGTGGCCTCAAAAGTGGGTATTTGATCCCTCAAAAAATACTTTGAGCCTCCTGCATTTTCAATAATTTGTGAAACTGACCATAAAGAGGTGATTTTCGGTCAGTAGGAGCCGAGTGTGGTTGGTGCGGCCATTGTGGCCTAGTCTACAACCTGCTGGTACAACAAACATGGATAATATCAGGAAACAATAGTAATACTTACCAGAGATACTCTAGTTATGCTATCTCCATCGATTATATCAGAAAACAGTAATTGATGCCTACCAGAGATACTCTACTAATCCATCTCCTGTAAGACTTTGGTTATCATATTTGTATTGTCTGTGTAGTGTAAACATTTTGTCATTTCATGTTTATCATATTTCCATAATGCTCCATAGCAGTTCTGACCCAAATAAGTTGATGCTTTATGCAGCGAGAGAGGGCAATCAGACGATGAGTTTGAAAATGAAAGCTTCAAGAAATGCGAGTGTACCATCATGTAAATTTTGTCCGTTTATAACCGAATTTGAACATGTTGTGTGCTACACAAAATCAGGGAGATGAACACCTTGTTGTCCTCGATAAAATGCTAGAAGTGAGAAAAGCTAATGATGAAACTAATGATGGCTTAGTTAAATTCCTTTGTTTCTTGATTTCCAGTTACGCTCATCCCGGGTTTGGAATTTTGTTACTCTTGACTTAAATTTGCTTTATTATTTTTTAGTCTCTTGTATTTTTTTCTTCTTTGTTTTTTTTTTTTTCAAATTTTGTGCTGTTATACTGGTTGTTTTGTTTTTCTCTGTACTATATAAATCATGTTGATTAGTGCTTAATTCTCTCCATAATTTTGCTTGGTCTGTGTTGATTAATTGTTTTCTCTACTGTATACTGTCCCTTTTTTTAGCTTCTATTTTTGTCAAATCAGATATGAGCTCTGCTTGTGAATTCTGAACACTAACCGGAAAAAGGACGTTAAAAATGGTTTAAGGAGGTTTAATCCAAAGTTGCCGAACAACACAATTAATGAATCTCTGTCGAGTGATTTTAGTTGGAACTTATCTTAGATTTGTTTAAGATTCATACCATTCAATACGAAGTATATCTATTAGAGCCTCAGTTAGAGGGAAATAAATGGAAATCTCACGAATTGGGCTGGGCTCCACGATGCATAGTTCCAAATCGGATGTGAATCAGATATGTGAAATTCTATCCGAAAGGCCGGAATCCGTTTAGAAGCGAGGGTGGAACGGTCGATGTCAATTTGGGTCCGATGCCCATCGGACTCAAAATGAGTTCCATGGGTTTAATGACCGTCCGATCTGCTTTAAGATTCGCGCCCGCAACTTTTGCGTATGGTTTAAAATTCGAGCGTACGAATCTTGAAGTGTATCGGACGGTTACGAAACCCATGGGATCCAAATTTGAGTCCGATGGGCATCGGACCCAAGCTGTTCTTGGAACGGTCGCTTGGGACTTCTCCACGTGTGCGTGTGGCAGTATGGAAGGAAGCACACAAGCTGGGCACTCACTTATCCACACACTTCTCAAAATCATCTCCTTCTTCAGTTCTTCTCCCTTCCCTCGTAGAAGAAATCACACAAGCAATCACTGACGCTGAGATATATCAAATCAAACCAATCAATGTCTCTTGCATCTTCATTCCCTTCTATCAAGCTCAAGCTCAAGCTCAAGCTCTCCCCTCCTTCCCATCCCTGCAAATCCACTTACAGGCAACTCACGGTTGTCAGAAACTCCAAAGCCGATGGTCCCTTAAGGAGACCTTCTCTTTCTCCTCCCCCTTCTCTCTCTACCCCGCCTTCCTTGTCTCCACCTCCGTCGCCCACTGCGCCGGTGAAACCCATGGCTCCGGCGGATCCATCGCCGCTGACACAAGCTCCGGCGAATGTGGCGGTGCCTGAGGTCGATTTTAAGGGGGCTGTGACGTTCGAGTATCAGAGAAAGGTTGCCAAGGAATTGCAAGATTATTTTAAACAGAAGAAATTGGAGGCCGCTGATCAAGGTCCCTTTTTTGGTTTCGTCGGCAAGAATGAGATTGCTAATGGAAGGTAATTAAGCCCATGTCCTTGAAAAATATTGGCAAAATGAATATTTTGCATTGTTGAATTATGTGGTTCTAGCAAAATTTCTTTTTCTATTTTTAGTCTTCAGAAATGAAATTGACTTTCTAGCTTATGGTATTAGGACTTTGTTTAGAAAATTGGAACTTTACAGTTTACCAGTAAAAGAGCCAGGGTTTATCTTATAATTTGCCAATAGAAAAGGAGAGACTTTACAGTTTACATAATTATCCTAGAAGCAGCATTGACATAAAAAAAAAAAAATAATTGCTTGTTATCATGTTGAGTTTTGACAGAATAATTATAATGGGATGTATTTATTATTTATGCAGATGGGCAATGTTTGGATTTGCTGTGGGGATGCTAACAGAGTACGCCACCGGCTCAGATTTCGTGCAACAGCTAAAGATCCTTCTCTCCAATTTTGGAATTGTCGATTTAGATTAATTGGTACCTAGCTCGACATTACTATGTAAAAGTTTCTCTTATACTACTGATTTGAGTGATAGAAAAGATGGTTGTTGTTCGACTGGCATATATATATATATACAGTTTTTATTATTTTGTTATAAATGTAATTGGCCTTTTTTTTTAACTCATTTTCTTATGAATACAAAGAATAGCTTGCTCATTTATATTCATTTATCTTGCATGGTTGAAGCTGCAAAAATCAGATTCACTTCTTGCCATTTTCTTTGCAGATGATTTTAAAGTTGTTCTGTTGAAATCATATATTGAAGTTCTGCATTTTTATTTGTTGCAAGTTCAGGAGTATGTACCAAATCAATTCATTTTTCTTTGGCTTGCTATCTTTCAAAATGTTTAGTTTAATCGATTTGTTAATGCTCCTTAGCAGAGTGGAAAAAACGTGCCGTGCTGTGACTTTGGTCTCGTGCCGTGCCGTGTCGTGACCAAGTTAGTTTTTCACGTGTCGTGCCGTGATCAAAATGTCAAGGGGTGGTCACGGCATGCGAATGGTCACGCCGTGTCTAAACGTGCCGTGAAAAATTATAATTTAGATTAGTCTAAACATGCCATGTCTAAACGTGCCTATTTAATTCTAATTTAGATTAGTTTATTCAAGATTCACCATTAAATCAATATCTAATGGTCTTAATTACACGTGACTCGCGTGACTATGTGTTGTGCCGTGCCATGCCAAAGTTTTAAAAGATGGGCACGGCACGGAACACGCGAGTCACGGCACGTAACTGACATGCATGTTGTGCCGTGCCGGAGCCGGCTCCGCCGTGCCATTTTTCCCACTCTACTCCAGAGTGTTGCCAGAAAAATAACCAAGCATGTGCAAGTAGCCTAATGTGCAGCACTGGTTTCAGATGTTGCCTGACAAGTGACAAATATTTTTCAATCAATTTAGTTTTAAGTGATTTATTGAGCATATGTAAGAGCTTAATTAATGCTCCCAAAATTTGTATAGCCTAATGTGCGCAGTACTGAGAAAATGCAAATCTCCTTGCTGCATTATGAGAACAATTGTTTCTTTGCGTTTCACAAATATAATAACCTTGCATGGATGAAGAAAATGCAAATCGATACAATGACTAAAACTATGCTACCTTCATATTGAAATCACAAAAAATAACTTCTCGAATAATAAATAAATAATCAAAATACAAGACCTGATTCCAAGTACCAAAATAACTAATTTAAATTTTTTTATGGTAAGTTCTCAGCAACCTTTCACCAATGCAAGAGAAAAAAGAAAATCAATAATTATTACAGGTGCTGCAAACATCAAAATACCAAGAAGCAAAACAAGAAGCAAAAAAAAAAAAAAAGACTCAAAATTGAGCACATCAATCTCCTTTCTTATTGCCACCTCATTATTGCTGATCCCCAAGTAAGCCCAGCTCCGAATCCGGACGCTGCAATTATGTCGCCACCTTTTACTTTACCACAGCGTACTGCCTCATCCAATGCCAGAGGAATAGATGCAGCGCTTGTGTTGCCATAGTTTGCTAGATTTGATATGATCTTTTCTGATGGGACATGCAGCCTTGTTGCAACCGCATCTATTATTCGCCAATTGGCCTATACAAGTTGAAAACCAGTATAAATTAGAAGCAAAAAAGAAAAATAACTCTATCATCAGAAATTTTTGAATAGTACAACCATGCGCTGTTTTTTTTTTTTTTTTCAGCTGCCTTTTATGCCTTTTATTGGCTAAGCTCCTTTAAACTGGCACCGTACTATTTTATTTTAGGTGACTTGTATTGGCTTGCTTGCTTTTTGCTTGATATAATATGCATTAAATTAACAGCTTGAGGTTTAAAAACAATCTTTAATCTGCGCCCCCCACAACCACAACCACCACCACACACACGCAAAAAGAAAGAAAAACACAGCCAGAAAGGGATCACAAGGACCAAATTTGGATGCTGAGGTGAATTGACCCTGGCTGCATGGAACTAAATTTATTTTTCTAGGAACAAAAGCTAGCATACTTGGTGAAGAAGCAGCCAATCAATGTTAGAGCTAGTAAACCCAGCCTCTTCAAGTGAGGCCTCTATAGATTGAGGCACACATCTCACTGCAAACCGAAACACCTCTTTCCCATTCATCTGAATATAAGAGAAATCCGGTTTTTTTGGAGGGAAATTTGTGGAGCCATTGGTGCTTGAAATCACTTCCTCCATTCCGACTTTGCCTGTTTTTGCATTTAGGTGCCTATAAGTAAACATGAATTATGTCTAGTCAGTACTGCACCAATCTTTTTTGTTTGTTTGTTTGCATTCTGTTGAGTCCAGGCTATACGCTATGAAAAGAATCAACATCTAAATTAAGAACCAGCAAGTATATTTTCGCAATAGCAACATCCTTCAATGAAGCAAACGTATCTAGAATGAATGAAAGATTGTTACCTGTAACCTTGCCCATCACTGTGAATGTCAAATCCAAAAAGGCCATCCTCCTCAGCAGCCGTTGCCTTCAAAATTTCAAGAAAAAATAAAATTAGATTACAAAAATAGGGGAAGTACATCGAGCAGTTTGAATCCACTATTAATTTTGTGTTGGAATCAAAATTTTGTGTTGTTTATGTATTAGCAAATACAAGCAGCAGCTATATGTATCAAACTCCAACCCAAATTAGGTTTGGACTAATTCAGACTTAGCAAATCACTCGAATAAATTAGAGAGAAGAATAAAAGCTTCTGATAAACAATAGTTACCTGAACTAACACGGCGCCAGCACCATCACCAAATAGGATGCACGTGCCTCTATCAGTCCAATCAACATACTTTGAGAGACAATCTGCACCTATAACTAGCACATTCTGATAGCCACCACCTATATTAATCAAGTGTTAATGCAATGAACTTCCCAAGATCTAGCCTATAGATATTATTTTCCACTCAAACTACCTTTAATGAAACGAGTGGCAGTGATTAGACCAACAAGAAATCCACTACATGCAGCTGTCGCATCAAAGGCCCATGCATTTTTGCAACCTATGGCTGTGTGCACCTGTTTATGTTCAGCCAACACAAGTTTATTTTGGCCATCTTTGAAGTATTTATAAACACATAATAATTAAGTAAATGAGATAAAAATAGCCACAAATTTTACAATTTCATTTAAAAGACTATTATATATCTATTAAACAAACTAAATGTAAAGACTATTGCCAGTATGATTGCAAATTGCCTCTTTGTGATTTGTTTTAGTTTTCATGTGCAGCTTGTACCAGTTGAGATCAATGCTGGTACCATACCAGCCTCACAAATAACGACTACATTTCCTTTTAGTTAATTAAACTTAAATGCAATATGCTAACTAACTGCCTGCCCATTCCATAGGCTCAAAACAAAAAGAAAAAAAATACCCAAACAAGAAAATAAATACCATGCAGTGCTGTCCTGTACTGCAACAATACAGCAATGGTATGTTTTCTAATCTGACCGTCTGGTATGTGTACATGACAATATATGACTTGGGTGTTATTACCTGAGGTCCAGAACCAAAAAGGTCGTCAGGAGTAGAAGTACATAAGATAACAAGATCAACCTCATCAGGTTCCACTTGGGCCATTTCAAGGGCATTCTTTCCTGCCTCAATTGCAAGCCCTCTCACTGATTCCTCTCCTAATGTAAGCAGATCAAAGAAAAAAAAAAAAAAAAGCTGATGCATAGACACAAGCATGCAAAAAGTTGTAAAGTATATGACAAAACTTGCTATCATAGATCTTGGTATTAACCTGGCCTGGCTCAATATAAGTATTATGTGCCTTGTACAGTTACAGGTGTTGTTTTATGCACAGATTAGAATTTGGGCCATCAAGATGAAAGCCGTGAAATTAATATGACTGACTGGTACAATTCATAATTTTGAAGGAAAGTGGGGTATCTGGCACAGTTCATAATAAGAGCTAATTGAAGGGCAATCACTAGACAATCACTTATTGTAAAACTGAAGAACTACTCTACCTGTTAGAACTCGTCTTTTACGAATTCCAGTGCGAACAGCTATCCATTCGTCAGATGTTTCAACAATTTTTGCCAAATCATCATTAGTTATCTCTAATTTCGGCACAGCAGATCCACATCCAATCAACTTTGATCCCATTCCAGCTACTCTGCACAAATAAACATGTTAGGTGAAAAGCTGGATCCACATATATCAAATTTCAAAGTAAAATGTACTGGTGCAATCAAACCACTGATATACCGAGCACTGCGATTAATACTGCAATAGAGACTATTAAAGAAAACAGGTAAAAGTGAATTACATGCACAGGCAGCTATTACAGATATATGTCGATAAAGCACAATGAGTGAATTACCCCTTACCTAGGAAAGCGACGAGGCTTAGAAACAACCTCTCCAATAGCAGCATCCTCGGTGCCGCTGCCAGATAGCGCCGCGCACATCACCAGGTTCCACTTCCTAGTACGATAACAACAAACTCTAGATCTAACCATCCCCAAACTAGCCATGTCTCGAGCTCCTGCGCCCATGCTCAGAAGATGCAATGGCACAGTCCCAGGTGTAGCATTCGCCATATCTGCTCAGAGGAGAAGCTCGAAAAGTTGAGATGCTTGAACAGCAAAGCAGGGCTGGTTGGGATTGTTGATTTCAGATCTACAGGGCTGGTTGCTTGATTGAGAGACAGACAATTAACTGAGTCGAGAGAGAAGTAATTGAACTTGTCTGATTTTTATTTTTATTAAATTGTAACTCCGCTTGTGGGTCTCACTCTGATCGGAAACAAAATCTTACAAAAAATTCAAATGATTTCAAGTGAGCAAAAGGAAAACCTAGTCAGGTCGGAGCTCAGCTCGTCGCCGCGACGCCTCTATCAAGCCACCTCCGCCGCCGTTGAGAGGAGGAGGAAGAAGAAGGGAACGACGGTCCAGTCACCTCCGCCTACTTCCTTTTTCGCTAAATTTCACCACGGTCGCGCTGTATGAAATCTCTCTTCTCTCAAGCGCACAAATTGAGTATCCATTTATTGTTTGGCGGGTGGCGTCAGCATTTCGTCCTTGCTGTGTGCTCCAACTTTGATTTCTCCGAAAAAGGGAACCGAAGCTTATTGTGTGACTAATCACTGTACTGTTCTACTTCTCTTTTTTTGTTTTTTGTTTTTTCTTTCTCTTTCTGGTAATTGTTGATATACCCATTAAAATATCAGAAATTTGTTTGTGTTTCCATCAAAACTTTAAAAGTTGCTTATTTTTCCTTGAAATTAAAATATTTTATGTTTCCTAATATTTTCTATTTAATTAGATTTTATTTAATGAGTGAGTCTATGGTACTATGCATAGCACAGATTGGTCCGTACTACGGACCAATATTTTCGTTTTCAAAATCCTAACGATCGATCCGAACAGTTCAACATGATTTTCATATGAGAACATGCTTGAATAATTTTTTTTTTTATTTTTTTATCACAGTTCAGTCTGTAGATACTCACCACTCACAGGAGAGAATTTATGTTCAGTCTTGCTAAAGGAAGTAGGATTCGAATCTAGTTTTCATAGGAGAGAATTTATGTCCATTCCACTGCGTCACGCAAGTGAATAGTTGATTGAATTTTATTAGACATGTTTACTTGTTTCGTAACAACAAAATTTGAAGAAATGAGGAAGAAAAAAGAAGCGACTTTTTATATACAAATTCAACAAATTTTGTGATCGAGAGATAGATGAGATGAACTTTTATAGTGCTTCTTTCTCTTCTCTTTCTCATTTTTTCTTTAATAAGATTGTTAATTTGTTTTGAAATACATTCTAAGAGACGAGACACTCATTATTTTGAAAGAGTATCCGCAGTAAATGTACGAGGCTCTTTAAGATTAGTGTCAGGTTAAAATAAACAGTCTGCTTAACTGAATCTGAATTTCATTATTCTGAGGTCCAATGACCTGAACTTGATAAGATTGACTGAAATTTCAAAATAATAGATTAAACTCAAATTTTGTATAAATCTAACTAATAGGGTTTAAAGCATCAAAGTACAGACAACTAGTGGCGTAGCCAGGATTTGAGTAAGGGGTGGGCAAAAAGTTTTGAGTTACCAGGTCAGTGGGCAAAATTAACTTATATACTTGAATCATTTTAATCAATCTCACCAAATTCTAAATCAGATTTAATTCATTCGATTGGATTACAGTATTGAATTGTCAAAGGACAGGAGTAGGTAATTTAATTTCCAAAAATAGACAGGTCAACATATTTATACTACTTCATACTCGATTTTAAAATTCCAGGAGCAGACAATTACCTACCGCTGTTACATGGTGGCTCCGCCACTGCACACAACGCGAAAGATGCACACATACTTGTGACAAATTTTCTCAATAATTGAATTAAGATGGCATTTTAAAATTTCTCGTGATTCACATTCCACCACCTGTTGTTACTACGCATGCAATAAAGAACAACGCAATCTTGAAAAGAGATAACGAATAATTAAAGAGGGAAGTACATTACAAAATTTTGATCTTTGAAGTAATCTCAAATGCTTTCTCGTGATTCACATTCCACCACATGGGACTATGGTAGGTAGTTTTTTCAATCTCCAAATATGAAAATCTTGTCATATTCATTTAATGCATGCTTGAAACAACGACGTGAACAATAAAAAAAATAGATATATTCATAGACGTATCCATCCTGCTACCACCATTAATATATAGTTACCACGTGAACTTATCTTTGATTCAGTGGCAAAGACACATGACTTCTATGTGAAAAGTCATGGATTCGAAATTTATAAAGTGGAGAAATCTTCTATATTAATATTAATATATAGAGGTTTGAAATATGTCAGATGACCTGAACCTCAACTCATATTTCAAAAAATATATAGTTACGACAAATAAGTCATAAACTTGGTCTAGCTTTAATCCGGTGCAAATGACAAAATTATTTGGAAATTACAATTTTTTTATAAATATTAAATTGTTAGATGACTTAACATTCAAACTCATTACTGAATCACAATATACAATTTTGTTATAATCTTGTAATAAAAAAAGATTATAGTAAAAACTCAATTTGACAAAAAAGTAACATTTAACAATATATATTTAGAACAAAATATATTATTGTTTTAATTAAATAAATGCTTCTTTAATAGTGAATGAGACAAATTGTAAATATAAAGTTAATAAAAATTAAACATGAAATTTATCACGCACTGAGGAAATGAAACCTATTGCCAGGGGCGGACCCACATGGTCCAAGGAGAGGCAGCTGCCTCCTTTGGATTTTGAGTTTTAGTGGAGATCTATCGGTCCCGATTAACTTTGCTCCCTCTGAAATTTTTTTTGCCCCCCTTCTGGATGTTTGATTTGTAATTCGGATTAAATTTAGGATTAAAATTGAAATAAATTTGTTGAATTTTAATTGGTAATTAGAATTATAAGTTAGAGCATCAGAAGTTAAAATTAAAGCATTATTTTTTATCGAGTACTCAATTAGTTAATGAATTTAAACCCAATTAGCTATATAAACTCATTCAATATTTTTTTGCCTCTCAATTCAATATTCTTTTGCCCCCCCACGAACTGCGTATTGCCACCTCCATCTCCAACGATAAAGAAAGTTAATCTGAAACTAAAAAAAAATTAATATTGTTAAAAAATGTCAACTGTACGGCTGTGCCTCTTTAATATCAACACTCACATGTAACCCATATGCAAAATTTCAAATTTGCAACCATGCATATATAGCCGAGTGCAACACGCATATATATCCTAGCGTGCGCTATACATCAAAACCATGAAATTGAATAGAAGGTGTAAACATGTAATCTGACTAATTTGCTGGTTTTTTGAACTCTTCCAAGTTTCTACCAGTATTTGAAAGGTGAAGTGGATGTTGCTAGTACTTCTTTGACAAACTGAATCATTAATTCATTTTTTTTAGACACTTTTAAAAAAACCGAATTATCGGTGTACCGTCCCGTTGCATGGAATTGACACAAATATTAAATGGGCCCGTGCATTTTATCTCGGGCCGAATTGACTTAAATTCTGATCAAACAGTATGAATTCAGACTCAAATATTTTGTTACCTCAAAGGATATAGACTCCTCCGCATGCCCTGTCACAAAAAATCCTCCCTACTCCGATGTTATTTTTAAAGAAACTGAATCATTAATCTGATTTTATTCTTTTAACACTACCTAAAAGTAACCGAATTAATATTTTTTTTTATGATAGTCAATTCAGACAAACCAAATATTGTTCTATATTTTTTATTTTTTAATAAAAAATTATAAATAAAAATTATGTTAAACCAGATTCAAATCAGAGCAACTTTGGCGACCGTACATGGTACGCTCCATAATAGATTAATAGCACGCCAAATCGAGAAGATAAAATTTTGACAAAAATAACAAAAAAAAAATATTAATTAGAGGCGATTTTCAAATCTGACTTCATATGAATTCAACTTGTTGACCTTTGTTTCTGTTATTGGCAATTACAATCATTCAACATCTGACCTTAGTAGTAACGGTATGGACACAAAAGGTTTTATTAGGGTTGCATAGCTTTAAATTTGATCACGTCACCTTGTGATATTTTGTTTCTATAGTTTGGAGGAAAAATAAAAATTCTCTGAGAATAAAAGATGGTTTGATGGAATTCGGGCGAATTAAGTGTGTATGAATCTTAGTACAAATTAAACGGTTTTGATTGAACATCAGATCGAATTTGGTCTCCTTTCCTCGGTATATGTAGGTTTTGTATTAGAAAAGTTGCAGTGTATCTAATTTATTTGTCGACTTGTAGAAGGGACGAAACTAAAAATTTTAAATAGGAGGACTGAAATATAAAATGTAAAAATATATAATGTGATAGGTGGAATTTAAATCCGAATTCTTCTACAATTACAATGAGTAACTTCAACAAAAAAAACAAATATTTGAATTTGGACAAACATTTTTTTTCTTCAAAACGCTAAAAGTGTATATAATTAATGTTTATGAACAAACTTAGATAGACAACAATACAATTAACTGTTTATGTACAATGATAACAACACAATTGTATTTTTTTTTTTCAATTAATTCTCTTTTATTTATGTATTATATATGAATTTAGATAGATTTAGCCAGTAGAATCAGAAGAGGTCCACAGACTGAAAGAATAAAATAGATTATTTATTTTCAAACCAAGCTACTTTTGAAATCCATGTTCAACCCAAATAACCATTGTAGATTAAATGTTGCTTGCTCTGTAAATTTGCACTTAGAGAGTAGGTCTGATGGGCATCGGACCTACTTTGGTTCGACGGTTTAATCACCGTCGATTTTCTTTTAGATTCATGCAGAATGCTTTCAACTTCGTGCGTGTCTGTTTCAATTTTCGTGCGCACAAATCTTAAATTAGATCGGACGATCATCATGCTCGTTGAATCTAAAAGTAGGTCCGATGAGCATCGGACCTACTCCGTTCTCGTAAATTTGAACAAAAACATAAAAATAATTGCATTTTTCTACAATTCCTACAATCTTTGACTTATCAAACTTGTACAATTCAACAGGTAGCTAGGCATTGTTGAAAATGTTGCTTGCTCTTTGCTTAATTTGCTGCCTATAAATACTCACCTCATCACCCCTTGTGTCAACACATCTCTGTTCCTCATCAAGACATTACATACATACAACTCAAATATTCTACAAAAGGAGCATAAAATAATGGCTTCCATGAAGGCACCTGTTCTCTTGCTCGCCTACGCCTTGCTCGCGCTTCTCCTCCATCCCTACCTCTGTCAAGCTACACCTGCCTCTGCCATGTCTAGCACCGGCAAACTTGACGGTTGGTACCGTTACTTTCTTCCAGATTTTCTTTTAGTTATTACTTGACTAAAACAATGAATAGTTTTAATTTCATAATGGTTCATTAATTATATGGTTGCAAAAAAAAGAAAAGTAACCTTAGTTCTATATCTTAAACTTGTTTTTGCTTCAAGTTTGTGAATTGTAATAGTTGGCAATATTATGGAACAAATTTTTGTTGCTAACTTATACTGTGTTTTTGTTTTTGTTTTGTGATGCAGCTAAGGCAATTGATCAAGGGATTGCTTATGTGTTATTGCTTGCTGCTCTCCTAATTACATACATTATGCATTAATCAACTCCATGCATGGATACCTGATGTATTATTCCTACAGCTTTCTTTAATGCATACTACAAAATAAGTTTTGTTTTATTTTATGAGGGCGAATAAGTAGTTGCAACAAGTGCAATAGATCAATTCGCTATAATAGGAAAATAGACTCTTTTTTTTTTTTTCTTGTATACTTCTTTTGTACATTAGAAAAGGTTTGTCATAGCACTTGAGAGTAGGTCCGATGGGCATCGGACCTACTCTGATTCGATGGGTTTAATCACCGTCGATTTGCTTTTGAGATTTGTGCAGAACACTTTAAACTTCGTGCGCACAAATCTTAAACTAGATCGGACGGTCATCGTGCTCGTTGAACCTAAAAGTAAGTCCGATGGGTATCGGACCTACTCCGTTCTCTTGTCATAGAAGTTGGAAGCAATTAAATAAATAATATATATTTTTTTTTTGTATTCTTCTTTTGTGCTTTTGGTCATGTTTAAATTCATTATAGTAAAAACATAATAAAAAAATATGAGCATCCAACGTGGCTAATAGATTGATTTCAAGATAGAATTAGGGCGCTCTTAAGTTCATCAAAGTTTTTTTTGGTGAGTTTAATTTTAGAATTTATCGAAATGACTTTAAACAATAAATTCTAATTATTCAAAACGATCTATTTCACAAGTGACGTATTTACGTTTTGAACTTATAAATTTTCGACTTAATTTAGTATAAAGTCAAGCGGTAAAAAAAAAAAAGGTTTTATAAGTTCATTTTAATGTGTTTTTTTTTAATCATTTTTTTACGGATTGATTTTATACTAAATTAATTCAAAAATTTATATGTTCGACATGTAAACACATCACTTGAATAGTATATCAGTTTCAACAGCTTGAATTCGTCGTTTGAAGTCATTCTGATAGATTTTGAGATTAAACTCACAAAAAGACTTGGTGAGCTTAACTCAAAAACTAAGAATAGGACCGCCATTTATCATTGTGGTCCTAATATTTTTTGAATTTTTCAATTTCAGTGGTCTTTTGGTTTTTTTTTTACAGTGGTATATTTAAAAATTGATGGTGCCAAAATTAATGTACTGTCAAGATAACAAAAGCACAACAGAGAATAGTCAAATGGTAAAAAATATGCACATTTAGAGAAGAGGGATATAAATCTGCTGTTATTATAAAGGGATTACAAGACCCTGTTATTCCTATATATCCCAACCGTTGAAAGTTTCTCATGTGCGAATCTCAAGAAATAAAGTATTTCGTGGCCGAATTTCGACAAAGATCAGCGGGTGAGATAGAAATAATAGAATCCTATTATCCCTTTGATTTATTTCCAGAGAAGAAGAGGGGGTAGGAGTAACCAACATAATCGAACGATGTTGATGAGCATGCAATAGCAGCTAGGTGATGTACCTCAACATTGTCGTCTCTATCTCTATATCTATTTAGTGTACATGTTACCTGCATGCCTGTTAATATAGCAAAAGCCGAAAATTTTATTAATATTCAAAAAAATATATATAAAATTTAACATTCTGTACTCAAATTCGGGAAAATTCAAAATCTGTTCAATTCAGAGAATAATTCTCCGGATCCAGGTCTTCTTTTCGAAAATTATTCTCCGGATTCAAAAATCTCTTTCCGGAAAATTATTCTCCGGATTTGTGTTTTTTTAATTAAATATATAGAAAATATTATGATTTATTTATTTTTTTGTATTGAAATATTAGAAATACTTTATATATTTCATTGAAAATAGATGAAATACTATATAATTTGATTTGTTAGAAAGCCTGCGACAAATAACTTGGATTAACATTTTTCAGGCCAAAGTTTTTGCAGCTGTAAGAAAAATTAAAATATTGCTTTGTGTGTTATTGAAAGAAATAAAAATGTTTTGAATCTAAGTTATTGATTCCGGTTCAAAAGTCACTTCTAGGTAAATATAAAAAATATTGTGGTCCTTCTATTTTTGAAAAATAAGAATTTTCTATGATTTTGTCAGACGAAATGATTTCTCATCATTTTTTTCAAAATGAATATAATATCTTAGAATTTAAATATACTAGAAGAGTAGAAGGATCACAATATTTTCTTTATTTACTTAGAAATGACTTTTGAACCGGAATCAATAACTCAGATCCAAAACATTTTTATTTTTTTCCAATAACACACAAAGAAAATTTTTTAATTTTTCTTACAGCCGCAAAAAATCTGGCCTGAAAAATGTTGATCCGGGTTATTTGTCGCAGTCTTTCTAATAAATCAAATTATATAGTATTTCATCTATTTTCAAAGAAATATATAAAATATTTCTAATATTTCAATACTAAAAATAAATAAATCATAACATTTTTTATTTTAATTAAAAAAAGAAAAACTCAAATCCGGAGAATTATTCTCCGGAAAACCAAATTCGAAAAATTATTCTCTGGATCTGCGTTAACCGAGGCACCCTTGAATCCGAAGAATAATTTTGTGGAAAGAAGACTTGAATCCGTATAATTATTCTCTGGATTGGACATATTTCAAATTTACCCAAATTTGAATGCAGAATGTTAAATTTTATATTCTTTTTAATATTAATAAAAATTTCGGGAGCAAAAGTCTCCAGGTGATACTTTCACTTGTTAATTTGAATATCTTTATTTTTTGTACTTCCGTTATACTTCCACTTGTTAATTTTTAATAATAAACATTAAAATGTATATGTGAAAATAAAATCATTAAATTTAATTTATAATACTTTTTACATGAACATAAATTTTTTTCACTTTTCAATTTTAATCTTATATGAATATATATAAGTTCAAAAATTAATGTTCAGAATTTATCCACATTAATATATTTTTACAAGCTCTTGATAGTAATCAAAATAAAATTAAAATAGCATGTTTATTGTTATACATTATAAGAGTATTATTATTCACTTTACATATTTTACTACTTAGTTTTCCCCATCATATTCGAGCAAATTTGGATGCGTTTGGATATTCGAACATTTTTTACTACTTATTTTACTACTTACTTTTATCCAATGGATGCGTTTGGATGATTCAAGAATAGAACTAACTTTGGGTTAGCTCCATTATTCTCAAACCTTGGTAATCTAAACACAATTAGCAAATTAGGTTAGCTCAAGAATAGCTCTATTCTATTAGGGTGCGTTTGGATGACACAGGAATAGCGCTAACCCAGGAACAGCTGCTATTCCTGGCGAGCTATTCTTAACACAGCACGTTTGGGTGAAAAAAACGCTATTCTCAACAAAGGAATAGCTCGGGTTAGCTGCTGTTCCGCTATTCCTATGAAATGTTGGGTTAGCAGCTATTCCTAACCCCAGGAACAGCTGCTATTCCGAGCTATTCCTTGATTCATCCAAACGCCTAAGAAATAGTGGGTTAGCAACAATAGAGCTAATGGGGTTAGTGATATTAATAAAATATTTGATTCCTCTCAATTAGAGTTTAAATATAAAATGTAATATAATATTAATTTTAAAATATAGTATTAAATAAATATAATATCAAATTAGATTAATATTAAATAAAATGTTAGATTAAATATCATATTGTAGTCATTAAATATTAAATGAAATATAATATTAGTTTAAATATCATATTGTAGTCATTAAATATTAGATTAAATATCATCTTGTAGTCATTAAATATTAAATAGAATATAATATTAGTTTAAATATTATATTAGCATTAAATAAATATAATATCAGATTAGATTAATATTAAATAAAATATTAGATTAAAAACAGAATTGATTCGACGTCATGCAGCGCAAGACCAACAGAAACAACGAAATATTATATGACCGGTACGCTGCATGAAGTGCAAATATCTCTGTCAATATATTAACCCGAAAATTTGATTATGTTTGGGCCAACCGACAGATTGACCAGCTCCCCCAGCCCAAATCAGTTTTAACCCCTTGTTTCTCTCCTCCTCGAGGCTCGAGCGCTCTCACAGACGCACTCTCTCACGAGAGAACAAACCAAAGCTATTTCTAGGTTTAAGCTCGTTTCGCTCTCATGGATGAATTGCGAGCTAGGAAGAGGCTAAGATACGCACCGCCTAGTGATCGACAGGTTATTTTCTCTGCTACTAGGGTTATGTTTGGATTTATTTTCCCTATTTTTTGGTTTTTTTTTGACCCGAAATGTTTGGGTGAAATTAGGCGGATCGAGGAGGAGCGTCGCCTGCGCGCAGAAAAGTCGATCCGGATGGCCATTTCGTTTTTGTGCTGGGGGAGAATCTCACCCATAGATGTAAGTTTTGTTATAAATTTTGACTGATTTTTATTTCCACGCATTACTCATCTGGAATCTCACAAGAACTGAAATTGCATTAAAAATTCTATGCAAGATGTAAGAATTTATACATTTATTCTTAATTCTTGTTGATTTTATTTCCCTCAGTTTTCTTGTTTTGAAAGTTATATTGAAGTCTCAGTCCATTTTTGCTGTCCCAATTCATTCTCAAAAATTCTTTTTAGCTTTTTTTTTCATCAGCTAAATTAATGTTGCAGTCAATGGTAAGTATGACTCTAATATGTCCAAGAATTTGACAAAAAACCAAAACTAGCAAGAAAAAACTTCACTCTGGGATCATCACTAAGCTTTCGAGCTATATTAGGATAGATATATGAATATCAAGTTTTGTACCTTAGAAATTTATACATATTTATTTTAAAATGGAGATAAAGGTGCGGGCCACATTGCATTTTTTTAGTGTAGTAATGATATATGAACAATTGAGGGGTTCACACACTGAAATGAAGATAAAGGGGAAGGGGGTAATTGTATGGCTTGGAGAAAGTCTGTGATAGTGTTACTTATACAAGACAACACTGGTAGTAAAGAAACATAAATCAGAGACTTTGTCTGCGAACCAGAAAGCGATTAGCAGAAGATGTTTGCAAACATCCTAGTTTTCAAATTTTGTGGCTTCGGGTTTTTTTTCATCACGTCTCATTTTCCTGTTACTTAGAAGAAGAAAAATGTTGCACTGGCACATATTGCCAATATTAAGGACTAGAATTGAACCTGTGAAATTTATAAAATTGCAGATTATTTAAGGATCACTTGCGTAATACCTCCAAGAAAAAGGATATTTTGCTTATCATTTATTCTCACTTGAGTAATAACTCAAAAAAAGAAAGGATCTTTTGCTTATTACTTAATTCTAACTATTTCTTGTTTCTCTTCTTTGGAACTTTTCTCTTCATGCAGATAAGATTCTTAACAAAATGGGTGAAGGTACAGCTCATTTCTGATCATAATTTATTTTTGTATTTTTCGGGTTATTTATATTTTTCAACTTTTGATGTATAAGAAACCAACAAACTGTAGGCACTTTTGGCCGAGTTTTGGAATGTTGGGACCGGGAGAGGCAGGAATATGTTGCCATAAAGGTGATAAGAAGCAAGTCCAAATACAGAGAGGTGGCCATGATAGAGATTGATGTATTAAATCGCCTTTCGGAAAACAAAGATTGTCAATCACAGTATGCTCATTTCCTTCACTTTCCTTTCCTTTTCTTTTTTTAATATTTCACTCACTTTAACTTTTTTGTTTTATGCTTACTCTTCTCCTTTGTAGTTGTGTCCAGATCAGAAGGTGGTTTGATTATCATGACCACATATGCATTGTAAGTTCTACTCATACATCTCTCTCTACATGTTGATGGTTCTTTGACATGTTGTGTTAGTGGAGGGACATATGGTTGGAATTATTGTTCTTAGAGATAAATGAAGTTTGAAATATATTTTGTTTGGATGGTATTGGATGCTAATCTCAGGTTTTTGAGAAGCTGGGGCCGAGCTTGTTTGACTTTCTAAAGAGAAATAAGTACCAACCTTTTCCTCTGGAACTTGTGCGGGAGTTTGGGCGCCAACTTTTGGAATCAGTAGAATGTATTAATAAATACAGTTGATTTTTTCTCATTTCTTATTATAGTTTTAAACCAACTCTGCAGAATCTAGGTTTATATTTATTTTCCTTTTCTTATTCTCCCTGTTTTTATTAAGAGCATAAAAGCCCTTGGCCTTACACTTCTGCTCCTTTGATCAAATAGATATGCACGGCATGAATCTGATTCATACGGATCTAAAGCCAGAAAATATTCTTCTGACATCATCTGACTGTATACAAGTTCCTGCCAAAAAGGTGTCATATCTTTAACAGAATTTATTATGACATTAAGGATACAAAAGGGTTGCTATGATCTAAAATGAAATTCTTGCTGGGTTTGTTATACAGAGGAAATATTCGGATGATACAAGGTTCAAGCTTTTGCCAAAGTCAAGTGCAATTAAGCTGATAGATTTTGGGAGCACTGCTTTTGATAACAACAATCGCAGCTCTATTGTTTCTACAAGGCATTATAGGGCTCCTGAAGTAATTTTAGGTATCCAATTGGTTTTGTTTCCCTGTACTTGAACAAGGTTCCTTGTCAACTATGAGTCCATCTAATGGTATTTCTGAATTCGGATCTTTTATCATCTGTATCCAAGACCGTGCCAACCTTTCAAATAGCACCCAAGTGTTCTTTTTTATCTGCTTGTTTACCCAGATTTATTATTCTCAATACAATCCTTAGATTTTTTAATTTGGAAGGAAGTGTGCCTTGCCTTTTATTGGTGGCAAATATTGTGCTCTTAAGAAAAATAAAGAACATCTACCTGGCATGGCTACCAGTGCCGCTGGCATTTCTCCCACCTCCCTTCCTCCCTTCCTCCCTTCCTCCCTCCTCCCTCCTCCCTCCTCCCTCCTCCCTCCTCCCTCCTCCCTCCTCCCTCCTCCCTCCTCCCTCCTCCCTCCTCCCTCCTCCCTCCTCCCTCCTCCCTCCTCCCTCCTCTCTCCTCTCTCTTTTGTCTATCCATCCCCTTAATCACATTCACTCCTAAATTGTGTGCTCTTCCACCCTCACCTCCACCTTCACCCACTACCTCCTGTTAAGCCCCTTTAATTCTGTTGGTGTTTTGTGTTGCTACAAAACAAGTCAGAGCTTGATAATTTTTAAATTGGTTAGGCAAGATATAGATAGCCAAAAGAAATGCAAGCAGGTAAATGTGACAAGATGAAAAACATGATATATATCTTATATGGGAGTTCAGATGGCACACTTGAATTCCTAGGAAACTTTGGACATCTTGCTCTTGGCTTGAATCTAATTTAATCTTGAATGAGACAAACATGGTTACCAGTAGGAGCAAATATGTGTATGTTTGAGAAAAGGGCACTTCTTCCCTTTGTCGTAGAATGATCTGACCTTTAAACATTTCAAACTAATGGAGTGTTAGTTCCAAATCAGAGAAATGTTGGTGTTATTTATAAATTGCAATCCCCACCTAATATTGTTGTAGCATACAAAAACTTCATAGGAATTTTATGGGCAAAATATAGTTTTTGATATGTTATTGTTTGCTCTTGTTTTTTGTGATAATAAGATAATCATTATTTGTGGTATGTTTCATGCATTCTAAATTGAAAATATTATTTTGAACAGGACTTGGATGGAGTTATCCATGCGATATATGGAGTGTTGGTTGCATCCTTGTTGAGTTGTGCTCAGTTAGTCTTCACATTTCTTCAAATAAGAGAATGCAATTTTTTATTCCTATTTCTAATTATGTATCATTTTTTTAGGGGGAAGCACTGTTTCAAACTCACGAGAATTTGGAGCATCTTGCAATGATGGAGCAAGTTCTGGGTCGAATACCTGAGCGCATGATTCGTAATGCTAGGTAGGGCTCTTCCATTATTTATTCATTCATGGTTTCCCTTTTCAAAGTTTAGTTTTCTTATGCATACAATTTGGTATTTTATAGTCAATCAGTATCAAAGTACTTTAAAAGAAGCCACAGGTTGAACTGGCCTGAAGGTGCTGAGTCAAGGGAGAGTATCAAAGCTGTCAAGAGACTGGATCGGCTCAAGGTTTCTGTTACCTTTTCATATGTTACTCAGAACCAAAGAGACCTGCTTTTTGAAATTAATTGGAAACCTAAAATCTAAAGTGTTACGAGAAAGGTAGTTTGTGTATCTTATGAAATAGGTAGGTACAGGGGAACACATGATATATTGGTTTTACAGGTTTTGTGTGTTTTTCTGCTTTTTCTTCTTCTTGTTTTCTAGGTTATAAGAAACTCAATTTTTGACAATTCACAACAGTATATATGAGAAATAGCCTCTCTTTCAATGGCATTCCTCTGTTATAGATCAACTTCTGATCTGCATAACAAATCACAATCCCTCTAACTTTGTTCATTTTGACAAATAAATTGACAGGACATGGTTGCAAGATATGTGGATCAATCGAGTGAGTCTCTAACTGATTTGTTAAGAGGGTTATTAGAATATGAGCCATCTAAACGGCTCACGGCAAAAGAAGCTCTCGACCATCCTTTCTTTCACGACAAGTGATCTGCAACTTTTTATGTCATAGAACAGCATGCCACTTTCTCATGGGTCTCACAAGTATGTTGCTGAGATAAATTCATTATGCAAAACAATCTCTTCTTTCTCTCTCTGAAAAACTGGGTTTATCAAATGGATAGAGCCCTCCCTGAAACTCTTCCTTGTTTTATCTTTTGCAAATATGTAACCAGTTTTCTAGGAGCTTGAAAGAGGCTAAATAGGATTGGACTATAGAGACCTTGGTTTTCTAGTCTTTATATTTATTCTTGTCTTATGTAATACTTTCTGTGTAACATTGTAGAACTTGTAGAAATTTTACAAGTTGTGAAGCACTAGATTTATGCATGTCTCTCCAACTCTCCTAAAATATTTTTATTTATTCAAATGAGTCTTCAAACTTAATTGTAATTTAATCAGTCCCTCCGTGACATTAATAGAACTCCCTCAGGTATCTTACACTGACTTTCTCTCTACCGTTTGAAAATACTAAATCCTATTCCTAAAGGTAGAACCGAACCAATGATTTGGTTTCGTCGGGGTATTTTTTTTTAGGCCGAACACATGGTTCGGTTCCAATAGTTTTTGTGAGTTGAAACTTAAACACAAAAAATCTGAAAATTATTGGTTAGGAGCTGTGAAATCCGTGGCCCTCTCTCCAAATCCATTAGGAAGAGGCTTTGGAGAGAGGCTTTGGAGAGAGGCTTAGTTCGGCCCATTAGGAAGAGGCTTACGAGAAAGGTAGTCCCTCTCCTCTTATTTCTATCTTTCACCTGGTCCCCCAAATCCATTAGGAAGAGGCTTAGTTCGGCCCATTGATTTTCCAAACTGTGTGATTGTTAGCGTTATAATTGTGAAAATCAGTAGAACCAAACCCTCTCAATGAAGACCGAACCATTTAATCCATCTTTTTTTTTTTTATATTTATTTTTTAATTTCTAAAAATAAAAAAAATGAAACTATCAAGATAGCAAGCAATTCCATCAATCTCTACCACATAACAGTAATTTGGAAGAACATATTTTATTTTTGCTTCGCCTAATGATTAGAATACCAAACAAACATATCGGGGCTCCAATTAGCCACCCAAGCACCTGTGAGAAAATTAATTTCATTTTTTTTAATATTTTATTAGCACGTTTCTTATTATTTTGACTGTTATTACCAACAACTTTTACTATTATTAAATAATAGAATTAAATAACAGAGGAGGGTTAAAATGTCTCACATCTAATGATAGTAAAAAAACAAAGAAAATAACCTTAAAACTTGAGTTAAAATTTCCGATTTTTTTGTCCTTTATCATACACTTTTTTAGACATTATTCATGTAAATGTATGAAGTCTCATGTCGAGAGATTTTTTTATTATATTTTCATTTTTTTATTTAAATATTTTCATTTTGAAATTTAGTATAGCGTTTTTGGCTGAAATTTGTTTAGTTACCACAATAAAATCAATATTAAATGAATACCATTGGTTCTAAGTTTTTTCCATTCCTACCACCCACGCGGACTGGGTCCGCGCACCAAAATGGGACGGTGTGCGGACTGGAGAGGCGCACCCCTTGGTGCGCGGACTGAGGGTGCGCACCAAGGGTTCAACTAGAAAATTAAATCGTTTAAGCTCAAATTAATACCCAGCTAGATTTGAATGATGCAGCCAGTGCCTCATACCTTCTCCTATAGGCACGACTCATGAAGAGCCCATAGAGTTTGCCTCACAGGAAGTGTGCACCGCGCTCACTCTAAGGAAAAGAGCTTCTTCTCCAACAGCTAAATGGAAAAAAACGACAAGAGAAAGAGAATGCATAACAGCTGGCTTGCCCTCTGCGTTCTTTGACCCCACTAAAATTAATTCTTTAGTTGAATTCTACTCAAATTCTTGGTGCACACCCTCAGTTCGCGCATCAAGGGGTGCGCCTCTCCAGTCCGCGTGGGTGGTATGAATGGAAAAAATGTGAGTTAGGTGGTATTGATTTAATATTGATTTATTTGGATGGTAACTAAACAAATTTCAGCGTTTTTGGTATTCGGATTTAGGGTATGCTATAAAAAAAAAAAGACAATCACTGAGATTTAGTTTAGTGTTTTATTAAAATTTTAGTTTAGTATTTTCATTTTGAGAATTTAAAAAAAAAACCCAAAACTGTCAGGATTCCTTGCAGTTGGGGCATTTAAGAAAAAAAATCAAGAGTATTTTTATAATTTGTTTATATAATTGTCAATATTAAAAAAAAAATGCGCGACTGAAAAGTTCTTCAAATTATTGTTTAATTTTTCTAAAATCTATTTGAATATTGTATCCATTTTATTGATCTACATGCTTAATTATTTAGATTTTTCTGACAGTACCAAAAAAGCTAGAAATAATAAATTCACTTCAAATAGAACAATGATGTAAAATTGAGGAAAATATGATATGAGCGATAAAAATTGGTGCTCAAAATCAAAACATGTCATGGAAACATTTCTTTTTTTGAAGGATGGGTATTTTGCTCGGACAAGTATCCTCTCTAATATTGTAAAAGATTCTCTTCACTTTATGGTTTGAGATTAACTTCCAGCTGCTTTGAGATTCGAGCTAGCACAGAAGCAGTATTATTGGACTTTGAGATTCGTGCCAAGTTAAAAAAAAAAACGGTCTAGATCCAGTAATTCTAAAAGATTCCCTATTACGGTACCGGAGAGGATCTGAATTCATTTTGCTCAGGAGAGGAGACATCTTATCCGCTCAATTGTTAAATTAAAGTCTGTTTGCTAAGGAAAACAAAAAAAAATGAAGGTATGAACATTTAAAATCTGATCCACAAAATCAATATGAGTGTCTTTGTCTTAATTGTTAGTTCTCTTCTGATTTTGTCAATTATGAATGCTTTTTATAAGTGTAATTTAACTTGATTCGGTCCCACTATAACAATGATCAAATACTTGCTGTTTTGTATCATATGGTGCAACTCTGAAGATGATGATTAATTATTTTAATTTACCAATTGCAAGGTAGCATCATTTTAAAATAAATTAACTTTTGCAGGGATGTTTGAAGGACATTTCCGTCCATTAAATTTTTAATAGAATTTTGATGTCAATTTTAATTGAGATTGAAGAATTTATCAAGACGATATATCAAAGAAATTGATATTTTGACGAGTAAATATTTAAATTTAAACTTTAGAGGGGTTCAATCGAAAAAGAGTTTTGATGGTTATACATATACATCTATTTTCTTCTTCTCCTTCTTCTTTAAAGTAGCCTTTCTTGATTTGTTAGTTTAAAAAGAGACTGATTAGTTTGGTGTGACATGTTGGTGATGTGAGCAGTGAGCAACAAAAGACATTGATAGAAACAAAGATGCCAAGTTAATTGACGGAATGACTGATTCTGTTTGTCGTTCTTAAAAATTTAGAGATGAATTTAATACAAATAAAAGTTCATAAACCAATCCGATTTATTTTCATTTGGAAAAAGTAACTTAAGAACTAATCTGCACGGCCGAAATTTTTTTAGTTACCACAGTGAAAAAATAGAAATTAAATGAATACCACATTCCTTGTGATTTTTTCAATCCTACCACTCACGCGGATTCAGTTTGCGCACCAAATTGAGCTGGTGTGCGGACTGGGTAGGCGCACCAAGAGGTGGTGCTATAAACAACGTTCACGCACCAAATTTTATGCTCAAACATGACAACGCGCACCTCTCCGCAGTAAAAAAGTAATATTTTTTTTACTTAATTTATTTATTTTGTTGTTTTTAAATTAGTTATTTGGTTATAGGTGTCCAAAATAGACTAGAATTGTATTAAATAGTTCGAATGGTGTCCAAAATGAGGAGGGATCAAGTTACAACAAATTTGAGTTACAACAACCATTTTTTTCATTTTAAAAGTCCAAATTGTCGATCCAAACCGTTCAACATGATTATCTAAATAAAATGTGCTTGCAGATCAAATTTTACATTTTTTTGAATTTTTTTTACTATTTATTAAGATGGGTACAAAATTCCATGGTCTGAATATGACTATTTTTTGTAAAATACTTAATAAATAGTAAAAAAATTCAAAAACAATGTAAAATTTGATCTGCAAGCACATTTTATTGTGGAAATCATGTTGAACAGTTTGGATCGACGATTTAGACTTTGAAAATGAAAAAAATAGTTGTTGTAACTTTGTTGTAACTTGATCCCTCCTCGTCCAAAATTGGTAATATTTTAAATTAACTATATTTTGTAGTATTTTAGACCAAATTATTTTAGAAATGTACAAAATTAGCCAAAATTGAGTACAAATGCACCAAATTAATCTTGTATTGTTTGAATTTACCCAAAAATGAAAACACTTGTGTCAGAAAATTAGTAAATTATAAATGTTCCATATTTGTGGTATTTTAGACCAAAATTGACTAGAAATGCATCAAATTGACCTTGCATTGTTTGAATTAACCCAAAATTGAACCTTTTTTTACCGATGGTGTCAAAAAATTAATAAATTATAAATGTACCATATTTGTGGTATTTTAGACCAAAATTGACTAGAAATGTACCAAATTGTAGTATGGCGTCAACAAGCGGGACCAAACAAACCAGTCTGGCTCACGATGATGTAGATTTGGATATGGAGTTGGCCCGGACAGTCTTTCCACACTTGACGAAGGAGAGTATTAACCCCGTTTGTTGGTTCCCGTACAAGGACCACAAGATCATAAATTCATATGCAAGTTTACATTTGTTAACTACTTGCAAATAATATACATATTCATTTGAATAAATAAAAAAAATTATATTTTTGTTTATTTTGAAATTAAATGCAGACTCATAACCTCACGTCGACACGGAATAACCAGATGAATATCCTCTACGACGAGCGATTCGCACCGGCATTACAGAGGATGGGTCTGTGGCATGTGTTCTAGCTCAGTGACTTAAATGCAGATGTCGCTCTTATATCTGCGCTAGTCGAGAGGATTTGAAGTACTTTTTAGAAGACTCGTTCGAGTAGCTAGTTCAGAATCGAGTAATAGGTAGGACATTATTTGATAAGCGCTGGCTGATGCATCTTGAGTAATAGGAGGTGACGGCCGGAGAAACACACATTCCACTTGCCTGTCTGAGAGATTACGGTGTCTCTTCAGGACATGAGTTGTCTATGAGGCCTGCCCATTACTGGAGAGGCTGTGATGGGTGCGGAGTATGAAGACTTCTCACAGTTCGTTACCGACCTGCTGGGTACCAATATGATGAAGCAGAGGATTATCAAGAAGGGGTTCATCTACTCCCAAGAATGACATTAGTTTACCACACTTGCGAGAGCAGTGCAGGTAACTTTTATTTTATAAAATTAATTATTTGATGGTACTTTTCGCAATTTTGACTAAATTAGTTCAAATTTACAGTGGAGTCCTAGATGTGAATGCTGATGCCGAGACGGTAGATTGGTGGACCCGGGCTTACATCATAGAGATGTTCGCTTGCTGGCTGTTTCCAGATTCATCGGGGAGAACTGTCCCTGGTTGTTTGCTTGAGTGGCTGAGGGACTTGGCCCGGCCGAAACAGATAAACTCGGGTGCAGCGGTGTTGGCATGTCTATATTGAGGTTTATGCACTGCATGTCAGGTATAAATTATTTTTTGCTTGTTTGTAATGTAAATAAATAAATGGTTACACAAAAAAAACCAGAAAATTAACTGCAACTTATATCTAAATAGAGAAACAAGCATAATTTCTATGGTCCAGTTGGTCTCCTCATGCATTGGTCGTGGACGAGGTTCCCATTTGGCCGTCCATAACAACGAGAAAAAGGTTGGGCTCCAGATTGAGGTAAGTCCAACGGGATTCCATGTCCAGCTTATGAGCAGAGATTCTGCTCGAGGAAGACGTACATCTAGACCCCGCACGGCAAACCTATAGGAGTTGATTTCTTCTGTAGTCAGTTTGAGCAGATGACTCCAGATAGGCACGTCTGTTGGTGGTCGTACGACGACCATGTCGCTGTTGAGGATGATGATGCTGTCCCTCACTCCTTCTTGTATGACCTGCCTGATATCTGCTCCGCTCAGCGTCAGTTCTGGTTTGCTCAGGTACCGCTTATATTATTAGTGTATCAAATTTTTTTATATACTTTTTTTATTACGTAGGTTTATTTATTTTTATATACTTGCAGGTACCACTTGTCTTCTACCAGATTGTCGAGCATTATTACCCTGGACGGGTAATGCATCAGTTTGGTATAGCTCAGCCTTTTCCTGTCCCTGATCCCAGACAAGTGGTACGAGCTTCACAAGGAACTTAACATTGCAATAGGCAAGAATTGGCGGACCATGCACGCCCAATATGTGACCCAGCTTGAAGCGATGGGTGACACCCTGACGAGCTCCAGTCGTATGCTTTCGATACATACAACCAGACTTATCTAACTTGGTATCAGGAGTACTGTGCATTTACGGTGTACTTGCACGGTCAGATCACCGAGATGAATACTAAGATGCTTCACGTACGACGCGACACAGTTACTAATGAGTACGACTTCATTACCTGCGCTGGTTCGGCTGCACAGATTGTAAGTATTTCATTTTTTTGTTTAAAAAAATTATGACAATTCAATTGCAATTTGAACTAATTTTTATTTATTTTTATTCGCAGGTACTCATGAACATCAAGCAAGTACTGATCAGCGCAAGATACGCCGTCACAAGAGGCTGGAAGGCTCTCAGGAAGAAGTGATTGTGTATGGCTGCACCGCCGGTCGTCGTCGTCGGGTACAAGGACCAGCTCGACAGGGTCCTCAGGCTGTCAGATCTGCCCTGCTATGAAGATTTGAAAGACTACAATGATGCAGATTCTGCAGAGCCTATGGGCACAGTAGAGCCGGATTTCTCAGATCTTTACTCTGTGGCGACTGCTGAGGCAGCATTCGAGGCAGCTGGTCTTGCAGCGGTACATATATTTTTATAATTATTTTTAATATCATCTACATTGTGAAACCTAATTATCTATTTATTTCAGGGAGATATACCGCGGGGAGATGAGGAGGAGGACACTGCAGAACCACCCTTTGAGTTTGACTTGGGCTCTCAGTACGGTGCCTACATTCAAGATTACTCCTCTCATACATTTTACACACATAAAGAGCCACTCCCACAGTTCAGTGCAGCGGTGATCCAACAGGATGTCACATATCGACCCGTGTACTCTTCAGAGGATACACATGAGATTATTTTCAGTCCTGGGGCAGTTTAGGGACCATCCGGGGAGAGACTTTTTAGGGAGATACATGAGGAGACCTCACCACAGCCATCACGAGAGTATACGCCGCTGGTCGAGAGGGAGCGGATGGAGGAGGGGCGGGGTAAGAGAATTAGGAGAGAGAGGTTGCCGTACACACCACCGAGCAAATAGAGAACCATTTTTTTACTTGTTATGTTGTGACAGACTTTTATTACGTATGTTCGACTTTTATGATATTATTTGAATATAATGTACTTATATTTTGATATTCAGTTTTTATTCTACTTTTATCGTATCTTATTCTCTTATTATCTATCGTATCATTCCAATAAAATATGCCGGACGAACGGAAAAAAATACGTACATTGTAATTTTAAAAAATACAACATCATACTTAAAATAAAATGTTGGAAACAATAAAAATTGGAAACAAAACAAACATAAAAAAAAAGAAAATGATAAACAAAATAGAAAAAAAAACCCTTGGTGCGCGTACCCAATTTGCGCACCAACAGGTGTGCCAGTCCAGTCCGCACACCAGCTCAATTTGATGCGCGTACTGGATCCATGTGGGTGGTAGGATTGAAAATGTCATGAAGAGAGTGGTAATCATTTAATTTCTATTTTTTTACTGTGGTAACTAAAAAAATTTCGGTCTGCACGGTGATGGAAGAACTTGTATTTTCAAGTGGTTTATGAAAAGTGTTCTCTAGATTGTAAAAACTGAAAGGTTTACGGTTTTAATAGAAATCAATAGTGCTGGAGATAGAATTACAAAGCTTAGAATTACAAAAGGCGTTGCTGCTTAAGCTTTAAGCGATTTCTCAATCGCCCATGGCGATGTCCCCTCCTCTTCCACGGTTCCACCTACCATTCCACTCACACCTCCTAGTTCATTCTTTCACTCTATTCTGTTTATCTGTCTAAATAGGTGTTTCCGTCTGATGGATCTGACTCTTGGTGTTTTCGCTTAGTAGATTTGACCATCGCTCTATGCTTCGTCTTCGTTCAAGCAGGTGCTTCCCTCTAGTGGATCTGACAGCTATTCACGATGCTTTCGCTTAGTGGATCTTGCCGCCACTCTCCATTTTAGGAGTTTTTATTCTTCAAGATAAGCAGTTCGCTTTTTTTTCTTCTATTTTCCTAAGCTTTTTTTTTTCTTTTTGACAATAGAAGAGTAGGTGGAATGAGTTGTACATATAATTATTTATATTATATGTTTGTTGTTATTGTTTTGTGTTGGTTGTTTACTTATGTTATGTTTTTTCTTCTCTCCCTCTCTTACTCTAATAAATTTTTCTGGCTTCAATTTTGGCAGCTCTTCTTATGAGAGGTGACTGTCCTGGTTCGGTTGATTCAGTTTCCGGTCCGATTTGATTCAGTGTCTTCCTGGTTGCACACTCCTTTGAGCGGTGACTGTCGTGATCCGGTTGATTCAGTTCTCGATCCGGTTTGATTCAGTTCTTGATCCGGTATGATTCAGTGCCTTCTCAGTTGTGCACAAGGAAGGATTCGAGATGGTGTAACATGTCAGAAGGAACAAGATGCACACAGTGGAAACAATCACTAGGTTTCCATCATTACAATCAAGCAATGATGATCAAATTTGTGTCCACATAATACACATATCTATTATGTGTGTTTATTTGTTTACAACTGAATGCTTTCAAAGATACTTGCTGTCTAATATTATGTAATAGCTAACTTGTAACTTTTTTAAATCAATTAAATCGTCTACGTCTACGAGTTTAAAAAAAAAATGTTGGAGATGTCATGTAAGATTTAATTCCCCAGTGAATTTTGACTTGTGAGTTTTTATGGTTGAAAACGCTACCTTGATTTTCTAAAAGGAAGAGGAAAAATTAAACAAAACAACACTTCAAGTAATGTCACTTGTTTTATTTTAATTCTCATAGTACATCACTTCCAAGTCATTGTCAGATGGGAAACATACAAATTCATCGTATAGAAAGGGGTTCAATTATTTTTTCTTTTTTCTTTTGGAACAAATAGTATGTACACCGCTAATTCCATTTATAAAAATCCAATGTCAAATAACAAACAACCAACATAAAAGGATTCTCTACCCCTTGTTCTCATCCTGTAAGGATCATGTGACCACAAGTCCAGAACAAATTATAAAAAACAAAAACAGAGAGAAGGAAATAAATCAACCGGAAACTACCATCTCAATTCCATAAATCCTATCACCTTTTACAGTACAAAACAATTATAAGGCTCCAAAAGGATAGATAATTGAGCAATGGAAACCACCAAGCTCTCCGTTAATGTCCGACATATCTTCATTACGTAGATGTTCTGATTATCAATCAACGGTTTTGATTAACAGGTAAAATTTTAGATTGAATATCAGCCCTTCGATTAAATATTTTGATTTTATGTATCTTTTTTATATTTATTTACGTGTAGAAATTTAAATTTATTTAGACACGTATTCGACACACATACTCTCCATATGCAAATTGTCTTATCTTTTCTGATTGGTTATGATTTCTTTCTATTTTTTAAATGTCATTTAAGAAAATTTTGAATTAGTTGATAATTGATTGATCATGTCTTCATTTCTTTCTATTTTTTATATCATTTAAGGAATATTATTTGTCATTTAATATGTCATTTTAATTGAAATTTTTTTACATAAAAATATGTTAAAAAGATATATATATATATATATATATATATATATATAGAGAGAGAGAGAGAGAGAGAGAGAGATGGGCTATTGTGCCTTGCAAAGTAAAACCCCATTTTTACTTCGGGCCATATTTTCATTTTTAAAATCTAAACAACCGATCCGAACTATTCAACATGTTTTAAATATTGAAATGTGCTTGTAGACTAAATTTTACATTTTTTAGAATTTTTTTACTATTTATTAAGCCACTTTGAAAATCGCTGATCCGGTGGTCTAGAAATTTTTACTGTTTTTTATTGTTCACAGTGGATCAGCGATTTTCAAAGTGGCTTAATAAATAGTAAACAAATTCCAAAAAATGTAAAATTTAGTCTCCAAGTACATTTCAATATTTAGAACATGTTGAACGGTTCGGATTGGTTGTTTGAATTTTCAAAATGAAAATATGGCCCGAAGTAAAGAGGGGGTTTTACTTTGCAAAGCACAATAGCCCATCTCTCTCTCAATATATATAAAATATGTTAAAAAGATAAATATATATATATAGAGAGAGAGGGGGGGTTGGCTAATATCAAAACGTTTGTTACGGAGCCGTGGTGCAACCAATTGGTTTTTCGATATTTAAAGCCTAAATGGTCAATCCAAACCGTTAGATGTGATCTCTATATTAAAATGTGCTTGGAGACAAAATTTTACATTTTTTAGAATATTTTTACTATTTATAAAGTCAGTTTTAAAATTGCTGATTTTAATAAACATTGAAAATTTCTGGATAATTGAAAAAAATAATTTTAAAACTGGCTTAATAAATAGTAAACAAATTCCAAAAAATATAAAATTTGGTCTTCAAGTATATTTTAATACATATTGAATGTTGAACGGTATGGATTGACTGTTTGGCCTTTGAAAACGTAAAAACCGAAGCATTTGTTCCATGGCCTAAGAAAGTTTTGATATTAGCCAACCTCTATATATATATATATATATATATGAGATAGGCTATCATTCTTTGGGAAGTAAAGAGGGTATTTTAATTCCCGCTCATATCTCTATTTTCAAAGTTCAAACAGTCGATCCGTACTTCTCAACATGATCTTTATATTGATATGTGCTTGGAGCCTAAATTTTACATTTTTTGTAAATTTTTTACTATTTTTTTAGAATTTTTTTTAGAATTTTTTACATTATTGGTGTTTGCTTCGCATAGTTGTATAAGTTCGCTTTCTTAATTAATCTTAATAATAACATTAGTTGGTTTGCAACCTATTGGTTGGTTTCAATTATGAGAAAAATATTTAAAATTGAAAAAAAGTAAAATCAGCGTTCTTAATTATCTTGATAGGATGTTTTTAAAATTAGAGTTAATTTATTATTATTTTATTGGTCATTTGATGTTATTAAAATATAATTAAAAAATTATATTATTTGATATACGTACTATTTAAAAAATTTAAAAATATGTTTATAATTTTAATTTTCTTGAATTTTTTTTTTTTTTTGAAATATCAAATAAATAAATAAATATACATAAAAATATGTCACTAACCACACAAACCACACAAATATGTCAATTTAAAAATATCAATTTAAAAATATGTATAAGCTACCGTTTTGATTTCTCTTTGCTTTCCCTAATTTTTAGTCCCTATGTCACTAACCACACAAATGGCATGCACCAACGAACTAAATCTTTCTGCAATAGAGAGCTTGTTCCATTTTGGTTAATCTTCAATGTTTATCCTTTAAAAATAAAAAAAATTGTGTTCTTGTTACATCGATCCCATCCAACACGCATTATGTGTGCAACTTAAACAAAAAAAAAAAAAAGTGAAATTTGTAAAAGGAAAAAATAGCTTAAATTTGTAAAAGGAAAAAATAACTTAAACTATATTAATTATTATAAACTGCAAATATCCTGTTAATTTTAATATTTGGGTAAAAAGTTGTGTATATATTTCAGAACAAAAATATAAATACATGTCTCTAGTTATATTATATTATTTAATTTAGTGAGGATAATTCTAACACAGGTCAAGAGAAAAGGTTGCAGTTTCCAAATCCGCTATCTTTTACTAAAAAAAAATGGTGATCACAGTTTAATAAGACAATATTATCATGGGCCATAGCCCATAGGGCCCGGGATTGATTATCCCGTTCCACGGGACGGGACAATTTATTTCATCCCATTAATTCAAATTCGTAACCCGCTAATTTTTTCTTAAGTTAATAAGTTAAGTAGAGGAAAAAAAATAAAAATTTGTGAGATGGGATAATCTATCCCGTCCCACAATTTTGTTTTTGTTTCTTCTCTTCTTAGTTAATAAGTTACAGAGGGAAAAATGTGGGACGAGATAGATTAATCCGTGTCACAATTTTTTTTCTTAATTAATTAGGTTAGCGGGGTTACAAATTTGGATTAGTAAGATGTGATAAATTGTCACGTCCCGTGAGACGGGATTAATGATCCCGTTTTATCTATATTTGAATTTCCAACACAAATGATGCCCTATCGCGATATTTTTTATTTATTTTCGATTAAATAAAAAAATCGGTAGGGGGTGTTTTGCAACCTTATTTACAATTTAGAGACAATATAGGGGTGTTTCTGCAAACATTTCTCTCAAATGAAATGACAATCTCTATCATGCACATCCATCCTGTTCATATGCAGTACTAAAAATGTGGCTATAAGTTTCGCCATAAACGGAGCCAAGAGCGGTTTCTCTATTTCTCGTTTCGCTACTCTCTTCAACCCTCTCTCGCCCTCTCTCTCTCTCTCTCTCTCTCTCTCTCTAGTTTGACATGGGAAGCGAGACGAACGGGAAAATGGCGGAGGGATTTGAGATACCTGAAATCAACATCAAGTTCACCCAGCTATTCATCAATGGTCACTTCGTGGATGCATTATCTGGTTCCCTTCTCTCTCTCTCTACTATTTTATCTCTAGAATTTACTACAATCTTTTCTATTCTCAGTTTTCTGTTTCAAACCAGTTCTCTACGAGTTGCGTAATATTAACAAGGGAACAATTACTGTTGGCAGTTTAGCTCAATTTTTTTTTTTTTCATGCTGGAATAAATTAATTGAACTAAAAATTCAAACGGCCTCTTACTCGAACTGATAGTAAAACATTTTTTTGAATTTTTTTTTAAAATTTAATCTTCTTTAGGAGATTTTTTTTTCTTGCAATCGGTACTGTATTTGATGATATTTCAGTTAAAAAAATTGGTGTTTGCTTTTAATTTCCTAAAGGAAAAAGAACAAAGTTCAATGCTCTTTCCTCTTTATTTTATTCAATTCAAGTAAGTTGCAGATTCTTCTGTGCTCTCCTAATAATTACTCAGTGGTACCTTTATTCTGGCATAGCAATATTTGAAAAATAAAATTTTAAAGCAGAATGAGTAGCAGGCATGAACTTTTGTGCATCTTTAAACCACCCAAAAATGAGTACGAATTAATTCTTTTTGAAAAAACAAGTTCTTTTTTATTTTCTCATCTAACCGTTCAATTTTTTTCATGCACAAATCTTGATGAAGATTTAACTGTTGGATGAGTAAAAACAGGTTCGTGCTTTTTTTTTCCAAAAGTAGTTGGCGAACCTAATTTAATAAAATCCTACGAGCACTTGTTTAGAATACTGAGAACCTTTAATTCGTAAATCGAGAATGCAGTAGCCATATATATATATAGATAGACTATGGTGAGTTACTTCACGTCATATTTTCATTTTGAAAATCCAAACAACCGATCCGAACCGTTCAACATGTTCTAAATATTGAAATGTGCTTGGAGACTAAATTTAACATTTTTTGGAATTATTTTACTATTTATTAAGCCACTTTGAAAATCGCTGATCCACTGTGAACAGTAAAAATTTCTGGATCACCGGATCAGCGATTTTCAAAGTGGCTTAATAAATAGTAAAAAAATTCAAAAAAATGTAAAATTTAGTCTCCAAGCACATTTCAACATTTAGAACATGTTGAGCGGTTCGGATCGGTTGTTTGGATTTTCAAAATGAAAATATGAGCGTGAAGTAAAAATGACATCTTACTTCACAACTCACCATAGCCCAGCTCTATATATATATATATATATATAGCCCAGTAATTATTTTTTCTCTTCCTTTTTAATTGAGAAACATTTTATGTGCTATATTTTCTTTCCTTTTACAATTTTATTCTATAATGTTGGGTATGGTAAATTATTTATTCACTATCACTTGCAATTTTACTTTGTACATTTTTTTTATCTTTCTGAATTTTATTATATGTTAATTATTAGACTGCAGATTATTAAAATTGATCAGTAACTTATTAATGAGTAGAATGCATTCAAATTAATTTTGTATAGAGTCAAGTGGTCAAAAAACGTTAAAAAAAAGAATGCATAAAAACTAATTTGTAAACCTTCTAATTTTTTTTTTGGTTTCTTACATGACCCGTAGGCCTTCTAATTTTAACCGCTTGACTTTATACTAATAAATTTAATTCGAAAGTTTAAAATTTTTTCATGTAGACACATCACTTCTAATTTTTTATTTATAGAAATAACAGAAAAAAATATAGTATATTGGATGAATTGGTTGGTTTTTTCAATTCAATAGAAGGAATCGATTCCTGGAGCTGGATCCTTTAAAAATGTCTAAAGGAACTGATTCCTATAACCAGTTTCTTTAGCTGCCACACCAAATCAATTGTTCATGCAAGAGTGACATATAAAGAAATCGGTTCCAGTGATCGATTCCTTTAGACATTTTTAAAGGAACCGGGTTTTAGTAATAGGTTTCTTCTATTGAATCAAAAAAACCAACCAAATCATCTAATTTGTCCTTGTTTACATACAATACATGTGAGTTGGTGCATTGTCTCTTTCGTTGAAAATTTCTGTAGCTAAATATTCTGGTAAATAAAATATTTACTCTGTTCGAAACAAAATTTGAGACATTTTAAACCGCAGAGAGCTTATTAAATATTTTATGAATATGGATGCACTATTGTAAAAGGGATAATACCTAGTTGATCAGTGATAATTCTGTTTTTTTTTTTAATTAAACATCTCAATTGTACATAATTCTAGAGAAATATTGTAGAGGAATCTTACTGTAGCACGCCCTTCTCTTGGTCTTGTGATGGTATGGTATCATTAGGCTAACATGGACAAAAAGCTTATGAGGTCATGAGGGTTTAAATATTTGTGGGCTACACATATTTTATTTATCTACACAAATTTGTGATGGCATGGGTAACAAATATCAACAAATTGACAAATTTGTAAGTTTGTAGTCTTGCCAGAATTGATAGAATATTTGTGGGCCAGTTCCACAATAATTTGAGTAGGTACTTGACTGCTGTAAAAAATTATATTTTTCATATCGTCCCTACTATGTGGAGCAAATATGCCTTTTGTCCATTTATAGATTTCAGAAACAAAACCTTCAATTTAGCTATGGCTACAAATTTTATTTTTAGTACAAAATAGGTAGTTACATTTTTTTTCAGGTCCTTTGTTATATTAGGAATTAATTGTCAAATTGTCCTACGACAGGGAAGACATTTGAGACAAGGGACCCACGCACAGGTGAGGTGGTTGCCAAAGTGGCGGAAGGAGGCAAGGATGATGTGGACCTAGCAGTGAAGGCAGCACGCAAGGCCTTCGATCATGGCCCATGGCCCCGCATGTCAGGCTATGTATGTCTATTGCTTACAAATTCATTTTTCATATACACATTCACATTCTTCTGTTTCTTCCTCTGGATTTATGTTATTATTTTAACTTTTCCATTGATTTAACTTTGAAATTAATTTTGTGTATGGACGCCTCAAAGAATTGAATTAAACAAAAGAGTTTAGATCTAGGAAGGAGAGTCATTTGACTCGTTGTAAATGCGTTTTTTATAAATAAAATCGTTAGTAGGTATTTAAAGCCACTGACCTTAAAAAAAAAAAAGAATTTAGTTAGACAAAAGAGTGAAGCTATGGTAATATGCATATTACACAATGGCCCGCGCTATGGATTCATATCTCCGTTCAATGTGATTTTAATATGAAAATGTACTTGCAGACTTACTTTTATACTTTTTAGAATTTTTTACAGTAAAATTTTCATATGGAGATCAGGTTGAACGGATCAGATCAATTGTTTGGACTTTGAAAATAAATATATTGATCCATAGTACGGACCAATATGTGCTATGCGTAGTACCGTGGTCTCACTCTTGTAACTTTGCATCAGTATATATCAGGACTATTTCTATTTCTTCTCTTTTTCCAAAACAATTATCCCCCTTGAACAATGCTTGAACTGGTCTGACATGTAACATGTAACATGTTATATTTTCTGAACAGGAGAGAGGGAGAATAATGATGAAATTCGCCGACCTGGTGGATCAGCACACAGAAGATGTAGCAATACTTGACACCATAAATGCCGGAAAACTGTTCAAGATAGGTAAATTAGTAGACATCCCCAGTGCCTCCCACCTTCTCAGGTAAAGTTAAAAAAAATTCTATTCCAATAAATTCTGAAAAAAAAAAATCCCTTTTGTAAAGAAAAACATAAATACTATGTAATTGTATGACAGGTACTATGCGGGAGCGGCTGACAAGATCCATGGGGAAACCCTGAAACTCTCAAGGGAATTGCAAGGCTACACTTTAAAGGAGCCTATTGGAGTTGTGGGGCACATCATACCATGGAATTATCCAACCACCATGTTCTTTTTCAAGATTAGCCCGGCCTTGGCTGCCGGTTGCACCATGGTTGTCAAGCCGGCCGAACAAAGCCCCCTTTCAGCCCTGTATTATGCTCACTTGGCTAAGCAGGTGTGTGCATTTTATATTATTTTTTTTAATATTGATTGTTACATTTATACATGTCAACTATATTTTTCATGTAGCACATCTGAGACCACAGCCCTCGAACTAGTTTAATAAATTCCAGTTCTGTATGTACAATGTTCTATTATATTTTTACATAAACATTTATTATTTCCTATGATGTTAGTGTACATTTGTAATTAATTTTTGGATGAATTTATTTTGAAAAAATTAGGCAGGTATACCTGATGGAGTGCTGAATGTTGTCACTGGTGGCCCCACTGCTGGTGCAGCTGTTGCTTCCCATATGGACATTGACAAGGTTTCTCCTCTCGGTTACCTTTTATTGTTTGGAGAAAATGTTTATGTCATACTGCGAATACAAGAAATGGAGCAAAGCATCCTTTATATTAATATATTGAAATCATTTTCCGTATATGATGGTAGGTGAGCTTCACTGGCTCGACAGAGGTTGGCCGGCTCGTCATGGAGGCAGCTGCGAAGAGCAACTTGAAATCAGTTTCTCTTGAATTAGGAGGTAAATCGCCTCTGATTATCTTTGACGATGCTGATGTGGACATGGCTGTTAATCTTGCCCAATTTGCCATTTTCACAAATAAGGTTGGTTTTGTCATCCTTTTTCTTATTAACTTCTGTGCCTACTGTTAAAAAAAAATCCTCATTTGTTAATGACTTAAAATAAGTCATGATTTAAACTGTAAAAAGAAAAAGATACACAGATAAAAAATGCCATGAACTGCAGAAACAACTATTATGGATCAAATACTAAAACTACTTCCCATGACTCAGGGGGAGATCTGTGTAGCTGGGTCCCGCGTGTATGTGCAAGAAGGAATATATGATCAATTTGTTAAGAAGGCAGCAGAGGCAGCAAAGAATTGGTCGGTTGGAGACCCGTTTAATCCAAATATTCATCAAGGCCCTCAGGTTTATTGTATTCCTCATGATTGTTACAAAAATTTCACCTTTTTCTGTCAATTTTTATTGACTCTTTGTATTTCTGTTTGTTTGACAAAGGTTGACAAGGCACAGTTTGAGAAGGTACTGAAGTACATTGAAATTGGTAAGAAAGAGGGAGCCACAGTACTTACTGGAGGAAATGCTTGTGGAGATAAAGGTTACTATATTGAACCCACCATTTTTACCGATGTCAAGGTGAATATGTCGTTTTCCTTTCCTCATTTTGAAGATAATTATCAAGAGAAATAAATTGCAAATTAGTGGTTTTACATTTATCAAGTTTCTGATTCTTTTCAGGATGACATGAAAATTGTGCAAGAAGAGATATTCGGACCTGTCATGTCGCTTATGAAATTCAAGTATGCCTTCCTTATTTGATTTCTGTATTTATTTACTGCACATATTATGATGATACTGTTATATGGTAGAAGTTCAATATTGATTAGAGCAGTGCCATGCCCCCTTCCCCTGCCCAGACATACACATGACATTAAACTTCTGTACAGCATCATATTACATTCTAAGTATGTTGAAATCTGAAAGCAAAATCAAACAAAGAAGAAGACAAAGTGAATAACCCCTACTGGCACTAGGTTGCCAGTAGGTACCAGTATGGTATCAATATCCAGCACAGATAATCTAACCTACATAAGATACAATATAACATTGAATTGCAACCTTACCTGAATTATCTTTTGTTTCTTGTATATTTTTAATAGGACAATTGAAGAGGCAATAGAAAAGGCAAACAATACAAAGTATGGTCTTGCAGCAGGAATTGTGACAAAGGACCTGAACATAGCAAATCGGGTCTCTAGATCGATCCGGGCTGGTGTGATTTGGGTCAATTGCTACTTTGCATTTGATGCTGATTGCCCCTTTGGCGGGTTCAAAATGAGTGGGTTTGGCAAGGATATGGGGCTAGATGCCCTTGACAAGTACCTCCATTCCAAGTCTGTTGTCACCCCAATTTACAACTCCCCTTGGTTGTAAATTTGTGTCTTTACACCAACATTATGTTGAAAAATAAAAAAAAATAGAACTATAATTGAATTCATGGGAGTTGTTTCAGAGGTGTATTTAAGGAGGTTAAGGGGATGGAATTTAGTTTTGGGCTTTTTATTAGTTGATGGCCTTTTCTTGTGTGTCTCATGTTAAATTAGAAGAGCCACAATAAAATAATTCTACAAAAAAGAAAGAAAGAAAAGAAAGACATCGCTAAGCATATGTATTGATAATTTCATTCCAATTTCAAATTTTAAGTGATAATTTTATTTACAATCAGAGATGTACGATAATTTTATAAATAAAAAGATTTGTTTTAATGAAATTATGTTGGTAAAAATTATAATTTCTATTCGATCATCCATTTAATAAATTAATTTTTGAAATGTCTGTGATTTTTCTTTTTCAGTTTTTAAATGCTAAAAACAATCAAATGAGTGAAGTATTTTTGAATTAATTTTAAATTAATATCATTTATTTAAGGTATTTACTGCTCAAGATGATCTCCATATAAAAATTTACTTATCGATCAAATTTTACATTTTTAAGAACCTTTTTTATTAGATAGGTAGAAATTCACTATCAATTTAGAAAACAGGAAAAAAATATTCTAAAAAATGTAAAACTTGATCTTTAAGTAATGAATTGACTGTTTGAATGTTGAATAGTTTAAATTTACCGTTTGAACTTTAAAAATAAAAATATAAATCCACAGTGTATAATGAAAATTATCCATAAGAAAGAATATGTGTTTAGTATATAAAAATTTGGACAATATTATTGTTCAAATAATATATATACCATATATGTGCGACAATTAAGTATGATTAAATATGAAACTTTTACTTTCTCATTCTATTTAGGTGCTACATTAAATTTTCAATAGTCTCCCAATTAAAATTAATTAAGGGTCCCATATTCACTCCCTCTAGGTACCGTTAGGGACCAACAAGTGGTATTAGAGCAGGTAATTCAAATTAAGGCACACTTAGTTTGAACCCTTTATATTAAAGATGTAATAATGGCACAAATGATCCCTAGACATGTTAGAGAACCTCCAATGTTAACTAGCACAATTAAAAACTTTAGTCACCGGAAAAGGTTAATGATTAATTACCTCAACCTAATTGATGTTTGGGAGGCCATAGAAAAAGGTTATACACCAACAATGGATGTGGACAAAGGTAAACTTTCAATAGAATCCAAACTCAATAAGAGAGTGAATGATAATGCAATTAATGCAATTTTAGGTTCGGTAAGTGAATGTATAGCTCTAGTTTTTGAAAATGCTACCAATGCTAAAGAAATGTGGGAAGCCCTTGTGAACAAATATGAGGGTAATGACCAAATTAAACGAACCAAACTCACGGGGTTAGAAACCAAATTTGGAACTTTCAATATAGAAAATGGTGAGTCCGTAGATGACACATATAATAGGCTCTTACAAATTCATATTGAATTTATCGAACTTGGACAACCACTTTCTAACAATTAAATTGTAGGAAAGCTTTTACGTGTAATGCTTAGGAAACCAAGGTGGGAGTCAATGATAAGTGCTCTGGAAGTACTTTCGGGAGTTCAAACTTTCACCCCGGAAGAGCTATTTGCCCATCTTCGAAGTTGGAAAAGAAGCTTCGACAAACTAATGACCTTGAACCTAAACCCAAAGTCACTTCTCTATATGCACAAAATAAAAAATATTCAAAAGAAAAATCCTACAATTCCTCAACTTCTCGCTCCTCAAATGACTACAATCAAAACAAAATCAACCATGAGCCTTCCGATAATGCCCAACACTTAACCGAAATATTTCAAGGAATGTTAGACTTTGGAAAAAAATATAACAAAAAACGGGAGGAGAACAACAAGAGAATTATGTGTTTTGGTTGCCACAAAGAAAGTGGTGAGCAACAAGATCATCGTCCTAGATCAAGAAGAGATGGTAACCAAAGGAACAAGAAGGAAAGAGCGATGCAAGCAGTGCAACACACAGAATCTGACTACAACAGTGGTGGAGAATCCGATTCTTGAGTCAGAAAATGAGGATGTGATCAACCTAGCCTTGATGGCTACTCATGACAGTGAAGCCACATCTAGCTCTACAAGTAAGGTACGCCAAAAACCCAAGTTAGATAACTATAAATGCAATTTTGATTTGTTCAATAACTGTGAATCAACTAGTGAGTCAAATAGTTTCTTAAATGAGAGGTTAACCAACGAAAATATTAGATTGAGAACCTTGCTTGATGAATCACATGCCGTGTTGCTTAAGAGAGACGGCATAATTCAAAATTTAAAGTCAAAGATTCTTGAGCTAGAGTCTAAGGTAAAAGTGTTTGAGTACGTATCACTAGAGTTACATACAAGTCAAACACAAACGAGATTAAGGATCTAAAAATTGAAGTTAATAAATTACGAGATGAAAATAGGAGTCTCAAAGCAACTAATGCAATAAATAAAATGATATAATGTAAAATTAAATACTATGAGTCCAAGATTAAAAAATTAGAGAGATAATGAAATTAATCATTGTCAATCACACATAGGTGAGATAGTACTCTTAAAAGTGAGGATACAAAATTTGAAGACTGAAAATATGGCTTTAAGGTCACCTAATGAATCCAAAAGTGTCATTAGGCGAGATTTGTATCTTCAAGCAAGTGATCAAATAGGAGACCAAAGATTCGATAAACTTGATCTTAGATACAAGAAGAATAAATCCTCGTTTGAATCCAATCACTTGAAAAGCCCGAAAGATAAAGGGGAACAAACTCGAATTTTCAATGAACAAAAATTTCAAAAACTTAGAATTGATAGTGAAAAACTTACATCTTCTCAATCAAATAAAAACACAACACTTGAACCAAAGACACCAAGTAAGAATTATTTTAGAAATCAAAATGGTACATGGGTCTACAAAACTAATAAGAATGTTTGTCAAAATAAAACCCAAAGCAATAAGTCAAATAGAGGTGTTTCCCAACATCCCAACAAGTTTGAGTCTAATGCAAGCAACAATTAGAGTATTATAGTTCTTTATCTATATTTATATATAGAAAAAATAGCATAGATAACTTGTAAATGATTTTGGATTAATAGATATTAAAAAAAAATTAAGTTATTAGGAATTTTAAAAATAATTAAATTATGAAAGCATATACAAAATATTTAAATCATCTTCATTATTTGTCAAACGATGTCACTATTTATGATGGATGCGGTTTCTTTAACTACCAAAAATAATTCCAAGCGATATTTGTCAAGTTATCTTTTTTGTGTTAATCTGTACATAATACACTAGAAACTTTTCTTAATCTGGTCTTGAAGATTATGAGATTGTTGAAAAAATAAAATAATTTGGTCTAAAAACAATAATTTTGTATCTATCTTAAAAAATAGTAAAAAAATTTCAAAAAATATAAAATTTGGTTTACAATCATATTTTAACGTAGATATCATGTTGATCGGTCCGGATCGTCTGTTTGAACTTTGAAATTAAAAATAAAAATATTAGAGTACGATTGGAGCATGAAACAATCCCGCCCCTGATATTATCTTCACTAGTTAGCTTTATATATTAATTCCAGATTACAAATTACACTAAAATTTAAGCACTGTTGACAACTTTTTTTTTTTTTTTTTTTTTTTTTTTTTCAATTGGGACCTTCCGACGATCGCTGCATTTGTCAAACTTCAGGAGCCAATAATACATGACAAGCACAGAATGGCATTTTTAAATGAGTCTATAGGTGTACTTTATATTACTTATTATATGTGTATAGGTGTACTTTATATTACCTATAAATTTCTCATTAATTTATGAGTCTATAGGTGTACTTTATATTACTTATTATATGTGTGCATAAAAATTAAAATAAAAAAATACTATATATAGTTCTTTATCTATGTATAGAAAAAATAATATAGATCATATGTAAATTACTTTGAATTAAAATTTCTTTTCTTAAAATTTTAAATTTTAAAAATGATGAAATAATGGAACTATAAAAAAATAAAAATATTCAAACCTCTTCATTGTTAATTAATACAATGAGGTACCTAAACTTTTTTTTTTAAAAGTAGAGATAAAATAAATGCATACGCATCTTTCTCATTGTCAACTAACTAATTATTGCTTCCTTGACAAATTTGAAATGATTGAGGCAGTTTCTCTAACTATAAATTAAAACCTAGGTTGTTAATTAATTAAGAGTACAGGTCATGTCAGTATGTCGTGTTGTGTTTATTTTAATGGAGAATATGGTAACAATTTTTAATGGAATGAGAAAGATAGCATGAGGTTTGAATTTGATGGAACATCTATTGCTATTTTTAAGTTATAAGCAAGCATCATTTCTGTTTTGGTACAAACAATACTAGTATCTAGTATATAATTTTGCATACAGTCAAGTGGTTAAAAAATGTCAAAAAATAAATGCATTAAAATTAATTTATTAACCTTTTAATTTTGACTGCTTGACTTTATCCTAAATTAATTCGAAAGTATAAAATTTTTACATGTAGACGCATCACTTGTAAGGTAGGCGGGTTTCAATGATTCAGATTCGTCGTTTGAAGCCGATCCGATGGGTTTTAGACTTGAGTTCACCAAACCCTTAAGAACACCCTAGTTCTACCCCTAGTATCTAACCCAAATATATATATATATATATATATATATATATATATATATATATATATATATATATAGTATGGCTAATTTGCTTCCAGAAGCATTTCGACCGAAGTGCTTACAGGGGCATATCTTAGTATTTGATGTTCAAACAACAAATTCAAACCGTTAGATGTTCAATCTATATTAAAATGTACTTGGAGACCAAATTTTATATTTTTTGAAATTTTTTTACTATTTATTAAGCTGGTTTGAAAACCGCTGTTTTTCAATGCTGCAGAAATTTAATAAAAACAACGGTTTTCAAACCAGCTTAATAAATAGTAAAAAATTTCAAAAAATATAAAATTTGGTCTCCAAGTACATTTTAATATAGATTGAACATCTAACGGTTTGAATTTGTTGTTTAAACATCAAATACTAAGATATGCCTCCATAAGCACTTCGTCGAAATGCTTCCGAAAGCAAATTAGCCATACTATATATATATATATATATATATATAAATACATAAAGCTGTGGCTACCTGGTAAATAATATTTTAGGATTTGTAATGCAAAATATAAATGAGCTTTGAACGGTGCAGCATGAAATGGCACAAACAACCCTTCTTCTTCTTCTTCCTTTTTTTTTTTTTAAACAAAAAAATAAATAAATTAGATCACATCATTCAACTTTTAATTTTTACGAAAAATTATATATTCGAATTTCAAATCGGTGACATTGTTCTTAAATAAAAGACTAATTTTTAAAACAAACCCTTCTTTTAATTAAGTTAAGTGCTTAACCATTTCTCCTTATCTTCTTTCAATTAAATTTAATTTAATCTGCCGCCCCTTTAAAATAAAGGAGATCTAGTCAGTCCGAAACATATTTCTATTTCTATATCTTATAACAAAAATGATGGAGAATGTTTTATAACCCAATGCCACCTACGGACAGCTCTTAGTTAGAGGTGTCAATGGGTACAGGTAAGGGTCGGGTGGAAGCATTTTCATACCCGCATCCGTTACAATTGTCCTTATCCGTATTTTATCTTTATCCGCTACGAATTACCTTATCCGTTATTTTACCCTTACCTGTTATGGTTGTCGGATAATGAAACGTTAGCGGGTAATTAAATAACGGGTAATGCTATTATAATAAAAAAAATATTTACTAAATAATACATTAAAACACATTCATTTCACAAATATATATACGTGTTTCAAAGGTCTAAATCTTATTAAGATTTGCTGAAATTTATTTACGTTTTTTTATAGTTAATTAAGTGTAACACAACTACAAAAAATAGTTGAAGAATTAATATTCATTGTTCATTAATATATATAATATATATACCTTTTTTATAATTATTTGATCGGGTAACGGGTACAAAATAGGCTTTATCCGTATCCTTACCCGTACCCAATAAGTTTACGAATTTTTTTTTATCGAATATGATACAAGTGGGATAAACAGATAAAAGGGTGCCATTGACACTCGACATTTTTATTAATATCCAAAGTTAATTACAAATTAATAAATATACCCAGAAGCGCTGGGTATTTCGAAAAATGTCCATACCGACCAAAATCTACCGGTTACTTTCTTTTTTTTTCCTCTCCTAGAAACCGGCCAGAATTTGGCCGGTTTCTTCCTTTTTTTTTTAAGAGACACTATGAAGAGCAAGATAATGAAATCTAACACTGAAAGTTCGAATTTTTTGTTTAAATTATTTGTTAGATTACTTCTTTTGATGTATAATTAGCATATTTATACTAAAATACGCTAAATTACTTGAAATTATATTGAATTACACAATATTACATTAAATTACGCTAAATTATGTTAAATTACGCTAAATTATGTTAAATTACGCTAAAATACGGTAAATTACGGTAAATTACATATGAATATGGATGATATCTTTACTGAGAAGGCGAAAAACGACGACGAAACTTCAAATGGCCATAAAACGGCGCTCGAGTGTCCGATTTTAGCAAATGACCACTTTTCGGAAATCTTGAAAAAATACGCATGCGTCAGTGCCCGCGATGCTAGATTTCAAAATTCAGAATTGCCAAAAAATAAAGGGAAGAGCCTCAAAACTTGAGTTGAAGTTTCCGATTAAGATTTCATTTCTATTATTCAATCTAAGTAGCTCAGTAAATTAGTTATATAATGAACTTGTAGAATACCAATTTTTACTATTTTTGGAATTTTTTACTATTTTTTATGATTTATGAAAGATGGCACAAAATCGGCCTAATTTAGCGTAATTTTGCGTAGTTTAGCGTAATTTAATGTAATTTAGTGTAATTCAACATAATTTCAAGTAATTTAACGTATTTTAGTATAAATATGCTAATTATACATCAGAAGAAGTAATCTAACAAATAATTTAAACAAAAAATTTAAATTTTCAGTGTTAGATTTCATTATTTTTCTCTTCATAGTGTCTAAAAAAAAAAACCCGGCCAGATTCTGACCGGTATAGGCATTTTTCGAAATATCCAGCGGCTGCGGTTCAGGGTATCTCCATTCTTATATTATGCACGTAGATGTCCTGATCCGCCAACGGCTATGATTGAAAGATGAAATTTCAGATTTAATATCAGCCCTCCAATCAAATAATTTGTTTTCTTTTGATTAAATGCATTTTTTTTACGTGTAAAAGTCTAAATTTAGTTAGAAACATATGTTGTCCCTTAGGCACCACTAATTTCGAAAATAAAGAAATAATTGCAAATAAAATAAAGTAGAAGAGTTTAGAGAAAGTTGACACAAGGAGTGATAACGGAGTTCGGCTTAAAATGCCTACGTCTCCGGGGCGTCGCAACCGCTTCTCGGTGCGCCTTTCTATTACCCAAAAGAGAAAGGTTACAACTTGTGAACCGGTGAGCCCTTACAACAAACGGGAAGTCACACGGCCAACTAGAGTCGAGAACTAAGTCTCTAAGTTTGAAATCTCAAGATAAACGCTCAAGTAATCACTCTAATCTAATCTAACTCAAGATTAGTGAAGTGGATTTGAGGTTGTTTTGAGGGATATTGAAATTCGTGTTCTCACAACTATGGAGGAACTTGCTCTCACAGAAAATTAGGTTTAAAATGATTAGAGTCGGCTAGATAGATTTGAGGAGAACCCTAAGGTTCTATTTATAGTGGCAGCTTTCAAACGAGTTTTCTGCCATAAAACGTCCCAACGTTTTGTAAAACGATGAAAACGTTTTAGTTCAACTTAGGTCAAAAATTCAAATTTCTGTGAGATTTGCTAAAACGTCGCGGACGGTTAACAAACGTCTCAGGACGTTTTCCTCTGGAGATTTATCGATCAAAATGCAATTTGAAGTCTGAGAATTTATTTAAATCGTCCAGACGTTTTGACAATCGTCTGGGACGTTTTAGAATGTTTTTCCAGCTTTTTAATCGATTGATCTCCAGATTTTTCACATAGAAAAACGTCTGAACGTTTTGTTAATCGTTCCAACGTTTTATCCCTGTTTTTCACCATCAAAGCTACTTTACCAATTATTAATTTACAGTTTAAATTCTTGATAAATAACTTGATGATTTCTTCAGTCCAAGTGCTCTAAATTGCAATTCTAATTTCCTTGAACCTGCATTCTTTCTAAAATAGAGAAAATCGTAAAATTCAATAATTGTATGTTTTGCAAATTAGTCAAATAGACTATAAGAGAATTGCTTGAAACAACAATCTCCCCCTTTTGACGATTTGCAAAACATACAACGCAAGTAAGGGCATATATCGATTTTTCCAAAATTTCAATTTTCCAAATAATCGGTGTTTGCATGTCTTGCATTTTCTCCCCCTTTTTGAAAATCGACGAAAGGGAGACAAAAGCATAATCAAATGGCACAATGAAGAGTGCTCCCCCTCAACATATGTACTCCCCCTCAATTTGATAATATGTGACATGATTTTAGAAAAATATGCATGTCATCACAAATATAACAATATGAAAGATAATCAATTTAGAATTAAACATGCAATCATATACCTAACAAAGTTCAAGTCGAAATACCATAGGAATAATAAAAGTGCAAGCATACAACATAGAAATAGTAAAAGGTCATGCAATCATAAATAACATAGCATAGCAATCACTTAGCAAATTCTAATGGAAAAAAAAATTCAAAGATATTTAAAATTCGGGGTCATCGTCGTCGTTTTCTTCTTCACCCTCCTCATCATATTCTTCATCATCTTCGGAAGGAATGTGAGGGGCACTAGTGGTCGCGCCACTAGAAGCACCATATTGCTGCACAAAGCGCCGAGCGAGTTCGGAAGTAGTGATATCAATATCATTAATTGCTTTGGCGTTTTTGCGGCCTTGAATCCGGTGTTTGCGCGAATCTGCCTTCAAGATTTTGAGATCGTTATTTATCGCGGTAAATTGGTTGGTATTGGCAATTTGATATTCTTGCATGTGTTGAACAAGCCAAGCCAATTGATTGTCCGCTCCTTGAGGGAGCTCACCTTGAGCCACTGGTGGTATCGGTGGTTGGTGATTTTGTGCCGCCGGTTCTTCCTCATACGGATCCCAATATTGGTTTGGTAGGGCATCGACAGCATTTATCCAACTATTAATAGGTCTGCCGTCAGGTCGGAGCATTGGTAGACCCGAGTTCAAATGACTTGGGATCCAACCATGTTTGGGTAGAATATCAAGCAAATGATGAGGTGCATTTCCAAGGAGATGATTTGGGACGATTATGCCATTTTGGCGAATTATACGATGAATTAAATGGCCATAGGGTAGAGTGGCAACGGAGCTAGTAAAGCAAGCAATCATGTGGCGAAGAATGATAAATGAGATGTTAAACTGTTTTGCATCCCGGGATATGAGATGCCTCAAGTAGTACATTGGACCCCACTCTATATTTGATTTGATCGTTGCTTTAGGGATAAGAATGTTGTTGATGATAAGAAAAAGCAACCGATGGAGAGATGGAAGATGGGATGCATAGAGTGGTGCACCGCCAAAGTTACGGCGAGCAAACCAGGTTTTGTAGTGATCGGCGGATTCTAAGGCTAAATCTGGCCATTTCCGGAGGATATAGGTTTCTTCACCCTCATTGGTTAACCCAAGCCAATTGGCCATATTTTCTAAGGATAGAATAATTTCTTGGCCACAAACATAGGATTTTACGAGAAAGGGGTTGGTGTAGGTGAGATTGCAATAGAAGGTTTTGGTAAGCATTTCACTGTATGGTTCATCGCAAGTGATCAAAGAATCCCAAGGCCAATGTTGGATATACTCGATTATTTTGTCATCCTCGGGAAATGAGAAAGTAACCGAAGCTTTGTTGAAATAGTAACAATTCGATAATTTTCGATCCGAAAATTGTCCCGTGAAATTGGTGTAAGCAATTGGATTTCTAAACAAGTAGGTATTGGATCGAAAAATAGTGGTATCCGGTTCGATTTCAGTTGCACTCGACTGACCCGCATCGGTTCGGGACCTCTTGTTTCTAAGGATATTCAATTTGGAGAGTTTAGGAGCCATTGATTTGAGAGAAAAATGAAATGTTACCGATTGAAGAATTAAGCACGAATCCGTGAAGAGAGCGACTCTACAAGCACAATGGTGAAGACGGATCGTCGATTGAGCGGTCGGATTGCCGGATTTGAAAAGGTGGCGAGAGTTAGGGTTTTGGTGGAGAGAGAGAAGGAGGAAGAAAACCTTGATTTTAAGTGGAGAAAGGGAAGGAGGGTTGAGAGGAGAGGAGAAAGCACCTTAAAATAAGTGATTTGGTGGTGTATGGTGGTTGTAAGGGAGGTTGAAGGGCAAGGGTGGCGGAGAGAAGAAGAGAAGGAGAGTAGATTGGAAGAAGAGAGAGAGGCGGCTAAAGGAGATGGAAGAAAAACGCGTCGGTTCACAGGTGTATTTGGGATGCTGCGCCGAAAACGTCTGAGACGTTTATGAAACGTCTCATAACGTTTTGATCTGGACTTTGGAAGACGAAAATTTCGTTTTTGAATTTTGATTTAACATTAAATCGTCTCAACGTTTTACAAATCGTCTTGTATATCGAATATGAATCGTCTAGACGTTTGTCCAAACGTTCCAGCCGTTTTGACAGATTTCTGAGAAGTTAAAAATTCAGCATACAAACGTTCAGACCGTTTGGATAAACGTTCCGACGTTTCAAGTTATTTGTCATGCAAGGAATTCGATAATTTTTTTTTTTTTTTTTTTAAGATAGAAGAACACTGAATCGTCCAGACGTTTGGTAAAACGTTTGGGACGTTTAGGTCATTTTCTCAGATGAATTTTTCGGAGTTTTGGAATGAGCAAATCGTCCAGACTTTTGGTAAAACGTCTGGGACGTTTTAGGTCATTGAGATAAAATCTGGACAAATGGTCATAAACGTTCTGACGTTTCAGAAACGTTTTGAGACGTTTTTCTCTGGCGTTTTTGTCTGAAAATGAGCTAATTGATTGCTATGCCTCCAATTAAAGATTGTTACTCCTTAAATTCAAGCATGCCTAATTTAAATCGCAATTCGTTGTGTTGTTGAGTATTTAAGGGCTTGGTAAAAATATCGGCAATTTGATTTTTGGTATCAATATGAATGAGTTGGACCTCACCTTTCTCAACATGATCCCTAATAAAATGATGCCTTATTTCTATGTGCTTAGTTCTAGAATGAAGAACTGGATTTTTGGATATCATTATGGCACTGGTATTGTCACACATAATTGGTACGTTGCGGAAGCGAATTTCATAATCAGTTAAAGTTTGGATCATCCATAAAATCTGTGTGCAACAACTACCGGCCGCAACATACTCGGCTTCCGCGGTGGAAAGCGCAACTGAGGTTTGTTTGCGACTTGACCATGAGACAAGTGATCCGCCAAGGAATTGACACGTACCACTTGTACTCTTTCTATCCATTCTGTCTCCGGCAAAATCAGCATCGGTATATCCTATTAAATCTAATTCTGATTGTTTGCCATACCACAATCCCAAATTCAAAGTGCCTTTGATATATTTAACAATTCGTTTAACGGATTTCAAATGCACTTCTTTGGGATTAGATTGAAACCTAGCACATAGACATACCGCAAACATAATATCGGGTCTACTAGCAGTTAAATAAAGTAGGCTACCTATTATAGCTCGGTATTGGGTGATGTCCACGGGTGTGCCGCTTGGATCCGAGTCAAGATTTGCATTTGCAGCCATTGGTGTTGGGCTTGTCTTGCTCTCAGTCATTCCAAACTTCTTTACCAGCTCCTTGGCATACTTGGTTTGACTCACAAAGGTGTCATCCGAAAGTTGCTTGATTTGTAGCCCCAAGAAGAAGTTCAATTCACCCATCATGCTCATCTCAAATTCACTACTCATAAGAGAAGAAAATTCCTCGGCAAGTGCCGCATTAGATGAACCAAAAATGATGTCATCGACATAAATTTGCACTATTAAAATTGAGTTATTTTTCTTCTTTGTAAAAAGGGTTGTGTCATTCTTTCCCCTTGTGAATCCATTTTCAATTAGAAAGGAACTAAGTCGACCGTACCATGCTCTAGGAGCTTGTTTAAGACCATAGAGTGCTTTGGTGAGTCTATAGACATGGTTAGGAAATGCCGGGTCAACAAAACCGGGTGGTTGATTTACATATACCTCTTCATCTATAAATCCATTCAAAAATGCACTTTTAACATCCATTTGAAATAGAGTGAAATTTTTATTTGAGGCAAATGCTAAAAGCATTCGAATGGATTCTAGACGAGCTACGGGTGCAAAAGTTTCTTCAAAGTCAATACCCTCTTGTTGTTTATACCCTTGAGCTACTAACCTAGCTTTGTTCCGAACAACATTTCCATTTTCATCTTTCTTATTTCTAAAGACCCACTTAGTTCCAATAATCATTCGGTCCCTTGGTTTAGGTACTAGTTCCCAAACTTTGTTCCTTTCAAATTGAGCAAGTTCTTCTTGCATGGCACAAATCCAATTTGAATCCCCATTTGCATCTTTGAAGTTTTTGGGTTCAACATTTGATACAAATGCACAATGAGCAATCATTTGATTTAATCCCGATCTAGTCCTAACCCCTTCCCTAGGATTCCCAATCACATTAGAAAGAGGATGAGATGATACTTCTCTTAGGTCTTCGGGAGGTTGATATGCACTTGGTGGAGATTGGTCCTCCTCGGTTTGCATTGACTCGTTCAATGGATTTTCTTCGGGTTGCTCTTGCTCGAGTGGTTGCTCAACATTGTTGTTTGTATCTTCAACTTTATCATTTTCGAGCTCAGCATTTTCAATACCTACAATTTGAATACCTTTCTCGGCCTTTTGATTAGTAACCTCATCAAATTTGACATGTACGGATTCAATGACAATTTGATGAGATGCAATGTAAATTCTATAGGCTTTACTTGTCAAAGAGTACCCCACAAATATTCCCTCAATGGATTTAGAATCGAATTTTGTAATTTTAGGTGATTCATTTAGCACGAAGCATTTTGATCCAAATACTCTAAAATGAGATATTTTTGGCTTATATCCCTTCCATAGCTCATAAGGTGTTTTCTTCAATATCGACCTTATGCTAACGCGATTAATAACGTAGCAAGCCGTATTGACCGCTTCGGCCCAAAGGTGTTTGGGTAAAGGGTATTCATTTAGCATGGTTCGGGCAAGCTCTTGTAATGTTCGGTTTTTCCTCTCAACAACCCCATTTTGTTGAGGTGTGCGAGGAGCCGAATATTCATGTTTATATCCTCTTTTAGAGCATACTTCATCAAATTTTGCATTTTCAAATTCACCCCCATGATCACTTCGAATGCGAATGATCTTTGTACCCTTTTCATTTTCAACACGATTGCAAAATTTAATGAAGTTTTCAATTGCTTCATCTTTATGTTGCAAAAATATGACCCAAGTAAAGCGACTATAGTCATCTACAATCACATATGCATATCTTTTCCTAGCCAAACTTGGTATACCAATAGGTCCAAACAGGTCCATATGTAGTAGTTGTAATGGTTGATAGGTTGAGACCATTTCTTTGGACTTAAAGCTACTTTTAGTTTGTTTGCCTTGTACACATGCATCACACAATCTTACAAGTTCTAATTTGTGAGATGGTAAGCCACGGACTAGATCTAATTTAACCAATTTCTTAATGGAGTCAATTGAAATGTGGCATAGTCTTCGATGCCATAGTTTAGAACCGGTTGTTGTGGCATTCAAACATATTTCACCGGACTCGAAATGATCAAAATATAGATAGTAAACATTTTTCTTTTTCTTACCGGTGTAGACTAAAGAGTCATCAGATTCTCTAAACAAGAAACAAGCATTAGTGTTGAATTTAACATAATATCCGGCTTCACATAATTTACTTACACTAAGTAAATTATAATTCAAGCCGTCAACAAGATAGACATCCGATATGGTCAAGTTTTGGTTACCGACCGAACCTAGTCCAATAATCGAACTTTTTCTTTGGTTACTACCGAAAGTAACCGACCCACCATCATAAGGTTCTAAAGATTTGAAATTAGATTTATCACCGGTCATGTGGTGTGAACATCCACTATCAATGATCCAAGCATTTTCTTTGTGTGTTGTAATCAAACATACCTTATTTGGAGAGTTTGTTACATCTTCTATGGAAGCATCCTTTACTTCGATAATGGTGTTAGTTGATGCTTTGATGGGATCAACCGCTACCTCAATAATGGATTGTGTGGTGGCTTTGGTGGAGTCCTTCAATTCATTGTTGATAGGTGGTTTGATGAGATTTTTGAGAAATTCAATGGTGATCTCATCGGTTATATTCTTGCTTGCTATGATTGTATCCACATCAATGGTTGCCGATTCTTCATTCACTATTGCCATCAAGGCAAGGTTGATCTCTTGTTCATCGCCCGACTCTGAGTCGGATTCTTCTCTACCACTTTCATCGGAGTCGATGCAAAATAAAGCTTGCATTGCTTTGGCTTTCTTTTTGCTTTTATATCCTTCGTACTTTTGTTTAGGCCTTCGGTCATTTTGTCCTTCATTATCCTTGTTCTTCAAGTTGGGAAATATTTTGAAGCAAGTTTGGATGGTATGGCCTTCTCTTTCACATGCAAAGCAAACTACCCGTTTGTTTCCTTCTTCACGTTCCTTGTTGTATTTTCGTTCAAAGTTAAGCATAGATTGAAACATTTTGGTTATTGTGGCGGCATCGAGAGAGGTTTCATGTCCAAGTTGGTTCATGAGTGAGTCACTTGATTGACGAGGAGCTTGGGTGGTTTCGGTGGTTTTGAGCCGGAAAAGCCACGGTTTTTGTTTTTGACTCTTGCTTGAGTTCACCGGCTTGTATGAGCTTTTCTTCAAAACTCCGGAAATGAGCATAGAGTTCATCCGGTGTGAAAGATTTTTGTGTCCCATGAAGTGCTTCTAGGGCGCTCACCAATCCGTCCCACCTAGGCCTCCTAAGCATTACTCGAAGAAGCTTTCCTACAATTTTATCGTTAGAAAGTGGTTCTCCTAGTTCAATGAATTCATTTTGAATATGCATAAGTCTATTATACATATCCTCTACATTTTCACCATTTTCAATTTTGAAAGTTTCAAATTTGGTGTCTAGACCGGCTATTTTGGTTCGTTTGATTTGGGTGTTACCCTCATATCGATCAATAAGAGTATCCCACATTTCTTTTGCATTTGTTGTGTTACCGAAAAGTAATGCAACCGATTCACTTACCGCATTGTATATTGCATTAACGGCAATGTTATTTAGTTTCTTTCTTTCGGTAGATGCATGTATTTCAACTTTGGCCTCATTTCCAACAGAATTACCATATTCCGGTTCATAGGCTTTCTCAATAACACTCCAAAGGTCAAGAATATTTAGATAGTTTATCATGGTCCTTTTCCAATGACTAAAATTTTTGGTAGCACTACCAAAAACTGGAGGTTCTTTCACATATCTAGTGGTTGCCATTTTAAGATCGGTAAACTCGAATTAAGTGAGTCTTAATTTGAGTAACGCGCTCTGATACCACTTTGTTGTCCCTTAGGCACCACTAATTTCGAAAATAAAGAAATAATTGCAAATAAAATAAAGTAGAAGAGTTTAGAGAAAGTTGACACAAGGAGTGATAACGGAGTTCGGCTTAAAATGCCTACGTCTCCGGGGCGTCGCAACCGCTTCTCGGTGCGCCTTTCTATTACCCAAAAGAGAAAGGTTACAACTTGTGAACCGGTGAGCCCTTACAACAAACGGGAAGTCACACGGCCAACTAGAGTCGAGAACTAAGTCTCTAAGTTTGAAATCTCAAGATAAACGCTCAAGTAATCACTCTAATCTAATCTAACTCAAGATTAGTGAAGTGGATTTGAGGTTGTTTTGAGGGATATTGAAATTCGTGTTCTCACAACTATGGAGGAACTTGCTCTCACAGAAAATTAGGTTTAAAATGATTAGAGTCGGCTAGATAGATTTGAGGAGAACCCTAAGGTTCTATTTATAGTGGCAGCTTTCAAACGAGTTTTCTGCCATAAAACGTCCCAACGTTTTGTAAAACGATGAAAACGTTTTAGTTCAACTTAGGTCAAAAATTCAAATTTCTGTGAGATTTGCTAAAACGTCGCGGACGGTTAACAAACGTCTCAGGACGTTTTCCTCTGGAGATTTATCGATCAAAATGCAATTTGAAGTCTGAGAATTTATTTAAATCGTCCAGACGTTTTGACAATCGTCTGGGACGTTTTAGAATGTTTTTCCAGCTTTTTAATCGATTGATCTCCAGATTTTTCACATAGAAAAACGTCTGAACGTTTTGTTAATCGTTCCAACGTTTTATCCCTGTTTTTCACCATCAAAGCTACTTTACCAATTATTAATTTACAGTTTAAATTCTTGATAAATAACTTGATGATTTCTTCAGTCCAAGTGCTCTAAATTGCAATTCTAATTTCCTTGAACCTGCATTCTTTCTAAAATAGAGAAAATCGTAAAATTCAATAATTGTATGTTTTGCAAATTAGTCAAATAGACTATAAGAGAATTGCTTGAAACAACAACATATTCGCCACACATCCTGCCACATGATATGTTACAATTAAAATTGAATAGAGAACAAAATTGGAGAGAAAATCAATTTATTCATTTCCTTATTTCTCCTCTCCAGCTATCTCCCATTCCTTATTTCCTTATTTAAGAATCATGATGAATGATCAATTTATTTTTAAGAATATCAAATGCTGACATCTTTTAAGAATATCTTTCAGCATTTGATATCTCCAAATTTAATACACTACTCAATTTAAGCTATGGTGAATCTTTTTACAATTTTACTTCTTCAATTTTGATAAGATAAAATATTCTTTTTTATTAGTATGTTCAGGTTCGTTCTTAATTGCAGCTGTTAATTATCTGGAGAATATATGTTTAGGAGGGATTTTAGTAACATTATTTATAATTAGTGCCACAAAATAGAGCAACTAATTTATTAATACAAATTTTACTTTCACTAAATATTTTTTGTCCTTTTGGCTTTTCCATATGGGATGTATATATTTCTACAAGTCCTTTGTCTTTTTTTATCAAGTCTCTTTACTTGAATCAAAGTTTGAAATTCAAATTGTACATCAAACTCTTGATCTTCTTCATTCATTTTATTTAGAAATTGGGGCACGCAAATTTTTTTTTTTTACTTTTCGGGTTTAATAGATCAAACGTTCCAAAAATAAATACACCAAAATTAACCAATCATAGTTTAATTAGAGTTGTTCATTTTTTTTATCATTTATGGTATAATACAAGATTCAAAAATCATAAAATCTTATGTGAATGTATCTCTCAATAAAATAAACAATCAACTATTTGGATTCAAATTTGAATTTTAATCTTTGAAATATAAATAAAAAAGAGACTTTTTGCATTTTATGATTTGTGGTTTTGGTACCTTTCCAACAAATTGATGGATCTAACTTTTATGAATGGACATGTATAAATTCATCTTAGGATTTCGTGTATTTGTGTTGAATATACCCATTTTTTGTTAGAAAAATTGGGTGAATACACTTGAATATACCCAAGTAGGCTGTGTACTTTAATTTAGGTTCAGTTATTGATCTGGTCCATCTCATCTTAATATAGTTTGTTAACATGATGAATTTCAATATTTTAATATAGATTATTGTAGAAGTTTAAACTTGTTTGGTTTCAAGCGGGAAAGTTCATCTAAAGGGGAACTTTGATGCATGCTATTTGGTATTTTTCTCTTTGGTTATTTTCTAATTTGTCTTTTATTTCAAACTGCGGCAAAAAAAATGACATGAATGTTAAGAATTAAAGTGTAATTATTGAATCAAATTTCTTATTTAGAATGAAATTATGTTTTTACGTAGTAGGTTTTCTATAAAAATAGCACCCCGGAACTATGAATGTTTGGGCATTTTTTTTGTTATTTCATTATGGTATTTTTCTTTTTAAACGTTATGGTATGCTTAATTATTTGGACTACATAATTGTTGTTCACATGTGCGATGTGTGCAATCACATTTTCTTGTTTCTTTCTGGTTTATTGGTTTTGGTAGATTCCTTTTTTTTTTTTTATATTGTTACTAATACAAAAGTTGTATATGAAATAGACAATGTTTCTCTCACTTATATGCTACTCAGGATTTTAAATTAATGAAGGAAAATATATATAGTTTGATTAGTACCTAATTAATATTCTTTTGTGTTGATATGGAAGAAATCATCATATGTACGTATTATGTGTGCTTTCCAATCATCAGCTTATGGACACAAATATCATTTTAATTCAAACGAAATAATTTATCTTGTACTATGTAGAGTTTTCAATAAAAAAACACTTGCACTGTGCAGGACCTTAAATAATTTATCTATGTACAATTTATTTCATTGTGATTCCGATCAACAAAGTCAATTGGAACTCATCTCTATGAATTCTTTTGAATTGAAATCACATGAACTCCATTGAGTGGTATGATCCGATCAAACTCCAAATAATTTTCAATTGTCATAGAAATTTTTTGTTTGTTTCTCCAAAAAAAAAAACACTTGCGTTATACATGTTTCTCTCTTCTATTTTTGCATACTGATACTTGTATCAGTGCAGTATTGCGAAGTGAGATTATTCCAACAGTTTGATTCCAAATGTTGAATAATTATTTTTTCCATTGATCTATTTTTTTGTTGATAAAAGTGTGTCATTTTGTAGAAATTTTTTTTTGTTCTATTATAATATATGTTTCCGTTGCAACGCACGGGCAAAATACTAGTATATATTAATTTGTAATTAACTTTGAATATTAATAAAAATGTCGGCATTGACACCCCTACTCTTAGTCAACTTTTGGTTTGTGGTAAACAAATATAATATCTATGCAACCATTGTGCCTCGATCGAATTGATTGTGCAACTGGCACTGACCTTCTAGCGATTTTATCTTCTTTTTTAAAAAGAAAATTGACAGATGCTGCCAAAGTTTTCAACCGAATTTATCACACACTAAAAAAATGTATAATGTTTTGCTCAGAAGTTAGATTGTTAAGCATTTAAGCATCAATTTTTATTAATTTTATATTGACAAGTATAGGGGCAAAACTAAAAAAAATTGAGGGGTTGAAATGTAAAATACATATTATGAGATACCTGAATTTGAATTCAAGTTCACAATTATAAAATAGAGTTCTAATAACTAAGCTACAAGTACATATTTAGTATTTTATGAAAAAGTTGAACTATATAAATTTTTTTTTTTTTCAATATATTAATTTTTTTTTAATTATGGAAGTGACTAAACACTTCTGAAATTGAGCCAAATATATTATATTAGCTCATTCAACTCTAAAATGAGTCATGTGGAAGGTAATGATTGTAATATTAAAAATAATATAGTAAATATATAAATATTAGCATGTAAGGTTATCCTTATATATCCCTGTATGAATTGATAAAACAAAATTTCCTACTTTAGCTTAATTAAGTGATACATTACTAAAATCATTTGTAAGAGGCCATGATGATGACACATGAGTTCATATTTTGAAAAACATTAAATTTAAGTACTGAGTACAGGACATTTGAGCCTTATTCAGTTAATAAAAAGTATAATAAAACAGTTCTTTATAATATTGTAAAGAAAAGTTTGTAATTATGAAATTATAAATCTATCCTAATCTACCATTATTGTTTGGGCTTTTTTGAAATTCTGTTTGAGAGAAATTTATCCTGCTCTATGCCCATATTTTGCATTTAAGTAGCAATGAGACTTGTAAAAAAATGAGAAATTTATGAGCATTTTTATCCTGTCACATCAACACATTAATTATTTTTTTGAATTAATTTGAAAACATTTTCATCCTTACAATTCATTTTAATTTCAATTTCAAAACTGATGTGGTAATTCATAAGATTGTTAATTAAACAATTTGCAAAATTCTTCAATTATTCTATACTACAATGGATTCTAGCAATTGGGACAAAGATTCTCTAAACAAATGATAAAAAAAAACCTTTTCTTTGGCTATTATCTTTTATTCATTTAATTAATCCTACAAGGTTGGTCAGAAATGCAAATATTACTTGTGCCATGTGTTGCCATATTTTATTGTCATGGAGGAATTAATTCCAACCATACAATTATTAATACCTGTCACAAATTTATTTAGGGTAACGAAAATCAAATAATGTTATTGTAATTATAGCAGTAGAAGAAATAAGAGAACTTCCACATGTTTTATCATTTATTGACCACTTTATTTACATTAATTTATTTTTTGACTAATTAATTTTATATTAAATTAATTTAAATTTTTTAAAAATTTGTATGTAAAAATATTATTTGTGAATTAAATCGGTTTTAATAATTTAAAATTATCAGTCAAATTGGTATGTTAGAGGCTAATTTATACCACACAATATTATGATATCTCAGTTTAAATTTTAAATTAAGGTGTATCGCTTTGGTAAAAAAAATTGTGGAGAGGAGAATTTTGAGCTCAAGTCAAATTTGTGAGCTCTCTCTCGAAAGAGAAAGAGATGATATGTTAAAGAGATGATATGTTATGTTATGTTATTGTCTTTTCTAATTGTCACTTTGGACTTGGAGGCATCATATAATTGATCCTCTTAAGTATAAAAAATTATCAAGTCTTCTCTATCTTTTACTTCTTTTTTCATTTTCGTCATTAGAGAAGTGATTCGTTTAGAACAAATATTTAAATAGCGTTTATTGCGTCATAACGGAGCGACTAAAAAAATGATGCTATTGCCATATTGCACCACTATAGCGCGTATAATTTTTATGGTCCAAAAACGCTACAGTGCATTATTTAGAACTCTGGTTTAGAATAATAGTGTCTAATACCAAGAGATTTGACAAACTTGTATTATTCATGATGTGTCCGTTATAACGGAAATTATGCCACTAAGGCAGGAAGTCGGCAACAGAAAACACAATAAAATTATGTAATGCCCCAAGAATTAAGGAAATGCTCTAGCTATGACTTTTTTTTATATGAAGTTGTAATATTGAAATTTATTATTTAGTGTTTGCACTAAAGAATAATTGAAGGATTTTAACTCTAGTCTTATGCTTAAGAAACTAAGAGTATCTACATTCCAGCAATTTAAATTAGTTTTTAAATAACTGTTAATCACTTTTAGAAATTAAGGTCTCTAAAGTTTCTAACTCTCACATTCCTGAAATTAATTTTAGAGTTTCTATTAAGCCACGTCAGCAACAAATTAAAAAGAACAAATAATTTGAGCCAATTATTTGGCCAATATAGAGTTTATAAACAATTTTTTAATAAGAAATTTTACTGCATAGTTTTTAAATAAGAAACTCTCCCACATCTCTGAAACTAGATTAAAAACTGTCACATCAGATTAGAAACTATAATAATATCAGGGATGCAGATGCTCTAAGAAAAGAACTCTTATTTTTTAAAATTATCTAAACGATGTCTAATTTGTGTTTATATATTTTTTAAATTCTAGTTTAGGAATTGAGATAATATTGAGTTGGTTTCAATTTATTTTTAAGTTATTTTCACGTCTAACGGACTTTATATATATTCTTTTTTCGGTAAACTCTACTATGGTGCAATCTTGGGAATTCATATCACCTAAGGTACCTCATTTTTTTTAGTTTGAATATGATTCATTCATTATATACTAATATGAATCTTAAAAGAATACCGTATATTACATATTTAGGCTGAATTAGTCCGAATTCTAATTAATAAGATAGTTCGGATTAAAACTCACGTAAGCTTGAAGTACCTTATTTTTTTTAGTTTGAATATGATTCATTCATTATATACTAATATGAATCTTAAAAGAATACAGTATATTACATATTTAGGCTGAATTAGTCCGAATTCTAATTAATAAGATAGTTCGGATTAAAACTCACGTAAGCTTGAAGTACCTTATTTTTTTTAGTTTGAATATGATTCATTCATTATATACTAATATGAATCTTAAAAGAATACAGTATATTACATATTTAGGCTGAATTAGTCCGAATTCTAATTAATAAGATAGTTCGGATTAAAACTCACGTAAGCTTGAAGTACCTTATTTTTTTTAGTTTGAATATGATTCATTCATTATATACTAATATGAATCTTAAAAGAATACAGTATATTACATATTTAGGCTGAATTAGTCCGAATTCTAATTAATAAGATAGTTCGGATTAAAACTCACGTAAGCTTGAAGTACCTTATTTTTTTTAGTTTGAATATGATTCATTCATTATATACTAATATGAATCTTAAAAGAATACAGTATATTACATATTTAGGCTGAATTAGTCCGAATTCTAATTAATAAGATAGTTCGGATTAAAACTCACGTAAGCTTGAAGTACCTTATTTTTTTTAGTTTGAATATGATTCATTCATTATATACTAATATGAATCTTAAAAGAATACAGTATATTACATATTTAGGCTGAATTAGTCCGAATTCTAATTAATAAGATAGTTCGGATTAAAACTCACGTAAGCTTGAAGTACCTTATTTTTTTTAGTTTGAATATGATTCATTCATTATATACTAATATGAATCTTAAAAGAATACAGTATATTACATATTTAGGCTGAATTAGTCCGAATTCTAATTAATAAGATAGTTCGGATTAAAACTCACGTAAGCTTGAAGTACCTTATTTTTTTTAGTTTGAATATGATTCATTCATTATATACTAATATGAATCTTAAAAGAATACAGTATATTACATATTTAGGCTGAATTAGTCCGAATTCTAATTAATAAGATAGTTCGGATTAAAACTCACGTAAGCTTGAAGTACCTTATTTTTTTTAGTTTGAATATGATTCATTCATTATATACTAATATGAATCTTAAAAGAATACAGTATATTACATATTTAGGCTGAATTAGTCCGAATTCTAATTAATAAGATAGTTCGGATTAAAACTCACGTAAGCTTGAAGTACCTTATTTTTTTTAGTTTGAATATGATTCATTCATTATATACTAATATGAATCTTAAAAGAATACAGTATATTACATATTTAGGCTGAATTAGTCCGAATTCTAATTAATAAGATAGTTCGGATTAAAACTCACGTAAGCTTGAAGTACCTTATTTTTTTTAGTTTGAATATGATTCATTCATTATATACTAATATGAATCTTAAAAGAATACAGTATATTACATATTTAGGCTGAATTAGTCCGAATTCTAATTAATAAGATAGTTCGGATTAAAACTCACGTAAGCTTGAAGTACCTTATTTTTTTTAGTTTGAATATGATTCATTCATTATATACTAATATGAATCTTAAAAGAATACAGTATATTACATATTTAGGCTGAATTAGTCCGAATTCTAATTAATAAGATAGTTCGGATTAAAACTCACGTAAGCTTGAAGTACCTTATTTTTTTTAGTTTGAATATGATTCATTCATTATATACTAATATGAATCTTAAAAGAATACAGTATATTACATATTTAGGCTGAATTAGTCCGAATTCTAATTAATAAGATAGTTCGGATTAAAACTCACGTAAGCTTGAAGTACCTTATTTTTTTTAGTTTGAATATGATTCATTCATTATATACTAATATGAATCTTAAAAGAATACAGTATATTACATATTTAGGCTGAATTAGTCCGAATTCTAATTAATAAGATAGTTCGGATTAAAACTCACGTAAGCTTGAAGTACCTTATTTTTTTTAGTTTGAATATGATTCATTCATTATATACTAATATGAATCTTAAAAGAATACAGTATATTACATATTTAGGCTGAATTAGTCCGAATTCTAATTAATAAGATAGTTCGGATTAAAACTCACGTAAGCTTGAAGTACCTTATTTTTTTTAGTTTGAATATGATTCATTCATTATTTACTAATATGAATCTTAAAAGAATACCGTATATTACAGATTTAGGCTGAATTAGTTTGAATTCTAATAAGACAGTTCGGATTAAAACTCATGTAAGCTCGAAGAGTTGAGACATAGCCATATAATTAAGATATTTTTGTATTAATTTTTTATGAAAACTAAAGTTAGGTACTTATTACGAACATAGTTATTGTTGAAGATAGAGTCAGAATATAAGATCGAATGTAGCATAAATTTATGACTAATATAAATTACGAACATAGTTATAAAGTTGACTTTTACAATGATTTTGCATAGTCGAGGTGGCTTGAAAATTTAAAAATAAATAAATGCCTAGCGTGACATTTCATTATTCAAACTTTTCAAGAAGTACTCTTTGTGGAATTCTTTCGTAAAGTTGTTTTTTTTGTAAGCACTCCCTGTTATTTATCAATTTACAATTAATGTATTTTTCGGAAGCAGTCCCAAACCGATTGATCTCAAAATTTATCCTTAATTATGTAAATGCTGCAAATTAACAAATCTATTGGACATAGAGGGGTAAAGTACCTTAGACCTCAAAACAAAACAAAATAAAAGGTGATCATGTGTACACCGTTTCAAATTTCTCCTTGTATATATAGCACCAGAGCATTCCAAAGAAAAACAAAGGCGACTTCTCTTCTCTTCTCAACAAGCTCACTTATTAATCTTCCCTTTTGATATCTACACCTGATTCCATGGCGGAGAATGGCAATGGCAGTTTAAAGCAGGGGTTTAAGATACCAGAGATCAAGTACACCAAGCTCTTCATCAATGGCGACTTTGTTGATGCCACCTCAGGTACTTGATATTTACAAATTGGTCCTTTTATTCACTCTTTTTAAGTCATGATGCTTTTAAAAGGAAACCAAATTTCGTCCGATGTTCAATCGTAGCCGTTCGATATGTATTAAGATTCATGCGATGATTTATATTAAAATCATCCGACTGAATCTAAATGGAGCTTGCAAAAATAGATATTATCTCTTATTTTTAAATATATAACATACTAATATTTCATATATGAGCTCATCCGTGACATTGTTTTCGACATTAATTGCCAATGAAAATGACACATTAATTATCACAATTCTCAGGCGGCAATTTAGACCCAATTAGTCAACTATTGATCATTAATGCACCTCGTCCTTTACTCATAACTTATTAATTGGTAAGTGCTGTGCTGTGTGGATAATTTTCCTTTTTATTGCTTCTTTTTTTAATTAAAGGATGAGGCATTTTCAAAGTCAACCAGACAACAATTGCCATATATCAACTGTTGAGGTTGTTTGGAGCCGTGGAACAACTAATTGGTTTTTTTTATTTTCAAAATTCAAATGGTCGATCCAAACCGTTAGATGTGATCTTTATATTAAAATGTGGTTGGAGACAAAATTATATATTTTTTTGAATTTTTTTACTATTTATTAAGCCAGTTTTAAAATTACTGATTTTAATAAACAGTGAAAAATTCACGGATCATTGAAAACAGCGATTTTAAAACTGGCTTAACAAATAGTAGAAAAATTTCAGAAAATGTAAAATTTGGTCTTCAAGTACATTTTATTACGAATTGAATGTTGAACGGTTTGAATTGACTGTTTAATTAGCCTTTTAAAATATAAAAACCGAAGCGTTTATTCAACTGTTCTGGAACATTTTTTTTTGATATATTAGCCAACCTTATCAATTGTTTAATGTTGTGAACGAAACGTATTTAACAGAATATTAAATTAGTTCATCATCTACTAGGAAAAAAAATAAAAAAAAATAATAGCAATGCATTAGATCTCAAATTTGTATCCAAGAACAATTAACTTGTGGATGATTCCGTGCCATGTGAAGTGTCTTATATATATATATATATATATATATATATATATATATATCTATCTATAGAAGTCTATTTTGGATTGAGATCTGCTGCGATCCGCATATTGAGCACAGTAACCCTGCAATCCCTGCTTTTCCAAATTCAGCCGTCCAAATTTTTAGTGTACGCATCTCAAAACAGATGATTTTTCTGTGCACGCATCTCGAAACAATTCGACAGCTGGATTTGAAAAAGCAGGGATCGCAGGGTACTGTTTACAGTACCCGGATCGCAGCAGATTCTCACCCGTCTATTTTATGTATGATTTATTGAAAAATGCATTTGTGATTTATCGGTTTTTTATGTAATATTGTTGCAAGGGAGATGTATTTTGATGGGTGATCCAAAGATTTATGAATTATGTCAAATTTAATACACAATATTTTAGTGGTAGAAACGAAAGTTAATTTTCTTTTTTATTTGGGCATTATTATTATTTAATTGTTTATAAATATAAATTGCAAATTACTTAACACAAATTATAATTTTCCGAGAATCAAACTTAATTTAGCGACTAAAGTTAACGTTTTCTGAATAGAAAACATAATTAAAAAATTCAACTAAATAGATGGTATGAATATTTAAAGTTAAAAAGACTTGTCTCATCCTTGTCTAAATATAATTAATTAATCTTTGTAATGTAAAACATAAACCTTAATGATAGTTTACTTATTTGGTACCTCAAGCAATTTTCTATTAATATATTCATAGCTTTATCTACAGCTTTTATTAATTACTATTAATATGCATCAATACAAGCACATCATGTCAACGGTATTCCTATTGGACAGCGTGTAATTAGGGGTTCAATGGTATTTGTTTATTTGTTTATTCCATCCGTATTGTATTTGATAAGACGGATATAGATAAGATTTTTTTTTTCATTAGTTCATCGGATGTAAGTAAAGATAATTCTTTTTTTTCCGTTAATATATATAACTGGTAAGGATACGGATAAAGACTATTTTGTATTTGTTACTATAAGATAATTATTAGAAATAAAATTATATCTATAGGTATATATTTATATGGAACTGATGCATCATATTATATATTTTTATTCATGATCCGTATATATCTATTCAATGACATTATTTTATTCGTTTTACCCGACCTGTACTGTATTCAATAAGACATATATGAGTAAACTTTTTTTAGCTTATCAGGTACAGATAAGGGTAAAGTTTTTTTCGTTAACTTAACGGGTAAGGACATGAAAATATTTCTACCCGATCCGTTTTGTACCCGTTGACACCCTTAGGTGTAGCCTAAAAAATATTAATATGATTTACATTTAGTTATTTATGGGCAAAATTGACGAGTAAATTGCATGGAAATTGTTTTATAATTAATGCAACAGGGTTTAACATATTAAATTATCAATTATGGTTCCAAAATTGCACTGAATATTGCTAATACTTATGTGTAAAATATCATAGCTAGTCTCATCTATTAACATATAGCATGATATATATTGCCTAAGTTGAAGTGCTAATTGGATGATGACATAAAGTTTAGTTTGTATAAAACATATGATAGTGTTATCTAAAATAGTTTACATGCGTCTAATTAATTTTTTTCTTTTAGTAAAGTTGAGAGTCAAGCCACCCAACTGTTTTTAATATCTGTCTTTCATCTGAATTTCGAACCTGCGACCTCTAAAAAAAAAAAAAAAAAATTTTGGCAACCACACAAAATGTTACAAGAGGAAGAGAGACGTCAAAACACTTTAATGATTTATTTTCGTTTTAGGAAGAATTAATTAAAGAAAAAAAATAAAAATTGCGTTTGACTAAGGTATTAAAATAAGAGTATACTAATAAGTTGCTTGAAATGCTAATATTGTACTCTATACAATATTTGTAAATTTTGTATAAATTGTTCTAATAAGTATTATACAAAATTAAGTGTAAACTTTGTATAATTATAACTTTTGTGTGCATTCTATTAAAATATAAAAAAAAAAGGTACATCTAAATTATAGCTGTGTAGCTAAGCTAATGCCATAAAAAAAAATGAATTTTCTCTATAATTGCAGAATAGACTTCTTTCTTTTTCTTTTTATTGAATAGATTTCTTTTTCAAAAGCGACCTTACATAGAATTAAATTTTGTAGTCTTTAGTGTGTAGCTAAAGAAACCATAAAGTAAAAAATCCATCAAAATAAATTCCACAGTTCTGTAAAATCTGACATCATTAGTGTCTGTATTAATAAAATCCAGATGCTTGACCTCCACATATTATTTGTCAAAAAAGACAATTTTCATAGTAATACATGTATGTAGCTAATTAATTAAAGCGGCTTTGATGGAAGCGAATCTGCTGCAATTTTAAGGGATCGCAGGGTCTTGTAATTCTAATTCCAACCATTCAAACGATGAAATCCAGGATTCTTTTGAGAAGTCAGTTTTTGTGCACGAATCTCGAAACATGTGAACGGTTGGGAGTGGAATCGCAGGGACCCTGCGATCCCAGAGGATCGCAGCAAATTTATTTCCAGCCTTGATTTGTCAATATCAAACAGTGAGTATCAGTAGATCAAGGGTGGATCTACGTGTATGTCAGGGGTGCTAAATTATTCCTATGATTTTAATTTTTTAATTATGTATATTAAAATTTAATTTAATTTTTGTTTTTTAATCTTTTATATAGTCTAGTCTCTCGTCATAAAATTACAAATATGAGCTTGTAGTTTTATTTGTTGTTTGTAAGATCATGAGTTCAATTTTCATTAATTACAATATTTTTGCCTTTTTCACATATTAGCATTTTATAGATTAGCTCCCCTATTTAAATTTTCTAGAGTATGAGTAGACCCAAACTATTAGTACTAATAGGAAATGAAAATGATGTATTTCTTACTTTTTGTCGATTCTAATTCATTTCCAATTAATATAACAATTGATCCCTTAGTCCTAAGCTCAAAACACAATAGCATATATCAAGTAAAATTGTGAAATAATTGCAATTGCAGGGAAGGAATTTGAGACGAGAGATCCGAGAACAGGGGGTGTGATAGCAAACATTGCAGAGGCGGACAAGGAGGATGTTGACTTGGCAGTGAAGGCTGCAAGAGAGGCGTTTGACCACGGCCCATGGCCCCGCATGTCAGGATATGTAAGAACCCTGAACCCCTCTCATTCAGACCCTATGCCTATGGTCTCTACTCTCTACACAATTAATTCATTTTAGCAAGGGAGAATTTAGGGGTGTTCATTGGGTCCGGTTTAGTCAGTTTTGAACTGAACTAAATTAGTTTGGATCAAACGGTTAGGTTTTTTTGGTTTAATGGTTCGGTTCAGTTTGCTTTTCAAAACCGAATTATAAATTCGGTTCGGTTTGGTTTGAAAATTTTCAAAACCGAAATAACCGAACCGACCGAACTTTTATATATTATGAATTTGGTCCGGACCGCTCCGGTTTATTTCTTAATCAATTGGTTTAAATACTTCGGTTTATTTTTTAATATTCCGGTTTATTTCTTAAAATTTCGGTTTATTATAAATCAATTGCTTTAAATAAAAAATTAATATATTTTGGTTTGAACCGAACATTCCGAACAAACAGAAATAAAACTTTGGTTCGGTTCAGTTCGGTTGCAATGCTAAATCGGTTCACTTCGGTTCTATTTTAGAAACTGAATTATTACTTTGGTTGTCTAGTTCGGTTCAGTTTTAATCGAACCGATGAACACTCCCAGGAGAATTCATATTAAGTTTTTGCATCCTTCATCTCTCAACTCTTATTTGGACTAATATAATTGATGCAAATAAAATATGACCAATTTGGTACAAATATGATCATTCTATGTGCACCGAACTGTAAAATCTAAGATTAGTCATGGTTGTCACTTAATAGGAGAGGGGAAGAATCCTCTACAAATTTGCCGATCTCATCGAGCAACACATTGAAGAACTCGCCGCACTGGACGGCATCGATGCAGGAAAGCTGTTTGAATTCGGCAAAGCAGTCGACATACCGGGTTCTGTCCGTATGTTGAGGTATTATGCCTCGCTAGCCGATAAAATTCACGGCGAAACACTAAAGATGACCGGAGAATACCAGGGGTACACTCTCAAGGAACCCATTGGTGTTGTAGGTGTTATTATCCCTTGGAATTTCCCCTCTACGATGTTCTTCTTAAAAGTGAGCCCCGCGCTTGCCGCCGGTTGCACCGTAGTCATTAAGCCGGCCGAGCAGACCCCGCTTTCAGCTCTGTTTTATGCCAGCCTGGCCAAGGAGGTAATTCTGGGTTTTATTTATTTTTCCCTTTTTTATCCTCTTAGTATAAATTTAAATGGTATAAATTTAACAATGAGATTATGTAAATTAAACCAATAAATGATAATTTAGCATTTAGGGAAATGATTTAATAGATAGCCAGTAATAAAGAGAATTTAAATTTCTTGGTTTCATTTTACATCAGCTTTTTAAAATAATATTATACATACTGTTGCAATTCAGTTTTCTTAACTGTTGCAAAATGTAGGCTGGAATTCCCGATGGGGCGCTTAATGTTGTTCCTGGATTCGGGCCCACAGCCGGCGCCGCACTTTCCTCTCACATGGACGTAGACAATGTAATTTTACCAGACTGATATCATACACAACTTATTCTGCAAACAAAACAACAAGTTTCTGAAAAAATCAACATAGCCCTCCCTTTCTCAATTTAAACACATATTCGATTATCTAATCCATCTAACATGTACAGATAAGTTTTACTGGTTCGGGCGAGACTGGCAGCGCAATTATGGAAGCGGCAGCTAAGAGCAACCTAAAGACAGTCTCACTAGAATTAGGAGGTAAATCACCTCTGATTATCTTTGACGATGCTAATTTGGATATGGCCGCTGGGCTTGCAAGTGCGGCGGTTTTCTTCAACAAGGTATTACTCTATATATGCAAATATTATTTCATACATAAATTTCTTTTAATGAAATAAAGAAGGCAACCCTTTACTGCTCAGAGTTGATGTGTAATTAATGATAAATACAGGGAGAGATTTGTGTGGCAGGATCCCGAGTGTATGTTCAAGAGGGAATTTATGATGAGTTTGTGAAGAAACTAATTACGGTGGCTGAGAATTGGGTTGTCGGTGATCCTTTTGATCCTAAAGTGAACATGGGCCCTCAGGTAATTATAAATAATTACAGTTCTTTCTCAAATCTGTAAATCTAATGTTACTGCACGTCTGTACCAGTAACTGAATTTCAAAAAAGAACTGCTAGCTGCACTGTTCTATTCTGGTTTGAACCTCCAACAGCACAAATGTTGGTGAACAGCGAAGAATAATGCTCAGCTACAAAGTAGAATCATTTTCATGAGATAATTAACCCTTTCTAAACAATGTACTTATTTAGATTGATAAGGTGCAATTTGAAAGAGTGCTCAAGTACATAGAATATGGGAAAAGAGATGGGGCCACTTTACTGACAGGAGGCAAGCCTTGTAGTACTGATAATGGCTACTACGTTGAGCCCACAATCTTTGCTGATGTCAAGGTATCTTACAATAATCTATCCTGCAATGTGTAATATTGAAATTTTATACTCTCCTACTAATATTTTTTTTTTCATCTTTTTTAGGAGGATATGAAAATTGCACAAGATGAGATTTTTGGCCCAGTTATGTCCCTCATGAAATTCAAGTTCGTCCCGAGACCTTCTATGATTCTATCTACAATCAACACCATATAAAATTTAAATTTTACACTTTATGCTCTATAACGTTTGCAAAATCTCAATTTCAGGACAATAGAGGAGGCTATTGAAAGAGCCAACTGTACTAAGTATGGTCTAGCAGCTGGTATCCTGACCAACGACATTAACACAGTGAACCGTGTCTCCAGATCGGTACGCGCCGGTACCATTTGGGTGAACTGTTACTTTGCTTTTGAAGCTGACGCACCTTTCGGTGGATACAAGATGAGCGGCTTCGGAAGGGATCAAGGAATGGACGCATTGCAGAAATACCTACAAGTGAAATCTGTTATTACACCTCTTTACAATTCTCCATGGCTGTGATCAATTTCGCATGCTTATATAAATGCTTGATTGCAGTTTGAATATATCCATGAAATATGGTTTGAATTCTGTTAATACATCCTTCTATCAGTGAATGAAGGCAAGTGAACTAGTGAAGTCTGTTCTTATATTTATACCAATCTACAATCCTCCTTTGCTACACATAATATTGTAATCATTCTGTTAGTGCATTGTAAATTAGATGAGAGGAGCATATTATTATCTTGATTTAAGAATGAAATGGATGTGAATTGATTTATGTACTTTAATGAACTTAACTCGGACTGTTGTCATTCTTGTGAAATTTAATTGACAGCATGGTTTTAGCATTTGTGCATATACTGTTAGAACATGTATCTAAAAATATCAGATTGTGATCAAGGATTAAAATTTAATGAAATAATCAGAACAAGAGAAGCTGATGGAGTTATCCTTTAATATCAAACATAATAATAATATAGAAAATAATTTTGTTCTGTTTGTTGTGATATGAATAAATAGGTTTACATGTATGTTGATAGTATATTTTTTTCTATTATTTTCATAGACTAATTAAATGACAAGATAAGGAGTCTTTGTATATATATAGGCTACAATGAATTGATATGGTACTTAATTATAATCATAATAGGATAATAAAATTGGGGAATTATGTCTTAACTAGGCCAAAAGAAATGAGCTATGTATTTGAGTAGGTCAAATAAATAATTGAATATTTAAAATGATAAGTTAATTATTTTTTTTGACAAAAGTGGGAGTTATCCACCAGTTTCATTATGAAACTTAAAGGTTCATACAAAAGCAGTGGTTTATATAGCCACTGTAAAATACCTAAACAAAGGTAAAAAACCTTACTAGATGTTATTGTTGGATCATAATCCAACGTTGAGCATATATGTAATATAATTATGAATTGTATATTGTTATATATAATTGTCACAATTAAGTGATTTAATATGGAATTAAGATATTAGACAATCTATGTATTCAATAGGGTATGGTCCATAAATTTGTAGAACAATTTAGGCAAAGATCAAATTATTGATGGACTGATTCGGAGATTTGCAATTCAGAAAACTGTCTTTTCAGAGGTTTGTGCAGGCCACACGCATATCAATGCAGCCGCATCAGAATTTGATGTGATTGCACGGTTTTTGATGCAGATGCACAAAATAATTTTTTCAAGTTAGCAGATAATCTAAGAATTGGTCCCCAAGACACAAGATAACATATAAGAACACATAAACTGAAAAAACATTTTTCTTTATAGAAAAATACAGCTCTGTATGTCTTCTCTTATTCTTCCACCATCAAAGAATAGAGAAGAGAAATCCATTAGGAAATTTGAAGATGATTTCTCAAGGGTCATATCTTACTGTCTTGGAAGACTTGATTCACGACCATACGACGAAAATGCGAGAAGGGCTTCTTGCCATTGAAGATTTGTCTCGTTCTCACGGAGACAGCTGTTGCTCTACCAAGGCTTTGGATACCATGACAAACGACATGGAATCATGTATTATGTTCCGCACTTCTGATTTATGTTTGATTTGGATCTCTTTGGCATAGGATGGTCCTTGTTAAGGTGGAGAATTGTTTCTCTTTTTCCGGAGTGTAAGTGTTTGACCCATAGATGAGATGTAATTGTTTGATCTCTAGATAAGGCGTAATTGTTTGGCCTTTATGATTCCCCAACAGTTATAATCTTATCTAGAAGGCACCTAATAACTGCATAAAAAGTTTTGCAAGGGAATAAGCAGGATTATACAAAACATACAAAACACAAGAAAATCATCTAAAAGATTGCACCCAGAACAACCACACTAGTAGAAGAAGAACTAGTATCCTCAGTAGTTGATTCAACAGGAATGAGACCAGCAGCAGCATCTATTTTAGTCCTATATATCAAGTAGATAATTAGATAGATCTGATCCCTCTAATCCAAGACCAGGGTCCTCCTCTGACTCTAACAATGAACTTTTCCTTTCCTGAGTTACTCAGTGTCTGACAGGATGATTAAGGGGTCTACCTAGCTCCATGGGCAAAATTTAAAGTTAACTTAGAGTAAGAGTTGTCAAACTTGATCTAAGATGTTAAAGCTATAATAACCGCAGCTACAAAACTAACAATTGGTATAGGTGCATTGTGAAAACAAATTTTATTCCTGGCCAACAAAACCAGCCACAATGTGGCAGCCCTAACAAGTTCAACAAGTAATTAATGAATCTTTTTAAAGAAATCCAATAATAAAAAAGCCACATTTGAGAAACTGAAGTACAATTATAATAAAAGTTGTTATGCTGTCCTATCCAAGACCAAATAGAAAAAAAAATGAAAGGACATGTAGCAAATAGATGATCCACTGTCTCTAGATCTCCACAAAAAGGACAGTTGAGATCACACTGCCAACCCCTCTTAGCCAAAAATTACACTTAGTAACCATACAAAAATCTTAATCTTAAGGGGTATTATAGCATGCCAAAGAATACTATAAAATTTATTTGGAATACCCCCAATGAATAAATAACCAGATATATAGTGAGTGAACAGTGAAAATTCATGAAGAAGTCCATCTCCATAGAATTTTAATTATCAGAGGAATCTGATGCTGTGATAACAGAATTAGAATCCAAGGAACTATGATAAGTTAATTATAAAATAGTAAATTATTATATTTATTACTTAGAACTATTTTTATGATAACTTTATATTAAATTTTTAGTTTTACTATTTTATAACAACATAAAAAATCTGCTTTTTTTTAGAACGGTACAACCGAATTAATTGCCGAATTTAAAAGCGATATAAAAAATATAATGAGAAAACAATCTCCAAAAATCCTTCTTTTGTTATATATCAGTCCCAAATCAATCTCTCTTTTCTCATTCATGGAAACGATAATGGAGAAGAAAACCCAGCTTCGCAAATCCATCAAACTGTACCTGTCTAAGAAGCTAAAGAAGGTAGCCGTTCTAACCCTAAAGAGCTCCATCACCCCGAGCAAGCTGAGGTCAGCATGCAAGTACCCTAAAACGCCATCCTTTGACAAGCAGGACCCAGATTCTAACCACCACACAATCAACCAAGCAGCTATGCTCTCTGACACAGACCGCGTCCTTTCCGAGAACTTTCAATCCCTCTCCATCAATGACAACGACACTTCTTTTACCAGTATAGTTACAAAACGAACAAAGATGCATGAAAATTTCTTAGGCAATATAGCGTCAACTTCATCAATGACATCGCCATCGACGGCCGCTTACACCAGCGTGAGGAAGGTGGGTGTGGAGATAAGGACCTTATCCATGGACCCCTACAAGGATTTCAGGAGTTCGATAAAGAAGATAGTGGAGGCACACCATACAGATGCATCTCAGCCGTTGGATTGGGATTTCATGTGGGGATTGGTGTCATGTTATCAGAAACTGAATGACAAGAGCTTGCACAAGCATGTTCTTAGAGCATCTACTGAAGTAGCTAGCAGATTTCGCCCGAGCCGGAGAACTGTACCAGTGAGTATGAGGAGACAAAAGGCGGTAGACAGAGAGGAGCTGCTGGATTCACCTTGCAGCTATTCCCCAGCAGATTTTCCAGAAGATTTTGACAATGAACAAATTAAATGAACTGGTTGGTTTTTAGATATTTACTATATATTGAGCGAATTAAGGCAGGGTGTTTACTTATATTTTAATTTCTTTGATATGTGGTTTAAATTTAGAGCTATGAATTAATGAGCACACTATGTTTACTGCCATCCGCGCGCCAATTTCTTGTATTTTCTTTTATCAGTTACTTCATAACATTTTTTTTGTCATTTCATGACCCCAATTATGTAACTGGAGATCGAAAAACAGAACCAGAATAATTTGAGCGCCTATACCTCAAATTTGCCTATACTTCCAATTTTTCATGCAAGCTAGCTAGAATAATGCTTATATCGTTAATTGGTTCAGGACTAATTTTTATAAACATATCACCTTACATGTTATGATATAAATTATAGAGAAAAAAAAGAGAGATCTAGTGAGAAAGGTGTAGGGTTTGGTGTGGCAAGAGGTCTGACATGTTGATCCTACATGTAAGCTCTACAATTTAAGATATAAATATACATTTCAATTATATATAAGTTACACCCTTTTTTAATTTGTCTTTTATTCTCAGACTATAATTTTGAAAAAATTTCGCAGTTTCACTGAGTTCATTATGTTTGCATCTATTTAGAACAATTTCATGTGTATCTGATTTGATTATTTAAAATTTTCAGATATAGGATCTTAATATAGTCATTTTGATTTAACTTTCAGATAAGGCGAATATAATGCCTCATAATATTAGGAAATTACTTGAAATTTACATACGCCTCATAATATTATATTCCTAAATTTTAACTTCTGTACTGGAAATTACTTGAAGCCTTATTATAATAAAAAATACAAGTTCTATTTTTAAAAGATGAGCATATATAATCCTTTACTTGTACCTAAAAAAAATATCAACAATATATCTTACAAAAAGTCAGAAAAAGCCAATGGACAATTGTTATTTTAGGAACTCTAATTTATAATCTTTTCCACAATAATCAGGTTTAATTAGGTCTAAGTTTAAAATTTCATAATCTACAACATTAAATCTCAAAAAGTAAAATAAAAACAGACATTTTGTTCATCGCTCTCTACCCAATTTATATATATAAAATTATAGTTAGTATAATTCACATCATTCTACGAGTAGAACTAGGGTGCTCCTAAGCTCACCAAGCTCTTCCGTGAGCGCGACTCTAAAACCTATCAAATTGACTTCAAACGACATTTTCAAACCGTTAGATGTTCAATCTATATTAAAATGTGCTTGGAGACCAAATTTTACATTTTTTGGAATTTGTTTACTATTTATTAAGATGGTTTGAAAATCGCTGTTTTCCAATGGTGCAGAATTTTAATAAAAACAACGATTTTCAAACCATCTTAATAAATAGTAAAAAAATTCCAAAAAATGTAAAATTTGGTCTCCAAGCACATTTTAATATAGATTGAACATCTAACGGTTTGAAAATGTCGTTTGAAGTCAATTTGATAGGTTTTAGAGTCGCGCTCACGAAGGACTTGGTGAGCTTAGGAGCACCCTAGTTCTACTCTCATTCTACTACAAGTTCTTAGGTTTCCTAACTCAAGTATGTACATCCAGCAGTAGAATTCTTTTCTCTTTTAGTAAAGGTTGGAGGTCAAGCTACCCAATTATTTAATAATCCACAAATGATTGTTCCTTTCAGATTTCAAACATGCGATCTCTCACACAAAGAACATTGCCTTTGTCACTAGACCAAAGGCCGGTTCTTCTAACGGTAAAATTATGTGTACACTAGAGAATTTTCTATCATTTAATATGAGATTATCACTTTGCATGCACAAGTTAAAGAATCTATCAAAAAAAAATTAACATCTTTCTATAAATATTAGTACAATATATTGTTTAAATAAATGACAACTTTAAATATAAAATTACTTATTTTTTATGCAAGTTGAATTTCAGTATGAGGATATCATATTATAGAAGAGAATATAGCAGCAACTAAAAATATAATAAATTTTTTTTTTTGAGTAATAATTTTTTGAATAATTTTTATTTAATATCTACAAAGAATTGTTCCTTCTGGATTTCAAATCTGCGACCTCTCATACATCATACAGAGAGCATTACCTTTACCACTAGATCAAAGGTTGGTTCTCTAAAAATATAATAATAAACTAAAAATTATAACAACAAATAAACTATATTAATCAACTTCTAACACATGTCAATGTTTATATACGCATTGCGTGTATCTAATACTGGCCATAAACGACTGACTGTTGATATTCTATTAATTGTTTAGATATCTGTTTGTATCTAATACTGGCCATAAACGACTGACTGTTGATATTCTATTAATTGTTTAGATATCTGTTTCAAAAGACAATTATTTATAGAGGAGGGTTCGAATGCCTCCATTTTTCATGCCTCCACCATGCCTCTATTTTTTTAAACTTTAATAACTCAAAATTTAAAACTTAAAAGTCAAAATAAAACCGTTAGATATGATCTACATCATTTTATCTATGTGCCGAAATTTTTATTTATAACACTTTAACAAAATAAATTAATAAAATAACCATCGTTTCTGGTCAATTCTAAATCTAACACGGCCGCAGAATGCCGGAGCGGACCCATATGAGGGAGGCCGCAGAATGCCGGAGTGGACCCCCATATGGGTCCGCAGAATGCCGGAGCGGACCCGGGTCTGCACTATGCCGGAGCGGACCCTGTTCTTTAAATCCCGAAAATGACAGCGAAATTTCATTCCACACTCTCACCCCTTCTCTCTCCTGAGTTAGCTCTCTGATCTGTAAGTTTTTTCTCTCTTCTTTTAAATTTTTTATTTTTATTTCAGTAGATTAATAATTTAATTAGAATAATTAATTTAGAATAATTAAATTAGAATAATTAATTTAATTAGAATAATTAATTTAGTTAATTTTTAATTGTAGGTTTCTTCTGTATTGAATTGAAAAAATGGCTCTTATGGTATCCATCTACACTGGGGGGATGTTTTAACAGGTCCTAATGGGGTTTACTATAGTATTGGACCTGTTACTGTGATCCCGGTATTGCCGGGTACTGATTATTTGGGACTTAAATCAAGTATATGTCAGAATTTGGGGTTGGATCAGGGTCAGTATGACCTTAAAATTGATGCCAAAATTAGCATGCCGACTAGTTCGGCACAAACCTGGTTCCAACTATTTCCAATTCAAAATAAGGGAGTCTGGCAGGTATTGTACAACCAAACCATGAGTTTTTCTGGGGGTGCATACAAGATAATTGACCTATATGTGGAGGTTACCAGAGCCCGGCGTTCGAACCCAGTTATGAGGTTAATCCAGGGTCGTAGTCGGGGTAACTCATCCGGCTCTAGTCCGTCCCCTGTCCAAATTGACCAACTATCCAGTAGTCGGGCCCCAGTTCAGAGGGACCGACCCTCCCGTCGGGCCCCATCCCAGACTGACCAGCCTTCATCTAGTCGGACCGCTTATTGGGTCAAACTTGTGATCCGGATGAATCCGATGAAGAAGTGGATCCGGAAATACTAGAGACAGAGGAAAATTGGGGTCCTGTTGATCCTGAGGGTATGAGCGATTATTCTGACCAGGAAGATACCGGGCCTGTGCTCGGCAAACCAAGGACTTTCAAGATGGATCGCGGGTTTCGGATAATGGATCGCGGGTTTCAGCACCCGATTCATGCTTTCAACGACACATCAGGGTTTATGGAAGCCAATTCGGGTTTGTTTGGAAGTAGGGCAGAGTATGAGAATGAATTGTCCGAGGGAAAAACATATGACTCAAAAGAGGAAATGAAGAGCGCAATTGCCAGGTTTCACATCCTTTGCAACAAAGAGGTAACCTACGCACAGTGACCGCACAAGAATGAGGTTCAAGTGCAAGGACAGTTACTGTGGGTGGTACATACTCGCAAGGGCCACCGGTTATGGAACACAATGGCGTGTCTCCAAGTGCCCAACACAACATTCATGCCACGCGGATGCGACAAGAACAGATCACGCCCAGTTGTCAGCTGCTATGGTTGCCGAGTGTATATCCGCTCACATGAGGAACGATGTCGACTTGAGTATTCAGGCTGTCCGAATTGCTGTTGCTGAAAGGTACAACGGTCAGATACCGGCGTACAACAAACTATGGCGTGGCCATGAGTTGGCAATAGCCCGTCAATTTGGCAGTTGGGAGGGGTCATACGCTCTGGTCGTTCCATTGTTGGAGGCAATCAAAAGAAGCAACCCAGGTACTACATTGTTCCTTCAATTTTTACGTCATTTCATTATCAATCAAAAATTGAACTTATTTTTTTAAATTTATTGACAGAAACATTGTTTGAGGTGACCTCATATCCCACTGGTGAACCTGGACCATGGAGGTATTTTCATAGGGCGGCTTGGGCATTTGGACCGTGCATAGCTGCTTTTCAACATATCAGACCGGTCATCACAGTTGATGCATGTTTCCTGTCAGGCCGGTATAAAGGTAACTAATTTGATTGTTTTCACTTTATTTATTTTAGTTGATTTCGGCTCTTACAAAATTTATTTTACCATAGGCAAGCTGTTGATTGCAACCGGGTACGATGCTGAAAATCAGCTCCTCCCGTTGGCTTTTTCACTGGTAGAATCTGAGAGTTATGATGATTGTGCGTGGTTCATGAAATGGTTGCGCCGTAATGTAATCCGCTCCAGATTCATGTGTGTCATCACTGATAGGGGAAAGGGTATCAAGAAGATGTTCAGACAAGATGATATGGGGTGGAACGAGGAGAATGAGGATCAATGTGTTCACCGTCTTTGTGCTACTCACATAGCCGAGAACATGAAGAAGAACGGTTGCAGTGATAAGGCAATCCGTTTTTTTAGAATATGTGTGGCTAAGAGGAAAATGAGGAGGTACGAGCAAGGAATGCAAGCAATGGGGCAGGCATGTGACATTGCCCTCAATTGGCTGGACGGGGTGGGTAAATATTTGGATCAAGATGAGAACGAGTGCCCCAAACCATGGAAGATATTCCAAGCACTGGACGGTGGTTACCGTTGGGGCATCATGACTACAAACGGGTCCGAGTCGCTTAATAAGGTCTTTAAGTCCTCTCGTAGGCTACCGGTTGCAGCAATAATTGAAGACACATTTTACAAATGTATGACATGGTTTGCGCAAATGAGGGCCAAAGCAGAATGGGAAGTCAGTCAAGGTCAACAATTCTCGTGTCGTGTGCATCAGGTACTTTTATTTGTAGTTCTTTCTTCATAATTTTTAATTTAATGAATTTTGTTAAAAAAATCTGACTTCTTCATTATTTTTTAATTTTTCGTAGCTGATCAACAAACGGTTCGAGAGGTCCGATAAAATGAAGACGCTGGGGGGCTTTGGAAACAACAACGAGTTCGAGGTAACCTCCACACAGGAGAGAGTTCACGCTTTCATACCTGACCATTCTGGTCGGTTTACCAAGGCCAATTACAAATACACGGTGATAATCGGGGATGATCACACGGTAACTTGCACGTGCCAGAAGCCTCAATTGGAGAGAATACCGTGCTCTCATGTTATGTCCGTGTGTCGTCTCCGAGGCATCGACCCTGGCGTATTTGTAAGTCACTACTATCACATCCATACACTGATCAACACATGGAGCGCACAATGGCATGTCTATGGAAATCAGTCGGAATGGCCTCAACACGATGGCCCGGTCCTTGTTCCAGAGAAAAAAAATATTGCTGTGGGCAGAAGACAGCACGACAGAATTCCGATGTGGATGGACGTTCTACATAATAGGAGAAGAGGACACCAAGCCGGCCGAGATACACAAGAAAGACAAAACAGAGCTGCTCGAGCTGCACGAGATTGAGATTTAATGTTGCTTTTTTAATTGTACTCGTAGAAATGTTGTTTATTTTCGGTTAATTAGACGTATTTGTAATTTCCGATAACATTAGCATTATTCTATTGTATGCTTCTTTATATGGCTTTCTATTGTAATGTTTTTTTTATCAAACAAACGACGAACAACAATTTCAGATTAAACGACATTTCAAACATAAGTAATTACACACAACTTCCAGTACAAACTTTATATTTTTGATAAAAATTTCCAAAACAAAATCATAATCAACTTCAGAATCAGATTAAAAAAAAAAAAACAGCGGCCGCTCCGGCATAGTGCGGACCCGGGTCCGCTCCGGCATTCTGCGGCCTCCCTCATATGGGTCCGCTCCGGCATTCTGCGGCCGTGTTAGATTTAGAATTGACCAGAAACGATGGTTATTTTATTAATTTATTTTGTTAAAATGTTATAAATAAAAATTTCGGATCTATGTGCTCATAAAAAATTATGACATTTCGATTTTGTTTTTATGAGAATCAATAAGTTGAAAAATCAATGGCTAGAAATTATCCATATTAGTACGTTTTTTACAAGCTCTTGATGACAACCAAAACAAAATTGAAATGTCATAATTTTTTACACGTGCATAGATAATATGATGTAGATCATATCCAACGGTTTTATTTTGACTTTTAAGTTTTAAATTTTGAGTTATTAAAGTTTTAAAATATGGAGGCATGGTGGAGGCATGAAAAATGGAGGCATTTGAACCCTCCTCTTATTTATAATATATTTAACTGTATAATTTGCAATTAGTTTTCAACTGTATAAAGCCTTAATTAATGCGGTAAAAAGGGAGAAAATTCTATTTATAATATATATATGATTTTTTTGTATGTATATAAAAAAGTGAACAATATATTATAAGAGGAGTATGTGACTGCTATTTTGAGAAATAAGTAATTTATGAATGTTTTTGCGCCAGCTGGCCACCCTTATCTTCCTCTTTATTAAACCATCAAATTGACTGCTTTCTTTTTAGCCAAGGAGAAGAAGAAATGGGGAGAAAGAAGATAAAATTTTCCAAGTCCATGAAGCTATACTTGTTGAAGCAGCTAAAGAAGGTGCCTGGACTAAACCTAAACAGCTTGATCCACCCCAGGTCATTGACATGCAATTATCCAAAAACCCAATCCATTGACAAACGGAACTCAACCGTCAACTTTATAACTAACCGTGAGTCAGATCTCGCCGACCTCAACCGCTATATGTTGGAGTACTTCCCTTCCGTGGGAATCAGTGACGACGAGTCTTCTTTGATCGACACATCGACAAAACAGTCCCCAACAAATACTGGTAATGAAGAATTCTCATCCTTGACATCAAACTCATTGGTGGTACCATCATCACCAACTGGTGATATTAGAGAGGGGGAGGCAGGGGTGCTGGTGATGACCAACGAGTCTTCTTCAATCGACACATCGACAAAACAGTCCCCAGCAAATACTGGTAATGAAGAATTCTCATCCTTGACATCAAACTCATTGGTTGTACCATCATCACCAACTGGTGATATTAGAGAGGGGGAGGCAGGGGTGCTGGTGATGACCAACGAGTCTTCTTCAATCGACACATCGACAAAACAGTCCCCAGCAAATACTGGTAACGAAGAATTCTCATCCTCGACATCAAACTCATTGGTGGTACCATCATCACCAACTGGTGATATTAGAGAGGGGGAGGCAGGGGTGCTGGTGATGACCAACGAGTCTTCTTCAATCGACACATCGACAAAACAGTCCCCAGCAAATACTGGTAATGAAGAATTCTCATCCTTGACATCAAACTCATTGGTTGTACCATCATCACCAACTGGTGATATTAGAGAGGGGGAGGCAGGGGTGGTGGTGGTCACCTTCTCAATCGATCCTTACAAGGATTTCAAAAGGTCGATGAAGACAATGCTAAAAGCTGACAATGCAGGCAAATCTCAGCCATCGAATCAGGATAACTTGAATGAGTTGCTGCTTTGTTACCTGGAGCAGAATAATAAGAGCATGCATAAGCATCTCCTTAGAGCATTTAATGACATCACTAACGAAATAGCGAGCATAGTCACAGTCACAGATACGAGCAAGAGAAATTGAACGGCAAGGAGGCAGCAAAAGGCAGAGAAAGAGGACATGCCTGATGCATCCAGCAACTGACAGCAAATTTTTTACAAGATTGTGGCATTGAACAAGATGTATGTTCAGTATTGTTTCAGAAGTGTTTATGATATATTATTATTTCGATATGTTGGGAACCTATGAATTAGCACATTATAATCCAGGCAATGTTTTTTTTTTTATGTACTTTCAACCATATGGTGTTTTATCACTGAAGATTGGCATATGTTTTATCTTGGTATTATCATTACTTAGCTTGCACAAGTATACCCAAATTAATTACAGGTGAAAAAGAAAAGATTTTGGCAGAAATTATAAAATGGAACAAAGGGCTCTTCAATTATTAGGTAGGATTAAAAAAATAGAAAATCCATAATTTACAAATGAACAACTCAGCTTAATCCATAATTGGGTAGGAATGTAGGATTGATAAATATGGCTTTACAAAATCCATAATTAGGAATCCATTTAAAACATGGATTCAATGGCAGAGAAAAGAAAACAGGAGAGAGTGCTAACAATCGCAGTAAATTTTCCACCTAAAATTCGCTTGCCAATAGCATCATGCCACGCATCACCTATAAGGCTATAATTATGAAAAATATGGACGTTATCTGAAAGAATATAGAATATAGAAGACAAAAAAAAAAGAGCTGAAAGAATATAGAAAACTGGAATGCTAGATAATATGAAGCACTCGAGAACTAGCATTTGATCTAGTGGCAAGACAATGTTCTCCGTGTGAAAGGTTACAGGTTTAAAATTCAAAAGAGACAATCCTTTGTGGATATTTAATAATGACCTCCAACCTTTACTCAAAAAAATTAATGTGAAGCACTCGGTTTGCTATCAAGTCCCAGTTAATACAAGACCATGTAAGCAAATTTCAAAACGACCTCATATTTTCAATAATATATGATACATATTATGATATTTATATTTCACAAAATAACAAATTAAAACTATACGATTGATACTTGTTAAAAATAGTTCGCACTGATGAAGTAGATATTATCATATATAAAACATAGAGAGGTTATGGTACCTTGCATAGCGCGGATAGGTCCGTACTACGGATCAATATTTTTATTTTCAAAGTCCTAACAGTCAATCCGAGCCATTCAATATGGTCTCCATATGAATATGTACATGTAAATTAATATTCACAGTTTTTAGAATTTTTTTACTATTTTTTTAGATGGATAGAAAATCACTGTTTTTGAATGGTGCAGAATGTTCAGATCAAGTTATTTTCTAACAACAACAACAACAACAACAACAACCGAGTCATAGACTAGAAATGACACCCAATCGTAATTATAAAATCAAGATAGATAGTAATAAAATAATAATAATAATAATAATAATAGTAATACTTAATAGTAATAATGGTATCAATAATAATAGTAATAATACTAAGAGTAGAACTAGGGTGCTCTCGAGTTCACCAAGCTCTTGGTGAACTCAAGTCCAAAACTCATCGGATCGGCTTCAAACGACGAATCCGACCGTTGAAATCCGTCTACCTTACGAGTGATGCGTCTACATGCAAAAATTTTAAATTTTGAAATTAATTTTGCATAGAGTCAAGTGGTCAAAAAACGTCAAAAAATAAATGCATTAAAATTAATTTATTAACCTTCTAATTTTGACCACTTGACTCTATGCAAAATTAATTTCAAAATTTAAATTTTTTGCATATAGACGCATCACTCGTAAGGTAGACGGGTTTCAACGGTCGGATTCGTCGTTTGAAGTCGATCCGATGAGTTTTGTACTTGAGTTCACCAAGGGCTTGGTGAACTCGAGAGCACCCTAGTTCTACTCATAATACTAATACTAATACTAACTATTTATTGCCTAAACTATAGATTGTAGGGGTCAAAGTCCTAAGCTCTACATCCTTGACTCCGCTTGACTCCGAATCACTAGTCTTATGACCTAAGGCCCATAATACTATTCCTAAACAATCCCTAAACAATATTTCCTAAGTCATGGTTCTGGTACGTGGATCGCTAACTTCCACATGCTCCTGTCCGAAACCAACTCCTTGGATACATTCCATTCCTTCAAGTCCCTTTTTACTACTTCGTCCCATATCATCGTGGCCGACCTCTGCCTCTCTTGTGTTTTCGATACGGCTTATAATTCCATTATGCACCGGTGCCACGGGAGGCCTCCGTTGTAGATGCCCAAACCATCTCAAGCGGTGTTGGATGAACTTATGTTCAATCGGTGCTACCCAAGTCTGTCACACATATCATCATTTCTAATTTGGTCCCATCTTGTATGGCCTCAGTTCCACCGCAACATACACATTTCTGTTACACTTATCTTCTGGACGTGCTGTCTTTTAGTAGCCCAACATTATGCACCATACAACATCGCAAGCCTAATCGTCGTCCGGTAGAAATTGCCTCTTATTTTCTACTCATCTAAAAAAATATTAAACAAATTCTAAAAAATGTGAAATTTAGTTTAAAAATTGATACCTCGCATATTTAGTCTATTTTAGGCCTGTTTTATTACCAGATTCGTACCCTAATTCACCAGAATCATGTGCATTTCATCGATATATCTTTAGAATTTGGTACTGCTGAGTGTTTGTTTGTTTTCTGCAGGCTTGGAGCAAAACACACGAAGAAACGGCGATTTGGGATGATCTGGTACGGCCCTTACCAGGTTTGGTACGGGTCTCACCGGACTTAGCCGATTTCAGCTCATCACGCCTGGTACGGCCAGGCCGTACCACTTTGGTACGGGCCGTACCTAAAGGCGGCCTGACAGATTCAAATCTTGGCAGAGGCTATTTAAGGCGGGGAGCTCTCCACTTTCGAAGGGGATTCCATTCCAGATCTAATTGAGAGCACAGTAAGAGAGAGAAAGAGAGCTAAGGAGCTAGGAGCAAGAAGGAAGGAAGAGGAAAGAGGCGAAACTCGACGGATCAAGCTTCCTCCTCTCGATCCCTTCGATCCATGGCTATCTCTATCCCTTTTATTGTATTTTTAGATCAGATCATGTGCTGTGAGTAGTTATTTCAGTTTCTAGGGTTTAGAGATGGATTCTTGATTTGCTTTGACTTTTTTTGACTTGTATCTTGTATGAACTCTTTTGATTGATTGATTGTGATTTTCTTTGCCATCTCTTGCTTTGATTGCTGTGATTGTGTATGATGAACCTCTAGGTCTAGATCAAACCTATCAAGGTCATGTGATCATCTCAATCTCTCAACCAAATCAATTGTTTAGGGTAGACTTGTTCGAATTGAAGCCGAGAGGTTGAATTCTCCTCTAATCGACAGATTAGAGGGTGCCTTAGGTCTCCAATCAACCAGCTAGGGTAGATCTGTACCAACACATGAGAATTGATGTGTAGAAATCCCTAAAAGGCAATCAATTGCATTCCAACCTAAATCTTGATCCAACACACGACGGTTGAGGCTTAGGAACCTTAGGTATGGTCAATTGAACGTTTCTAAAGAGTTTAGCACAAGGTACCAGCAAGGAATGCATCAACTCGAACTGGTAAGCTCTGTTCTGGCAAGCCAGTACGGGTCTTACCAGAGTGGTGCAGCCTTGCCTTACCAAGTGGAGTACGGCCTAGCCGTACCAACTTGGTACGGACCGTACCACTAGAGGCAGATCACAGATGAAATCTGAAACCCTGGAAACGCCTTTTATCCATAATCAAAACACAATTTACATTTCTTCTAGCATTTTATTACATTGTTTGAATTGCTTGAATTGACCTTTTTAGGAACTTAAATACCAAACCAAAACCTTCTCACTTCTAGTTTTTAATTGAGTTTGGTAGATTCTAACCTAGTAATTGCCCGTCCCTGTGGATCGATACCCGATTATACTACTCGATAGGGGTTGTGCACTTGCAACCCTTACTCGTGAAGTGTAAACGCGGTTTTAAAAGGTACGCCCTCAAGCGTACCGAAACTTGCGTTGCGCTTCTGCGCGAACAAAAATATATATTCATATGGAGATGAGTTGAACAGTTCGGATTGACCGTTAGGACTTTCAAATGAAAATTTGAGTTCATAGTGCAAGATAATATGCGTTGTGCATAGTACCATAGCCTCACTAAACATATATTTGAGCATATTTTAATTGTCTTTTAATTATACAGAAAAATCAAATTTGCACGCAATTTATGCTTATCATAACAAATTTGTACAAGTATTGCACTTAACACCACATGTATAAAATTCATACTATATATATAGCATAAGCGTGAACCATATAAAAAAATTGTTATGCATAGTTCACATTTTATTTTATTTGCATTAATTAATAAACAATTCATATGTTATTCACACTAATTACGAAATAGTTTGCACTTTGCTCATATTTATTAATGGATCAAACAGCTGATATGGAATCAGGATGTTCGTGCTCGGTCAAAATCGGCGTATTTAATTTGGTCCTTCCAGTTTAGAACGGAGACCCTATTGATTGGGGAAATCATATTGATATGTCTATATTTGATCTATTGTTTCGATCTATTTTCAGACCAGATATCATGTGTTTAACCACTAAATTGCATTGTTTAAATTGAATATCAATAGAATATGGTACTGCTGCTATTTTGTGGTTGATTTGCAGGAAATAGGCGAAAACATGAAGAGTTCTGACCTTCCCCCATGCGAGTCGCGTCCCACCTGACGCGGGTCGCATCGCAGTCCAGCGCGAGCTCAGACGCGACCCCAGAAGCGACCCTCTCTTGCTCGCATCACTTCCACATGACGCGGGTCGCATGACAACTCATGCGGGTCGCGTCGACTTAACTGCGCCAGGCCCAGTTGAGGCCCGTTAAGGAAGGTATATATACAGAGGGCCTGGCACAGAAAAGAAAAAGAAACATTTTATCCACAATTTTATCCAGAAAACAGATCCGATCCGATTTTGAAGAGAGGGCTTGGCGCCTGAGGCGATCTGAAGAGGAGAGGAACCGATCTGGAGCTAAGAGGGAGTTGATTTGGAGAAGAAGAATTCTGAAGCTTCGATCCTCTTCAATCCCTCACCTCTCACCATGATTTGCATCATTTCTCTCTCTTTTATTCTGATTTTGCTTATGTCTGAGTAGACTTGTAGTTTCGAGGGTTTGGATTTAGTCTGATACTTTGTTTGATTATGCACATGGATTGATTCTGATTGATATTTCGTGTTTCTTGATTCTTGTATTATTTGTGATTGCTTGATCTGAATTGTTTGATTCTTGATTGTCTACTGTTGAATGCCTTTGGCATTTCTTCTTGTAACAAGGCTTGATGTTTCTTGCAAATTAGGTTAAGTACTTGAGGTAGGTCTGAGAACCGAAATGTGAGGTCAATAGTAGCCGAGAGGTGAAATTTCCACTTGCACTTGCGCAGCTTGTGGATACCTTTAGTAAACAGAACTGAGAACTTAGGTTTAGATCAAACAGCTTGATTAAATCTAAGAAGGTGAAATTGCATTTCCAAACCAGGTCTGCTAAGCCAACACACGAGAGTTGAGGTTTAGTGGCACTAGGTACGGTCAATCTAGCCTTACACGACTTAAACAACCAGTTTCTAACATGTGCAGACTCAGCTCAAGGGGCTATGCGGGTCGCGTGAGTTAGCACGCGGGTCGCATCACAAGGGTCGCAAGCCACAGCTTGCGAGTCGCGTGAAAGGTCCAGAGTGCTTAGGGCCACGCGGGTCGCGTCACAAGAGTCGCATACGAGAGTATGCGGGTCGCGTGGCAGGTCCAGAGCAGCAAAGTAGAAGATGAAATCTGATACCCTTGAAACGCCCTTTTATACAGTAGTACAAAACACAAACATTTAATTGATTTTTACTGTCTGTTCATACATTGTTCATACAATTGTTCATACATTCGTTTACCTGTTCATACATTCGTTACAGAAACTTAGGAATAGACAAACACCCAATTTTCACACTTCTAGTACCTAATTAGGAAAAGTAGAGATTAAGAAAGTGAACCGTCCCTGTGGATCGATACCCGACTAAACTTCACGACAAGATTGTGCACTTGCGATCTGAGTCGAGGGTTTACAAGGTTTAAACTCTACAGCTTGCTGTAGTGAAACTTTGTTCACCACTTTTGGCACGAACAAGTTTTTGGCGCCGTTGCCGGGGACGCCAATCATTTTTTGAATTTTTGCTTTTCGTAGTTAATCTAGATTTTAATCTGTATCTTTTCTTTTATATATTTTGTTTTCTTTTCCTTTCTCTTTTTCAGGGACACTCTGGCTTTCAAACTCAAGAGGCGATTACCATCTGAGGAGCTCGAGACACCATGGATATGATGTACAACATGGCGACAGGCCAACATTGGTTTGGCCGTGACAGTTCCCGAGCTGGAGGAAGCAACCGATCCAAAGCTGATCAGATCGCAGCTCTATATGCCAAAGCTGCCGAGCTAGAGGAGGCCATAGAGAGGTATTCAATCAAAATGAGCGTGAAGGCAGCCAGTAACCATCAACCACAGCCATGTGTCATGTGTGGGGACATGAGACACTCTTACGAGTATTGCCCACTGGCTGATTGGGATGAGGAACCGGAGCAGGATGGCTATTGCTACGGCACTGCATCGTTCGATAACTCGAGCAATTACGTATTTCAATCTGATCCACCCGAGCCGTTCATTGATCCCGCTGAGATCGACTTCATACACGAGCAAGGGAAAATGAACCAGATGATGTGGTAACAGATGCAGAACATGCAAACTCAGATGGCTGCTCAAAACAAGTTGTTGGAGCAGTTGAGCCACATGGTCGCCTCACGCCAACCTCAACCTGGAAAGCTGCCACCTCAGCCAGAATGCGAAGGACCAGCCCAGCCAATAGACCAGACCGCACTGCACGCGGGCCAAATCAGGAACACGCGCCCCGCGTCACCACCTGAAGAAGAGAACCCTAGCCTGACTCTACCGGCAGTCATTGCTGAAGAACATGTGAACACGGGCTACGTAATTGACACGCGGGCCGCGTCGAAGGAGGCTGACAACCTAGAAGAACCTGATGCGACCCGCATCAAGACTCGGACAGAGTGGCTGACTCCTGAGCTCAAGCCTTTTCACCTCAGGTATGAGTTCCTGGACCCAGATAGATCTTGTCCTGTGATTATAAGTGCAGATCTTAAACCCGATCGGACTACTATGCTCTTGGAGAAATTGAATGCTCACAAAAACGCGATCGGGTGCTCGATCAAGAACTTGGCAGAAATCTTGCGAATTCTTCTGATGCAAGAATTTGATCGCATGGTCCGTGTACCTCAGAAATGGGTGCTTCCCCCAGTGCCACCTAATCCACCTCCCATCAACCAGTGAAGCAGCCCAAGCCCGTCGTTTACTTGCGTTTAGATTAGTTAGATTAGCTTCATTTAGATTAGCTAGATTAGTTTCATTTTCGTTCTAAGTTGACTTCCATCTACAAAATCCAAAAAGAAAACCCTGACGCGACCCGCGTGAGATTCCACGCGACTCGCGTCGCCTTGAACATTCAGCATTAAATGAGGGCGTCAAAACGATGCGAGGTTCTTTTTAACCCGCGTCCCCTCTTTCTTCTCTTTCTCCTTCCACAGTACATCCGACCCCTCACTCCTTTTCCTTCTACAGTAGATCCGACCCCCCTTCTCTTCGCCAACTTTGCTCTGTTCTGTGGCACCCTCATCTCCGTTGCTCTCTCTCGGCTTCCAGCACCACTTGCAACCTCTCTCCCTATGGCGAACCTCAGGTAAGTCCCTACGCTCTTCTCTTTATTCATTCGGTCGCTACATTGTCTGTCTTCGTCCAATCCTAGTCTTAGTGAGTCAGCCATGTCGCCCCCGTCCAAAACCTAACTAGTCCACGCGACCCGCGTTTCTGAGCCACGCGACCCGCATCAGAATTCACGCGAGCCGCGTCAAAAACCACGCGACCTGCGTCAGATCACACAGAGCCGAACAATGAATCGAGAGCGTCACTCCAAACAGGCCCAAGATCGTCGGCAGCTGCGTAGCCGTGCCCAGCCATCACCTGCACGCGCTCCTTCTTCACCTACGTCCAGCTCACACCATTCTGAGCGTTACGACTCTGAGGACTCCCACCATCTCTCTGGCGATTACACTGATAGGGCAGACGAGCATCAGACCGCATCCTTCTGTATCCCCACCCGCCGCATGTTCGAGCACTTCGAGTCTTTGCGCTTAAAGAAGTTCGAAAACACGCGTCGAGTCTACATGACCACCCTCCGCGCATTCAGAGTTGAGGAGGACTTCCTGCTTCTCACTGGTAGGATCGGCTTCACCCCCGCCTTCTGGGCTATCGACCACCCTGCCTACGAGAGACTCACACTTGAGTTTCTCTCTTCTCTCCAGCTCAAGGAGGATAACCAGGGCAACCACTCCCGCCACTACATCAAGTTCCTCCTCCGTGGTCAGCCTCACCGCGTCAAACTCGTTCAGCTCCGTGAGTGGTTCGGTTTCTAGGCGGATCCTCAGACTTCATCTCTTGAGTTCCGCATGGGCCTAGACATGCATCATTTCTGGAGCTTAGTAGCCGGCTCAGTACCAGGGGCTGATACCTCGCATATTTAGTCTATTTTAGGCCTGTTTTAGTACCAGATTCGTGCCCTAATTCACCAGAATCATGTGCATTTCATCGATATATCTTTAGAATTTGGTACTGCTGAGTGTTTGTTTGTTTTCTGCAGGCTTGGAGCAAAACACACGAAGAAACGACGATTTGGGATGATCTGGTACGGCCCTTACCAAGTTTGGTACAGGTCTTACCGGACTTAGCCATTTTTCAGCTCATCACGCCTGGTACGGCCTGGCCGTACCAATTTGGTACGGGCCGTACCTAAAGGCGGCCTGACAGATTCAAATTTTGGCAGAGGCTATTTAAAGCGGGGAACTCTCCAATTTCGACATCCATTCCATTCCAGATCTATTTGAGAGCACAGTAAGAGAGAGAAAGAGAGCTAAGGAGCTAGGAGCAAGAAGGAAGGAAGAGGAAAGAGGCGAAACTCGACGGATCTAGCTTCCTCCTCTCGATCCCTTCGATCCATGGCTATCTCTATCCCTTTTATTGTATTTTTAGATCAGATCATGTGCTGTGAGTAGTTATTTTAGTTTCTAGGGTTTAGAGATGGATTCTTGATTTGTTTTGACTTTCTTTGACTTGTATCTTGTATGAACTCTTTTGATTGATTGATTGTGATTTCTTTGCTATCTTTTGCTTTGATTGCTGTGATTGTGTATGATGAACCTCTAGGTTTAGATCGAACCTATCAAGGTCATGTGATCATCTCAATCTCTCAACCAAATCAATTGTTTAGGGTAGACTTGTTCGAATTGAAGCCGAGAGGTTGAATTCTCCTCTAATCGACAGATTAGAGGGTGCCTTAGGTCTCCAATCAACCAGCTAGGGTAGATCTGTACCAACACATGAGAATTGAGGTGTAGAAATCCCTAAAAGGCAATCAATTGCATTCCAACCTAGATCTTGATCCAACAAACGACAGTTGAGGCTTAGGAACCTTAGGTATGGTCAATTGAACCTTTCCAAAGAGTTTAGCACAAGGTACCAGCAAGGAAATGCATCAACTCGAACTGGTAAGCTCTGTTCTGGGAAGCCAGTACGGGTCTTACCAGAGTGGTACGGCCTTGCCTTACCAAGTTAAGTACGGCCTAGCCGTACCGACTTGGTACGGGCCGTACCACTAGAGGCAGATCATAGATGAAGTCTGAAACCCTGGAAACGTCTTTTATCCATAATCAAAACACAATTTACATTTCTTCTAGCATTTTATTACATCTTTCTGAATTGTTTGAATTGTTTGAATTGACCTTTTTAGGAAATTAAATACCAAACCAAATCTTTCTCACTTCTAGTTTTTAATTGAGTTAGGTAGATTCTAACCTAGTAATTGTCCGTCCCTGTGGATCGATACCCGATTATACTACTCGATAGGGGTTGTGCACTTGCAACCCTTACTCGTGAAGTGTAAACATGGTTTTAAAAGGTACGCCCTCAAGCGTACCGAAACTTGCGTTGCGCTTCTGCGCGAACAAGTTTTTGGCGCCGTTGCCGGGGACGGTAACCAATTGCCTAGTTAGATTTTACCTTACTTAGTTAATCTAGACTTTATCTTGTATCCTTTATTTTCTTTTATTTTGTTTCGTTTCTTTTATTTATTTATTTTCTCTTTTTCAGGAACACTATGGCGATTACTATCTGAGGAGCTCAAGACACCATGGATCTCATGTACAACATGACGACAGACCAACATTGGTTTGGCCGCGACAATTTTCAAGCTGGAGGAGGCGGCCGATCCAAAGCTGATCAGATCACAGCTCTATATGCTAGAGCTGCCGAGCTAGAGGAGGCCATGATCGCAGCTCTATATGCTAGAGCTGCCGAGCTAGAGGAGGCCATGGAGAGTTATTCAATCAGAATGAGCATGAGGGCAGCCAGAAACCAGAAACCACAGCCATGTGCCATGTGTGGGGACAGGAGACACTCTTATGAGTATTGCCCACTGGCTGATTGGAGTGAGGAACCGGAGCAGGATGGCTATATCAGCAACAACAATTGCAATTTCTACGACCCTGCACCATTCGATGACTCGAACAATTGCGTATTCCAACCCGACCCACCCGAGCCGTACGTTGATCCCGCTGAGATCGAATTCATACACGAGCAAGGGAAGGTGAACCAGATGCTGTGGGAACAGTTGCAAAACATGTCCATACAGATGGCCGCTCAAAACAAGCTGTTGGAGCAGTTGAGTCAGATCATCATCTCACGCCAATCTCAACCTAGAAAGCTGCCAGCTCAGCCAGAATGCGAAGGACCAGCCCAGCCAACAGACCAGACCGCACTTGACGCGACCCGCATCATTGAGACACGACCCGCATCACCCACGGAAGAACATGTGGACCCAGGTCGCATCGAGCCAAGTCGACCCGCATCTCCACCTGAAGAGCATGTGGACGCGACCCGCACGCCACCTGATGCGACCCGCATGCCGTGGTCTGATGACCTGGAGACAAAAGGAAGCAAGTCGGATTGGTCAGCATGCGATGCCATTTCACCTGATGCGACCCGCATGGCACCTGATGCGACCCGCGTCAAGACCCAGACAGAGCGGCTGACTCCTGAGCTCAAGCCTCCAGCAGCACACCTCAGGTATGAGCTTCTAGACCCAGATAGATGTCGTCCTGTGATCATAAGTGCAGATCTTGAACCCGATCGGACTGCTACACTCTTGGAGAAATTGGAAGCGCACAAAAGCGCGATCGGGCGCTCGATCAAGAACTTGATGGGAATCTTGCGGATTCTTCTGATGCAAGAGTGTGATCGCATGGGCCGTGTACCTCAGAAGTGGGTGCTCCCACCAGTGCCACCTGATCCACCTCCCACCAACCAGTGAGACGCCCCCGCTTCATCCCTCGCTCACCATCTAGTAAGTTTCCATATTTTCTTCTATTTACTTTTGCCTTGTGTAGATTCAAGCATTGAGGACAATGCTTCATTCAAGCTTGGGGGGGTGGAATAGAAGAAATTTGTATCTGCATTTAGACATGTTTCTTTTTCAAAAATTTTGCATTTAGGTGATAAATTTGTGTGATTGCTAGGATTAGGGACTTGTTTGAAAACTTTTGTTTGTGAGTTGGATGACCTTGGGAAATTAGAACTAACCTCATAATTGACCAAACAAAACTGATTACGAACAAATGGTTTGAGATTTGTAAAATTGGAAACTTGAATGTCGAGATAGCATTTAGAAACCGAATTGTGCCTTTCAAATGTGGAAATAGGGATTTCAAATAAAGAAAAGTTGGGATATCCGTTGGTGTGAATGAACACTAGTGGATGTGTGTATTCATGGTATGTGCGAAAAAAAAGCGAAAAAAGCGAAAAAAAAAGAAGATGAAAAGATGGAGAACATAAGAGTACTGGCAATAAGCCTTGAATGGGCGCCTTTGAGCTCGTCTCTCAATTAGAAATGAAAAAAATAAAATTTTTGCACATATCAACACACGAAGTCCGCAACTTTCTGACCTAAGCTTGATTCAAGCTTGGGGGTGCCAAAAAGGGAAAATCTCTACAAACGAAGGCATAGTTTAGTGAAAGAATGATAAATCGATAAATTCGAGTAATCAACTTTGCAAGACTTGAAACATTTAGAGTTTGAGGTTTTATTAATCAATTTGTGAGGTGAATCACAATTGACCAAGGGAAGTCCGAATCATAGCAAAAAGATTCTTGCGTTCTTTTATTGTAGCAATCATGTAAGTTTTCACATTTAGACTTGTATCCGCATTTAGATTTAGTTGTCCAACACTTTTACCCGAGTTTGAAACTTTTTGCTTGAGGACAAGCAAAGGTTCAGCTTGGGGGAATTTGATACCTCGCATATTTAGTCTATTTTAGGCCTGTTTTAGTACCAGATTCGTGCCCTAATTCACCAGAATCATGTGCATTTCATCGATATATCTTTAGAATTTGGTACTGCTGAGTGTTTGTTTGTTTTCTGCAGGCTTGGAGCAAAACACACGAAGAAACGACGATTTGGGATGATCTGGTACGGCCCTTACCAAGTTTGGTACGGGTCTTACCGGACTTAGCCATTTTTCAGCTCATCACGCCTGGTACGGCCTGGCCGTACCAATTTGGTACGGGCCGTACCTAAAGGCGGCCTGACAGATTCAAATTTTGGCAGAGGCTATTTAAAGCGGGGAACTCTCCAATTTCGACATCCATTCCATTCCAGATCTATTTGAGAGCACAGTAAGAGAGAGAAAGAGAGCTAAGGAGCTAGGAGCAAGAAGGAAGGAAGAGGAAAGAGGCGAAACTCGACGGATCTAGTTTCCTCCTCTCGATCCCTTCGATCCATGGCTATCTCTATCCCTTTTATTGTATTTTTAGATCAGATCATGTGCTGTGAGTAGTTATTTTAGTTTCTAGGGTTTAGAGATGGATTCTTGATTTGTTTTGACTTTCTTTGACTTGTATCTTGTATGAACTCTTTTGATTGATTGATTGTGATTTCTTTGCTATCTTTTGCTTTGATTGCTGTGATTGTGTATGATGAACCTCTAGGTTTAGATCGAACCTATCAAGGTCATGTGATCATCTCAATCTCTCAACCAAATCAATTGTTTAGGGTAGACTTGTTCGAATTGAAGCCGAGAGGTTGAATTCTCCTCTAATCGACAGATTAGAGGGTGCCTTAGGTCTCCAATCAACCAGCTAGGATAGATCTGTACCAACACATGAGAATTGAGGTGTAGAAATCCCTAAAAGGCAATCAATTGCATTCCAACCTAGATCTTGATCCAACAAACGACAGTTGAGGCTTAGGAACCTTAGGTATGGTCAATTGAACCTTTCCAAAGAGTTTAGCACAAGGTACCAGCAAGGAAATGCATCAACTCGAACTGGTAAGCTCTGTTCTGGGAAGCCAGTACGGGTCTTACCAGAGTGGTACGGCCTTGCCTTACCAAGTTAAGTACGGCCTAGCCGTACCGACTTGGTACGGGCCGTACCACTAGAGGCAGATCATAGATGAAGTCTGAAACCCTGGAAACGCCTTTTATCCATAATCAAAACACAATTTACATTTCTTCTAGCATTTTATTACATCTTTCTGAATTGTTTGAATTGTTTGAATTGACCTTTTTAGGAAATTAAATACCAAACCAAATCTTTCTCACTTCTAGTTTTTAATTGAGTTAGGTAGATTCTAACCTAGTAATTGTCCGTCCCTGTGGATCGATACCCGATTATACTACTCGATAGGGGTTGTGCACTTGCAACCCTTACTCGTGAAGTGTAAACGCGGTTTTAAAAGGTACGCCCTCAAGCGTACCGAAACTTGCGTTGCGCTTCTGCGCGAACAGGGGCCGTTAACAAGACGGACTTCAAGAGCATCAACATTCCTCACCCTTCTCTTCGCTGCATCCAGCGCGGCCTTGCTGTCACCATCTTTGCCCGTGGCGACACAGTCTCCCGTGTCAATGTTGAGGATCTCAAGCTTCTGGATCACATGCTCCGGCCAGACGGAGAGATAGAGCGGCCCGACCTGATGCTCCTCATGATCCACCACTGGCTTGTTCAGCGCTCCACGCGGACCGGAGGCACCATCCCCATCGGTGCCTATGTCACGCACATTGTTGAGCACTTAGAAGTACCGACCACAAATGATACGCTCTGTAGAGGCCCACGCGTCCTGGATGTCGAGGCCTTCCGTTCGGCGAGCTTTATCACGATCATGAGACACTGTGGCCGCTGCATCGGTTACTCTTGGCGCATGCCGGACGGCTCCCGGTATAGGCTACCCGTCCACGCATCTCTCTCCTTTGAGAACCGGTCTACTTGGTTTTTCACTAGACCATTACCAGATGTGCCTCCACCCCCTCCTTCTGGTGTTGACGATGCGCCTATGCCTGAGGCTCCTTCTTCCCCTCCGCCGAGCACTTCTCACCCCACAGAGCCCACCATGCAGGACCTCTACCACCTCCTCTCAGCCATGCAGTCTACTCAGCTTGACATGCAGTCCACTCAGCGTGACATGAGGGTGACTCAGCTCCAGCATGGTAACACACTTTACGGTATTCAGTGTCAGCTGGCGGACTATCATGACCGCCTCAGCGGTGTTGAGGATGAGTTGCGTGACTGGCGTTACTATGATGAGCACGGGTATTACCCCGGGCCATCTCCCACCGATGACTGAGCAGGTATGTTTTCTCTTTCCCCTTTGCTTTTACTTTTCTTTATCTTTCAGTCTTGAAGCATTGATGACAATGCTCAGGCTAAGCTTGGGGGGGAGACTTTTGTGTTTTAGGGTTTACTTTTGTGTTCTAGATTTATCTTTAGGTCATGTTTATTTTTCTTTGCATTTTTAGGTGAAAAATTTGCTTGATTGTTTCAATTAGGGACCTGTTTGAAATTTTTTATATGATTGGGATAACTTTGGGAAATTAGAACTAACCTCATAATTGACCAAACAAAACTGATTAGAAAAAATGTTTTGAGAATTGTAAAAATGAACACTTGAATATTGAGATAACATTTAGAAACCGAATTGTGCCTTTCAAATATGAAAATAGGGATTTCAAAATAAAGAAAGGTTGGGATATCTGTTCGCAGCAAAGCGCAACGCAAGTTTCGGCACGCTTGAAAGCGTACCTTTTAAACCTCGTTAACACTCCACGAGTAAAGGATGCAAGTGCACAACCTCTGCCGTGTAGTATAATCGGGTATCGATCCTCAGAGACGGCTAATCACTCGGTTAAGTTCTATCTAAACTTGATTGAAAACTAGAAGTTGAAAAGGTTTTGTTTGGTATTTAATTTCCTAAGGTATCAAATCAAACTGTTCAGACAATTGAAGAAGATGTAACAAAATGTTTAGAACAAATGTAAATTGTGTTTTGATTATGGATAAAAGGTGTTTCCAGGGTTTAAGACTTCATCTCTGATCTGCCTCTAGTGGTACGGCCCGTACTAAGTAGGTACGGCTAGGCCGTACCTCACTTGGTAAGGCTAGGCCGTACCACCCTGGTAAGACCCGTACCGGCTTCCCAGAACAGAACCTACCAGTTCGAGTAAATGCATTTCCTTGCTGGTACCTTGTGCTAAACTCTTTAGAAAGGTTCAATTGACCATACCTAAGGTTCCTAACCCTCAACCGTCGTTTGTTGGATCAAGATCTAGGTTGGAATGCGATTGAGAGCCTTTTAGGGTTTCTACACCTCAACCATCGTATGTTGGTACAGATCTACCCTAGCTGATTGATTAGATGTCTAAGGCACCCTCTAATCTGTCGATTAGAGGAGAATTCAACCTTTCGGCTTCAATTCGAACTATTCTACCCTATGTACTTGAATTGGATGAGAGATTGAGATGATCACATGACCTTGATAGGTTCGATCTAAACCTAAAGGGACATCATACAACAATCACAGCAAGCAAAGCAAGATATAACAATGAAAATCACAATCAATCAAACTAAAGAGTTCATACAAAGTAAAAGTCAAAGAAAGTCAAAACAAATCAAGATTCGATCTCTAACCCTAGAAACTAAAATGATCTACTCACAGCACATAGCAATGTCTAAAAATACAATAAGAGGAAGAGAGATAGCCATGGATTGAAGGGAGATGGAGGAGGAAGCTAGATCCGTCGAGTTTCGCCTCTTCCTCTTCTTTCCTTCTTGCTTTCAGCTCCTTAGCCTTCTTTCTCTCTCCTACTGAGCTCTCAGATCTATCTGGAATGAATTGGATACGAAATCTGGAGAGTTCCCCGCCTTAAATAGCCTCTGCCCAAATTTGAATCTGTCAGGACGCCTTCATGTACGGCCCGTACCAATTTGGTACGGCCTGGCCGTACCAGGCGTGAAGAGCTGAAAACGGCTAAGTATGGTCCGACCCGTACCAAGCCTGGTAAGGGTCGTACCTCATCATGTGAATCGCCATTTCTTCGTGTGTTTTGCTCCAAACCTGCAGAAAACAAACAAACACTCAGCAGTACCAAATTCTAAAGATATATCGATGAAATGCACATGATTCTGGTGAATTATGGCACGAATCTGGTACTAAAACAGGCCTAAAATAGACTAAATATGCGAGGTATCAATATCCGTTGGTGTGAATGAACACTAGTGGATGTGTGTATTCATGGTATGTTTGAAAAAAAAAATGAAAAGACGGAGAACATAAGAGTACTGGCAATAAGTCTTGAATGGACGCCTTTGAGCTCGTCTCCCAAATTAGAAATGAAAGAATAAAATTTTTGCACATATCAACACACGAAGTCCGCAACTTTCTGACCTTAGCTTGTTCCAAGCTTGGGGGGGCCAAAAGGGAGAATCTCTACAAACGAAGGCATAGTTCAGTGAAAGAATGAAAAATCGATAGATTCAAGTAATCAGGTTTGTAAGTTTTGAAACATTTAGAATTTGAGGTTTTGTTAATCAATTTGTGAGGTGAATCAAAATTGACCAAGGAAAGTCCAAATCATAGTAAAAGATTCTTGAGTTTCTTTATTGAAGCAATCGAGTAAATTTTCACATTTTAGGCATTTAGCTTGCATTTAGAATCTAAACCCGGTTTGAAAGTACAGATTTGCTTGAGGACAAGCAAATGATAAGCTTGGGGGAATTTGATATGTCTATATTTGATCTATTGTTTCGACCTATTTTCAGACCAGATATCATGTGTTTAACCACTAAATTGCATTGTTTAAATTGAATATCAATAGAATATGGTACTGCTGCTATTTTGTGGTTGATTTGCAGGAAATAGGCGAAAACATGAAGAGTTCTGACCTTCCCCCATGCGAGTCGCGTCCCACCTGACGCGGGTCGCATCGCAGTCCAGCGCGAGCTCAGACGCGACCCCAGAAGCGACCCTCTCTTGCTCGCATCACTTCCACATGACGCGGGTCGCATGACAACTCATGCGGGTCGCGTCGACTTAACTGCGCCAGGCCCAGTTGAGGCCCGTTAAGGAAGGTATATATACAGAGGGCCTGGCACAGAAAAGAAAAAGAAACATTTTATCCACAATTTTATCCAGAAAACAGATCCGATCCGATTTTGAAGAGAGGGCTTGGCGCCTGAGGCGATCTGAAGAGGAGAGGAACCGATCTGGAGCTAAGAGGGAGTTGATTTGGAGAAGAAGAATTCTGAAGCTTCGATCCTCTTCAATCCCTCACCTCTCACCATGATTTGCATCATTTCTCTCTCTTTTATTCTGATTTTGCTTATGTCTGAGTAGACTTGTAGTTTCGAGGGTTTGGATTTAGTCTGATACTTTGTTTGATTATGCACATGGATTGATTCTGATTGATATTTCGTGTTTCTTGATTCTTGTATTATTTGTGATTGCTTGATCTGAATTGTTTGATTCTTGATTGTCTACTGTTGAATGCCTTTGGCATTTCTTCTTGTAACAAGGCTTGATGTTTCTTGCAAATTAGGTTAAGTACTTGAGGTAGGTCTGAGAACCGAAATGTGAGGTCAATAGTAGCCGAGAGGTGAAATTTCCACTTGCACTTGCTCAGCTTGTGGATACCTTTAGTAAACAGAACTGAGAACTTAGGTTTAGATCAAACAGCTTGATTAAATCTAAGAAGGTGAAATTGCATTTCCAAACCAGGTCTGCTAAGCCAACACACGAGAGTTGAGGTTTAGTGGCACTAGGTACGGTCAATCTAGCCTTACACGACTTAAACAACCAGTTTCTAACATGTGCAGACTCAGCTCAAGGGGCTATGCGGGTCGCGTGAGTTAGCACGCGGGTCGCATCACAAGGGTCGCAAGCCACAGCTTGCGAGTCGCGTGAAAGGTCCAGAGTGCTTAGGGCCACGCGGGTCGCATGCGAAAGCATGCGGGTCGCGTCACAAGAGTCGCATACGAGAGTATGCGGGTCGCGTGGCAGGTCCAGAGCAGCAAAGTAGAAGATGAAATCTGATACCCTTGAAACGCCCTTTTATACAGTAGTACAAAACACAAACATTTAATTGATTTTTACTGTCTGTTCATACATTGTTCATACAATTGTTCATACATTCGTTTACCTGTTCATACATTCGTTACAAAAACTTAGGAATAGACAAACATCCAATTTTCACACTTCTAGTACCTAATTAGGAAAATTAGAGATTAAGAAAGTGAACCGTCCCTGTGGATCGATACCCGACTAAACTTCACGACAAGATTGTGCACTTGCGATCTGAGTCGAGGGTTTACAAGGTTTAAACTCTACAGCTTGCTGTAGTGAAACTTTGTTCACCACTTTTGGCACGAACACGCATCCTCACAGTACTGACTAACATTGGTATTGTTTCGTAGAGTTAGTGAATCCGAATAGTTCTTTTAACTAGGTACGAATTTTAAAAGGACTTCTACGGTCTAAATAAGTACCAGATTGAGTTTGATCCTATGACCTCACCGTACGGTCCGATGATCCGGGTATCCTGATTGAATCGATCGGATTTTGCCTATATTTTCATTCGGATTTTATCTGTAGTAGCAAGTAGTAACATCAGTTTTTATAATTATTTTTAATTTAGTTTATGATATGTAATAGTCGGGTTATAATTTAGTTTATGATCTGTAAAGTTGTGGACCCTCATCGAATCGACTATTTGAACTTCAAACGAAAATAAAAATATAAGTATGATTGGTGTACAAAACTAATGATGCATTTTAACCTCACTCGTTCAAAAAAATAAATTAAATGTTCTTAGAGCATTGGTGAAATTGAAATAAAATTAATCTAGCCTGTCAAATGAAGAGTTGAAATTAACTTCAATCTTAGTTTCAAAATCTCTGCATCGATGCAATTGCTTTATAATTTCATTTATGCCACATCAGCTATTTCTCACTCTGTTTTTTTCTTTTGTCAGACCTTTTTCTTCTTCACGACGACAACTCGATCTCGTTCTTCTCTTCTTTAATTTCGCTTCTCTCTTTTTTAAATCGATCCCTACTCCTCTCTCCCTCGACCTTCATCCTTACCCTCTACAACTGTCTTCCATCTCCTATAATTGAAAACCTGTTTCGTGAAGATGGTAATTTAGAAGATGACAACTAGGAGCCCTACAAAACTCCGAAATTTTTAAAACTACCATTGTTTAAAAAAAAAATAAACCAAAAAACTATCGTTTTTGAGAAATTCGAAATCTAACATGACCGCAGAATGATTATGCGGACTCAAATGCTGGAGGCCGCACAAGCGTTCTGCGAACCCAGCCACAGAACCATTATGCGGACCCATTTTTTTTTTCCAACTTTGAGATATCTCATAAATGGGCACGCATTCCTAGAACAAAAAAAATATATTAAAAAACCAAAATATTTGAGATATCTCATACAGATGCACGTGGTGCCTCGATAAAACACAAAAAAAAATGGGTCCGCTATTCACATGTGCGGTCTCCAGCATTTGAGTCCACAGAATCATTCTGTGACCTTGGTAGATTTCAAATTTTTCAAAAACGATAGTTTGTTTAATTTTTTTTTAAACTGTGCTGACTTTAAAAATTTCGGTACAAAACTTTCACACACTACTCACAGGAATAAGATGCTTCCTCTCTTCCAGGATTTCTATCTTCAGGAAAGCCCGTAATATAACTAACTGCTTAAAATATAAAAAACTTGTACAATGAAGTAGGAAGTTTCTACTTTAGAATTTAAGTTCATTTTTAAAAAAAAAAAATACACAATGAAGAGGGTGTAATCACCACAAAAAAAATTATTGCCTTCAAAAACACCTCCATTAAAGCGTGCTCGTATTTTAATTGAATTAATATAGTTTTTCGGCAAGCATTCTTGCAACTAGGAATATGCTTTTGACTTTTGAGAGTTCAAATTAATGAGGTATATGAACTTTGAAACTTACTGAATTGTATTCAAAAGTAAAAAAAAAATGTACATTTAATCTCACAAATCGGCCAATTAGATTGAGAAGTATGCACAAATGCCACTATGTTAAAGACAACTACTTGTTTATACACAATATGAAATAATCTAATCCTCTAATGATAAACACAATATATAACTACAAGTTTTTAATTTGATGTCTTAACCATTTATTTTTTTCTTATTAACTAAAACATCTACAAAAAATAATGTTAAATAAATTGAGAGTATCTTTTTGTGAGATAAATTTATAAAATATTTTTAATTTTTATTCATAAAACTATTTTTTGCTAAAAAATAAATAAAAGTTATGCCGAAACAACGCGCTATATCCCACCTAGTACCATAGTGACAAACAAATAGTTCGGGTTAGGTTTGGCGGAGTAAAAAGTTTGTGATTCGGATATAATTCGGAAATGATTCGGTATAACAAGGAAGCAAAAAAATAAATTTAAAAAATAAAATTTTTTTTTTCGCATTTTTTTCGTGTTTTTCTCGCGAATAATTCGTGATTCGCGAATAAAACATATTATATATTTTTTTGCGTTTTATTCGGAGTTCGGTTCGGAAACGTCTAGAAAACGAATAAAACACGAATTATTCGCAAATTATTCGCGTATATTGTTACTGTGCCTAGTACAGTCTATTTGATGAACAAAATGACCCATTGCACAAGAAAACTACTGATCGAGGGCTTATTTGATCAAGCAGAGGGACCCGCTACACAGATCGATGCTTTGTGTGAAAATCAGAAAATTTCATATCCACTTGCAGTTGGGATTCTCGCCGAAATTTTTATTAATAGAAAAATAAATAAAAAAATATCGGAAGAAAATTCCATTTGTAGGAAAAACGTGATAGAACGTTATAGACCATCACGGCCAGCTTAACGAAATCAAGTTACTGCTGATTAACTGAAATAAAAGCTGGAGCTAGTCGTTACTGTCTATCACAGCTAGAGAAATTTTGAAAAAAAAAATTCTAGCAGTTGTTGTCTATCACGACCAGAGCTAAAAACTTTTTTCGCTCCGCTTCAGCCCTTTCTCCTTCGCTCTTTCTCTTTCTTTCTCTCCTGATTTTACTTGGTGGAAGAGATAGAATTTGGATTGGACTTTACATACTTAGGGCCTTTTTTTCCCACGGAAACAATAAAATTTAGTTCAAAGTTTTTCTAATCCCACACCCATACCCGGGCACCGAATAGGCCCTTAGATCAGTAAAACACGAAAGTGAATCTGACAAGGTTAGTGAGGACTTTGGAGTTTTTTTTTTTTTTTTTTGATAGCTTGGCAGAAGCTGCCAAGAGCATTAAGGACTTTGGAGTTATAAATGACAAAGCATGGATATTATCTAGAATGATAAATAAAATATATAATTTTAGAGTTTTTAAAGTAATGAATTCTGGCCATTGTTTTCAACTTTGGTCGTGATAATTTTTTTTTTTTTTAATTTCTTTGGTGTGGTAGACAACAACGGTCTGTTTTAATCGTGAATCTCTTAAATTGTAAATCTGCTAATTGGATCGCGATGGTCCATTACGCCCTCTTGACGTTATGGAGTATAATATTTTTTTTTATATGTCGAAATTTCACGAAAGACGATATTTTTTTATTTATATTCCTGTTAATAAAAATTTCGGGGGATTGTCGACCATTCATGTGGGGTTTCAACTTTCAAGTCGATATCTGAACAGTGGGACCCATAAACCAGTTCAAGAAACATACATCTCCCTGCTCTTTTCCATTTGCAAGTCATGTCCACCTGGAGCCCATTAGATACAGACCTCATCGTATTATGACCCACACCACGAATAACAGTAGCTGAAGCGCTACAGAACATACGCAACTTACCAGGAACTCTCTCCTCCCTCCTTCCGCCATCCTTTCCGATCGAGAGCATGATGCACAATTAGCGCTCTCTTCACTCTGCAATCATGCAAATGGAAAAACCGTAAAGAAGCTGTTAACAAGGCTAATCAGTCTCTCCGTCTCACTCATGGCGACCGAAAAGGAGATCGCGCTGCTCTCACGCGTGGCAGCGAATCACCTCTTCCTCGCTCAGTTCGAGCCACTCAGAGCCTCTCTTCTCAGCCTCCGCAAACGCGACCCCGACCTCGCCTTATCCTTCCTCCGTTCGATTGTGTCAGAGGGAGGACAAGTAGTAGACGTCCACTGGTCGACCACCTGCCCCTCGCCTTCCCACCTCGCTTGGCTGGCCTCTCTTGAGCTCAGCGAGCCCCACTCTAGTCGCCGCCAAGTGGAGTTCTTGATTTTAATCCAAACTGTTTTATCCAAACTGACAGAAGAGAGTACTACAGACGTGGAAAAAAAATGTCTAAACATTTTAAGTAGGCTGTTGGATTTGGGACAAAAGAGATTAAAAGGAGAAAGACAGTTGGATGAGGTGTCAGAGGAAGAATTGACATGCCTTTGGGAGGTTTTTTTAAAACATGCTGAGATTTTTGATGCAATTTCTGTCAATATCAGAAATCAAGTAGCTTTGAAAGAAAAAGGATCAAGCTCGTCTAGGGAGGGAGCAGAGGTCATCATGAAAATACAAAGGAGCGTGCAATTGGCAAATTTACGAGCAATTAAGGATTGCTTAGACGATGGTGCAATCGAGGGGGCTTTTTGGTACCTTCCATTCCTTCATCACGGTTTCGGTGTAGCAGAAGAAGAATACAAGTAAGTTAATGCATAGTAGTATGATAATGCAATGCTTATTGTTAACAATGCAACATAATTATATACATAATCCTAATCACCAGCGGGAAAATTGGGTTGAATTGCATAATGTTATAAATCACAATTCATATATGTTACCACGTATGCTGGTTTTGGTGATACCAGACCAGATTCATATGATCTAGGAAGACAATTGTTGCCATTATATACCTCCTTAGTTGATCAAAGTACTGGAATTCTTTAACAGATTTTAACTTTTCAAATTTGATTGCCAAATTTCCCTTAAGACAGCAAGGAGTACACATTCCGGAAATTGGAAGTTCCTTTTGACTCTTCTATGTTGTTACAGGAATGCCTTTAAAGAACTAGTCATGAAATGCAGCACAGCAAGCTGTTCTTACAACAAAACATTTATTACATCAAGGAGAAAAATGAGTCAAGTACATGCAGGTCTGGTTCAATCCAGCGACATTCAACTTCTATACATGCTCCAGGTGCATTTATTTTCTTGTATCATATATTATTTTTACGCAAAAGCACGGGCTGTACAAGCTTGTGCAACACATATCAGAGCATCGCCATGCTCCTGGTAATTGTTTTGCTTTGACCTCTAACACCCTGACCCCACCCACACAATCACACAGAAAGAAAGGTAAAAAAGAAAAAGAAAACCCACCAAACCAACAATACTCTCATAACAATTAGATAAAACCGCTTGTGCCTCTTTAGACCTAAGCTTTTGTTCGTTTCTCCTTTTACTAGGTGATTCAAGATGAGGTTTTTTCTGAAGAAATAAAGGAAAATGGTGCTGCCACTTCTAAACCAGTTCCTTTTCCCCTGAAGAAGTTTCTAGCGACAGTACCTCTAGAACGAGAAAAATATGCTGGGTCTTGTATGAGAGATCTCTACCATTATTCACGAGTGTTGGAAAAACATGTGCTTGAGATTGTGGTTGAAACTTCTCTATCTCTGATCCGTAAGGAGCAGCTCCAAGAAGCTAATGATGTATGTGGTTTTTTTTCATAAGATTAATTTTCATGACTAATATTTTAAAGTTCATCTCCAAATCCCAAATCTGAACAATCCATTTTAGTTATTTACTTTTTTTTTATATATTTGATGTTTTGTTATTTGAGGCACGTTTTTTTTAAGTTCACTTGTATTCTAAGGTACACACTGTCCATACCAGTAACTACTTCAATTTTTTTTTTGTTGTTGATAAAAGTGGGATTATCCCACTGATTTCATTAGAAATCCATTAGTTTAGTTACAGATGCTGGTACCGAAACAGTATTAATCATCTATGAACAGATTACAACTACAATATTCAGAAAAGTAACTACATGTATTTAAAAAAAAAAAAAAAGATGGCATTGCCTCTAGCATCAAATTATATCTGTCAGATAGCTTAGCTGCGTATAATGGAGGCCGATTTCTGTTTCTATTTCTTCTCCAGGTCATATCTCTATTCCCCCTTCTGTACCCTTTGGTTGCTGTGCTGGGGTGGGATATGTTATCCGGTAACACACTGTTACGAAGGAAACTTATGTGGCTATATTGGAGAAGTAAATCAAAATTATTGACAGCAGAAAAACTCTCCCTCCATGATGGACCAAGTGAGAAGGTAACTTAAAATTTCCAATGTGTGGTAATATTTTAAGATAGTTTTAGCTCAACTTCAAATTGATGAAATCTGTTTTTGAACCAAGGACGATATCTTATGTAAGTACAGTGCACTGGTGGCAGTCCATAATGGCTTTATTGAGGTTTTGAATGAAATGAACTCCTGGATTAAATAGTTACAAAACCATTGTCTTGTGTAATGCAATCCTTTGTCTTGTTTTAGACATACTCTATCGTCACTTGGTAAAGGGTCTAACACTTTCTGTTGTCAGCTCTCATGCTTCGACCATCTCTGCGATCTTCTATGCTTTCAGCTTGATGTGGCAAACTACATTGCTCATGAAAAATCTGGTCAACTGTGGGGTTCAAAAAATATGTTATTCTTTTCTGAAACTGGCGAAATTTCTTCTGAGGAGACTGTTTTAGGCTGCTTAGATTCTTTTGTTGAAAATTTGATACTTGAGAGGCTGTCCTTCCAATCTCCTATTAGGGTTTTGTTTGAGGTGGTACCTGGGATAAGATTTCAAGATGCAATTAAGTTTATCAAGAGCCAGCCAATTTCATCTGATAGAGATGCTGAAAAGAGGTATGAACCAAAAGAAAAGAAAATAACAGAAAAAACTTGATTAGGCATTGAAACTTATGTCTATAGCATTACTACCCTGCATGGCACCACATCTATGCATTACCTCAGTGAATTTTTGGCAGAATCAGCGGAAACAGTCAGGCTTTTTATGATAGTTACTGTGTTGACTCTATAATGTATCTGTTGGTATTTGGGGTACCAAATGGTATTTGTATCTAGTTTAGGGACCTATCCGTAAAATAGGAATATAGAGTAATCATAGGGACTTGATGGAAAGATGTAAGCTCTATATATACCCCAAGGGGTCAATCAATAAAAAATTAACTTTTTGGCTCAATTCAATTGTATCTTACTGAAATTTTAAATCTAATTGATAAGTTTTTCAATGTATGACAGGTTGCGAGATGTGGAACTCATGCACATGAAGTATGCTCTTGAATCAGCCGTTTTATCTCTTAGTTACATTGGAAGGAGTTCTGACAATGAGAAAAACTTTCAGATAGCTATGTCATATCTAGGGCAGATGCAAAGCCATGTTGAGTCTATTCAAGATTTTTCTCGAAAGGTTAGTTTCTCCTATTGCCTGTCTAATATTATCTTACTAGTTGGGTTACTTGTATGGAGCTTTAGAGAGAGCTATACTGGTACTAGCTGGTAGGGGACATAAGTTTAACATAAGATAGAGGGGAATTATTCTGGCTGTTTCATGCTAAATGCTGATACTTCAAGTTTAAATAAACTTTAATTGACAGTTAAAACTCCAGCATACAAAAAATAAAAAGACGAGAAAAATAAAAGCCATATTGTCTAGTTAAATACCTAGCAAAGTGTATGCCCAGCCCAGCTCCATACCATTTTGGCATCAAGCTGGACTTTTAGCTCGGGTGCCAAAGGTCCAGCTCGCTCGGTAAGAGCTCGGTCCAGAATTAACGAGCTGAGCTAGGGCCTAGCTCGGCCCGAGCCAGCTCGTTGACAGCCCTATTTTGGCATCTCAACCTTGATCACAATGTTCGTTGTTGGCTCAAGTTAAACGTGGATTTTTTGTTTTTTCAAAAAAATATTTACCACTTTTTCTGTTGCATATGTCACGATTTAGGTCTTCATGGTGAGCATCATAACATCACTTTTACAAATTGATGGCATATCCATCAAAGAACCGTTTTCCATCCCTCTCTCAAGCCTCAACCAAGGCACTTCACCCATGGCAAGCACCGATTTGGTCATCTCCTTTATCAAAACTCTACTCAACATAATGAGGAATAGTTTGCCAGGGATGGATCCCAAGACTGAACTTCTGAATGCTGAACTGAGCTCATCAGTAAAGCAAGTGTTAGAATGGATGCACTCTAATGCTAGAGATACTGTGGACAATATCTGGTGGAGGTTCTCTCTTTTGCAGCGGTTGAAACCCATTTCTGACAAGTGGTCTTGGAAAGAGGCTTTGGTTATCTCAAGGGGCTCTCCTCCAAAATTATTAACCTTGTGAGTTTCTTTAATTTTTAAAGCATGTTCAAGTTTTGGCTGAGATGTAAACAGAAAGAGAACCCTATAGGCTCCAAATTCTTTTCTTATATGTTTATTGTTGTAATTAGAAATTTATAATTGGACCAAAGATTATATAGAAATTGACTTGTCCTTTTAACGTATCTGTTAAGACCACTTTTAGAGGTCCAATGCTGCTTGAGTGGTGTTTGTGAACAGTATTTTTAAGCATCAACTTAGTCTTTTCCTGCATACAAGGAGAGCAATTAGCAGCCACAAGTAGTCTGAAGACCGTTTTTTTATTAATATTGCAAAATATATCTCCAAAATCCATACTTTAATATGTTTTCTGTGATTCGCATGCATATAAATAGATTTGTTAATTATTTTATTTAGTTTTGCATGATATCAAGAGGCCGAAAATGAACGCATCAAATATATCTTTTTTTTTAATTTGAAATAGTCCAAATATATCTTGTTGAATATGCTTAAAGATCATTGCAGTCAATTTGCTGCAATGATTTTCAGCCTGTTGATCTTACACAAAACAACTGAAATTTTTACAATACTTTTGCATGCATGTGGACACGAGATGAAAAAAATCAATATTAATAGTTTGATTCGTAAGTTTTTTGTATTAGCACCTGAAGGTGTGGAACTCATCTCTACATGTATGCTACTTATATTCCCTATCTTAGATTGTATGCTTTCCTCTCTTTTCTTTCTCCATTTTTATGATCCTTTTTATAATAAAAACATCATGAACAGGTGCATGCAAAGGGGGGAATACGGCATAGGGGAAGAAATTGTCCATAGGTTTTCATTGCCACCTGAAGATAAAGCTACTCTTAAACTCACTAGATGGATTGCTGGCACTTCCCAGAAAGAAGTATGGCCATGAGTTTTTTATAATGAGTAGGGAAGGATTTTTGATAACAAGTTATGCACACCAAAATCACGTACTTAATGCAAACACATATCAAACAAATCACAAAAGAATGAATGCAAAAGATATACAAGGAGACTTGTGATTTACTGACCAGAAGCTTCAGACTTGTAATTTACTGACCTGTGGTACTCTTGAAATGAAACCAAATAAATTGTAGTAATAACCAACACCTTTGAGATTGTTGAATTGATTCACAGTGATTATGTTCTTTGCAAATGGTAGAAAAGCTAGGCACTTTTTCAACTTAAGTAAACTGTGGGTTAATTCGCAAGGAATCCTGCAATGAATGTATCTATGTTAAGAGTTTTGTAACTATTGACATGTAGGATTTGGATGTTAAATCCTATCGAGACCAGCTCGGACGGTTAGCTACTGCCTTTCTTTTTATTGATGGGGCTGCAACTGTTGCGACATCTCAAGATAAATGCAGAGTGCTTCTTGATCGGGCAAGGAAGTTATTGTCTGAGATTGATACTGTGAAGCTGCCGAAGATGGGACCCACTTACTGGGATCAGATTCAAGAAGCTGTGCTTGTGTCTATGATGAAGCGTGTTATTCACCGGCTCCAAGAAATTTTGGAATCAGTAGGTTTCTTATACATATGTTTTAACTATACACATTCTCCATGTGTATTGTATGACTTGTCTATGACATAGTTTGACTCCAGTATTCACCTGTGTTTTGCCTTGTTATTATTCAATTTAGTCAATAAACAAACTAAAGAAAGAGTGAAAGTAATATATAAATCTGAAAAACCAAGTAAATATAAAACAAACATAAAAGGAATTGAAGCGGAAAATTGTCAGTACTTAAATGGAAGCCATCTACTGGTTTTAATCATCACCTGTAGTAATTGGGTTGCAACAATTCTTGATATTATTTCTGTAAAACATTGTATCTTTTTTCAAATGATTAATGAAATTGTTAGATGACACTTCTTTTCTGTGTGACAAAGTTCAACCACAATCCTTCTCTTTCTCTCAACACTCGGCTTTTGATTTCTACAATGCCTCTATTTACTATCTCCTCTATTCTCAGTGGCCTATTACCCAACTCAGTGCACTCACAACAAAGCCTGCCTCTTTCGGACGTTATATCCATGTGAACAATCCTTGACGTTATGTGAGAACTTTTTCATAGATTAAACTTTGGTGTTACCTAACTGTGACATTTGGTACCCTTTTTTTTATTTTCAGGAGCAATCTCAGAGCATCAGGGATATGTTTGTTCAGTACATCCCTATTTTACCATCAAATGACACCAGCAAATTAGGCCAAATGCAACGTCCTCTTGTGCTTCTTCACCAGACTATAGATGATGCTTTCCAAGGGAAAACTCAATTTTTAAATGGTAATTAAGACAACATATTGATCAGTAAATCATTGAATGTGTTGCGGAATTGTGCTATCACGTACTGGCCTGTACATATAGCGATTTACTTTACTTCAAGGAATATACTTGAAGTTTAGTACTGCTTCTGGTACAGTTGCACCTAAGTTGTTACCTAGTGTTATGTGCCAGTGGAAGTTAAAAAATAATTGATTCTTTCGTAGATTTGACTAGCTTGTTGGTTACTATGGTACTGGAGTGGACTTCTTGGGTAGCTATTAATCTGTTTGCATGTAACAGCCAAAGTTTAGGAAGACTCGATTGCTTCCTGGATACAACTAGCTTGTCATTACAATTTGTATGGACTTATCATCTTTGAATTTCAGGTAAGTTGCATAATATTGCTAAAGCTCTCACTGATGAGGACTCAGATGGTTCAAAGAAAGAAGCCCCTTGTTACAAAAAAGGCATGATTTTTGGTCTTGGGCTCCAGGTTGATAAAACTGGCTTGAATGTTGCTGAAAAGCCGATAACAGTTCCACCTATTTCTGGAAACGGGTTGGAAAGCAAGGATCCGGGTAATAGGATCTTTGCACCATTACCTGCTAATCCTTCTGCTTATCTCTCAAACTTCATTATATATATAGCGACAATTGGTGACATTTTTGATGGGGTTGATACGACACATAATTTCAATTACTTTTCACTCATCTATGACTGGCCTAAAGATGTAAGTTAAAGCAATAGTTTAAATATGTTCATTTTTTATTTAATCACGTCTTTGCTGAGTCTTTATGTTTGTATGTAATACCTACCAAAAGTTACTTCTCTGGTACGGCAATTTATTTTTTTGTACTAACACCCCCTTCCTCACATAATTTCAAGAATAACATTCTTTTTTTTCCTTCTATTGTCTTTCTTTTGCTGATAGCTCCTGACACAACTGGTGTTTGAGAAAAGAAGTACTGATGCCGCTGAAATGGCTGCGGAAGCCATGGGTGTAAACTTTGTATATGAGGTCATCTCCTCGTGTGTACCCCCAGTTTTTCCACCAAGGTCAAGCCACAGCTGGGCCTGGATGCCAGTATATCCTTCAATGTCCGAGAACAATAACTCACCTAAAAGTGAGGGTTCATACAAGTCGGCGTTGACAACTTTTCAGAAGCCGCTTTATCCTCTTCAGCTTGAGATTTTGAAGACCTTGGCCAATCTTTCTCCGGTGAGAGCAGTTTTGGCAGGTGTTTTTGGGAGCTCCCTAATTGCTGGAGATAGTGAGGCTGAGCGGTCATTTTATGAGTTCGCGCTAGAGCAGTCTGAAAGGTAAATTATTATTGCCTTGTGCAACAGAATTGCAAATTTATGCTACCTCTGAGAGAGTATCTATTTTGGAATGAGGGTGGGTTATCCCCTTTGCCCTGCAGTGTCACCAAACTAATGTGCAATCCTTGTCTTCTTGGGTTATATCATTCCTTTGAGAGTTGTACCTATTCTGCTGGAAATATTGTTATTGTCTGCAAGAGCTAAAATGAAACGAGCTATATTTTCCTCTTTATGTTTCAATTTGCAAGACAAAGAGAATATGCAAAAATAGAATATTTAACAATATTTATAATGTTTTATTGCAGATTTCCAACTTTGAATCGGTGGATTCAGGTGCAATCTAACCTTCATCGAGTATCAGAATCAGCCTTAGCATCCAAAGCCAGAACTGAACAAAAGAAGGAAAGATCTTGTCTGAAGAGGCTAAGAGAACCAGAACCTGAAACCAAAACCAGTGGATCATTTAAGGCTGAAACTCTTTCTACTGGTGTTGAATCTCATTATTTAATCTCAAAAGAAGAATCCGAAGTAACAGATGCATGTTTTGATCAGAATGCTTGCATTTCATTTGATGACGACGAAGGCCCATACGAAACAGCTGTTGAAAAGTACTCAATGTTTTTCCTAAATCGGCAAATTCCTTGCATAATCCTCCTAATTCTGAAAGTATCTCATATACCTTGTGGAAATATCTTGTCCTCGGGAACTGTCTCTTGCCAGATTTCCCATCCCTCTTCTTTATATGCTCAATATACCCTTGTCAATTATTCATGAGAGGGTATTTAGGGCATTTCAATATACAAGATATTTCTCATTTTACAGGATATGGGATTTGTGTGTATGCATGCTCATGTTGATAATATTATTTGACATAATTTTTTCTTTATCCGGAGATTAATCAATGAAGGTAAACTGATGGATGCTCTGGCGGTATCTGATAAGTGCCTCCGAGATGGTGCGTCTGATCAGTTGCTCCAGCTTTTGATTGAAAGTGATGAGGAGACATATGACCAACTGCAGTCTAGTTACTGTAATTTTGAGAGTGTTACGTGGCAATACTGTTTGAGGCTCAGAGAAAAGCAGCTAGCTGCTCAGCTTGCACTCAAGTATGTTATAAGACATCTTTCCCAGAATGAATGGGAACCCTTGTAATTTAGAAAAGCCATTGAATATGTGTCTGTATTAATTGTCCTTGGATATTAATATAGGTGACAATCAGGAAAGTCAGTTCAGGTTTGGGTTGGGTCATATCTGGTTTGGTTCATTTCAGATTTGGGTTAGAATTCGGGTTTGAGTCGTCTTTGGTCTGGTGAGGGTTGTCTCAAATTTGGGTCGACTTGGGTTCGGGTCAATTGGGGTGGTGGTCAGTTGCGTCTAGGTCAAGTTTAGTGCTTGGGACATTTGGGTTCAGGGTTCTTCAAGTTGCAGGTCAGTTGGGTCTGGGTCAATTCGGGTGTGTGGATCAAATTAGGTTTCAGTTTGTTCACGGTAAGGGCCAGTAGAATCTGGGTCTATTTAAGTTCGAAGTTTAATTGGGTTAAGTTGTTTTTATTCATTTTTTTAAAAGTTAAACATGTAGATTGTAGGTTGGTTTGAGTAAGGTTTTAAGGCTGGGTAGGCTTCCAGTGGAGTTATTGTCAAATACATGGATCACAATTAGGTTATGCACAACTAGTAAGGATCACGTTTGGTTCAGTTATCTTGATCTCAGGCAATTTAGATTTTGGGTCATTTGAGTTCCAGTTGTCTCAGGTTTTGTGTCAGGTTGGTTTTAGATTCAGAATTGGGGTCAGCTTTAGGAATTAAGATTCTGGGTTGGTTTCAGGCAATTCAGATTTCAGGTCGGGTCCATTGGATCTGGTCAAGGTTTGCTCCCTTTAGATTTTAGGGCATAGTTGGAACTGAAATGACTGATCAAAACATATCTTTTAGATTTTAGGGCATTACTAAAAGTTCTTCTCTTTTAGTATGGGAGTACTAATGAGAGAAATGAATGCAGGCACTTGCACAAATGGAACCTTGATGCTGCAATAAATGTACTCAGCATGTGTATTTGCCACCTGCCTGAAGCTGATCCCTTGCAGAATGAGGTACCTCCTATGCTACAATATGAGTATTATATGCACACTTTCAGAATTTCTAATTGTTTGTTTTTGTCTTTTGCGTGCCAGGTTGTTAAAAAAAGACAAGCATTGCAGAGATACCGCCACATTTTAAGTGCCGATGACTGTTATAACAATTGGCAGGAGGTCTATTTCTCCCTCTAGTTCCTTTAACCATATAGTACTCAATCAAGGAGTATTGTATCGCCTGGTGTGATAATAACTTCTTTTATCATAAATTGTACTAGATGTTCCATTGGGAGAACTCATTAGAAGAACAAAGTAACCCATTTGTTGCCTCTCAGTACCAGTATATGTGTCCTACGTATGCCATCATGTTAGATTTGGTACTTGTTGATGTTAGCTTTGATTTCAATGTTGTGCAAACATCAGTTGTTACAATTTTCAGGTGGAAGCTTCATGCAAGGCTGACGGCGAAGGACTTGCATTAAGACTTGCAAGTAAAGGTGCTGTTTCAGCTGCTCTGGAAGTGGCAGAGGGTGCATCTCTATCTGCCAATTTTCGTAGAGAGCTCCAAGGCCGCCAGCTTGTCAAGTTGTTAACCACTGACCCTCTGAGTGGTGGGGGCCCAGCTGCAGCCTCACGCTTTCTCTCCTCTTTGCATGATTCTGATGATGCCCTTCCTGTTGCCATTGGGGCCATGGAGTTGTTGCCTGATCTGCGCTCCAAGCAGCTTTTGGTATGATCCATAGCCCATTTGTTATTGTACTCTGGCATAAACTAGTATGAGGCATAACTGGTATTATATTGATTTTAAATGTTTAATATTATTCAGTATTTTTAAAATTGTACGCTAAGAAACAATTGAAGTAGATATACAGAAAAATACTCAATAAGCCTGAACAAATGTTAGGTGAAATGGGAATTAGCTATTCTAGATTAGCCCACAAAGATAACATACAAATTAGCTATTCTAGTGGGAAGAATTTTTCTCAGAATTAAGCCCAAACAAGCAATTTAGGTTTGATTCTCACCTACGTGCCATTTGGCCTTCACTCTCTCTTTACACAGGTGCACTTTTTCCTTAAAAGAACAGTGGGGAACCTCTCACCGACAGATCTAGAAAGGCTCAATTCTTGGGCCTTGGGACTGCGTGTCTTGGCCCTTTTGCCATTGCCTCAGCAACAGAAATGTTCTGCATTGCATGAGCACCCTCGGTTGATTCTAGAAGTTCTTTTGATGATGAAGCAGCTCCAATCTGCTTCTTTGGTAAATTTACTCGTCTTTTTTTTCCGTCTTGTATATTTTTACATATTACCCTCTCTTAGAATTCCTCTATTATGTATTGTTCATAGCCTTTTTTATTATGTACAATCGATGAGTCTTTTTTAGGCCTATTAAGGTTGGGTTGTAAAGCAAGGGTTGCCCTAGAGGCTGGTTCATTCCGTTCATGGCTGGAAGTTTGCCGTGGATGTTGTGACCAATTTTTGCCAAAACAACCTTCAAAAAGGAAAATACCACAGAGGCAAGTCCTAGTATAGGCATCTGTTTTGTACAACAAACAGCAGAAGAGAACTATATCATATTATTACTACTTGCTGATCACTTTAGCATTTGCATTATATATTTGTGGATTGCGAAATCTTCTCCTTTATAGGTCTTGAAAGAATTCCCAACACTGAGAGATGACAACCTGATACTAAAGTACGCCCAAAAGGCCATGTCAGTCAATGTCAGCTCTGTTCCCAGTGAAAACCGCATATCAATATCCAGCACCAGACAAAAGCAGAAGAAACTGAGCACCGCTGCTCAGCCACCTAAACTAAGCATTACAGAGAGCATAGGCAACCTTCAGAAAAGGGCATTTGCATGGGGCTCACGTGACAATGGTGGTTCCAGCACTCCAGTCAAGAGTACACCAAATAGTGACCAAAGGAAGAGAAAAAGCTCGAATTTCGAGCCAACAGAACGTGGCTTGCTAGGGGATCGATCGCCTAATGATGGGGCGGAGAGGGTCCAGTTTGTCTCAGTTTCGGAGGAGTGGGTCTTAACAGGTGACCTGATAAAGGATGATGAGATCCGGTCAGCTCACCGATATAGTTCTTCTCCTGATATTACACTATTTAAGGTGTTTTTCTCCTTCCTGAAGTTTTTTCTTGGTTTTCTGACACTACCACTAGTCATTTTTGGTAGCCATATGTGTCTGGCAGTACCAGACCATTACTGGTGTTTTGTTCTGTTTTTTTTCCTCTCTGCTAGTTGGTAACAAACTCCCTGCAAGAAGTACTGCTAAGAGTCTATGACTCTATTGTAGCTTTAACATCAAGCTAGGGCCAGAGAGTCACCTAATTCTTGTTTTTTTATGGCAGTTGTTAGTTGAACTCCATATCTTGACCTGCAGGGATAAATTGTTTATTTTTTACGATGAATGCTAAAATATTGTTTAGCTTCCTACTTATGCTTGCTCTTTTTCAAAATACAAGGCTTTGCTTTCTTTGTGTTCTGATGAAATGGTGGCAGCCAAAGGAGCACTGAATCTGTGTATCACTCAGATGCAAACTGTACTAAGCTCCCAGTACCTGCCACGTGGTGCTTCAATGGAAATCATGTCACGGGCATATCATGCCACAGAGACCTATGTGCAGGTATGTTTCCTTCCATTAGGTGGATATAAAGTGAACAAACAATGTACTTATATTTTAGATTTTGGTTTCTACATTGCTTTCATGCTTACACAAGGATATAAATCTTTGCTGATACACCAAAATCTCAGCTCCTATATTCTGGTACTTCTTGGGATGCTTATATAGTGCTGATTTTGGCTCTTTACAGACATTTTTGAATTTATCATGATATTTCAGCATCAACTCAGCTATAATATATCTTAATCTAATGACTTAACAACAAAGGAGCCTGTAAAACATCATTACCTGACATTCAAAATAGATCGGTAAATTCATACACCTTATTTACAATTACCAAACACATTTGGTTGGATCAACCTAAAACTTGAAACTGGTAGTAATAACATACCTGTAATTCAGGATCTACTGGTAAGTTTCATATACTGCAAACCTTGTTTACAATCAATTGCTTGATATGTAACAATCTGGTGTTTAGGCATTAGCATATGCAAGAAGTCAGCTGAGAAAGAACCCAGAAATTGGTACTGACACATCAAGTAGTTCTGAAAGGAGCCAATTTGAAGGTGACCGTGGATCAATAGCTTCTGGTGGCGTAAGCCCAAGTCAAGGTGAAATTTCAGATCTTTTGGGCCAGGCTGAGCTTTGGCTGGGCCGGGCTGAGCTGTTACAAAGCTTGCTGGGTTCTGGAATTTTAGCGTCACTTGATGACACTGCTGACAAGGATTCATCTAGTCAGCTAAGAGATCAGTTGATAAAGGATGAACTGTACAGCATGGCCATCTATACTTGTAAGAAATGCAAGGTATCTACACTTTCCTGATATCCAAAAGTAAATGGTGACAAATATTGATTTGGACTGTTCATTTGAGAGTATTTGGACTTCCCTCACATACTTCATAGAAATAATAATTTTTCGATTGAGAACTCATTATCTAGTCTTTTGTAAAAGGAAAGCAAAGGTGTTTTTACTCTTTGGTGTCTGGTTTTTGGAGAAACGGGAGGGGAAAGGGCGAGGAGGTGGGGGTATTAAGGAAAGTTTCTGTTTATTTCACTCTTCTGACAACGGGAAAATAATTTTTCCAATTTTAGATCGATGCCTTTCCTGTTTGGAATGCATGGGGTCATGCCTTAATTCGTATGGAGCACTATGCTCAGGCTCGTGTAAAATTCAAGTTAGTGACATTTATCTTATTACTAGTGTTTCTTTCCATTTAGCTAAGCTATCTTTAGGTTAGGTGTCTTACTCCTGTTCAATGTGCAATACAGGCAAGCTGTGCATTTACACAAAGGAGATGCCACTCAAGTTGTTTTAGATATCATCAATGCTGTTGAAGGAAGCCCACCTGTTGATCTCTCAGCCGCTCGTTCCATGTAATTATCCTTTTATTTACATATTGTTTTAGTATAGTTCAAAACAACTATACTTTTATTTATCCTTTTATTTACATATTGTTGATCTCCCAGCCATTGTTTGTTGCAATACTTGATGCTTAATGTTATTACTGTTCGGTATACGACCTCCTATATCATGGCTGGAAAAAACTCAAAATTGTAGGAGCATGTGCATATAGGAAGAAGAGAGCTGATAACACTAGAAGAAGAAAGATAAAAGTAAAAGAATAAGGAATCAGCAAAGTACTTCCATAACTCAGAACAGGTCAAAAGAGGTATACTTGATGTAGAAATGACAAAGTTATGGACAAAGGAATGCAGCATATACTATTGCAACAAAGGAATGCCTTGTTAAAAGAAGGCATGCCAAAAAAGTATGGCACTAAAAGAAGGAATGCCTTGTGAAAAGTATCTTGGTTAACTTTAATTTGCATTGGCCTGCGACTTCTGTCAGACTAAATCATTTAAAAAAGAACTCCAATTATGAATAGGAAAAGGAAAATTTATAAGCACCAAAATACATGAAATTGCATTTGATGAAATACCACCTGATGTTAGTATGTTATTATAGATGGTCATTATTAGGATAATGCATAGGTGGCTTTAGAAGATAATTAAAATAAGATTGCAGGTATGAGAACTTGGCTAAAAGCGCTGCAAGCATCCTAGACGATTCTCTCTCAGCTGATGCATACCTAAATGTTTTGTACATGCCATCTACCTTCCCAAGATCAGAGAAGTCGAGGCAGTCAATTAGCCGTTCCATTTTGTCTGGAACAGATATCAATGTAGGCCCACGTAGCAATCTTGATGCTGTGCGCTATGCAGAGTGCATCTACTATTTGCAAGAGGCATGCAGTCATTTCTCCTTGTTTTGTTTCAGTTCACCATTTTTCCTTCTTTGCCCCCCTTCTTATGATAATGTTCCTTATGTTATTGCTTGTGAATTCTAGCCTCCTACGGGTGTACTGAGTACTAGGGAAAATTTACCACTACCAAGAACAGTTGGTACTATTACAGCAGTTTGGTATGATGGCACTCAGTAAAAAAAAAAAACACCACTCCCCCACCTCCACCAACACACACATGCACATAAACACATGCAAAGTTAACCCATTGGAAAGAAAAAAAAACAAGTACCATATAAAAACAGAAGTTTAGGTCTGCAGGTGATGGCAAGAAAATAGAACAATGTCATTGTATGCCTGCAGCCAGTTGTATAATTATGCGTGGTATCAGATAGTTGTTGTTCTTGTTCCATTCTATCTTATGGGCATGTTGTTTTATTCCATTTTTTTGTTTCATTTTCAGTATGCACGGCCTCAGCTGCTTCTGTTCATGTTCAAGCATGGCCACTATGACGAGGCGTGCTCTCTCTTCCTGCAGTCAAATGTCCCTTCTTTACAACTGGAGGGAGGCGGGGCGGGATCTACATCCTCCATCCAAAGATCTGATTCTTTGGCAAACGACTATGGCTCGGTGGATGATTTGTGCGACCTATGCATTGGTTATGGTGCCATGTCAGAATTGGCTGGCACACTGAAATCAAATATAGAATCACCAACTGTACAGCAAGACCAGATAATGAAAGAGCATGTGCTTAACTTACTTGTACGCATATGCAACTACTGTGAAACACATCGTCATTTCAATTACCTATATCAGTTTTTGGTATGCTTTTTTTCTTTTTTCTGTATTTGTGTGTGTGTTTACTGTATTATATATTTTGCAACGAACTTCAAAGCAAAAGCATCTCAAAATAGTCCACAGTATAATTAAATCTAGATCAGTACTAAAACATCATGTTTTAGTGAGTATATGCAACAGGGCATCAGAGAAGTCGAGGCAGTCAAGTATAGTTTGTTTTTCCAAATGAATATCCTAACTCTAACCTATCTTCGGTGGAGCTAGGTCATCAGAGGGGATGATGTTGCTGCTGGTCTCTGTTGCATACAGTTGTTTATGAATTCTATGTCTCAGGAGGAAGCTCTAAAGCACCTCGTTAATGCAAAAGTACTACTCCTAAACTCTCCTTTTTTCTTCGCTAATGCAAAAGTTTTAGCCCTAAACTCTCCTTTTTAATAATATTTTCTTGTTGGTTCACTGCTTATATCATACAAGATTTTTGATACCAGTTGGTTTAGATATTCTTTTACTGATGGTTGTTTACAGAAATGATTTTCCAAGCTGAATGCCTATTATGATACATTTGTAGAAGTCATACATTATGATAGTACTATTGTCAACTTACACCTAACCTACAGCAGTACCAATCACATTGCACATTGCTTATATACATCATTTTCTAATTCTAATACAAACCCTAAAATTGTCTATTTTGAAATATTAAATTTCCTGCTCAGAGAATTATGCTAATCTATTTTTTTATGTATTTTTGAATATTTGTATTGGTTTGGAAATAGATGCATTTTGATGAAGCTGCACTAGCACGAGGTAAGCCTGCTGGCCCCATGCCAAGAATGGTTCCCAAGAATACCCCTCGTATAAAGAGCGCATCAGATAAAATTACAAATGAAATGATTATAAAGTTTTCACCCCGTGTTTCCTTTCAGGTACTTTTCATCTTTCTTGCGTAAACCTAGATGTCAAAGTGTTATGTACATGTTCGTCATGTTTCATTATTGTTTTTCAGATTGATGTGGTTAAAGCATTAAATGCTGCCGAGGGGCCTCAGTGGAAAACTTCTCTTTTTGGAAATCCAAATGACCCTGAAACTTTCAGGTTTAAACATTTATTATTATCTGTTGATTATGAAGTTTGTGGTGCACTTAAAAGTTTCGTTTTCTTCAAATATGTGTCAAACTTGCTCGTATATAAATGATCAAATGGCAAAAAAGTTTCTTGCCCTAATTAATATACACGTGCGTGTGTGTGTGTATAGAGGTTAAAAGAGCATTTTCCTGTGGTGGTATGCCTGAACTATTCTTGAAGTGATTCATTATATATATATATATTTTTCCAGTTGAAAGCTTTTCTAAACTTTATTTTTTTAATTTGAGTTCTTATAACTCAATGTATGACCTTTAATTACAGGAGAAGGTGTGTGGTTGTAGAGACATTGGCGGAGAAGCATTTTAACCTAGCATTCCAAATTTTGCACGAGTTCAACCTCCCAGGTAGGCTTTATTTTCTGATTCAATACTATTCAGTTTTTTGTGCTAATTTGATGCTATCCCTTTGCTCAATTACATCTGTGCCGGTTAGAATGAATTGAAAATTAATTCTGTAAGTCAATTATTGTCAAATCATTACTATAAGTTGTAAGTCACTTGTTTATACAAGAACTTTTACTTAAAAAACTATAATTATTATTGAATTTTCAGCTGTGGATATATATGCGGGAGTAGTAACTAACCTTGGTCTAAAGAAAAGAAGCAGAGATATAACAGAGTTTTTAAAGAACATTAAGGGCACTATAGAAGATGATGACTGGGATCAGGTAATTATTTGGCTTTTCCACCTTATGAACTCAAGTTTCTGATGAAAAATATAACAGTATAGTTTTGAATCTGAAACATTATTGTATTGATTCTTTTAGAGCTGAGTTCTTATGTCTAGAAATATGCTAATGCCAATAAAATAGTTCAAAGATTTTGGCATAGTTTGGTATTGGTATGGCAATGTAGAAACCCTTTGATGGTGGATCCAATCTGGTGAATTTCTGTAACAGACATTGATAAAAAACAACAGTAAAATTCAGAGCGGTGGCTCTCGGTTCTGATGAGGGGTCCCAGTTCTTGTGCCAGAATAATTGCTAATTAGATGCATTATGAACATTAGTGTCATTATTTTATGTCAACAACAGGTTGTAAGTACTGCGATAAGTATCTACGCCACTAAGCATAGAGAGCGGCCTGATAAACTTGTAGATATGTTAAAGAGCAGCCACAGGTACTCTTCTACTGCTCATTTGAAGAGAGCCTTACTTTATGTAGTACATAAATTGGCTTTTTGACCGCTGTTCTCTTTACGTAAATGTAGGAAAGTACTTGCCCTTGTGATTTGTGGTCGGCTGAAAGGTGCCTTTCAGGTTGCTTCGAGAAGTGGAAGTGTTGCTGATGTACAATATGTTGCACATCAGGTCCTCTATTTAAATTATTCTTTAACAAGTAAAATTGATAGTTACATTATCAACATATGAAATGATTTTACTTTTGATATTAGTTTTTTGTTCATTCCACTTAACAGCAGTAAATGATCATCTTTATTCACTTTACTCTGTAGGCAATGACCGCAAATTCACCGCAGGTGGTTGACTCGTGCAAGAATTGGTTGCGTCAGTATATGTAGCTTCACCAAGTACATCAAAGTCAATGTGTATATACATGTATGAACGATAGTGAAAATGCAAATTTCAACACGTATAGAGGAAACAAGAAATTTTTGGTAGTTTTATTCTGTCTGCCTTCTTTCTGTTAGTCATGTAGCGAGAAATCAGGTAGTCAATTTATTATGTTTTCTTTTGCAATAGTTCAAAAATGATGAAAAATGTTGCAGAGTTTTGTCTTTTTGCTAAGTTGCTCAGAGTATCTCCATTCCAGCAAATGTTTAGTAATTAATTTGAGTCACGTCACTGAGTTTAGCAATTAAAGAGATTTTTAATTTCTAAATCATTTTATTCCAGAAATTTAATTAGAGTTCATTTTAAAACAAACTTGTTAATTTAAAAATTGTGGTACATCTCAGCAATTATATTAGCAATTAACACATCATATTAACAATTTAAAAGAAATCACCATTGTAGATGCTCTAAAGAATTGTTTTTAAAGCAAATTTGCTAATTTAAAAACTGTGGTACATCTTAGTAATTATATTAGCAATTAACACATTAGATTAGCAATTTAAAAGAAATCACCATTATAGATGCTCTCATACTTTGATTTCGTATCGACAAACTGCAATTCTCTACTCGGTAGATATCATATGATTTTTTTGGAGCACGATTAATATCAATGTATACGAGTAGAACTTGAGTGTTATAAGCTTATCAAGTTTTTTTCATGAGCTTAATTTTAAAATCTATCGAAATAATTACAAACGACTGTTGAAATCGATATTATTCACGTGTCATATGTTTATATGTAAAATTTATAAACTTTTGAATTTATCAGTACAAAGTCAATCGGTAGAAAAATAGTGAAAAATAAATATTTTAAAATTAACTTATAAATTTATTTATTTTTTGCAGCGGACTACTTAACAATTCAAAAAATAATAAATTTTATATGTGAATGCACTATTTTTGAAATAGAATATATTGAACGGTTTGGAGTCGTCATTTGAAATCATTTCGACAAATTTTGTAATTGAGCTCACTTAAAACTTAAGAACACTCTAGTTCTAATCCAAGCCGTATATCCATTCTCTGAGGTTAAAACTTCTGAAAAATGGCCCTTGAAATTCTTTTCTAAATTGAAGAAAAGGGAGGTAGCACAGTTAGTTAGGAAAAATATTCTAAGAATGTTGGTCACCCAAAAATCAAGAGTTTAGTTCCATCTCACGACTTGTATACAGTACATATTTGTATAATATGTATTTATGGTTTTCAAGGTTTACATACAGCACATATTTGTTCATTATACTATACTGTGGTGATTTCTCGTTGATTTTGGGCGAACATGATGAATTAAGTATAATACGATAGCTAGCTAGGTAGGTCCGATGGTTGCACACTTGCACATCCGACATTTTTATTAATATCCAAAGTTTAATACAAATTATTAATTATGCCCAGACTTTCAAACTTTCGCTAAAAATACCCAAACCGGCCAGAAAATGGCCGGTTTACTCCCCCCGTAAGCCGGCCATTTTCTGGTCGGCTTACTCCGCCCTAAACCGGCCAGAAAATGGCCGGTTTAGTCTTTTTTTTTTTTAAGAGACATTATGAAGAAAAAAAAATAATGAAATCTAACACTGAAAATTTGAATTTTGTGTTTAAATTATTTATTAGATTACTTCTTTTGATTTATAATTAACATATTTATACTAAAATACACTAGATTACTTGAAATTATGTTGAATTATACTATATTACAATAAATTATGTTGAATTACACTAAATTACGTTAAATTACGCTAAATTACAATAACTGGTATACTATATTACAATAAATTATGCTGAAATACGGTAAATTACGCTAAAATAAACCGATTCTGTGCCATCTTTCATGAATCATTGTTCGCGCAGAAGCGCAACGCAAGTTTCGGTACGCTTGAGGGCGTACCTTTTAAAACCGCGTTTACACTTCACGAGTAAGGGTTGCAAGTGCACAACCCCTATCGAGTAGTATAATCGGGTATCGATCCACAGGGACGGACAATTACTAGGTTAGAATCTACCTAACTCAATTAAAAACTAGAAGTGAGAATGTTTTGGTTTGGTATTTAAGTTCCTAAAAAGGTCAATTCAAGCAATTCAAACAATGTAATAAAATGCTAGAAGAAATGTAAATTGTGTTTTGATTATGGATAAAAGGCGTTTCCAGGGTTTCAGATTTCATCTGTGATCTGCCTCTAGTGGTACGGCATGTACCAAGTTGGTACGGCTAGGCCGTACTCCACTTGGTAAGGCAATGCCGCACCACTCTGGTAAGACCCGTACTGGCTTGGTAGAACAGAGCTTACCAGTTCGAGTTGATGCATTCCTTGCTGATACCTTGTGCTAAACTCTTTAGAAAGGTTCAATTGACCATACCTAAGGTTCCTAAGCCTCAACCGTCGTGTGCTGGATCAAGATTTAGGTTGGAATGCAATTGATTGCCTTTTAGGGATTTCTACACCTCAATTCTCATGTGTTGGTACAGATCTACCCTAGCTGGTTGATTGGAGACCTAAGGCACCCTCTAATCTGTCGATTAGAGGAGAATTCAACCTCTCGGCTTCAATTCGAACAAGTCTACCCTAAACAATTGATTTGGTTGAGAGATTGAGATGATCACATGACCTTGATAGGTTCGATCTAAACCTAGAGGTTCATCATACACAATCACAGCAATCAAAGCAAAAGATAGCAAAGAAATCACAATCAATCAATCAAAAGAGTTCATACAAGATACAAGTCAAAGAAAGTCAAAACAAATCAAGAATCCATCTCTAAACCCTAGAAACTAAAATAACTACTCACAGCACATGATCTGATCTAAAAATACAATAAAAGGGATAGAGATAGCCATGGATCGAAGGGATCGAGAGGAGGAAGCTAGATCCGTCGAGTTTCGCCTCTTTCCTCTTCTTTCCTTCTTGCTCCTAGCTCCTTAGCTCTCTTTCTCTCTCTTACTGTGCTCTCAAATAGATCTGGAATGGAATGTATGTCGAAATTGGAGAGTTCCCCGCTTTAAATAGCCTCTGCCAAAATTTGAATCTGTCAGGCCGCCTTTAGGTACGGCCCGTACCAAATTGGTACGGCCAGGCCGTACCAGGCGTGATGAGCTGAAAAATGGCTAAGTCCGGTAAGACCCGTACCAAACTTGGTAAGGGCCGTACCAGGCGTGATGAGCTGAAAAATGGCTAAGTCCGGTAAGACCCGTACCAGACTTGGTAAGGGTCGTACCAGATCATCCCAAATCGTCGTTTCTTCGTGTGTTTTGCTCCAGGCCTGCAGAAAACAAACAAACACTCAGCAGTACCAAATTCTAAAGATATATCGATGAAATGCACATGATTCTGGTGAATTAGGGCACGAATCTGGTACTAAAACAGGCCTAAAATAGACTAAATATGCGAGGTATCAATCATAAAAAATAGTAAAAAAATTCCGAAAATAGTAAAAACTGGTATTCTACAAGTTCATTATGTAACTAATTTAGTGAGCTACTTGGATTGAATAATAGAAATGAAAATCTTAATCGGAAACTTCAACTCAAGTTTTGAGGCTCTTCCCTTTGTTTTTTGACGATTCTGAATTTTGGAATCCGGCATTGCTAGCACGGACGCATGCGCATTTTCGCAAGCTTTCCGAAAAGTGGTCATTTGCTGAAATCGGACACTCGAGCGCTGTTTTATGACCGTTTGAAGTTTCGTCGTCGTTTTTCACCTTTTCAGTGAAGATATCGTCTCTATTCATATGTAATTTACCGTAATTTTACCGTATTTTAGCGTAATGTAATGTAATTTTGTGTAATTTAACTTAATATAGTCTAATTCAACATAATTTCAAATAATTTCGCGTATTTTAGTTTAAATATACTAATTATATATCAAAAGAAGTAATCTAACAAATAATTTAAATAAAAAAATTCAAATTTTCAGTGTTAGATTTCATTATTTTTTCTTTTCATAATGTCTCTCTAAAAAAAAAAAAAAAAAAAGACTAAACCGGCCATTTTCTGGTCGGTTTAGGGGGGAGTAAGCCGGCCAGAAATGGCCGGCTTACGGGGGGGAGTAAACCGGCCATTTTCTAGCCGGTTTGGGTATTTTTAGCGAAAGTTTGGAAGTCTGGGCATAATTAATAATTTGTATTAAACTTTGGATATTAATAAAAATGTCGGTTTGCACATTATCTCAAAGTAACATTCGTTGAAGAAATGCTTTTTTTTTTTTTGTGATCAACAGCGATTACCGCTAAATATATTGATTAAAAATAATTATATTTACATAATTTGTAAAGAAAAAGAAATGCAAAACTATAAAACTATACATCCGGCTTCCTCTGCCATTCTATGACAAAAACTTGCGACGATGGCCAGAAGGAATGCTTTTGAAATCCATCTATGTGTTTTTTTTTTTTTTCCTTTGTTGAACTTTATATAAAACAAATCCCCGTGCTATTTGTTTTTCTTTTGCTATCTCTTCTACGATTATTTTCTAATCTTTCGAATTACGGCAGAAACTTTTCTTCTGCTTCTCTCTTCTACGATAATATTATAATTTCCTTTCGAACTTGGGAGCAGATTGGGTCCGATGGGTTTTGGGACCGTCCGATCTGCTTTAAGATTCGTGTGTACGAATTTTAAAGCAGACTCGCAAGTTGCGGGTCCGAATCTTAAAGCAGATCGGATGGTCATCGAATCCATCGAACTCACTTTGAGTCCGATGGGCATCGGACCCAAATTGACCTCTTCAAACTTGGGATGAAACTTCTATTTTTCTGTAGCAGTCTCGACGCACCATTCTGTAAAACGGGTAAAAAGAAGCTCACAAAATGGTTGCAAACCATTGTGACAAATGAGTGATTCTGTTCAGTTCGGCGGAGTAAAAAATGCGTGATTCGAGAGTAACTCGGATATAATTCGGAAATAATTCGAAATTACTTTTAAATTTTACAGTACACTACATTCACATCATGATTCTTTAATAATTTTTAGTCATATGTGTGTAAAATCCAAATAATACAAAAAAAAACTATCTGTGTGTAAAATTTCACAAAGAAAAGAATATCCATGCAAAATTACTTGTTAAACTTCAGTTATTAATGTTAAAGAAATGTCACTGATCAGTTATTAATTTTAAAAAGAAATCATATGAACAAAAGTTTAAACTTCCGCTTTCACCACAACCACGAGTTGCTGAGTTTTTCCTACAAATGAAGAGATAAATTCAAAAATTAAACCATATCACACTAGAGGTGACCAAATCACCGAAATTTTTATTAATAGCAAAAAAAAAAAAAAAAAAAATATTGAGAATGAAGAAGGGTTTCGCTGAAATTCGACAAATAATAAAAACGTAATAGTCTATAATGTCCAGAGGACGTTACAAATCATCATAGCCAGCTTAGAAAATTGTAATTACCTAACTAATTACGCGTCCAGCGGTCTTGAAAAAAAAATTCTGGACATTACAAACAACAACGGTTTGGGACCCAGTGGACCAAAATAAATAAATTTCGGGCCGTTCTCCTCTATGACGGCCTAATCCCCAAGGTCGTGCCCAATTCAGACCTTAGATGATCGAATCGGTTTAATCATCTCTATCATTTATTTCGTTGATCTCTTATATTTCGTTGGCTTTTCTCTGTCCTGTATCTTAGTTTCAATCAAGTCTGTAATCAATGCTGATAATTAAATAAGATGCCTAAGGGCCTTTTCGAACAAAAAAAAAAGCAATAAGAGAGCTCTCTGGCCGTGATGGACAAAAACGTCCAGGGTGTTTTTTTTTTCGGCTCTCTGGACGTGATGGACAATGAAGTCCAAAGTTTTATTTTTATTTTTTCCGCCTCTCTGGCCATGATGGACAAAGACGTCCAGGGATTATGTTTTTTCGTTAGTTAAGGGATAACCTTGTGGCTAATCTGGCCGTGATGGTCTGTAACGTCCCCTGGACACTATAGACTATCACGTTTTTGTTATTTGTCGATTTTAGCGAAACCCTTCTTCATTCTCGATATTTTTTTTTATTTTTTTTGTTATTAATAAAAATTTCGGGACCAAATCACCAAATCCCTCCAATTAGATAATGTATAATCAAAATTATATATTTATTTATTATTAAATTTTACCTCAAAGTACTAAAAAAAAAAACCCAAAAAAAGAGGTGACCTACGGGCCTTAGAAGAACAAAAAAAAAGTCTATAACACGTGAGATTTTAGTTTTTTATGTTTGGATTCTATATGAGAAAATTAGATTGCTTGGGTTTTAATTTCGTAATTTTTATCAAAGTTGGGTGGTTTTACCTTTTTTCATTTGATCATAAACACGAAAATATATATTTTTCTTGTTACTATTCATATGCCTCAGAAAAATGTTCGTTTTATGTTCTTTTTTCCGTGAAGATTATAAAAAGATAAATGTTACGGTCGATGTCATATTAATTTACTAAATGAATTATTTAATAAAATGCAGTTTTGTTTGATACTGATTGATGGTATGTGAAAAAACCTTTTTACATGTATTTGCTTTTATGAATGCAGTAGATTTTAAGATGGAAAAAATACTATATATATTTTGTTTTCTAATATTAATCGGATAATGTGAAAAAATAATTGGGCAAAATCCATCCTATCTTTTTTGGTATACGGATTATAAATATAGTTATGTGGTATCAATAAAATGGTGCAAAAAGTTACAATAGTAACAAATTCTTTTTAACATTTTATGATTCAGAAAAACTTGTATAGTTTTAATTTTTTTTTTCCTTGCTGCATTCTAAAAAAGAAATAAACTCTCTATACATTTAGTTAGAGAAGTGGTTTGTACAAAAGGAATAAAACCAGAGATCGAAGGGATTGAAACTTCTTTGAATTGATACAAAAAATGAAAACAGCGGACCTCTTAAATACCTTTCCAGGGGTCCGCACCGGCATATTGCGGACCCTGGGTCCGCACAATGCCCGTGCGGACCCATTTAAGGGTCCGCATCGACATTCTGCGACCCTGCTGAAATGGGTCTGCAGAATGCCGGTGCGGCCGTGGTGAAAATCGAAATTCCAGAGAACGATGGTTATTTGGTTTATTTTTTTTTTTGAAGTATGTTATAAATAAAAATTTCGGTTTAGATTCTGAAAAATATTGATGGATTCTGGTATAACAGCCTTTCCGATTGCTACATGTTAATTGCTGTTATCTCACTCTATGAAAGTTCTTGCTTCTGCTTCTTCTAGTTCTAGATAGGGATGGAAAGGGATTGCATAGTGTAATGAGTAGAAGAGAAGAGATAATAGAAGAAATTAAGTGTTTTATTGATCTTGATTCCTACTATTACATTTACAGAGATGGCCTTTTATAGGCAATGTAGTAATGGCCAACTCCTGTAACAGTAACTCTAACAGATAGGGATCAGAAGCATAGTGATCAGAGATTTTAACATAAAACAATAGCTTGGAAAAATCCTAGTTTTAAATTTTAACTACCTGGATAATTCTATTGAAAGAAAAAAGGACAAATATCCTCTTTAGCAATGTATGGCCACTAAGGGGGCCTTAAATGGCATCTCTCTCTGTCTCCACAAATAAAAGTACTACAACCTATCTTTAGGCAAATAATTTACAAACGTCCATAAAATATCATGTTCATATCGAAATTTTGGAAAGCATGCGTTATGTAGCAATTGTGCATATGGATTATGGAAAGGGAAAAAAAAAGACTTAGGTATATTAGAATGAGGGTTAAAATGTCATAATTATAAGTTGAAGGACTAAATAGGAAAATTAATCAGTTTTGCTATAACAAAGGCGCCTTTTACACACATATATATATATATATATATACTTTGTATATATAACTTCCATTTTGCAGTTAGAGAAGAGGTTCAAAATTCTTATTCTAGCATTTTCTAGGAGTTCCACCATTTGTGAAAGGAAAAGAGGCGGCGAGAGATAGGAGACACATTTGGAAGAAGGTATTTATATCGTTTATGTTCATTATTTTAAATAATCCTTTTCTATTTGCCTAAAACAGATGTTGAATCTTCTTTTTCTAAAGAAACACAAAGACAAAGACAAAGGTAAAATTGTGTTGGTAGGATTGACTGTCTTGAGACATAAAACAGGTTCTATTTCACATTCTTTAATGCAAAAAACATGGAACAGGTTCTATTTCCTGTTAATTTGCAATTGAAGTGTTATGTTTTTCTTCATTTCATTAACTCGGCGAGTGCTTAGTAGAACAATCTGCAGGAACTTTTGTTTTATAGTTAATTGCACTTCATAATTCTTATGTAATGTTTGGTTATGTGTTCTTGCTCCGATAAGCTCCGTAATGATAATATTTTGTTATCTTATTTGTTCATTCTTCAGGGCCATGATGGAACAAGTTGCATTGGCTGCCCCCTCGAATCATGTTGCGCAAAAAACTGACAAACCTCTCTCTGTTAAGCTTAGTGACAAGGCGTCATGTGATTCGAATGTTAAGCTTACTGATAAGGCAACTTGGAGCCCGACAACACCTTTTGAACTTGATTTTTCATATCTCGATATCAATTCCCCTCAATCACCATACACCCAAGATGAACAAAATTTGAAAACTGAGCTTGGATCCACTGAGCTAGATTTTTCATACTTGAGCATTAATTCCCCTAAATCGCGAATCTCTGATGAGAAATATAATTCAAAATCAGGTCTTGAACAAGGAAACTCCCATTGCAAACATGTCCATTCACAGGCGGAATTTCGAATTGACATCCCAAATGTTGCACCACAGAATGAAATTGAATGTCATCGCTTTTATGAAGAATGGGTATCTCCTTTCTCGAATGGAGAAGAGACGAGTTCAAGCGAAACTTTGGCCGGTTCAATTTACATTTCTCATATGGAGAAGTTAGAACCGCTAACGACCTATGTTTTTGGGGATCAGAATCCGGAGATGTGCAGTAATCTTTCGCATCTCGGTAGCAGTAATATTTCAGATTTATTGGAGCTTTGTCGAAGCAGTAGTTCATTGGGCGGTTGCGGCCTCTGCAATGTGGAACTAGTGGAAGACAGAGACATTTTCATATACATGTATGCCTATATCTTATTGTCATTTAAATTGATTGGAGGATCTATGTGCAAAGTTCATTTCAAGCCTCTAACAGTCATTAATATTTATACCAGAATATCAGTATGTATATCATGGATTTCTCATATTTCATGTATTTCCTATGTATATTTAAATTTCTGAACAAAATGCTCATTACCATATTAAATAACAATTCAACAATCTCTCTCTCTCTCCTTGGTAGCTGCTACCAAGTTGTAAAAAACAACAATCTCTCTCTCTCTCTCTCTCGCTCTCTCTCTAATAAATAAATTAACAAATAAATAAAAAAGAGAAAAATCAAAGGCAAGTTTCATCATTTTATTTTGTAGAATAACAAAGCATCTTCTTCTTCTTATGTATTATTTCAGGGATAAACCATTTTGCAGTGAGGAATGCCGTGATATTTTCATCGAGGGTGAGAGCGGGTACGAGACAATGATTGATGAAGAAGAAGTCCCGGTTGCTAAGTTACACAAACATGACGGTCCCATTTTTCTACCTATCAATGAATAATTCATCCACTTGAGCAAGATAAAGTAGAAGAAGGTCATCCATTGCTAAGAGCGATTCGATGCCAGTAAAGAATCTCATGAACATTTTTGGAGGTTTTATAGTATCATTTGCTTCATTAAAACTTTATTTTTCCTTATTTTTTTGGGAAGTAAGTTCTTCCCATTTATCATAAAATATTTGTTCAGCAGATTTTGTTTAGAGCCGTTAAGTTTTGTTTGATATTTCTAACGGCTCTTTATGTACCCATTTAAGCATTGTATTTATGAATATTACACAAGCAGGACTCTTGCTATAAGATTGCAGATATATTTTGTTTTGCTAATTGTTTTTTTTTTTTAAATAAAATATGCACAGCTGGTTAAAGAATGAAAGATATCAAACCATTGCATCTCAAAGTAAAGTAGTGAGTAAAATTTGCATCGAAATAAACAAAAATAATAAAAGAAATCCAGACCACCTCAATTTATACAGTCGTGCTCTTATTCAAGAAAAATAAAATAAAAACCCCTTCTCTAATTAAAGAGCATCCAAGCCACCTTTCTCAAAGGACACTACTTCTAGCTTTAACTTGGCTCAAAAATTTGAAAAACAAAATGCTTTTTCTAACAAAGAAAGGTAAAATCATGTTAAAAATTATTTGGATTTCTTCTGGTCCGTTGCCTGGTCCGTTGCCCGAGCACCCATCAGGGTACAAACAGGTTGTTGGGGTGATTGAAGAAGTTTAAGTGCGGGATGCACCTTTAGGTCACCAATGACTATTTTGTCACCTGCATCCAATCCACTGACATCCACATCTATATAAGGGGGTATGATATCAGCTGGGCATAAATATTTCACCGTCCTTTTTATTGTATTGAAGTATGCACCTGAAATATTTATTCATTTCAGTTCATTTATCTGTCTACAGTAAATGTGCCAATTAGAAATATGGTGAAAGGTAGATGTAAATTAAAATTTTGATTCTTCATGAGGGTTAATTCAAGGTTTCTAGATGTTAGATCAAAACCAGTGATCCCTGGATTCAGGGTTAACACCTACTGGTACCCAACTGGCGGGAGCTGATTTACAATGACTGGTAACATTTCTTTTCAAAGTAAAACCTCTTTCTTTTCTTTTCTTTTTCTTTGAGAGAGAATTAGGCTTGGAGAGTGGAAAAGAAGGAGAGAGAACAGAGAGAGAGACCTTTCTTAAGACCAGGGGAAGAATCTTCTCCTCTAAAAACAAGAGGTACATCTACCTTCAGCAATGCTGAAGAAGGAGCTCTCAAAAATGTTACATTTAGTGGTGCATCATTTCCTGCATGGAGATGTATCTGCCACGTGACAAACAATAGTAACTTTAACAGTACTATTGTACAATCAAATCGATCTCCATGTACAGAATGTAATATGTTTCAGATAAATTTAAGAATAAGAAATTCTGTCCCAGGTCTGGTGGATTTTGGTAAAACAACAAGCACTGGAATTGTAAAAGTTGTAAGTTGCCATTGCTGAGTAGGGAAGAGTAAATTGGTAACACCTAACAGGAATTTCAATGCAAATTATTCAAATAGACAAACCCTTATAACCTAAATAAAACCAATTAAACACAAATCAAATCAAACCAATCAATCATAAATTGCCACCAGAACCGAATTAGTACCAACTGGTACAGCCATCAATACCATCAAAATAAAAAGAGAATAAAATCAAACTGACCAATCGAGGCAAGACTCGAACTTTCTCTACTAATTCCCCAGACCCATGAAACTCTGACCAAACCTCCAATTGAAAAAGCCTGGAGAGAAAGAAAGATCTTCCCAAGTGATCTACCAGCTTGCGAATCTGCTTCGCCTCAACAGATATAAGCCTCTTGTTACCTCCCTCCTGGCCATTCTCTTGTTCAAACACAATAGCGGGTACACGACCCGCCTTTCTCTCCTTAGCCGAAATGTTCTTTCCTGAGCTGCTCCGGGGTATGGCAAGAATCTTCTCGTTGTATTTCGGATCGGGTCGAGGGAAACCCGGTAAGTAATCGAGAGGTGCTAGCGGGTCCAAAAAGGGTGCAGACGGGTCGGAGGGAATCGGTGCCGCGGCTGAAAGGGGGCGGATGTGGTGGCGGAGAAAGAGGAGGGGTTGATATGTGCGCCGTAGGATCGACATCTGACGGTGGAGAGAGACTAGAGACTAGTGGCGAGAGTGAGGGAGAAGAACGGAGAAAGGGTTTTAGCTAAGTTGCTAGGTTTTCTACCTGAGTCCTTCAGTTCTTAGTTAATTACGAAACTACTATCGCAAAATATGGGCTTTTGTTTTGTGTAATCCTTTACCGTCCGATTTAAATCGTATGGTACAGAATAAGATCTTGCATTTGACCCAATATGTCAACAGATGTTTGTATGATTAAGATCGGACGGTCCTTAAACTAGAACTCTCTCCATCTTTTGGCTTTACAAATTTTAGAGATCTACACGGAACCAAATTATATTCTCTCTTCTCTTCTCTCCTCTTCTCAGCGAAGATTGAAGAATCACCATCTGCTCTCTCTAGTCTCTACCAAACCTTCTCTCCTGATCCAAAATCTAATTTGCAACGATTTTTCTTCCCTCCTGGAATTCGAAGACAGTTTTACTCGTTTGATTGAATCGAAATGGAGGCCGTATCCGGTTGGATGCGGATTTGCGTACGCTAGGGTTTGCGGCTGGGATCAAGAACTGGGCTGAAAGGCACAAACTTGGCTTTTAACATATTGAATAGGTTGGAAATGTTTTACGGAGCGCTAGTATGGGATCCATGGCTGATTTTGGCTCAGATCGTCTGCCTCCAGTGTTTGTACTACCTGACTGTCGGGCTGTTCATGTCCGTACTGGTCGGTACACGTGTCGAGCATATGAGCCTTGTATATTTCTTTGATTTTTCTACGCTTACTATTTCTACTGTGACCGGTTGCTTCGTGATTGTCTCCTTCTTGCTCAGTTCTATTGTGGGGTAACTCTAATCTCCATTTTTTTTTATAACAATTAATATGAATCAATCTATATATATTGTTTCTTCAATCCTGGGTACTTGGTAGAAACTTTTGTTGTTCCGGAGAGACTTTGATGCATCAATTCTGCTTGGACCAACTTAAGAAATCCTTATTGATTGTTGACCTTGTTGTTTGTAACTCACAGTATTTCTAAAAGATCATTGTAGCAGTTGGTACCAGAACATTTTTATAACCTACATAGAATCAGGCAAAGCAGACCACCAAAAGATAGACCTTTATTAACCTTAATGCTCGTCAATACCCTACTTAAAACAGAAATTAAACATAAAATCGAAACAAATGGTTAATTTTTCATTTCTTTTTCTTGTTCTTTCCTTTCCAATAGAGCTGGGTATATGCTATATGTGATAGAGAGAGCAAAGAAGTGTCTTGATTTCTCTGCGACCTTATATATAATACATCTCTTCATATGCTTAATATATGGTGGTTGGCCTGTTTCTCTGACATGGTGGGTTGTGAACCTTATTGGGTTAGCGAGTATGTCTTTACTTGGTGAATGGTTATGCATCAGAATTGAACGTAGAGAAATACCTCTGACTCGGCTTCGTTCGAGTAAGTCTTTGTATCAATTCCTATATTGGTTGTATTTTCTCATGTTATTCTTCGTTAGAGAAATACCTCTGGCTGGACTGGTTCATTTGGGGATCAATTACTGGTTGGGTAAAGACCTCAGTTATATTAGTTGTTACTAAATTTTGTTGTATGTTAAGGATTTTATCATAACGTTGTTTTGATAAAGAATAGTAATTATTGAGCATTGAAGAAAATCTTTGTCATAGTATCATCAATATTATTTCTGGTTTGGGTCCATTTTTGGCCTGAACTGTCTCTAGGTTGATTAGCCTATGAATTGCTAGATGTGACCCAATGTAAAACTGTTCTCTGTTAGTGAACTCTTGTTTTGGTTGTTTGTAATTGACCCAACAATTAAGATAAAAACTTGGCTTAGTATTGAGAGATGCTTGAGTTTTGGAGTGAGCTTACTGTTTAAGCTTCAAGTACCATTTACTTTGCCTTGAAGCATCAATTAGACTCCACACAGTTGAGTTAAAGAGGGATAAACTTGAGATTGTACTGAATTTTACTTGTTAAACTAGGCATATTTTATCTGTTTATATTTCAGATAAGTTACTTGTCTTTAATTCTTGGGTTATATTCATGTAGGTGTCTAATGGCAATTAGATTGAAGGACGTTAGAACCTCTGTCATGTATCTCTTCACAAGGCTTAGGATGTTTCCCTTTTTTGGTACTCCAGTCAATACTGTTTATACTTACAGTGCATTTTCTGATTTGATGATGGTGTTAATCTTGGCATGACTTGTAGCTCTAGAGTCATGAAAGATTTAAGAAAGGGTAAAAAGAAGCCTCTTGATAAATATCACTTGATTGATTGGCCATTTTAGGTTACCTCTTTGATCATTTATATGTTCTGTATTTATTTTTCAGAAATATTTCATTTGTTTTTATTTTCTTAGTATATTGAATTATGTATACGTATTTTTTTTTTTCATGATTTTTGTCTTGTGCAATTAAAACATTTGAACTTTCATTTTGTTTTATCACAACAAGTATCTTGTCAGGACATGTTGCGTACATTGAAATTTAAAATGAATCAAGGAAACAAAAATGAACTGAAAATAGTCTTCACATAGTTAACTGGAAACAATCCAAAGTATCTATTTGATTCACAAAATCAAATGCAAGGGAGGAATGAATGGGGTTAGAGAGAGAAGGAGAGGAAGGTTAAGGAGCTAACATAGGTTGATGGTTTATTTAAAAAGTAAAGAGAAAATAGTAGAAGTAAATAGGGAAATGAATTTACACAATGCAAAATCCTACAGAGACCTTTTAAAATAAAATAATAAATTAAATGATTCAGCCCTGTCATGATCCGGGCTCAAATTAATTTGAACACAAATAATTAAGTATTCATGATACAAAGCTATCAGACCTGAATGACATGTAACCTGAAAATAAAATTCAAATATAAGGCAATTTAAAATTACATGATTCAGCCCTGTCAATCTGTCATGATCCGGATCGAACCGGCCATGATTCATGATGCTTCATTCATGAGTTATGTGAACCATACGCTTGTGTACTGTTTTAAGTTCTGATATAGAGATCAGAACACAACAATATTTCATCCAACCTTTATATAAATCAATTCCCCTCTCTCCCCAAAAATGCATAATAGGAGATAGTGTGATTCTAGAGAGAAAAATATGAGAGACCTCTTTTGCTTGATTTTAAACGAGAGAATCGGTTAAATTCTCAATTGTTAAGTAAATTTGAGTTGTGGATCTTGCGGTATGAGTTAAATCTCCATTTCGTATAGATAGAAATCAACAAAATGGATTATATTTGAGTATGGTTTGGAATTTGGATCACCGAGTTCCAATTGTTTTGGATTTGGATCTAATTCAGATTCATTTGATTTTTAAATTATCAGGGTTGAATTTTAGTCACCAAAGCATTTAGCCTTCTTCCTATTTTATTTCGCCTAGCTATCTTTCTCCGAAATTTTTATACATAAGAAATAAAAAAAAATATTAAAAATAAGAAATGCACCGTGGGAATTTGAAAAATGAAAAAAAAAAGAAATATATATATAGGAAATTGCTAATATGCTATGCATAGCATAGAGGCCTTCGTGCTACGGCTCAATTTTTGAGTTTTCAAAATCCTAACGGTCGATTCGAACCGTTCAACATGATCTCCATATGAATATGTACTTGCAGACCAAATTTTACATTTTTTAGAATTTTTTTACTATTTATTAAGCCACTTTGAAAAAACAGTAATTTGTACACAACAGTAAAATCTTCTGGACTATTGGTTCAGCAATTTTCAAAGTGGCTTAAAAAATAGTAAAAAAATTCTAAAAAATGTAAAATTTAGTTTGCAAGTACATATTCATATGGAGATCATGTTGAACGGTTCGGATCGACCGTTAGGATTTTGAAAACTCAAAAATTGAGCCGTAGCACGGAGGCCCTCTATGCTATATATATATATATATATATATATATATATATATATATATATATATATATATATATATAATTTGGCTAATATGCTACGCGTAACATAGAGGGCCTCCGTGCTACGGCTCAATTTTTGAGTTTTCAAAATCCTAATGGTCGATCCGAACCGTTCAACATGATCTCTATATGAATATGTACTTGCAAACCAAATTTTACATTTTTTAGAATTTTTTTACTATTTTTTTAGATAGGTGAAAATCACTTGATCTGAAAATTCTGTACCATTCAGATCAAGTGTTTTTCTACCTATCTAAAAAAATAGTAAAAAAAATTCTAAAAAATGTAAAATTTGGTTTGCAAGTACATATTGATATGGAGATGATGTTGAACGGTTCGGATCGGCCGTTAAAATTTTGAAAACTCAAATATTGAGCCGTAGCATGGAGGCCCTCTATGCTATGCATAGCACCGTAGCCAACTCCTATATATATATATATATATATATATATATATATATATATATATATATATATCTGTGTGTGTGTGTGTGTGTATTATATATATAGAGTCCACTTACAACAAATTTGAGTTACAACATTCATTTTTTTCATTTTCAAAGTCCAAATCGTCGATCCAAACCGTTCAACATGATCATCTAAATAAAATGTACTTGCAGATCAAATTTTATATTTTTTTGAATTTTTTTACTATTTATTAAGATGGGTACAAAATTCAATGGTCTAAGTATGGCTATTTTTTGTAAAATACTTAATAAATAGTAAAAAAATTCAAAAAAATGTAAAATTTGATCTGCAAGTACATTTTATTGTGGAGATCATGTTGAACGGTTGGATCGACGATTTGGACTTTGAAAATAAAAAAAATGAATGTTGTAACTTTGTTGTAACTCAAATTTGTTGTAAGTGGATCCCTCCTCATATATATATGTATGTATGTATATATATAGGAGTAGAACTAGGGTGCTCCTAAGCTCACCAAGCCCTTCCGTGAGCGCGACTCTAAAACCTATCAAATTGACTTCAAACGACATTTTCAAACCGTTAGATGTTCAATCTATATTAAAATGTGCTTGGAGACCAAATTTTACATTTTTTGGAAATTTTTTACTATTTATTAAGATGGTTTGAAAATCTCTGTTTTTATTAAAATTATGCACCATTGGAAAACAGCGATTTTCAAACCATCTTAATAAATAGTAAAAAAATTCCAAAAAATGTAAAATTTGGTCTCCAAGCACATTTTAATATAGATTGAACATCTAACGGTTTGAAAATGTCGTTTGAAGTCAATTTGATAGGTTTTAGAGTCGCGCTCACGAAGGACTTGGTGAGCTTAGGAGCACCCTAGTTCTACTCATATATATAGATAGAATCTGGGTAATATGCTACGCGTATATAAGGGCCCCTCCGTGCTACGGCTCACTTTTTGAGTTTTCAAAATTCTAACGGTCGATCCGAACCGTTCAACATGATCTCCATATGAATATGTACTTGCAAACCAAATTTTACATTTTTTAGAATTTGTTTACTATTTATTAAGCCACTTTGAAAATCGCTGATCCAATGGTCCAGAAAAGTTTACTGTTGTGTACAAAGTGGCTTAATAAATAGTAAAAAAATTCTAAAAAATGTAAAATTTGGTTTGCAAGTACATATTCATATGGAGATCATGTTGAACGGTTCGGATCGACCGTTAGGATTTTGAAAACTCAAAAAGTGAGCCGTAGCACGGAGGGCTCTATGCTACGCGTAGCACCGTAGCACTGTCCTATATATATATATATATATATATATATATATATATATATATATATATATATATATAGAGAGAGAGAGAGAGAGAGTTAGGCTATCATGCTTTGGAAAGTAAAGAGAGTGTTTTTACTTCCCGCTCATATCTCTATTTTTAAAGTTCAAATAGTCGATCCGAAGTACTCAACATGATCTTCATATTGATATGTGCTTGGAGACCAAATTTTATATTTTTTGGAAATTTTTTACTATTTTTTTAGAATTTTTGAAAATCACATCTTTTCATTAAATAAAAAAATAAAAAAAATTAACAAAAACACTGATTTTCAAAAATTCTAAAAAAATAGTGAAAAATTTCCAAAAAATATAAAATTTGGTCTCCAAGCACATATCAATATAAAGATCATGTTGAGAAATTCAGATCGACTGTTTAAACTTTGAAAATGGAGATATGATCGGGTTTAAAAATAGAGATATGATCGGAAAGTAAAACACCTTATTTACTTTCCAAAGCATCGTAGCATCACTCTATATATATATGGCTCCCACAGGTGATTAGTCAAAATTTCAAAATTTTTTGCAACGGAATTAAGTCATTGGGATTAGTCATTGGGATTAGTTATTGAGATTTGTTCATTGGAATTAAGTCATTAAATTTGTGTAAATGACTTAATTCCTATCTCTAATGATGACACTTCATTGGGATTAATTAGTCAAAAAATCTTGGTAGAACAATTTTTTTTCTATTTGATTTAACGAAATTTATTTCAATAATAATAAAGATGATAATTTTGTGTGTTTAAATATATGTAATTAAAATTATAATAAAAATACAACATGTTAGATTTTGGTACTTTTTTCATTTGAGAAGTCATTGACTTATTTTTGGAAGTTAATTAAACGTTTTCTAATTTTCTAAATATTTTATTTGTAAATGATAATAGATAATTACATTTTGACTAATCACCTATGGGAGCCATGGGCCATGACGTCCCATATATATATATATATATGAGGAGGGTTCAAATGCCTCCATTTTTCATGCCTCCACCATGCCTCCACTTTTAAAAACTTTAATAACTCAAAATTTAAAACTTAAAAGTCAAAATAAAACCGTTGGATATGATCTACATCATTTTATCAATGTGCTCATAAAAAATTATCACATTTTGATTTTGTTTTTATGTGAATCAATAAGTTGAAAAATCAACGTCTAGAAATTATCCACATTAGTGCGTTTTTTACAAGCTCTTGATGACAACCAAAACAAAATTGAAATGTCATAATTTTTTACATGTGCGTAGATAAAATGATTTAGATCATATCCAACTGTTTTATTTTAATTTTTAAGCTTTAAATTTTGAGTTATTAAAGTTTTCAAAAATGGAGGCATGGTGGAGGCATGAAAAATGAAGGCATTTGAATCCTCCTCTATATATATATATAGAATAGAACTAGGGTGCTCCTAAGCTCACCAAGCCCTTCCGTGAGCGCGACTCTAAAACCTATCAAATTGACTTCAAACGACATTTTCAAACCGTTAGATGTTCAATCTATATTAAAATGTGCTTGGAGACCAAAATTTACATTTTTTGGAATTTTTTTACTATTTATTAAGATGGTTTGAAAATCGCTGTTTTCCAATGGTGCAGAATTTTAATAAAAACAGCGATTTTCAATCCATCTTAATAAATAGTAAAAAAATTCCAAAAAATGTAAAATTTGGTCTCCAAGCACATTTTAATATAGATTGAACATCTAACGGTTTGAAAATGTCGTTTGAAGTCAATTTGATAGGTTTTAGAGTCGCGCTCACGAAGGGCTTGGTGAGCTTAGGAGCACCTAGTTCTACTCTAGGGTGCTCCTAAGCTCACCAAGCCCTAGGGTGCGCGACTCTAAAACCTATCAAATTGACTTCAAACGACATTTTCAAACCGTTAGATGTTCAATCTATATTAAAATGTGCTTGGAGACCAAATTTTACATTTTTTGGAATTTTTTACTATTTATTAAGATGGTTTGAAAATCGCTGTTTTTATTAAAATTCTGCACCATTGGAAAACAGCGATTTTCAAACCATCTTAATAAATAGTAAAAAAATTCCAAAAAATGTAAAATTTGGTCTCCAAGCACATTTTAATATAGATTGAACATCTAACGGTTTGGAAATGTCGTTTGAAGTCAATTTGATAGGTTTTAGAGTCGCGCTCACGGAAGGGCTTGGTGAGCTTAGGAGCACCCTAGTTCTACTCTATATATGTATATATAGAGTGGCTAATATCAAAACGTTTGCACCAAGGTCCTCGTACAACCAAGTCATTTTTGGATTTTCAAAGTCCAAACGGTCGATCTAAACCGTTAGATGTGATCTCTATATTAAAATCTGCTTGGAGACCAAATTTTACATTTTTTGGAATTTTTTTACTTTTTATTAAGCCACTTTGAAAATTGCTAGATGTTCAATCTATATTAAAATCTAAAAAAATTCCAAAAATGTAAAATTTGGTCTCCAAGCAGATTTTAATATAGATTGAACATCTGACGGTTTGGATCGACTGTTTGGACTTTGAAAATCCGAAAACGACTTGATTGCACAAGAGCCTTGGTGCAAACGTTTTGATATTAGCCTCTCTATATATATATAGCTTAATTCTAGTCTTCTATGAATAATTACGTCAATTATTTGTCAATTACACAAAATCTGTCACAAATGTAATAATTTTTTCAACAAGTACAACTTTGTGGTCACTAGCTAATTGTATCAGCTCAATGGACTATCCCTATCCTGTAAAAATAATGGGGAGCAGGAAGAAATTTTATAAAATACTCAAATTGTTTGGTGCACAAAAAAGTAATTCAAGATACATGATTTAAAGGTAAAAAAAAAATGCAGGGAAAGCTTTAACAAAGAGAAGACAAATAACTGAATAAGATCATACATTTTACTAAAAAAAAAAAAAAAAAATTGTACACTCTATGATCAATCACTTTTGTTTCTCATGCCATTTGTTTGTATGATAAATAGTCTCACCAAAAATAAAAGGAAAGATATAAAATTTACAAGATCCAACTTCACACCTTTAAACCACTAACAAGATTTTCATACATGGTAATCACTACCGGGATGGAGGTGGTGGTGATCCATAAGTCCAGACAGGAATTACGAGAGGTGGTGGCGGAGGTGAAAGGTACCGATCTTCAGGAGATACTTCAGAAGTCGGTGGCGGCGGAGGTGAAAGGTACCGGTCTTCAGGTGAAACTTCAGAAGTCGGTGGTGGCGGAGGTGAAAGGTACCGGTCTTCAGGTGAAACTTCTGAAGGACACTTCTTGCACTTGAATGAGTCGCAATTTACTTGATTCGACAAAGCCGCCTTGCACTCACCCTCGGATTTCTGATTTGGCCATCCCTGGATGCAGTTTAATTCATCAGCATACGAACTTAGACGGAGACACGACGATGACTCGCTTGTTAGATAGTTGTAGGAGATATTGAGGTCCGTCAGTTTTGGAAGAGAGCAGATCGAGTCAGGTGCGCTCCCTGTGAGCCTGTTATGTGCCAAGTTGAGTACCTCGATCTTCTCTAAACTGCCAAATTGATCGGGCAGTGGGCCCACAAGGTTGTTGAGGGAGAGATCGAGCACGGTAAGGGATTTAAGCAACCCGAACTCAGATGGGATGCATGAATTGAGGCCATTGTTCATGAGAATTATCTCGTTCAACGTGTTTGACATGTTGGCAATGCCGGAAGGCAGGCAACCGCTGAATTTGTTATTAGCTAGAACGATCACCGACACCGGAGAGTTTCCAATGTTGTCAGGTATCTCAAACTCGAATCTATTGCTGTTTATAAATATGGCATCTAGAGAGAGATCGAAAAGCTCCTTGGGCACGGAACCCTCAAATTCATTGTATCTTATGTCCAAATACTTGAGGGAAGGAAGCTGAAGAAGGACTTCGGGAAATTTACCTGAGAGCTTGTTGTTGCTGAGGTCGAGCTCGTGGAGTAACTTGAGCTGGTCGAACTTAGACGGCAATGTGCAACAAAACCGATTTGAGTTGATATGTAATACGGATAGGTCGACAAGGAGGCCGAGCTCCTCTGGCAAGTACCCGGCAATGTCACCATGGTTTAGGTCAATGCTTGCTACCACCGTGAGGTATGGGTCATAGGGGGCCGGTGCACAGAACACACGGTTATAGTTGCACACATCGGGGCCCACCCAGTTGGCCGTCATGTTGTAGGGGTCGGATAGAATGGCATGCTTTAAAGCCTGCAAGGCAATGTATGCATCCTTGAGATGTGGATTCGCGAATTCGTAGTCTGAGAGAAGATGCCGGCGTATGTTGCTAGCTGTAACGCCGGCGATGCCATGATCCCCGGAGAATGCTGAGGCCAGGAAGAGAATTGCCAAGAGAAAAGGAATTCTTGAAATTAGGCATTCTCCCATGCATTTGCACATCTCTTAATTTTTTCTATCTTTTAAACAAAGGAGTATTATTACCAAACAATGAATGGTGTATTAGGAGGGAGAAGCCAAGGAATGTTGGTAGAAACCAAGCTATATGATATATATGCCTTTAAAATGTTTGGGTACTATATGATTATGATAATATGATATAAGTAAAATATCTATCATATCTTTTTAATTATATATGAGTTTATTTGTTCAAATCGTTCTCTAATCTCTATCATATCGCCAACTGTCATGCTTTTAGTCAGGCGGTACATGATGAAGAGAAAGAAAAAGATCAAGGACCATTTTGAATAATTTCTCAAAGTTCAGAAAAATATACAAATTTTCTCCTTCAAGGACTAAATCCTAGTATAATATTTATCTAATATATTATATATTATATTTTAGTTTAGTTTAGTTTTAGATAGTTGGATGCACGCTAATCAAATATGGGTGAGATGTATGCCACAACTATTATTTTACAAATCAAATTCAATATTATCCGACCTATATTAAACACATTATTCCTTACCATATATAAAAAAAAGAACATTATTCCTTTTGCCCCTTCCAAAAGTACAAAAACAAAAACTTATCCCTGTGTAGAAGTACCATATAATAAGTCTCTTCCCAAACAAATTACAATCATATCAGTGGCTAAAAACGCTTTCTATGAGGATCAAGGTTTCAAATGCTTAATTTTTTTTTTTTTTCTTTTTTTGCCTCAGTCATTTCTATAATGCAATTGCAAAAAGGAAAAATTAGAACTCAAGTGTCTGAGGATCCTCTATCCTTAATCTGAAAATAAGAAACAAAAAATAAAATTAAAAGATAAAAAAGAGAATAAAATGTAAAAATTGCTTCTAAGTCCATAAGAGCCAGAACCACAAAATCAATTTTGTAGGTGTCTCTTTGAGCCCCAGTGCGGTTCAAAGCATCTCCAAAACATATGTATCTCTTGTATGAGCATGCCTTCCTTATCAGTAGATAGAATGAGTTCTGTACCAGTGTGCGATCATTCGTACCAGCCAGTCGACCGTACCAGTCACGTACCAGTTTGTCAGAAAAGTGACCGTTGTAGCTGTGTTTTTCTGTGTGTTGTTGTTGCATTGTAAGAATTGCAACTTCCAAATAACTTTTTTTCATTTGAAAACCAGTTGTTTATATTGACCTCCTCAATATTTGTTTAAGAATCAGATACTTACATTGTTCTGGTAAAGGTGTTTTGACAAATATTATTAATTTTATCATGACCAAATTCTAAATTGCAGTGATAACTTTCAAGAAATGTCCTTTTTGTTTATTTTTAGAATTGATTTTGTTTGTAGGAGGTTTTTATAATTCTATTTATATATGTTGGTATATAGATTTAGGTGGAAGAGATGACAACTGAAATCGGAAGAGGTTTTTTTAAAATTTAAGGATGTTTTTATTCATGGTTGATTTTGAAAAATGTAACTTGATAAGAATAATTTATGCTATTGATTGGTACAAACTACAAAGTGTTTGTCAATTTATTTTACATGTTGAGATTCCAATACTTACATTATATATAGGTTTTTATTTGATGTTCATGTTTCTGGTAACATTCTGTCAGGCTCAATTGGTTGCATAAAAATACAGCTTTAATAGTTTGTATACAGAACAAGATAAAACCAATAAATGTTTGTATGCACTATAAATTTATATTATTATCAATTCTGCTTTAGTCATAATTTGTTCAACAAATGTTTCTGTATAATCAAAATTTGGTATCAGACCTACACTGCTTCCATGAATGACATATATATAGGGCCAACTGGTCAGGGCTAATAATGTAATTACCTACAAAAGAGCTACACGGGCCATGATTTCAGCCCTTAAATCAAATTTGTATCATTTGTAGCTTTAATTTTCTGATTAATGTGTCTATTTGCATCAGGCCTTGTTTTGATCAAGCCCACAATTCTCAGTGAATCTGATAATGCATATCTACTTTCAACAAATTTTCAGAATTGTATTTAAATATTAAACATAGCCATGACCCTAAAATAATTTCCTCTCTTTTCGCCTGTAAAACTGCAATTGTAAAACCAAGCTTCTAAGCATTGTTAGTTGGGTTATAAGGTTTGCTCAACACAGATTACCTCATGACATACTAGTATATTACAACATATATATTATGGAATCAGTGTAGGTCCGATGCCCATCAGACCTAGTTTGGTTCCGATGGACAAATCTACCGTAGGATTTCAATCGTGAAAATTAACGATATTTCTAATCGAATTTCATTTTTTCTCAGCCGGACCCGATAAATCAAAGAAATCCATTTGCTCTATACGTCAGTTTTATTTCGCTCTTTGTCCCAGTCGCGTCCACCTCTCTCCTCTCTCGCGCGCGCAAACTCTCTGCCGGCTCTCTCCTTACCGGAGTCTCTTTCTTAGCGCACCCTCTGACAGATCCTCTCTCTCGCGCCATCTCTCCATCGTGCCCTGTCGTAGCTTCTCCGAATTTGTTACATGGGTTAGGCATTGCGTGACTTCCTTTCTTGCTTGGCTGAGGCTTTGCGTGAAATTTCTAGTCGTCTGGTAAATTAATTTACTCATTTGTTCACTATTCATTTTCTTTATGTATAGGTTTGTACTGCACATTTGAGGTTATACAAGAGATATTCAACGAAAAAGGAAAAAAAAATGGAATTGTGCATGCACAAGAAAATACCATAAATGCAGAAAATTAGAATCAGATTTTTCAGGCATACTAAATTTCAAGTATGATAATGTTAAATATTTTTCAATATATCCAATATGAGGAGGGATCAGATTACAACACTTTTGAGTTACCACAAAATTATCACAACTATTTTCTACATTTTCAAAGTCCAAATTGTCGATCCAAACCGTTCAACATGATCTCCACAATAAAATGTGCTTGCAGATCAAATTTTATATTTATTTGAATTTTTGTACTATTTATTAAGATGGGTACAAAAACTAGTCAAATTCAGATCATTGAATTTTGTACCCATCTTAATAAATAGTAAAAAAATTCAAAAAAATGTAAAATTTGATCTGCAAGCACATTTTATTGTGGAATCATGTTGAACGGTTTGGATCGACAATTTGTAGAAAATGGTTGTGGTAACTTTGTAGTAACTCAAAAATGTTGTAATCGGATCCCTCCTCATCCAATATATATGGTGTAACTTGTTTGAGAAAAATATCGGTCTTACATTTGATCGGTTTTCGAAAGCAAAATGGATATTTTATAAAGAGTAAAGGGCTTGATGGGTATCTTATAAGACCGACATTTTTCTTAAATAAATTACTAATTTTTTTTTACGCTTTGATGTGAAAATATTATTTCATTGTTTTTTCTTATACAAGTACAGGTTCAATCTGAAAATCAACTTTTGGTCTAATGGTAAAGACCAGTGTTGTAAAAAACATCCGCTTAGACCGATTAATCGGTCGATTAGTCGTTGACGGTAATCAAACCGTTACGGATTTTTCGACTAATCGGCCGCTTATTTCCCATTATGGCCGATTATTTCCGATTAATTGCTTGGCGGTACCTTTACCGTCCGATGAGTGCATACTGTTATTTACATAGGGGTTTTATAACTGACCGTTCCTCAGTGGGACGGTTTGGTACAGACAACAGACCGCCCCACTGAGGGGCGGCCAGCAAACCGCCCAATTGAGAAGCGGTTAGAGTGTATTTGAAATTCTTTCAAAACTGAGGTTGCTATTTTTTTAGAGTATGTAAAAATAAAGAGATTTATTGTTAACGTGACAAAGATATTATTTTCTTTATGAAAAGTGGTAGAATAGAAATTTAATGCATATTATTATTAGTGGTCATCTGTCAGTTTTAACTCCGACTCATCCTAAAAAAATTATAATTCAGTTTATTAGAATAGCTAATTTTTATAAGGGTAATTATATTTTCCCTCATCTATCTATCTCTCATTTCATCCCCTAACTAACTAATTTTATCTTCTAACTATAATTACAAATTCTAACTACCTAATGGTCCCTACAAATTAATTAGCAAATTTTCTCCCTTTATTTATTTCCTCTTTCTCCCTCTCTCTCCCACATTCGTCTCCACCTTCCACCTCCGCCTCCACCCGTCTCTCCCACCTCTCCCTCTCCGCATCCGCATCCGCCTCCCACCTCCGCCTCTGCCTCCTTCTCCCACCTCTCCCTCTCCGCCTCCGCCTCCCTCTCTCATCTCTCCATCTCCGCCTCCCTTTCCCTCTCCCACCTCCGCCTCCGCCTCCCTCTCCCTCTCCTACCTCTGCCTCCGTCTCCCACATTCATGAACTATTTACACTTAAACGATGAGAATGAATACTTGCTCGATGAGGGATGAATACTTGCATGACGAGATATGAATACTTGTGCAACGGACAACTCGAAAGTATGTCATCATGGATCTCATTTGAAAGAGAAAATTGTGTAGAAGACGTTGGTGGTTTTAGATCTGCAAAATTTCTCACAGATCGTCAGAAATATTAATTAGATTGAACGGAGAAAAAAAAGCTACCTCTAAAAACGTGTAAAAGATGGGTGAGTGATGTGTCCAGTTTTTTTTTTATATGAATACTTGATTTATTATAAATGAATACTTGCGCGCTCTTGTAAAATTAATCGAGGTATGCGCATATGCTTGTAATACTCTTGATACATGAACTATTTACACTTACACGACGAGGATGAATACTTGCTCAATGCAGGATGAATACTTGCATGACGAGGTGTGAATACTTGTGCAACGGACAACTCGAAAGTATGTCATCATAGATCTCATTTGAAAGATAAAATTGTGTAGAAGACGTTGGTGGTTTTAGATTTGCAAAATTTCCCACAGATCGTCAGAAATATTGGTTAGATTGAACGGAGAAAAAAAACCACCTCTAAATACGTGTAAAATATGGGTGAGTGATGTGTTCAGTTTTTTTTTTTAAATACTTGATATCTTGGGTGTGAATACTTAATGTATTATAGATGAATACTTGATTTATTATATGTAAATACTTGCGCGCTCTTGTAAAATTAATCGAGGTATGCACATATGCTTGTAATACTCTTGATACATGAACTATTTACACTTACGCGACGACTATATTGCATGGATACGGGTACGGATATCGTATCGGATACGACGATACGACAATTTTCAAAAATCAAGATACGGTACGTCTATTTTATATATTATATTTTATTTATATATAAATTAAATATCAAAAATCCTTGATATGGTGTCATAAAATAGTCTAAATACAAATGCTACTAGCTTTTAACAACAAATAGAGAGTGGTGTAGTGGTAAAGGTTGATGGTGCTTATGCCACACAACCCAAGTTCGATTCCCAGCGCTGGAGAAATTTTTTTGCCTCAACATATGCGCGGTGTATGGTGGACATGGTGTATGCGCGGTCCATGATCCAATCATGCTGAAGCGTTGCTGGTGCAGCGTATCCCAATCGTATCCGGCAGTGTCAAAGCCGTATCCAGACTAGTCAGAGCGTATCAGAGACCGTATCAAAGGATTAAGGATACGCCACGTGAGCCGATACGCCAGCTGGCGTATCAGATACGTATCGTGTCCGTATCGGGCGCGTATCCGTATCCGATACGTATCCGACACGGGTACGGAGCCCAATGTGGAGTATCCGAGTAACATAGCACGACGATGATGAATACTTGCTCGATGCGGGATGAATACTTGCATGACGAGGTGTGAATACTTGTGCAACGCACAACTCGAAAGTATGTTATCATGGATCTCATTTGAAAGAGAAAATTGTGTAGAAGACGTTGGTGGTTTTAGATTTACAAAATTCCTCATAGATCGTCAGAAATATTGGTTAGATTGAACGGAGAAAAAAAAATCACCTCTAAAAACGTGTAAAAGATGGGTGAGTGATGTGTCCAGTTTTTTTTAAATACTTGATATCTTAAGTGTAAATACTTGATATAGAATAGATGAATACTTGATTTATTATATGTGAATACTTGTGCGCTCTTGTAAAATTAATCGAGGTATGCACATATGCTTGTAATACTCTTGATACATGAACTATTTACACTTACACGACGATGATGAATACTTGCTCGATGAGGGATGAATACTTGCATGACGATGTGTGAATACTTGTGCAACGGACAACTCGAAAGTATGTCGTCATGGATCTCATTTGAAAGAGAAAATTGTGTAGAAGACGTTGATGGTTTTAGATTTGCAAAATTCCTCACAGATCGTCAGAAATATTGATTAGATTGAACGGAGAAAAAAAAACCACCTATAAAAACGTGTAAAAGTTGGGTGAATGATGTGTCCAGTTTTTTTTTTTAAATACTTGATATTTTAGATGTGAATACTTAATGTATTATAGATGAATACTTGATTTATTAAATGTGAATACTTGCTAGCGCCAGTTGTAAAATATTTCAGATATTAGGCGGTTCCCAAATAGTAAGTGTTCCTCTCAAGTAGTTAGTAGTTATTAGTTATTAAAGTAGTTATTGACTGGAGGATGAAACGGAAAATGGATTCCGAACAAGAATTAGGCTCTCCCTTTTTATAATTTTACTTTTCTGTGAAGAACATATATTTTAGTAACTTTATTCCTTGTTTCTCTTTTCAGGAAGAATTTGTTCGGTTTTGTTACAAATGATGACACACGCTGGAAATGAAAAAAAAAAAAAAAAACAAGACAAAAGTAGCTTTCGTATCAAATTCAAACACACCAACAAGTCTCCAAGCCGCTTTTGTTTGTCACTATGACCTGAACCAACGATGTGGGCCCCGGTCACATGGTGGGCCCTGTCTCTCCTCTTCACACAAAACGCTTTTGTCTGACCTTTACCCTATAAATAATTATATATTAAGATAAAAATAAAAGCAGCATTTACCATTGTATTATTAAAATTTCTAATCTGATCTGACAGTTTCTAATTCAGTTTCAGAAATGTGGGAGAGTTTCTTATTTAGAAACTATGTAATCAAGTTTCTTATTAAGAAACTATTTATAAACTCTATACCGGCTAAATGATTGGCTCAAATTATTTTGTCTTTTTAATTTGTTGTTGACGTGGCTTAATAGAAACTCTAAAATTAATTTCAAGAATGTGAGAATTAGAATCTTTAGAGACCTTAATTTCTAAAAAGTGGTTAACAGTTATTTAAAAACTAATTTGAGTTGCTAGAATATAGATGCTCTAATAGCTATTTCGTACGAATTTATTTTAATTCCTAAATTTTGAAAAATGTAAACTCTTTGAGATAGAATGAACACCTATTTTTATTAGAACTGTGCCTTATTTTTTGAAAAAATTAATTAAACAATTTACTCTTGAGGACTTATAATATTTGTAAGTTACAACATCTTATAACAATTTGGTTTTACAAGTTTAGAAATTCAAACAGTCAATTCAAACCGTTCAACATGATATCTATATTAAAATGTGTTTTTAGACAATTCTAAACCACTGAAAAATAACAATTTTGTAAAATAATTGTCATTTCATGCATTTTATGAACTATCATAATGCGTTCTGACATCTTTATATAGCTATTTTGAACAATAATACTCATATTCAAACTACCATTAACTAAAATGAAAAAAAAAAATGAAAACTTTATCAGCTATAAGACATTTTTCGACAACAATTAATATTTGAAAGATATAATTTTAGAGTAAGAATTTCATGCGCTAACCCGCGGCAGAGGACTATATAAATATAGAGGAGAGTTCAAATGCCTCTATTTTTTTGCTTCTATCATGCCTTCATTTTTAAGAACTTCAATAATCCAAAATTAAAACTTAAAAGTCAAAATAAAACCGTTAAATATGATCTACAACATTTATATATGCACGTGTAAAAAATTGTGACATTTCAACTTTGTTTTGATTGTCATTGAGAGTTTATAAAAACGTACTAATGTGGATAATTTCTAGACGTTGATTTTTCAAATGATTGATTTACATAAAAACAAAATCGAAATGTGATATTTTTTTGTTTGAGCACATAGAGAAAATAATATATATCACATCTAACGATTTTATTTTGACGTTTAAGCTTTAAATTTTGATTTATTAACGTTTTTAAAAATGAAGGTATGGTGGAGGCATAAAAAATGGAGGCATTTGAACCCTCATAAATATATATGATGGTATGATAATAAATTGTTTGTTTGTATTATAGGGACTGGTGGGAATTTTTTTTATTATTATTATTATTATTATTATTATTATTATTATTATTATTATTATGTTCCACCATCATGTAACTTTGAAATGAATGTAATCATTATCATGAAACCATCATGAGTTCATAAATTTCTCAAAATAGAAAGATTATCAAATATGATCAAGTTAAATTATAATGCACATTACATTTGATACGTCCCTTCCCAAGCGGGCCGGGCCGTACTTGGACTGGGTCCAGTAAGGTGCAGACACGCCCTGTTTTTGGAAATAAGGCCGTGCGGGGATTGGGTGCTAATTGCGCGGCCCGTCTCGCCCTGAGCGAAGCGGGTCGGAATAGTGGGCACGCGGGGAGTCGGAGGGGTATTAACGCTCTAACCCTTTTTGATACCTCTCCAAGCTCCAAGATGTGATAAATGCGATCCCCTTTTCTGGGGGTTTCTTTGCCTTATATAGGGGGTGGCCCACTGTAGCGGGGTCTTGTCAGCATTAATGACAAAGATTCGCCTACTGTTGAGGGTGTCCGCCTATTAGGCTATAAAGTTCGCGTAGTCAGTCTCAAGCCGAACAGCGAGGTCGCATGTCAACCTTGCTGGGCTGTTCGGCACGCTAGGCTTTGAGCCTTGTCTTATTTTGACTCCGAGCTGGCCCCTGTGAGGGGTCCGAGTCCCGGGCAGTTCTTGACCTCGGGCTGGCCCCGGGAGGGGGTCCGAGTCCCGGGCAATTCTTGACCTCGGGCTGGCCCCGGGAGGGGGTCCGAATCCCGGGCAACTCTTAACCTCGGGCTGGCCCCGGGAGGGGGTCCGGATCCCGGGCAATTCTTAACCTCGGGCTGGCCCCGGGAGGGGGTCCGAATCCCGGGCTTTTCTTGACCTCGGGCTGGCCCCGGGAGGGGGTCCGAGTCCCGGGCAATTCTTAACCTCGGGCTGGCCCCGGGAGGGGGTCCGGATCCCGGGCAATTCTTAACCTCGGGCTGGCCCCGGGAGGGGGTCCGAATCCCGGGCTTTTCTTGACCTCGGGCTGGCCCCGGGAGGGGGTCCGAGTCCCGGGCAATTCTTGACCTCGGGCTGGCCCCGGGAGGGGGTCCGAATCCCGTTTCATTCTATTTTGGGCCGGCCTTTTGTGTATTTTGAATCTGGGAGTGCTCTATCGGGCCAGGCCTGGGCTTTTTAAGGGCCATTGGTATATTGACCTATCAACATTCAACTGGACCATTATTTCTTTGAAATGAAATATGATTATTTATACGAAGATCGACCAAAAATGCATGAAAGGTATTCGGGGGACACAGACTCGGGGGCTAAATATAAAAGTTCAAAATAAAGCAGGAATTGATGAATGATAATTATCCAATTAATTATTTCCACGCTACCGTTGCACATATGTCCAGCAGTCCATTCTTTTTTTTTTTATGCTGAGAATATATATATATATATAGATATATATATAGAGATTGGCTAATGTAATAACGTTAGAACTTCGGCCGAAGTTCTAACGGGTCGTTTTTGCAATTTCAAAATCCAAACAACCCATCCGAACCGTTCAACATGTTCTCTATATTGAAATGTACTTGGAGACCAAATTTTACATTTTTTGGAATTTTTTTGCTATTTATTAAGCCACTTTGAAAGTTTCTGATCCAACGGTAAACAGTAAAAAACAGCCAAATTTTCTGGGCCACCGGATCAGAATTTTCAAAGTGGCTTAATAAATAGCAAAAAAATTCCAAAAAATGTAAAATTTGGTCTCCAAGTACATTTCAATATAGAGAACATGTTGAACGGTTCGGATGGGTTGTTTGGATTTTGAAATTGCAAAAAGTGACCCGTTATAACTTCGGCCGAAGTTCTAACGTTATTACATTAGCCAGTCTCTATATATATATATATATATATATATACGTGTATATATATATATATATATACGTGTATATATATATATATACACGTGTGTGTATATATATATACACACGTGTGTGTGTATATATATATATATATACAAGTTTAGAAAATTCCAGATCCGGGTGAACAGTAAAAACAGTGCAACAAAATTCTGGACCATATGATCTGAAATTTTCAAAGTGGCTTAATAAATAGTAAAAAAATTCCAAAAAATGTAAAATTTGGTCTCCAAGCAGATTTCAATATTTAGAACACGTTGAACGGTTCGGATCGGTTGTTTGCACATCCGTATGGCAGATTTGCTGCCGGCAGCAGCTGGCCGAAATGCTGCCAGCAGCAAATTAGCCGGACCATATATATATATATATATATATATATATATATATATATATATATATATATATAATTTTTAGGAACATCCGCCAGTCCACTTGAGTTAGGGGCCGGCATTTTTATTAATATCCAAAGTTTAATTTCTCATTTTCTAGCTGGTAGCTAATTTAATCTATTACTGGCCGAAAAATGACCGGTACCCAAATTTCTTTTTTTAATACAGTACCGGCTATTTTCTGGCTGGTACTTAATTTTTTTTTTTTTTTAGGATGGGCATAGCATAGTTGGCTAGAAGAAAAAGTCATAGGAAACTCGGATTGAAGCTTGCACTCGGTTTGGCTAAGATCAAACAAATGCATTTGGTTGGATGCGTGTGTTACATCGGTTGCATGTATCGGTGCACCATCAATATTTTTGCAATGAAACATAGGTGTTTTATTAGCCGGATAGTGCTAAAAAAACATCGGTGCGTCGCTGATGTTTTTGTAATGAAACATCGATGTTTTATTAGGATGCTGGTTATATTGTCAAATTAAATTCACTAGCCGCATGCGAACACTAAACTACGTTTTTTTAGTGTCGTAGGACACTAAAGTTTAGTGTTCGTATGCAGCTAGTGAATTTAATTTGACAATAACCATCATCCTAAAATTGAGTACCGATGCTTTATGCACGGCCTAACGACGGCATAAGTGCATCGATGTTTCATTGCAAAAATATCAGCGACGCACCGATGTTTTTTTAGCACTACTCAGCTAATAAAACATCGATGTTTCTTTGCCAAAACATCGATGATGCATCGATACATGCAACCGATGTAACACATCATCCAACCAAATGCATTTGTTTGATTTTAGCCAAACCGAGTGTAAACTTCAATCCGAGTTTCCTACGACTTTTTCTTCTAGCCAACTATGATATGCCCATCCTAAAAAAAAAATTAAGTACCTGCAGAAAATGGTCGGTACTGTATTTTAAAAAAAAATTTGGGTACCGGTCATTTTTTGGCCGGTAATGAATTAAATTGGGTACCGGCCAGAAAACGGCCGGTATAGATATTTTTATAACTTTCCAGCGGATCTGGGTATATTAATTAATTTCTATTAAACGTTGGATATTAATAAAAATATCGGAGGTAGGTGTCACACCCCCATCCGGAGGTGCAACAATTCTAACGTGTCTATTTACCATTCAATATACGTAACATAAGGCATGAATCTTTTTATGCATTGCCAATAACATTCATTATTTTTACCACGTCTCAATATATTTACAAGAATTATCTGACTATTTATAGTGGATGATGCTAGAGAAATACTCTTTGCACCATGTCAGATAAAATAATCTCAAATCTCATACCTTTAGGTGGCCCTGCTGTCAATTATTATTCCAAAAGCGTTTCTCGGTCTTCGTCTAACAAACCTGTGAATCCCACAAGGGGAAACAGGTGAGAAATAATAGATTATTTCTCAGTGCTAATTGCCAGTCAGGTTATTTGATTCGAAGTAAATTCATATCTAGAATGAAATATTCGTACGAGAAACAAACAGTTCATTTCATAATGAAGAATGCAAATGCTCAATAACAATATCCAATTGAACGATAAAAATTTCACAAGTAAATAAATCAGAACTCTAAGGATTTTATCAGAATAAATGGTTTGGGTCAAATCTTTTAAACCACAAAGTCCGGTAACATTTGGGACCTAATCTTTACAACCACTAAGTCTGGTAACGTTTGGTTTCTTAACTTTACAATTTATTAGTCTGGTAACACTAACAGATACCATAACATGTATCTGTCGTGTTAGGGCTTATACTGTTATAACTATCCTGACAATTTGTTAATGAAAACAATACAAAATCAATATCTCAACACTGTCATTATCGGAAAGAAAATAAATGATAAGACAGTTCTAACTATCATGACAATTGGTTAACAGAAACAATACAAAATCAATATCACAATACTGTCATTATCGGAAAGAAAATTATTGATAAGACAGTTACCACAGTTCATTAGTCTTACAGTCATAATTCATATTTATTCAATATCACCTACCCAACCGGTACTGGGTTCAGTTGGGGCCATTCAATGTATGCGCATAAGGGTCCTGGAGTAAAGTCTAGTAGCTAGTTAGACTTTACAATATATTAATCATTTTTCTCCACCGTATGGAGGTTCAAGGATTACAGTATACAATATTCAATCAATTCAATCACTGTGGTCTCAATTAATCATTTGCAAAAAGATAAACAATATCAACATGACAATCAACAGACTTACCTGTAATTCAGTTTCAATTATTGGACTAATGCATATGATGCAACAGTTCAATCAATGCAGTCAGTCAAATATTCAAAATGCACAGCGAGTTACGATTTAATTCTTAGTCATGAATCTCAAACTAATCCAATAACCCCACAACTGATATCGTAGGGCGAATAGAGCGGTCAACCATTGCATATCAGTTGTTCCGAACAGTTCTGTTAAGTCTCATTCCACAGTACATATGCCAGTAAGAGAAAGGGTGTTCAACGATTCAACATTAATTAGCACACACCCAGCTAGTAACTTCCAATCACGAGAGCTAAGTCATCCAATCACAAGAGCTAGGTCAGAGAGACCATTTGGCGAATCCGATAGAAGGACAAAGGAAGTCAGAAAAAGAAAAAGAACAAGGTTTCTCGAAAATGATCAGAGAGAACGGTGGAATAAATTAAAGAAAATAAAAGCCATAACGAGATAAAGAATAAATTAATTAATAAAATATAAAGTAATGGGAAAGGCTAACCATATCCATTATTTACATCATTAATTCATCTCTAGTTTAGATATATTTATCTCTTTCTTGTATAAGATTTATCAATTCCCAATTTCAGAATTTGGCGATCCAAATTAAATTTTCTTATAACTTTTGCTAATTTCATTATTCAAATTTTATTTTCACTCAATTCAATTTTTATGATGTATCTATATCACATATATATAGGTTGCTCATTTCTTAATCATTCTATATACATTTGTAGCATATATCTTTCTTATTTTCATCAAAATTTCAAATTAATATTATACATACTCCATTTCGGTTAATTATATTTTCACATAGTTTGTTTGTCACAAATAACATTTATATTAACATGACTATCTTGTTTACAACAATGATATTTCTTCACTGAGTATTATCTATGTTGTTGAAAAAAATATATACAAGCATTTTGTATATTACCTTCAGTTATTAATTTCATATTTTTATTTTGCATACTGTTACAGTAGGGGTATCGGATAGTGGTAAAATCATATCAGTATCCGCTTTTAATTTTTGAATACGGATGCGGATTGAATATTAGACGAATAAGTACGGATATGAATCGGATATCAAATATAAATATTTTCATAATATATAGTAAACTATATGGTATTTATCTACTATTAGAATACGGATAATTAAAATTCAAAATCATATTCATATCCGTATCCGCACGGATATTCAGATATCGGATTTCTGTATTTAATTTTCAGATACGGATTTGGATACGGTCGAATATTATCCGACCCGTTTGCCCCCTAATTTGAGGTGGGTATAATTATCTGGGAATTTAATTCATAAAAACAAAAAAGAGGTGGGTGTAATGTTGGTAACTTTACCTCCTTTACCCATATTATATGTTCATTATTGTTCTCATACAGGGACAAAATGGTCATTTAAACAAGTTCGGTGATAACCACCTTAGCCAATCCATATCCTGCCACCAAACACCAAAGCAAAATTAGCAAGTCCTGAAAAACAATAAAAGGAAAAATAAAAATGGGAAAATGTTTCAAAGCTCCCATTTTTCTTGATCATATCCAAAAACTTGTATGTTTGTTGTGTTATCCTCGTTATGTTAATTAATTCAATGTTGTTCTAATTAATATTTTAAATAAAATACCATAATACATGATTTTTTTTAATGAAATAGCCACACATTATTTTATTTGTGCATTTGATATTGTAAACTGAAAATGAGACTTCCAGCAGATGTGATGTTATATTGAAGAGTTTATATTAGATCGGCATGAAACAATTTGTTTAATTATTAGTTTTTTAAATACATTAATATATTTTCTATGCAACATGCTTAAACGATGGAGCTGGTAATTGATGATATTTCTTTAATAAAAAAACTCAATTTAAAATCTTAAATTGTTCTCTCAAAATAGCAAGATGTTGCTAGAATTCGAGGATGTACAATCAAAGTATTCAAGTTCTGTATACTTTTGGTCACCTTAAGTTCTTGTACGCCTTGCACATGCATATATAATTGTATACAGTTTTATTGTAAGATAGGGATCAAGTAGCCAAAAGTTATATTCTATTATTGCATTAATCGTTTAAGGATTTACAATTTTAATTTGAAATGGTAAATATGACCCAATTATGTAGACAACATGAGCGTAGAGGTGCTATTGAGTCGGGTAGGGTCCGATTACTATTAAATTTGGACCCGTACCTAAAAGTGTTCAGGTCCGAATTTCGATCCGTATACTTATTTGTTTCAAATCGGGTCGGTTCCAGTTCGGATCTGAATCGAATCCAGATAATCAGGTAAAAGTAGCACCTCTACTTGAGCGTATTTACATAATTTGTGCATAACCACAACTGTAAATCAAGGAACAAAAACGGGAGACGGTTAACAAAAAGCATTAAAGAAATAAGAATATCATTGAAACCTTGTTGCACCGTCGTCGGCTGCTCGGCGCCAAAAAAAGTGTAATTGGAAATGGAATAACAGAAATAAAGAATATGATTGCTTGATTAGAGATTTTAGAGTGGTTTCCCACTAAGCGCGTTAGACTTAGATGTATACACGTTCTACTGAGCCTGGGCCCCGCTCTATTCTAGCCTATTCCAAAACTTTGAATAGTATTCCAATTTCCAAGCGGCTCTTGGGAGACTTGTTACAAAAAATTAATAAAAAATGCCAAGTTATGGAGCGCAACTCAGAAATGTTTGAATAAGAATGAATCATCCCAGCCGTCCATAAGTGATTAATTTATTCACGCTTGAGCTGTGATATAGCTCTCCCCTCTCGTTTATTTCTCTCCTCATTCCAAGTACAAATTGTAGCTGCATCGATCCTTTGGAATTAATTCTCTTGTGAGTTGTGAGTTCTGACAATGAGATAGATAATGAGGAAGAACAGAAAGGATCCCCTGTTCTGGCCTCCTGCTACTGCTATTCTTATTCTTCTTGCTATCCTCCTTCCTTCTGCCTCGGCATTCGTTAGTCATGGACTGACGGATGTTGAGGCCGGGCATATTCGTCGCCGGCAACTTCTTTACTACCTCGATGAAAATGGAGACCGGGGCGAGTACGTATATGTGGACCCCAGCTACCAGTTTGGCAACGACCACCTGAAGGCTGCCTACATTGCCTTACAGGCGTGGAAGCATGCCATCCTGTCCGACCCGTTCAATCTAACCGCCAACTGGATGGGTCCTGATGTGTGCAACTATTCGAGAGTCTACTGTGCACCGGCTCCTTTCCACCCGTACCTCACCGTAGTTGCCGGCATTGACCTCAACCATGGTGACATTGCCGGGTATCTCCCAGAGGAGCTCGGTCTATTGGATGAATTGACCCTGCTCCACATCAACTCAAACCGGTTTTGTGGTACATTACCGCACAAGTTCGAGAACTTGAAGTTACTCCACGAGCTCGACCTCAGCAACAACCGGTTCGAAGGCAAGTTTCCTGAGGTGCTCCTTCGGCTTCCTTCGCTCAAGTTCCTTGACTTGAGATTCAACGAGTTTGAGGGAGCCGTGCCCAAGGAGTTGTTTGACCTTCCTCTTGATGCATTGTTCATAAACAGCAACAGGTTCCAGTTCCAGATACCCGATAACATCGGCAACTCGCCGGTTTCGGTGCTTGTGCTAGCCAACAACAAATTCAGCGGGTGTCTACCAGCTGGCATAGCGAACATGTCGAAGACATTGAACGAGATTATTCTGATGAACTGCGGTCTCAACTCTTGCGTTCCTCCCGAATTTGGTTTGCTTAAAGAGCTCACTGTGCTCGATGTCTCCTTCAACAAGTTGATGGGCAATTTGCCCGAGTTTTTTGGCGGGTTGGAGAAAATCGAGCAGCTTGACGTTGCGCACAACATGCTCACCGGGACCATACCAGAGGCTATCTGCCATCTGCCGAACCTGAAGAATTTCACAGCTTCGTACAATTTTTTCACCGGCGAGCCAGCAATATGTCATCATCTTCAGTCATATTCAGACCAGAGAAATTGCATACCGTGGCAGTCGAATCAACGGACGGAGAAACAATGCCAGTACTACAACAGCATCCAGCATGTTGATTGTAATTCCTTCAACTGTAAGAAGTTTGTGCTACCTTCGCCGCCTCCACCACCGCCATCTCCTCCTCCTCCATCTCCTCCTCCACCATCACCACCTCCACCGTCACCTCCACCACCGTCACCACCTCCGCCGTCTCCTCCTCCACCATCACCACCTCCCCCGTCACCTCCTCCACCGTCCCCACCTCCACCATCCCCGCCTCCACCATCCCCGCCTCCACCGTCACCACCACCACCATCACCACCTCCACCATCACCTCCTCCACCTTCACCACCTCCACCATCACCTCCTCCACCTTCACCACCTCCACCATCACCATCACCACCTCCACCATCTCCACCTCCTTGCGGGGAGTCAGCACCACCACCACCGCCTTACTCAGAGGTGTCACCCGAAGATCGATACTTATCTCCGCCTCCACCACCTTACTCGGAAGTATCACCCGAAGATCGGTATCTATCCCCACCTCCGCCTCCTTCTCTTGTTATTCCTGTCTGGCATTACGGATCACCGCCGCCACCAACCGAACATCAATCTCCACCTTAATTAATTCTTTGAGACATTTTCCATTTTGCATTTACCTCGGCGATCGACCAACACTTGATGATTTTCTCGTCATTCCATATGTTCGCTGTCATGTTAATACTTTCCTTTCTGCTTTTAGAAAGGAGGTACGAGGAAAATTTAATTTTAAGTTATCTATTTTTTTTTCATTTGTGTTACTAAATATGCTTTTATTTGTGAATAAAATGGATGCTAAAAAATATAAAAATTAAAGTATGATAGATATTCAGTTAAACTACAGATTGTATAGGGTTTGTGATACAGGTAGACTCTGATGTGGAATTGTAATCTTTGCTTCTTCTTTTTTCACCTCTTTTCTTTGCTTTATATATATGATTCCTTCATTTATTGGTGGAACTGTGCATTGATGAGATATATTGTTATGGATTATGAGCTTTATAAAACTTGTTTCAATGTTGATATCCAAAAGTGCGATTGTACCAATTTAGCTTTCAATTTAGTTTGTCTTTTAACTAGCTAGATGAGAAGCATCATATATAGGGCATAAAATTATGGAAAGGATATCTTATGAATACAATAAGCATTCAAAAAACCTTATAATAGCTGTTCCTGTACTGGTAATTAATTAGTTGTCTATATTTTGAGAGAATGTATATCAATCAAAATAGAAGATATTTATGTTTAGCATGTATTCTATATATATCAATAGCCCAACTGAATTTAAATAATTATTTGAAGAAAAAGTTCTAGGCAACTATATTGAATTACAAAAGCAAAATCCAATGATGAAATTTTAATGTGGATTCCAGTAAGTCATAAGTACTATATCAATGTGCTATAAGAGATTTGACCTAATATATATGGTCTATAAGAGATAATTAAATAAGGCACAAATCATGCAAATTAATTAATCATAACCTTTTTTATTGGTTGGCCTCTGCATTTTTAATATATCTTTCTGTTTCAATTACGTGTAGTTGGTAGGAGGGCATGTGCTCTGCCCTTCTGGAATCATGTCTGAACTAACACCTTTGCATGTTTTCAGCTCAAAATAAATTAATGAACTAGTTGAAAAGAATCCAATTACAAAATTTGAACTAAAGACTTTGCTGTCATGTTCATGCATGAATTAATAGCTAGCTAGCTTTGGTTGTTAATTTTTGACCCAATTAAGGCACCAAAGTCAAAAGCACATGGAGCCCCCTCGTTCTGTGTATTATTCCCCTCTTTTCCTTTAATTAATTAGTTTGCATTTGTAAAATAGGGATCAATTTGCATAGTTAGTTGAAGAACAATATAACTAGCAATTTTAATCGAGGACTGAAACGTAAAATACACAATATATAGTAGATGAAATTTAAACTCAAGTCATCATAACTATAAAGTGAAAGTCTAACCATTAAGCTATAATTAAGTACACGTTTATCATTTTACGAGGGGACTGAACCATATAATTTAAAAAAATATATACATAACTTAATTAAACTTGAATATACAACTAAAATTTTAAAATAATAGGTCTATGCATCTTGTGATTGGCTGTAGATCCGCCCCTATACACTGGACAAGTATCCTCTTCATTACTGTAAAAGATTCTCTTCACTTTACGGTTTGAGATTAACTCTCAGCCGCTTTGAGATTCGGGCTGACGGAGGGGCAGTATTATTGGGCTTTGAGATTCGTGCCAAGTTAAAAAAGAACGGTCCAGATCAAGTAATTGTAAAAGATTCCCTATTACGGTACCGGGAAGATCTGAATTCCTATACACTGCCATTCTGATGACTTGAGTTGTGTTACTCTCTGATAAGATGTTTAACCATCTGATTAAAATCGAACGGCTCATGAAGGCCGATTGTGCACCAGTTAGAAAAACAGACATGGTTAACACAAATATACCAAAGAACTGAAAATTAAATAAAACAAATAAATAAGTAATCACGATTAGAAAATAAATAAAACTCAAAAATAAATCACGATTATTTATTTTCTATCACTGACATTTCTAATCTGATTAAAATAGAGACTTGGGTTCATCGTGATCAATTTCTCTCTAATTTATTTTCTCTAAACTGAAAACGACACAAAATTAAGCTACAAGTAATTTTACAGATTATCCAAAATTAACCCTCATCGCGCTTTGGGGTGTCAACGGTTACGATACGGGTCGGGTGGAGATATTTTCATACCCGTACCTGTTATGATAACAAAAAAAAAAATCTTTACTTTTATTTGTTTTTTTGAATACGGTACGGGTAGGATAAACAGATAAAAAGTGCCTTTGACATCTCGATTTGTGATTTCGATAAAATATTTTTCAAAACAAGAAAAAAAATATAATTTTATTTTTTAAAATTATCTTATAGAATAACGGGTAAGATAACGAAAAAAATCATTACTCTTATCTGTATCTGATAAGCTAATGAAAAAAAATCTTAACCTTATCCGTCTTTCCGGATACGATACGGATTGGCTAAACGGGATATAAGGGTGTCATTGACACCCCTAATCGCGCTAATGATGAAATTTGATATATTTTTTTTTAATCCAAACAATGTAATTTAATATTCTGGTCTCAGCTCACGAGTCACGGCAAGCACTTTCTCTTTGGTAACATATTTTTGATAATTAAATGTTATTACGAAATCCATCAATAGTATTTGAATTTAGGTCCATACTAATAGTAATAGGCCTTATTCTCACCAGCCCAATATGCTTGGATTAGGCTTTATTCTGACCAGGCCAATACAAATATTTTTTTATAAAGGAACAAGTGGACAAAGGAAATAGTAAACAGCAAAAAATGTACTGTTAATAGCTAGCGAAGAACATTCTCCCTGTGTTTCTGCTCTACCATCTATTCAACTATATCCTCACAGGTTCTGATACTATATAAATTCATAATTAAATATAAAAGGTCCTTTCATTAGTTAATGAGATAGCACACTTATTTGCTTAATGAGTTTAAAAGTAAATAAGTTAGCCCAAGTAGATAATGAGATGGGCTTTTATTCTAAGTGCATGAAACTAGCTAATTTTTTTTTTTGTTTTGTTTTTATCCAAATTACTGAATTAAAACTGTACTAATTACTAGCTAGAGTCACTCTGAATGTCCAGATGTGATGAAAGATAAATAGGTGCATGGAGCCTTGTGTAAGAATCAATCTAGATGTTAATTATTTTACATTAGCAATTAATCCGAAAATCAGCCAAATATACACCAAAAATTCAGAAATATAAAATGTAAAACTTTGCAAGACACATTCATCTCAGTGCTGAAATAACCATAGACATAACCAGACTTTCAAGCTATAGGGATCAAACATAAATAAGTCAATCATATAAAAACTTTTATGCTGTGAATGAGGATCAATTTTACACTATCCATAATATTTTACTCTAAATTATATATAAAAAAGATATAAATATAAAAATTTGGAAATAAAATTGAAGATCAATAATTGACCCCATTTTTTCAACATAGCTCTGCCACTAGAAATAATTATTTAATGAATCAAATTTAATATAATCACACCAATTATATTGTAAACTGAAGATGAGGCTTCCAACTTATGTGATTTATATTGAAGAGTTTATATTAGATTGGTATGAAACAACTTGTTTAATTATTAGTTTTTTAAATACATTAAATATATTTTCTATGCAACATGCTTACTTAAACGATGGAGCTGGTAATTGGTGATATTTCTTTAATAAAAAAACTCAATTTAAAATCTTAAATTGTTCTCTCAAAATGGCAAGATGTTGCTAGAATTCGAGGATGTACAATCAAAATATTCAAGTTCTGTAGGGATAAAAAGAGTATCTTAATTTCTCCTTTGTTATTTCTTCTTTTATTATGGAAATTTTCTTAGCTAAAGACTAAACTAAACGCTCGTTAGGTAAATAATCCAGATTCCAAATTGGCACCTTTGCATATGTTGCTGGGTCACCGCTTTGCAAAGGTTTTGTGACAGGATCATCAAAAGTTTGCGTAGGTTGTGATGCAAAGTGTAGGTTGTCGGGTTCAACGTTGCAGTTCAAGTCAGCTAAAGGAGTTTGTTTGAGATTGATTGAAGCACTACTCATAATTTCATGAGAATTAAGAGATTTTAGTTGCAGCGCAAACCGGGCGTTCAATGACATAGAGTTCGAAAGCGTAGCATCGTTTTCTATTTTAGAAAACACTGGTGCTGGATATGGGCTCCCTTGGCTGCATCGTTGGAGCTTTACCTTACTTAGTTTACTATCTTTTATATTTATTGATGTTGTGATTTGCATCTCACTTTTTGTTGGTATGTCTCTGATCGACTTGGATGATTAGCTTTTGGCCAGTTGTGTTCTATAAAACTGGCATAGGGTAGTTAATTTACTTTTGGAGATGCAATTGTACTAATTAAACTGAACCTTTTATCTATATGATTTCATCTAATGAAATCGATCGGTAGCAGCTGGTTACTATTAAAAAAAAAAGTCCTTAGGCATTTCTTTCAGCATTTAGGCTAGGCTTTCCCTAACTATTAAGCTTTCTTGTATAGATGTCCATCTGCTGCCTTTCACTGCCCAAAGCGTACCGATGCCTATCTATAGTAGCTTAGGTCACCTTAAGTTCTTGTATGCCTTGCATGCATATATATAATTGTATACAGTTTTATTGTAATTAAGATAGGGATCAAGTAACCAGAAGTTATGTTCTATATATTATTGCATTAATCGTTTAAGGATTTACAATTTTAATTTGAAATGGTAAATATGACCCAATTAATTATGCATAACCACCACTGTAAATCAAGGAACAAAATAAGAATATCATTGAAACCTTGTTGCACCGTCGTCGGCTGCTCGGCGCCAAAAAAGTGTAATTGGAAATGGAATAACAGAAATAAAGAATATGATTACACGTTCTACTGGGCCTGGGCCCCGCTCTATTGTAGCCTATTCCAATTTCCAAGCAGCTCTGCGGAGACTTGTTACAATAAATGAATTAAAAAGGCCAAGTTATGGAGCGCAACTCAGAAATGTTTGAATAAGAATGAATCATCCTTCCTTGCTTCGATTCATTGTCTAATTATAACATCCCTGCCGTCCATAAGTGATTAATTTATTCACGCTTGAGCTGTGATATAGCTCTCCCCTCTCGTTTATTTCTCTCCTCATTTCAAGTACAAATTCTAGCTGCATCGATCCTTTGGTTATAATATATATCCATCACTATTAATTCTCTTCTGAGTTTGAGTTCGAGTTCTGACAATGAGATAGATAATGAGGAAGAACAGAAAGGATCCCCTGTTCTGGCCTCCTGCTACTGCTACTGCTATTGTTATTCTTCTTGCTATCCTCCTTCCTTCTGCCTCGGCATTCGTTAGTCATGGACTGACGGATGTTGAGGCCGGGCATATTCGTCGCCGGCAACTTCTTTACAACCTCGATTGTAATTCCTCCAACTGTGAGAAGTTTGGAGACCATCTCGAGACTAATGTATCCCTCTCCTCCGAAACCCTGATGTCTTCCACCTTTTGGGAGAATTGTGGGGCAATTAGGTGAACTATCGGGATCGCATCCCGAAGTGAGATATAGGGGTATTGCGGTCTTTCTCCCAGTTGGTGTATCGGTGCCATTCCATCCCACGAATCGAACCAGAAAGCAATATGCTGCCCACTGCCTATGTGCCACTGAGTAGACCAGTCAAACCACCATTTTAATTTCTGTAGCTAGTTCCAAAAGAAGGACCCTTTAGCTGTCCAGAAATTCGGTCCCTCTATGTAATGGCCAGTCCGAAGCAATTTATTAATGGTGATTGTCCATAGTGCTTGGGGTTCTACATACGGCCTCCACCACCATCGCATTAACAAGGCAATGTTTTGATAGTGTAAGTTTATTACTCCCATACCACCCCATTTTTTCGGTAGACTGACCTCTTCCCAGTTAAGCAAGGAGATGCCCTTCTTTTGCTCGTCATTCTTCCCCCAAAGGAATTTGCTTCTAATCCTGTCCATCCTTGCAACCACCCACTTGGGAAGTAAAAAACAGCACATGAAGTATATGGGAATCGAAGAGAGAACCGATTTAACGAGCTGTAATCGACCTCCCATTGAGATCAGTTTCCTTTTCCATCCTTTAAGACGCTTTTCCAACTTGTCAATGATCGGTACAAAAGTATCCCTGGTGGGTCTTTTTACCGATAGCGGCATCCCTAGGTAGGTGACCGGTAGATCTGTTTGGGGGTACCCTAGCACAGCCCGTAGTCGTTGCAAATTTTGCTGAGATTGGTTGAAGGGAACAAAGCAGCTCTTTCCATAATTTATGGCTAGACCCGAAATCTTTGAGAAAATTCTGAGCACTAGCTTCAAAACAATCGCTGATTCCAGATCCTGAGATGCATTTGCAATTAATGCCGTGTCATCGGCATATTGCAAGGCCAAGACCGACTCCGGAATCCTTGCTGAAATGGACTTGCTAAGTCTCGTATTGATCGCCTGAACCATTTTCTGTAGCACATCGACTGCAATGATAAAAAGCATAGGCGAGAGAGGATCTCCCTGACGGAGCCCTCTCCTATGCTCAAAGAAATCGGACATGTGTCCATTCACCACTGCACGTGAAGTTGAAGTGAGTAAGATGGTGGAGATCCACTTTATCCAACGATCCGGGAAGCCCCGCGCCCGCATTACTTTCACCAGGAAGGACCAGTGGATGGAATCAAAGGCCTTTGTGAAATCGAGTTTCATGAAAACCGCCTCCGCTTTTGAATTAGCAATTTCAGATAGCATTTCTCTCGTGGAGATGAATGTCTCAGCAATGTGCCTGTTCTTGACGAATGCCGTTTGTTGAGGAGAGATTATGTTCAGCAATTTCGGTCTCAATCTGTTGGAAAGTACCTTGGAGAGTAACTTTGGAATGATGTTAATTATACTGATCGGCCGGAAATCTCCCACCTCCGTCGGGACATCCTTTTTTGGTATGAAAACAATGTTGGCTCTATTAATGCTCTTCATCTCCAACTGGTGGTGAAAGAACTGATTGAAACTCTCCAAGATCTCGGTCTTTATCGAAGGCCAGAAAGTTTGGAGAAATTCACTTGGGAGACCATCAGGGCCAGACGCCTTGTTCTTTGCTAGCTGCTAGACTGCACAATGAATTTCATGTTCAGAAAAAGGGGCTTGCAAATCCTGCAACTCTTCACTGTGAGGGTATAGCCGTGTTGGGTCAAATTCCAGCACAGTGCCGGCAGACCCCAATATATGCCGCATGTGTGCAGCAAAAGCATCAGTAATCTCCTCTCTCTTCTCCAGGGTGCGGCCCTCATACTGAATAGAAGCGACTGCATTTCTCCTTGCATGGGCAGAAGCATAAGCATGAAAATAGCGAGAGTTTTTATCGCCATTTTTGAGCCATGTTATTCGAGACCTTTGCATCCATCGTATTTCCACAATTTGAGCCAGTTCATAAGCCTGAGCTCTGATTTTCAAACGGAAGTTGAACTCTCTTTTATTCAGAACTCTTTTTTCCTCTATGGCATCAAAGAAAATGATCGCTTTTCTACAGTGTTCCAACTGTTCCTCAACTTTAGAGAATCGGCCCAGATGCCAGTTTCTCAAAACTTTATGGACCGCCTCAATCTTCCTTGAGACCTGTTGTGAGATGTTTTCGGATAGTAGCCCGGGTGAGTCCCATACGGATCGCACAAGTTGTTGTGCCTCCCCATATGCTAGCTAGAAAATTTCAATCCGAGGTGGTGGTTTTGTAGAGGCTTGCTGGCAGCAGTTGAGGAGTAGTGGCACATGATCCGAAACTATCATTGCCAAAGCTCTCATCTTAACGGCTGGAAATGCCAAGGCCCAGTGAGGGGATAAAAAAATCCTGTCTAACCTTGAGAAGGTTGGCACCGGCCGTTTACTACTCCACGTGTAACATTGATTTTGTAAATCCACATCCGTCATATCAAGGTCACGAATCAGATCATTGAAGGCGCACATGAGGCTGTAATCTCTCAAATCAGCCGATCTATCAACGTACCACCGCACGAGGTTGAAATCGCCCAGCAAGGCCCAAGGACTATTAACCAATGGTTGAATATTCCGGAGCTCTTGGATGAAGTCCAGCTTCTTCAAGTTGGAATTTTCTAACGGACCATAGACATTAGTCACTAGGAACTCCCATCCGGTTGACTCTTGAATGAGCAGCACAGAAACCGAATTTTTTGTTGCCCAACAGTTCTTGAGCTTGTAGTTTCTTTTCCATGAGGTTAGAAGACCCCCTGAGGAGTTCACAGCCAGGAGTAGGGCACAATTTTTCTCATAGAAGGAAGGCAGTACTCGGTTGATATATCCCAATTCAAACTTATTCCACTTTACTTCTTGTAAACAACAGACATCACAACGAGAATTTCTTATTACATTTCGAACCACATCCACTTTGTTCACATCTCCTAAACCCCTTACATTCCAACTAAGAATTTGTAATTTCTTTGCATTCATAAAGAAAACTGGGAAAACAACAGTATAGCAGGATAACACCTAAGTTCACCGGTTCAGATCTCCACTTCGGAGTCTGATTCCTCTTCTGACTCGGTATCCATCTGCAATGGCGGCTGACGGCTACCGTTGGCCTCACCTCCGGGCCGTTGATCAATTCTCTCAGCATTGTCCTCATCTACTGACCGTAAGACCTCCTCAGTTGGGACCCCAACTAGTTGAGCGATATCAGTGCATAACGCATAGGGGACCCTAATATTATAAAAACCAGCAGGGTCGGCTTCACAGGATGGTCGGTCCTGGGCCAGCGGCACTGTAGGGGGTCGTTGGTGTCGGCCTGTAGCCGGTCCACTATCCTGGGTCAGCGGAAATGAAGAGGGGGGCCGGCCTGCTACGGGACCACTGTTTGGGCCTGTTGTCACTAGGGCTGAGTTAGTTAATTACTTTTTCGCAGGCCCTGGAGAGTTTCGGGCCCTATTTTTCCTCTTAATTCTTACAACCCGCCTAAGCTCCGCCAGAGATGTGAACGGGTCGGATGAACCTCTGCTCTCCACAGATCCGTTTGGGCTAGCATCATTTCCTAGGTGTTGCGCCTCCCCATCATTCCTTTGTTTGGTAAACCTCGCAGCAGTAGGCAGTTTGGGCTGCAGGAAGTTTCTTCCAGAGGTATTCTTGTGCCGCACTCTGCCCAAGGGGTTTTGAGTAGACCTGAGCCCTGTAGCAGTACTATAAGGTTGGGGATGTCCTTGCATTGCTTCTGTCAGGGAGACCTCCCCTCTAGGTAGTGTGCTCTGGGTTGGCCTTGGGAGTATGCGCACTTGGTTGGGGTTTACTGTGGCCGCATCTGCAGACCGTGTGGCGCGAGCGGTCAGTTTTCTCTCCTATTGCCGACCCGCCTCGCCAGATACAGGTTGCACCCGTTCAGGCCGGATGCGTCTCAAAGGGGCAGTACCAGTTTTTAGAGAAAGCGATCTGCCTTTATGCTGATCCTGGGCTAGACGATCGGGTGTGGCATGATCCCTGTGTGATTCTTGTGTGGTCATTACTGCCTTGCCTTTTTCTTCAGCTGTGGCCTTCCTGTGTAAGCTATCGTGTGGTCGGTGTGTTGTATAGCCTTCAGCCCCGGCTTCCATGGCCAAATGACGGATTTCCTCAGGCAAGGTCGTCGGGTCTTTGCCTCGGCAGATTTCCCTGAGAGTCTTTAGAGAAATCTGGTGAAACTCAGTATCAGGAGTAAACTCCTGTTCTTCGTCCGAATCAGGAGGGGACGGGGACGCCGATGTTGGTGGGGATGGGCCGGTAAATAAACAAGGCACGGGGGGGATGTCAGCAGGTGAGTACAGTCAGGATCGCTTCCATTGGATGGGTGTTATTTGGGCGACATGGAGGAGACGGCATGCATGTATGGTAGCCGAGTGGGGGACATAGAGGAGGTCATCAACCCCTACTACCGCCCACCATGATGCCAGGTCTGAGGGATCTTGATGGGAGACAGAGCCCCCCGAACTTGCTGACCATATTGATGATTGATGGTATGCATTTGATGCGGTGGAATACCACTAAGGGCAATAAGAACTTTGTACTCAGGAATAGCAACCGAAGCACCATCATGAGGGGACCATGGCTGGAAGGTCAGACCCTCCTCCCAAGCTTCTGCCGGGGTGGCGTTAATGAACGTCTCCGGGGCGACTCCTACCGACAAGAGAATGAGGTAGCGAGGGCCGTAGAGACTGCTAACCTGGATTTCTGCTTTAGTGACCAGTCCCGATCGCGTAGCGTAATCTGCCACAATGTCAGCATCAAGGTGCCATTGGTAAGAATCTGCGTGTAAGACGACACCCCAGCGCTGGAGCTTCTCAACCTCCCGGAAATATTCTTCATCACGGTTTATGAAATAATGGACTGTTTTGGGTCGGCCCTCAGGCATCTCTGGAGAGGCATACGGGTTTGAGTCCACGAGTAGCTCTTCAAAACCCGGCTCTTCTCGGGGAGCGGTGTTCAAACCGATGACAGTGGCTGGTTGGCTCAGGTTTGCTATCCGTCTAGCAGTTGTGTGGGTCGGGTGAACTGTCTGTTGCCGGCACCTTGTTCCAACGTGGCCATTATGCCAGCACCTTCCACATTTTTTAGGGTTGCGGCATGTGGCCATAGTGTGCCCTTGGCGGCAACACTTGAAGCACCTTCCCCGCCATTCTGGGAAGCGGGTCGAGGGGGGGAACCGAAGGCAAGACGGGCTATGAGGGGAGACATAGACAGTGCTGGCTGGGGGAGAAGGAGGGGAGGTTGGTGGGGTTGTGTTCGGGGGGGGGTTGGGGGTGGGGATGGGCGGTCTCTGCACCACCTGCGCATATGTGGGTTTATCAGTGTAAGGCTTGTAGGGGGACTTTGGGGGTTGGGTCAGAGGTGGTCTTCCAGTTGTCTGGGAACCGGCGGCGTCGACGAACCTGTTACCATTCACCGGTGGCTGGCTGGTTGGGTGCCATCTTTGATGAGAGACTTGGTGAACTTATCCGTACGATTCCTAAAGAAAAAGAAAAATGGAGCAGAACGTCTCCCAAATTTAATATAATCACACCAATTAACTTTGCAAGACCACCTTCTTAATGAAATATGAGGACTTGACTCTCTTGTTTCTTTAAAAAAAAACCTTTGAAAGACACAAGTACATACACTTTAATAGTTGCATGCAAACATAATATGTCTTATCAGATCAAATGGACAAAATATTCTTAAGAACATATATTATATATCTTGTGGTGTACACATTAGAACAAACAAATTATCAGACAAATTACAAGCATCATGTAAGCGACAAACATATATGTTGTATTCTGAAGTCCCAAATTGGATATGGGCTAAGCCCATTTTGCATTTCGGAGAAGGCTTCATTTTTAATTAAGAGGTGAACATTTTATCTGTTCTAAAATTAAATAAAGTTGCAACAAAAGTAAAACAAATAACAAAAGAGATAGAGAGAGGAATAATAAAATTTTATTCTCTTTTTTTGTGTGTTCATTTTCTATTTACAAAGTCTCTATTTATAGGTTAGAGATTGTACATGAAGAGCCATTACAATAATAAATGAGAAAATAAATGTCAATAGTAGTGGGGTAATGAATTGAAGATTAATATTGGGAGTTACAGAATGAACATCCACATAAATCCTATTTAATTTGATTTATAACACTTCCCTTGGATGCTCATATTTCATTATACGCTATTAATATGATACTTCAGGATCAATATTAACATGATACTTCAGGACCATGTATACTGCATCATTAAAAACCTTAGCAAGAAAAATCCATTGGGATAAAAACTCAGTTAAGGGAAAAAGAGTACAGCACGTATAACGCTTCCCCTAATTTTGATATGATTGAATAGTCTTTAATCGATGTAGACCTCTCTTCTTTGTGAGTTGTTCAAAAACCCTTGTCGGTAAAGATTTTTGTGAATAGGTCTGCCAGATTGTTGATTGATCATATTTGGTAAACATCTATTACGCCCTCCTTTTGTAGGTCATGTGTCGAAAAGAACTTTGCGCAATATGTTTAGTTCGGTCTCATTTGATATATCCTTCTTCGATTTGTGTAATGCATGTTGCATTATCTTCATGTAGCGGAGTATGATTTTCCTTAATGTTTTCAAGTCCGCATTCTTCTTAAATATTTTGAATCATTGACCGTAACCAAAGCATTCTCGACACGTCTTGCATAAAGCGATCAATTCGGCATGATTTGATGATATTGCCGTTAGATTTTGTTTGGTCGATCGCCATAAAATTGCAGCTCCACAATAAGTGAATATGTATCTAGTTTGGGATCATGATTTATGTGGGTCCGACAAATATCCCGCATTTGCATATCCAATTAAATTAGATTTTGTATCCTTTTGATAGTATAACCTCATATCTCTAGTTCCGTAGAGATAGTGAAACACATGTTTAATTCTATTCCAATGTCTTTGGGTTGGTTTGCAAGATATAATAATACTCCAATTGCACTTAAGTATGGTACTTCAGGACCAAATATTTTTTCATTATTTTCTTGCAGGCGAAAAAGATCATTTTTTGCATTTAGCGATCGTATGACCATTAGTATTGGTTTGCGCAAAGGATGAGCTTTATCCATATTTAATCTCTTTAGTACTTTTCAACATAATTTGATTGATGGATAAATATTTCATTATTTAGATACTCGATCTGCAGGCTGAGACAAAATTTAATTACACCAAGGTCTTTCATTTAAAAATCATTTTTCAATAATTTTGCACTATTTTAAATCTCTTCATGAGTTCTAATAATGTTTAAATTATAAACATACACTACAATGATTGTAAAACCTAGATTTAATCTTTTAATAAAAACACATGGACTAATTATGTTATTTTTATATTCTTCTTTTAGAAGGTACTCTCTCAGTCGATTGTACCACATTCGACCTAATTGTTTTAGTCCGTATAAATATCTTTTTAATTTTATAGAGTACATTTCTCTAGGTTTTGACTTATATGCTTCAGGCATTTTCAATCCTTGGAGATTTTCATGTATATGTCATTGTTAAGTGAACCATATAGATAGGCTGTTACAACATCCATAAGTCATATTTTTAGATTTTCTGTGACTGTGAGACTTATTAGAAACCTGAGAGTTATCGTATCCACTACAGGTGAATACGTTTCTTCATAATTGACTCTAGGTATTTGTGTAAAACCTTATTGTTGTCCTTAAAGACACCTAGAGGGGGGGGGGGGTGAATATGGTGACTTAAAGAACCTTATATATTTTTTGTGATGGTAGGTAAAATAAATAAATAGCCGTAATCAATCAACAATGTAAAGTAAATAGATAGAGTAAGAGAGATTGACACGTGAGAGGTTAACAGAATTCGGCTTAAAATGCCTACGTCTATGGGGCAACGCAACCTTGTCGGCGCACCTTTCCTATTACCCAATGAAGAAAATGATATAACTCGTGACACGTGAGTCCAAACAAAGGTGGGAAGTCACATACAACTCGTGTACAAAGTTGAGTATAAAAGCTCAAGTTGAAAAGTCCTACGCAGAGGATTGTCACACAATTATGGATATATGTGGTGGAAACGCTTGAGCTGGTGAGCCCTTGATATGCCTTATAAGCGTGAAGTCGCACAGCTATAAGAAGGGAGCACTAAGTAGATCTCCACACTATGGAACAACGAACCAAACACTCTAACTAAATCTTGGAGTAGATTAGTTAAGTGGATTTGAGATTATCAAAAGAGCATTGGAGTTTTAGCTCTCTCAAAGATGAAAGCTCTAAAGAACACAAAATAAGTACTTTTTGAAATTTAGAGGCGGCTAACTTAAATATGAAGTTAGAGTATTAACTCTATTTATAGAGGGACCTTCATATCTAGGTATTTGAACTGATCCATTCAGTACGACAATCTTCTGTTCGAACGAATAGTACACATATAATTGAAATTAAGGTTTTTTCCTTTTTGAACATGAGCTACAGGATGCTCAATATCAATTCCAATAGACATGCAATAATCATAGAATGTCTGAGAAATAAATTCACGAGCATTATCTAGACGTATTTTTTTAATTGGATAATCAGAAAAATGTGTTCTTAATCGAATCAATTGTACTTATATATGTGTAGTACAAGCCGGAGGAAAACATAGGTAATTTTTCCAATGTGCATTTTTTATTTTATATTATGCTAGTAATATAAAGATATTCAATATTTTCTTCATTGGTTGTCTCAACATGATACCCATTTCGACGAATATCCTTAAAACTTAACAAATTTCTTTGAGACTTAAGAAGAATATAATGCATCATCAATATAAATTTGTATTCCTCCATATAATAAGAAGGTTGCTCTTTCGGAACCTTCAATCAATTTTGTACTAGATGAAATAGTACTAACATTCGCTTCTTGCATTACTAAATAAGAGAAATATTTTTTATCTTTGAGGATGATATGAGTTGTTGCACTGTCGGTGAGATATATATCTTCATTATTGATGCCATTGTTAACTAAAGAAATATTCATTCTTTAATGAAACAAACAAAAATAAAATAAATAAATATCACTTCAACAATAAAAATAATAAATAAGCATATTTTTCAACAATAACAAAGAAATGCAATAAATATTATTTTAACAATAATACAGATAAATTTTTCATTAATAAATTTGTTTTGGATACTATCAAGACCAATCAATTTTGTTTTTCTTTGTTAATGAAATCAACATCATTCAAATGAGTAACATCAATTTGGTTAAAACCGATATCACCTTCAAAAAATTTCTCAATCTTTTTCTCCTTATTATTTAGTGATATTTGATATATGTCAACAATATGTTTGGCATACAACAAGTACATGTGTACGATATGTACGTGACCAATGAGCATTATTGCTATAGTGATAGTATGAATTCTCTTGTACGCTATTATGTTATTTTTCTCATTCTTTATGTTCATTATTTTTCCACTTATGATGGAATGATGCGTTTTTTTTCATTACCACATCCACATATAGAAGTTTGTTCGAAAAATTATTATTCTCATCATGATTATTATTCACTTCAGGGAATGAAATATAACCAATTGGATGAAGTTCATGATTTTTCATCAGCAGCTCGTTATTTTGTTCAATCATGAGGAGACAAGAAACCTACTAAAAAATATTTCTAGAAATCTTGAAGATTAAATTATTGAAAAATAATAATATTAACATCATGTAAAATTTACGCATCATATAAATTTTCTTGAAATTTCCTTCAAGAAAATTTCTTGAAAATTTCTTGAACAAATTATCTTTCTTGAATCTTCTTCAAGAAGATTAAATTATTAGACAAAAATATGAACATCATATAAACTTTTGCAAATTATTTAAATTTTCTTCAGGAAAATTTCTTAAGATCTTCTTAATATTTGTTAAAATCTTCTTCGGAAAGATTGAATTGTAGAATTTTTCTTAAAATCTTCTTTCGGAAGATTGAATTATTGAGAAAAAAATTAATATGAACATGTTAAAATTGAATACTATGACAGAATGTTTTTTTTTTTCCAATGCTATGGCTTTGGGCCAATTGAATAGACATCCGTTAATAATCCGGTAATAAGAATATGAATGTGAATTTCAATTCCATGGCTTCAGCCTAATTTTCTATAAATATGAATTGAATTGGCTTCGGATCAATGCTATGCCATCAGTTAAATGCCAATACTATGACATCATTTCAAATTGAATTGGCTTCGGGCCAATTTTTTATTTTTTTTCAAAATTCTTATTCAATAATACGAATTGATAAAATAACTAAAATGGCTTCGGGCCATTTGATATTAACATAACATTAACTTTGATACACGTTATTCATATGGCTTCGGACTATTTCAATAACATAATTTATACTTATATGGATTCGAGCCATTTCATTAACATAATTTATGTTTAACACAAAATAATGTAAAAAGATATCATAATATAAAACAGAATATTATCATAATATACTATAAAAAGTAACATAATTAAAATATCAAAAATTTATCTTGAATCATTAACTAGTAGACAAATTTATCTTCCGTGCTAATAACGTGTTATAAAATAAAGACAAATAATAATAAACGAGAGAGAACACATAAAATTAAAGATGACAATATCTTTATTTATATATTTCTCATGCGTACAATACAAAATTACAAAGTTTTTATTTGTAGGCTACAAATTGTAAATGAAAAGTCATTTAAAATTAATTTCAATAGTAATGCATGAGAGATGAAATAATTAATATTAAGAGTTACAAAATAGTTAAACATCCATATTTATATTTCTAACATAAAGTTCCATTTTTTTAACTGTTATTTCCTTTTTTAATTATAAGGTGGTCAATATATTCTCTCCCTAACATATAAATTAAAAATAGCTTCGGAGGTTAACTCGCATATAAGTGTTCTTTTCTAATTTAATTATATCATTTGTTTCCATGTTTAAAAAAGTCATTTTTGTCACACCTTAAAAACAGCCAAGCACACACGCGCTCCTGTGTAATTCGTTTGGCACAACATTTACAATAAAAAATTTCCATTAAGCTTGCTTGTGTTTAGAATTTCAGCATACATAAGAATCACACAATTTGATTCCATACTAATTAAGTTCTTCTTCAATTGATTCTACGATATGATTACACACACACTGACACACACACGTTTTCTAATGGATCATAGACCGATATTCTTTTATATCATGGATTTGTATTTCCTGTAATCAACAATTCATACCCTGATATGGGTAATGGTTTTTTATACTTTATATAATCATCATTTAATGCTAAACATATCTGATTATAAGAACTCTGATTAGCTATGTTGCATGGATACGGGTACGGATATCGTATCGGATACGATACGGATACAGCGATACGACAATTTTCAAAAATCAAGAATACGATACGTTTATTATATATATTATTTTTTATTATTTTATATATTGTATTTAGATAATCTTAACTTAAATCAAATTTGTATAAAAAATTAAAACATAACATAAGAATATATTAAATACTATAGTTACTAGAATATATCACAAATAAACTTTGGTGTAGTGGTCGAAGGTTTTGACCCTCACAGGCATGGCCTGAGTTCGATTCGCGCTTAAAGCAGAAAAAATGCGCTGGTTCACGCGCGGCTCACGGGTGTGGGCGGGCGCGGCTCACGGGTGCGGGCGGTTCGCAGGAGTATCCGGGCGTATCCAAGCGTATCCAGCTGCTTCAACGGAGTATCGGCAACCGTATCGGGCAAGTAAGGATACGCCACCTAGGCGAATACGCCAGCTGGCGTATCGGATACGTATCCGTGCCGTATCGGACGCGTATCGGTATCCGATACATGTCCGATACCGATACGTCGCCTGTTTAGGCGTATCCGTGCAACATAGATAATTAGTGATCAGGGTGGAGATAGGATATAGGTAGGGGTGCAAACGGATCAGATAATATCCGACCGAAAATTAAATACGAATATCCGATATCTGAATATCCGTGTGGATATAGATATGGTTTTGAATTTTAATTATTCGTATCCGAATAGGTAGATATATACCATATAATTTAATATATATTATGAAAATATTTATGTATATATCTACATATATCCGATATCCAATCTATATCCGTACATATCCGTCAAATATTCGATCCGTATCCGAAAAATAAAAGCGGATACGGATATAGTTTTACCACTATCCGGTCCGTATCCTATCCGTTTGCACCCCTAGATATAGTGTAGATGGAACAAAAAAAATATTAGAATGTGACCTAAATTTATAATTATTTTGAACAAGAGAGCAAATACTCCATTCTGCCACTGGTGCTTCCGTCCTGTTAGCGATTCGATCATACATAGCACGCACTCAAGAAAAATAATGCCTCTTTTCTTCGAAATTTTTTTTTGAAAAAGTATTTAGTGTTAAACGCTTGTTTAAAACCAATAATATACATTTTCAAGCAAATAAAAAAATATTTAATATATGCTATGTTTCGCCTACCATACAAAATTGATGTTTAAAAGGTTCACCAAAATAGTGGTCAGTGGTCACCAACGAAAAAGAACAAACTTGTTTAACGACTACAACTACTGAGAGATTTTTTTCGTAAAATTAATCTTTTATGTCAATTTTGGCACCAATTCAACAATTTAAAATCGACTGTAGGTATATGATCAGCTTTTTGTTTCCAAACAAACTATTACAGCAGTTCGTGTTGCAATCGGTGTAGCGGATTGCTAGAAAATTCATGATGCATTGCTTGTCAACTCTTCGACCACTTGATATCATAGTGACAAACGACTAGTTCGGGTTCGGTTTGGTGGAGTCAAAATTTTGTGATTTCGGTATAATTTGGGAATGATTCGGTACAACAAGGAAGAAAAAAAAACTCCAAAAAAAGCCCCAAATTTTTTTTCGTGTTTTTCTCATGAATAATTCACAGGGTTCTAAATAGCTAGCTATAGCGGTTTTTGACCTAAAAAGCTAAGCTACGGGATAAAACTTCGCTAATTGAGCTACGGCCGCTATAGCGGTAATAGCGGTCCGCTATAGCGCATAGCGCGTAGCGGAATAGCGGTCCGCTATGCTACATGGGCTTATTATTATTTATTTATTTTGCAATTTAAATGGGCTTTAAGGTCCAAAACGAAATTAAATTAGATGGATCTATAATATCAATAAACTTGAACAATGTGCGATGGCCTATATCAATTAAATTATTTGTATCATGGGTTGTGCGTTGGGCTCTCCAGAAACTAAAACAAAACCTAGTTGTTTTTGTTACTTATGAGACTTTAGATATATTTATTATTAGTAGAAATATAAAATAAAATTTGTGAAAATAGAAAAACGCTATGTAGGATAGCTTTCGCTATTGCTACGCTATTCACGATAGCTTTTTTTTTTGTCTCCCCGCTATGCCGCTATAATCGCTATTTAGAACCTTGATAATTCATGATTCGCATTTTATTTGCAAATAAAACATATTATATATTTTTTTTGCATTTTATTCGGAGTTCGGATTGGAAACGTAAAAAAAAAAGAATAAAACGCGAATTATTCGCGTATATTGTTACTATACTTGATATGAGAGCGCTAGGAATTAGTGGTGATAATTTGTTGAGCTCAGCAAATACCTTTCTCTATATGTACTATTATTTTTCCAGTAGCCTATAAAACATTATAGACAGTGCATCACTATATATTGTTTGAAAAAATTATACATAGATAATAGATACAATATTTATTATTTAATTGATTAGGTCCACATAAAGTATCATTTTATTTATATATCATGATATGAATTGGGCGGCTCTTTTTTTTTTTTTTTTGCTAGTTTTATATTATTTATAAGTTTTTGAAATATTATTCACAAATTACTTTTCAGAGAAGAACTTTCACCGACACAAAACAAGTCCTATTTAGCAAACACATTTTGCTAAATCTATAGAATTTTTGTTTGGTACCTCTTTCTTTGCTTCGATGATTCAATGAGAACGACCCGCTTCAAAAATTATCACAACACCGTTGCTGCAGAGAACTTAAGAATTAAATCCCTACCATCATTTTTCTCTCTTGCGGTTGGTCACATGGAAAAAAAATATCAAATCACAGGAGCGTTCCCTTTGTCAAAGTAGGTCTACTAGTTCTCCAAACTTAGATCTCTTTTAAATTCATTCATGTATACTCTCTCTCTCTCTAAATTCATATATTCATGGCAATATCATAAATTTGTCTCCACAAATATTCTTAGCAAGGTTTTAGAAATGAAAAGGGTGGGTTTTAGCAAGGTTTTTGAGTATCTTTCTATGTCATTAGTTTCTCCAATTTCATGCAATTCATGTAAGGTTTATATAGATGAAGAAGAAGATAAAGATCAGAGAAAATCATTGCTTAAGAGCCATTGGGATCAAATGTTGGATCATAGAGATGTCTTTGGTGGGGAAAAGGTGATTGCTCTCCACCTAGAGCCTAAGGTGATTTTCATCTTCTTTTTATAGTTATAAATGAAAAACAAGTTTCTCAACTATGAATTCTATGAAAAAAAAAAACTTTAATTGAGTTTCAAAACATACAATTTTTACACAACTGACATTATTTTAATCACTAGACTAAAAACCAATTCTTTTTTTAACTAAAAATATGTATGTTGCCCAGGTTCATGATCAAATTAGTATTTTTAGTCAACAACGACATATGAGTTTTTGTTGAAATATAAAATAGGATTCAAATTGCAATAGCTAGTTTATTTAATAGAATAGGAAATAGTGCCTTGTAATTAATATCAATAGAGAATAATGCATTCTAACGGCTAGTTTTTTTACCTAGTAACTATAAATAAAGACACATGTAAAGCTGAAAGTAAAATTGCAAATACAATTTGTTTTGTTAATTTCTTCTCTCTTATCTTACAAAAATAACACTTTTCATATCAACTAAGACGTTTTTTTTTTTTAATTTCACTTGTGTAATGGTTAAATTATTAATTTTTATCTTTTTTATATATTGTTCTGCATTGCACAGACTGTAGAATTGAGGGTTTCAATGCATTGTATTGGTTGTGCGAGAAAAGTCGAGAAGCACATTTCAAAGATGGAAGGTACCATGCATGTGTCCCTAGTTTCTTTACTTGATCAAAATTTTGATATATATATTATTTTTTACAATTTCGCAAAATTATTAAATTTAAAAACACATTTGCAGTAAATAAATTGGAAAAATTATTACTTTGCATTCACTTTTCGCCATTTTTTGGATAAAAAATATATAATATAGTGATTTTCGCTATATGATTTGGCGTCATCACGACTCTAAGTTATTATTTTATTAAATTGAAATAATTAGGCTTATACAAAGAAACTCCTAGCATCAGTAGCATGCATGTAAATGGAATCAGGGGCGGTTTGATATTGGCATCGGCCAAATTCGGTCTGATTATAGGTTATCGCTGTCCGATTAGCATCAAGATTCACACAAATAACTTTAAAATTAATGTAGAACAAGTACGCATGAATCTCGATACAGATCAGATGGTTCCGACTGGACATCGGGCTGAACTTTGTCCAACGCCCATCAGACCGTATAAATATACCACTCTGCATGTAAAAAGGTCTTGATTGAAAAAAAAAAAAAAAAAAACAATGTCAAAACAGTTAGCTTTTTAAAACTAATATGCCTATACAAACACAAATTAATGTGCATGTATAATATATATATAATGCTAAATATGTTGTCATTTTACACAGGAGTGACTTCCTTTCAAGTAGACTTAGAAAACAAGAAGGTGGTCGTTACTGGAGAGATAACTGCTGGAGAGGTACTGGAGAGCATCTCCAAGGTGATGAAGTTTGCTGAGCTCTTGGTGGCTTCTAAACCAGCAATGAATGAAGTCACTGATGTCAATCATCAATTGATCAGCTTGTAATTGCACTTGAAATTTGTTTATGTTGAATTGCGTTATGTGGGCTTGGTTTCTTTCTGATTGTATGGAATTTATTGGAAGAACCAAGGCATATTCGGCCCAATATTTAATTTATGAACGGTCCATATAAGCATTTTGTCACATTAATTTTCATAAATAGTAGAGGGCCTGTTTCAACCCAATACAACTGAAATAGTGCAATACAAGCCTATTTCAAATTTCACCTTTTCTCTATTCCTCTAATGTGATGAATTAAAGATGTACTAGGCCAGATTTCAATGTATTAGGAATAATATTTTTCAAATAATTAGAATAATATTTTTCAAAGCTCTCAAATATTTTAGATTTTGAAATCCAGTAGTTGAAATGTAATTTATATCTTTATGTATATCATATATATTAAAAATGACAAAAATTAATGCATATTTTATTGTTCATCATATTTTAATATTTATTGATTTTTTTTATAGGTATAGTTAGGTCCATTGGTCTATTACCTCATGTTAGTTGGTCGTTGGGTGCTTGATTTGGATATATTATTTTCTTTTAGTACATTTTTTGTAATTTACTTGGTCGTTCAATTTAATTAACACTTAAATTTTTTATTGTATTAAATTTAATATGTGGTGTCTATCTAATTGATTAAAAATACACTAAAAAAATGAGGCTATGGTACTCTTCATAGTGTGAATTGTTTTCATTTACAAAGTCCAAATAGTTGATTTGAACCGTTCAATATGATTTTTATACGAAAAAAATTACTTGCAGATTAAATTTACACTACTTGGAATTTTTATTCTTAAGTGAGTAGAAAATCACTACTTTCGAATGATATATAATTTTTAGATCAAGTTATTTTCTACCTATTTTAAAAAATAGTAGACAAATTTTAAAAATTTGATATACACGTAATTTTTGCATATGAAAATTATGTTCAATATTATTTGAACTTTAAAATTTTAAATATTAATTCATAGTATGAACAAATATGCTCCTATACATTCATAGTGACAAACGAATAATTCGGGTTCGGTTCGGCGGGGTCAAAAATTTGTGATTCGGGTATAATTCGGGTATAATTTTGGAATGATTCGGTACAACAAGGAAGCAAAAAAAAAACCCACCCCCAACAAAATTAAATCGCATTTTTTTCGTGTTTTGCTCGCGAATAATTTGTGATTCGCATTTTATTCGTGAATAAGAATCTGGCAAACATGCTACATGTAGCATAGAGGGCCTCCGGGCAACGGCTCAATATTTTAGTTTTCAAAATCCTAACGGTCAATCCAAACCGTTCAACATGATCTCCATATGAATATGTACTTGCAAACCAAATTTTACATTTTTTATAATTTTTTTACTATTTTTTTAGATAGGTAGAAAATCACTTGATCTGAAAATTCTGTACCATTCAGATTTTATATCTAGTTTATTTTAAAATCCCAACCCCCCAAAAAAATCGTGTTTTTTTTTCGGTTTGCTCGCGAATAATTCGTGATTCGCGTTTATTCGCGAATAAAATGTATTATATATATTTTTTTATTTTATTCGGAGTTCGATTCGAAAACGTTAAAAAAACAAATAAAATACAAATTATTTACGAATTATACCTTTATATTGTTACTATGTATACATTACCGTAGCTTGACTTCTATTATAGTTATACAGACTTGAGAAACAGATTCTGACTTGAGTTTTAGTGCCCGGTTGTCAAGCATTACTAATTTACTATTAAAGAAGAGATGCTGAGATATATATCATGTCATTTAATGCGGAAAGGCGATCTCCTCATATCCTGGCCACTTAAATGTAAAATGCTTAAAATATTTAGCAAACCAATTTTTTTATAACAAGTTTTTTATTTTTGTATAACAAGATTTTTTTTAATATCCAAAGTTAATTAGAAATTAATATTTATGCTCAGAATTTCTGACTTTTGCCAAAAATGTCCAAACCAGCTATTTTATAGCCGGTTTACTCTTTTTTTTTAGACACTATGAAGAACAAGATAATGAAATCTAACACTGAAAATTTGAATTTTTTTTGTTTAAATTATTTGTTAGATTACTTCTTTTGATATATAATTAGCATATTTATACTAAAATACGCCAAAGTACTTGAAATTATGTTGAATTACACTATATTAAGTTAAATTACACTAAATTACATTATATTATGCTAAAATACGGTAAATTATGGTAAATTACATATGAATAGAGACGATATCTTCACTGAAAAGGAGAAAAACGACGATGAAACTTCAAACGTCATAAAATGGCGCTCGAGTGTCCGATTTCAGCAGATGACCACTTTTCGGAAAGCTTGCAAAAGGACGCATGCGTCCATGCCCGCTATGCTGAATTTTAAAATTCAAAATTACCAAAAAACTAAGGGAAGAACCTCAAAACTTGAGTTGAAGTTTCCGATTAAGATTTTAATTTTTATTATTCAATCTAAGTAGCTCAGTAAATTAGTTACATAATGAACTTGTAGAATACCAATTTTTACTATTTTCAAATTTTTTACTATTTTTTATGATTCATGAAAGATGACACAAAATCGGTCTACTTTAGCGTAATTTTGCGTAGTTTAGCGTAATTTACTGTATTTCAGCATAATTAGCGAAGTTATTGTAATTTACGTTAGTGTAATTCAACATAATTTATTGTAATATAGTGTAATTCAACATAATTTCAAGTAATCTAGTGTATTTTAGTATAAATATGCTAATTATAAATCAAAAGAAGTAATCCAACAAATATTTAAACAAAAAAAATCAAATTTTCAGTGTTAGATTTCATTATTTTACTCTTTAGTGTCTCTAAAAAAAAAAAAGAGTAAACCGGCCATTTTATGGCCGGTTTGGGCATTTTTGGCGAAAGTCGGGAATTCTGGGCATAAATATTAATTTCTAATTAACTTTGGATATTAATAAAAATCTCGGGAGATGTGAAACTTGTGATGCTGCTTATTGGCCGTCTGCGAGTGCGATTGAATGATCGATTTATAAACCTTCTAATTTTGACAACTTGACTTTTATACAAAATTAATTTGAAAATTTAAATTTTTTGCTTGTAGACGCATCACTTGTACGATAGATGGGTTTCAACGGTTCGGATTCATTCGGAACCAATCCGATAAATTTCAAAATTGAATTTACAAAGGAACTTGGTGAACTTAAGAACACCCTAGTTCTACTCGCGAATGATTCAATGAAATGGATCTACATCAAAGAAATTAAATACAGTTATCGTAGAAATAATAAAAAAAATTTAGAGCATCTTCATTTCTAAAATTAATTAGAAATTATCATGTTAGATTAAAATAAAAAAATAATTCATAAATGTGCCAATGTGGAAATTAAAAAATAATTTCTTTTAAAAAACTTGTTAATGATGAAATTCTTATACATTCTGATATAAAAAAATTGTCAGATTAAATTCGAAATTATAATAAAAAAATTTCAATGTAAATGCTCTTCTCGCAACCACAAGTGATCGATATCTTGTATTATAAATTAGACAATATACTAATAAATAGAATGGTCTATTTACCAGATAATAGACAGAGATGTGTAGTCAAGAAAGAGCCAAGATGAAATGTCTCATTGAAAAGTGAAAACGAATGCATTGAATTTTCATTTAATTGCATGAAAATTGAACCTTTAAGAGTTTAGATTGAATTTTTAGTGGAATAATAATTTCCAATTAGATGCGCAAATTGAATATGACAGGGACAATTTTGGACTAGACGCAGGTTTTATATGTTAGATTCACACTTAACATCGATCAATGTCAGAATCTGGGATGTTTCAACAAGTGGATATGATATGACATGATATATATATATATATATATATATATATATATATATATCTCGCCGCCTCTCTCATAGATTCACACGTGCTGAGTACATAATAACAAAATTAGCTCTTGATGAAATTTAAAAGGATGATAATATATATATATATGAGTAAAGATGTTGTCCCCCAACTCCAGTCCCCTAAACGTCCCCCCATTCTAACTAACTTTGTCAATCATTAAACCACCTTAAAAAACGTGTAAAACGTGTAAAAGATGAGTCTAGTTTTTTTCTTTAAATACTTGATATCTTAAGTATGAATACTTGATGAATTATATATGAATATTTGATAACTTAGGTATGAATACTTTCCATTTTGTATGAATACTTTCTATATTTGAGTCCAGATTTTTTTCTTTAAATACTTGATATCTTAAGTATGAATACTTGATGAATTATATATAAATATTTGATATCTTAGGTATGAATACTTTTCATTTTGTATGAATACTTTTCATATTTGAATATTTGATACCTTGAAAAACATGTAAAAGTATGTCATCATGGATCTCATTTGAAAGAGAAAATTGTGTAGAACACGTTCGTGGTTTTAGATTTGCAAAATTTCTCATAGATCGTCCCAAAAATTAGTTAGATTGAACGGAGAAAAAAAAAACCACCTTAAAAAACGTGTAAAAGATGAGTAGGTATTGTGTCCAGTTTTTTTTTAAATACTTGATATCTTAGGTATGAATACTTGATGAATTATATATGAATACTTGATATCTTAGGTATTCATACTTTCAATTTTGTATGTGAATTAATTTAATCAATGAATGTAGCACTGGTGGTGTGATCCACGTGACTTTTTGGTTGTGGTCCCCAATGCAGTCTGACAGTTACTGCCCCCGAAAAGTAATGGTCCCCAGTTTGTATGTGAATTAATACTTGATATCTTAGGTATGAATACTTGATGAATTATATATGAATACTTGATATCTTAGGTATTCATACTTTCCATTTTGCATGTGAATTAATGTATATTGAATGAGAGACTGACAGTTGTACTTTGACCGTTAGGGAGACGTTTAGGGGACTGTAAGTCGATCCCTATATATATAACCATGCAAGATACGGCACTGATTTTGGCCATCAAATATATATGTTGTACAATTTGTAAGGCTCCGGTTTATATTTATTAGGATATTTTTCTTAGTGGGAATTTTTTTTTTAAGGTTGTCGACAATTGTCGGCAACGGATGTATTAAAAGGAGAAAGTATTTACAAGCTACATTACATTACTCATTCTAACAATTATTTAGTAAAAAAAGCTGCTAGGAGCACGCAGTACACCCCTGCTAAATCTAGCAACCCCTACCACATCTTTTTTTATACAAAAAGTTCCCAGTTGTGTAAATTGGTTGTAGTTTCATCTATTAATATTCTCAGAGTTGTAATTTTCTCAGTGGGATTAAGACTTAGTTTTAAAACGTGATCATTAAGGGTATGTTTGGCTGCAAAACAAGAATAAACTAGAATAGCCAAATTAAAAATAACTATTGTTTGTTTTATTAGAATAGTTAAATCTCAAAACTCTTAGAAATAGTCTATCATAATAAGATAAAAATGTTGGATTCACTATTTTAGATATTCTGACCCAACCAAATACCGAATAGGTGTTAGTGTAATAATCTAGAAATCAATCATAGGATAATTTTATTCTATATATTTTGTTCATGTAATGGATGATTAATAAAGATATCATTTTGTTCCTTGAGATTTATCGCATTTAGAAATTATTTCGAGTTAATGACTTGAAATTGTAGAACTCCATAATATAGATGATAAATACTCTTAATAGTCACTGACCATGGTAATTAGCAAGGAATACTAATTGACCAATCAAAAGTTAGTATGTGGATTAAATGATGGTTAAGTTTTACAAATCATAGACAAAGAGTTGTCATTTTAATCACATAGATACATGTTAGAGAACATGGTATTTGACAGACCCTAAATGAAACGTTAAATGAAATTGTGTTCGTGTCATTAATGTTTCATTCAGTGTTAAGTTCTAAAGTATGAGGTATTCGTCTCTCCTATATGAGAAGTGTGTATTCGTGAGTGTTGTTCAATGTTATCCGTAAAAAGTAGCTACACAGATGACATTTCAGTATACATGACTTGTGCGGAGGGGAGATGTTCACCAAGACTACTATTGTCCCTCGTATACATTACGGGTGATGGTATCACTAGGCCTCTTGATAAAGTAGGGTTATCAGCGCGCGATATGATTAAAGAGTTAATCATATTTGATAATCTGCTTAAGATCGAGAAAAGATTAAGTTTGCAAGGATGACACAAACCTACCTTGAAACTGATCTGATACTATGAGACAAAAGAATTAACACGAGTAAATTGTTTACTAGATCGTGATATTGTACTGTACAAGATCATATGTGTCAATTGGGTAGTCATAATGCATTCTGCCAGATACCGCTTATGATTTATAGAATTAAAAGAAGTTTTAATTTTATTGCCAACATAACACAGATCCTATCAGGTCACACCAATAGGAAAGTAATCAGAGAATTAAATTATTAATTAATTATAAAGAGTTATAATTAATAAATAAATGTCATAGAGATGACAAGCTTAAACAGATTAAATTTATAAGCGTGTACGACACGTTGTATAAATTTATGCAACAACAGTCGCAAGAAATATAATTATTCAGAATAATTATATTGATAATAAATGAATTAAAGATATTAATTATGAATTAATATTTTAGGTCAAAAGCCCATTTGAATTTGGGCCTAATTTAAGTTTAGAATTTAAATTAAAAGTCCAAATCAAAAGTCCAAATTGAAAGCCCAAATTGAATCAATTAAATTTTGGGCTTATGGCTTGAGGGGGTATTTCGGTCAATTCACCCTAGAACCGACTTTGGAGGGTTTTTTTGGTCATTTTGGAACCGACCCTAAGCCCTATATAAAGGCTTGAGGGGTGAGAGAAAATATAGAACTCGATTCGATTCGGTTATCATTTTCTCTTTCTCGTGTTTCCTCCCAAATAGTGATTTGCGTAGAAAAGAAAGGAATACGTAATCCACGTATATTCTTGCGAGTTGTGAATAGTATTTTAGCGAATAGTCGGTACAATATTACTGGCAAAAGAAATACCGACTCTCTGGTTGTTCCTGGTGGACAACTGATAGAGGCATCAGACGTCTGGTGCTACGTAACCAAGTTAGACTGCATTCCAATTTGAATTTGGAAAAAATGTACAAATGTTATTTAATTTATTTAAATGTTAAATAAATATTATTTTAGAAATCAATCGGGGAGTAGATCCTCGGCTTATGGTAGAATGTGAAATTTTGATTTTACGTTCTTTCTGCACCGTAAGCCAAATCAGAATTTCGCGGTAAATTTCCGAGCATAATTTAACGGAAAATTTTCTTGAAAAGTAATTTGGCAATAAATTCTCAAACAGAATTTCGCGGGAAATTTTCGATCAAATTTCGCGACTTTTCTCAAAAATCAGAATTTATCGGCCGGATTACTCAATAATAAGCTATTCCGAATAGCTTAACTCTAAAAATAGCTTATTCTCAATCCAACCAAACATAGCCTTAATGAACGAAAAGGAGAGTGGGGGAGATCGCGAGCATAATTACATCTGACATTTTGACCGATATAGATTATATTAGTTGCTCCATAAACAAAAATTTTGAGGAAGTGAGTTGCGTGTATAAAGTGAGAGCAGAAGTGAGTTGCGTGTATAAAATGAGAGCGTGTGTATTTTGAGGAAGTGAGAGCGAAAGTGAGTTGCGTGTATAAAATTAGCTATTTTTTCATTTCTAATTCGAGGTGTAGCGAAAGTGAACTATTGCGCGTCTCTTCTATTTTCTTTTTGTTTCTTTTCAGTCGAATCGTTAGCAATTCCATTAACAAAAATTTATAGTTAGAACTTAGGTGATATTTTTTTTTTTTTGAGAAACAACAAGGGTCTAGCCCTCATTTTCATTAACCGAAGTTGGTTACATGGGGTGAGTTTCTGAGTAGAAACTTCTGAGTAGAAACTCTGGGGAACTTAGGTGATATTGAATAATAATGTACCTCCAAGCTGTATAATTTTATAATAAAAGAGTGTGGTTACTGTACTATGAGTAGCATATATTGGATTGTACTAGAATACTAAATTCATATTTTCATTTTTAAAATTCAAAAAATTGATCTAAACCACACAATATGATCTTCATATGAAAATGTACCTAGTGACCAAATTTTACATTTATTTTAAAATCTTTTACTACTTTATTGGATAGATAGAAAATCATACTTTTGGATGGTTCAGAATCTTCACATCAAGAGATTTTCTACTTATTTAAAAAATTGTAAAATTTAGCATGGAAGTACATTTTCATAAAAAAATTATATTAAGCGATTGGGATAAACTCTTTATAATTTGATAGAAATATAAATTCATAGTACAGACCGATGCAGACTATCCATAGTACCATAGCCACACTCATAATAAAATATGAGGGTAATAAATTATAATTTTTATTATATTTTCACCAAAAAAGAATTAACTTTCTCCGTATTCTTATCCACTATTTCTTGCTAAACATGCCTCCTAGTGATTAAAAATTATGGCCCACACCGCCCAGATGACCTCAGTAAGGCTAAGGCAGAGAATATATATATATATATATATATATATATATATATATATATATGAGCTATGGTGAGACGTGGAGTAAAATCAAGTTTTTACTTCATGGCACTATATTTCCATTTTAAAAATTCAAACAACCGATCCGAACCGCTCAACAAGTTCTCTATATTGAAATGTGCTTGGAGACCAAATTTTCATTTTTTGGAATTTTTTTACTATCTATTAAGCCACTTTAAAAATCGCTGATCCGGTGGTCCATAAATTTTTACTGTTTTTTACTGTTCACAGTGGATCAGCGATTTTCAAAGTGGCTTAATAAATAGTAAAAAAATTCCGAAAAATGTAAAATTTAGTCTCCAAGCACATTTCAATACAGAGAACATGTTGAGCGGTTCGAATCGATTGTTTGAATTTTCAAAATGAAAATATAGCGTGGAGTACAAACTTGTTTTCCTCCACGTCTCACCATAGCACATCTATATATATATATATATATATATATATATATATATAGAGCTGGGCTATGGTGAGTTGTGAAGTAAGATGTCATTTTTACTTCACGCTCATATTTTCATTTTGAAAATCCAAACAACCGATCCGAACCGTTCAACATGTTCTCTATATTGAAATGTGCTTGGAGACCAAATTTTACATTTTTTGGAATTTGTTTACTATTTATTAAGCCACTTTGAAAATCGCTGATCCGGTGGTCCAGAAAATTTTACTGTTTTTTACTGTTCACAGTGGATCAGCGATTTCAAAGTGGCTTAATAAATAGTAAAAAAAATCCAAAAAATGTAAAATTTAGTCTCCAAGCACATTTCAATATTTAGAAAAAGTCGAAATGTTCGGATCGGTTGTTTGGATTTTCAAAATAAAAATATGGCGTGAAGTAAAACGATGTTTTACTTCACAACTCACCATAGCCCAGCTCTATATATATATATATATATATATATATATATATATATATATATATATATATATATATATAGGATTTTGCTAATATGCTACGCGTAGCATAGAGCCCCTCTGTTCTACAGCTCAATTTTTGAGTTTTCAAAATCCTAATGGTCGATCTGAACCGTTCAACATAATCTCAATATGAATATGTACTTGCAAACCAAATTTTACATTTTTTATAATTTTTTTACTATTTAGTAAGCCACATTGAAAATCGCTGATCCAATGGTTCAGAAAAGTTTATTGTTGTGTACAAATTAGTGTTTTTTCAAAGTGGCTTAATAAATAATAAAAAAATTCTAAGAAATGTAAAATTTGGTTTGCAAGTACATATTCATATGGAGATCATGTTGAACGGTTCGGATCGACCGTTAGGGTTTTGAAAACTCAAAAATTGAGCCGTAGCACGGAGGGGCTCTATGCTACGCGTAGCACCGTAGCACTGTCCATATATATATATATATATAGCTGGGCTATTGTGAGTTGTGAAGTAAGATGTCATTTTTACTTCACGCTCATATTTTCATTTTGAAAATCCAAACACCCGATCCGAACCACTCAACATGTTCTAAATATTGAAATGTGCTTGGAGACTAAATTTTACATTTTTTGGAATTTTTTTACTATTTATTAAGCCACTTTGAAAATCGCTGATCCGGTGGTCCAGAAAATTTTACTGTTTTTTACTGTTCACAGTGGATCAGCGATTTCAAAGTGGCTTAATAAATAGTAAACAAATTCCAAAAAATGTAAAATTTAGTCTCCAAGCACATTTCATTATTTAGAAAAAGTTGAACGGTTCGAATCGGGTGTTTGAATTTTTAAAATTAAAATATGACGTGAAGTAAAATGACGTTTTACTTCGCAACTCACCATAGCCTATCTCTCTCTCTCTCTCTCTCTATATATATATATATATATATATATATATATATATATATATATATATATATATATATATATATATAGATGGGCTATTGTACTTCGCGAAGTAAAACCCCTGTTTACTTCGGGCCATATTTTGTCATTTTGAAAATCCAAACAATCGATCCGAACCGTTCAACATGTTCTAAATATTGAAATGTGCTTGGAGACTAAATTTTACATTTTTTGGAATTGTTTTACTATTTATTAAGCCACTTTGAAAATCGCTGATCCGGTGGTCCAGAAAATTTTACTGTTTTTTACTGTTCACAGTGGATCAGCGATTTTCAAAGTGGCTTAATAAATAGTAAAAAAATTCAAAAAAATGTAAAATTTAGTCTCCAAGCACATTTCAATATTTAGAACATGTTGAATAGTTCGGATCAGTTGTTTGAATTTTCAAAATGAAAATATGAGCGTGAAGTAAACGGGGGTTTTACTTCGCGAAGTACAATAGCCCATCTATATATATATATATATATATATATATATATATATATATATATATATATATAATAAAAGAACATATTACCGACTAATAATTGAAATGGAAAATTGGAAATACATTAGTTGGGACAAAAGTAGGTCAATTTATTATGGCGACGAAAAAGGTGTGTTTTGGAAGTATTAGGATGACAATAATTTCAAATATTAAATGGCAACCACTTACCCTAACCCGGAGACTTTTTTGTATGCTAAAATTAAATGCCTTGTCTCTTTTATGTGGCCCATATTAAGTCCACTGAGCTGTTGCATCTATGTTCCTTTTTTGGCATTTTAAAGCCACATGTATTTATGTGTTTTTGTGTGCTTTATATAATTTTGTTCGAAACAAGTACACAATATTTTGTTGAAAAAGAAATTAATTTATTTGTATTTGTTGTTTATTATATGATCATTTCAAGTAGTTAATTAATTAATTATTAAGACAATTTTATTGCAAATTGATTGCAATTATTGTAATATTATTAACCATCTTTGATGATAAAAAAATATATGAATTTCATTGATATAAGATTTCTCCAAATAAAATAATAAACATAACTAATTTAATACCTCATATGCTCATCATGCTCTTCGGACCCAATATAATATCAATAGTTTCAAAGTTGTTGTAATATAATTTTATTAATATATAAACAGGGGTGGATCTAAATCTAATTGTATTAGAGGTGATCATTGCTACAAAATTAAAAATGAACAGTTCTGCTCTATATATTTCATATTTTTTTATAAGTACCTGTACCTTTTAGTTTTTTTTTATAAAATAAAATTACATTACATTGACTTATATATTCAGCATCTTCAATCTTAATTTTCTAGTTCAATCTCTGTATATAAGAATTACAAGAAATGACTCATATATATATATATAGTTGATGCACACTTCTTGTTGCAGAGAAGATCAATACTACAAAACAGTCCAAAAGTATCCTTTTTAAAATTGCCTTGTACAAAGGCCAGCACAACTTGTATTTGACTATCACATTTTCTAAGAATCATAATCAGCCAACAACCTTATAAATGTGTTCTCATCTCCTACAACCAAAACCCAATACACACCCCTTTTTCTTTCTAAAACAAAATAAAGCACAAATAAATTAATGGCCTTGTACAAGAATACAAAGATCATAGGAAAAGGAGAACAAACCATAGTACTGTCCCATGGATTTGGAGCTAGCCAACATTTATGGGACAACATGCTCTCTTTCCTCCAAGAGAAGTACCAATTGGTGCTCTTTGATTGGGATTTCTCTAACAAGGCTATAGACACCTCAAACTACACCTTGGAGTTTCTCTCTCAGATTCTTATCTCTTTACTTGATGACTTGAAAGTGCAAAAGGTCATATTTGTTGGGCACTCCATGGCTGCAATGATTGGTTGCATTGCTTCGATCCGACGGCCTGATTTGTTCGTCCACCTTCTGCTCCTTGGTGCATCTCCTAGGTGAGAATCATATATTGATATAGTATTTGCGACATATATATATATATGATGCAGATGTAATGACATATATATAGCTAGTGAATTTTCACAAAATCCTTATAATTATATGATTTTTTTTGCATATTTTATTAATATATAATTATTTAATCTTGTTTGTTTTCTTCCAAAGAACTGCGGCATGTTATATATAGATTTGCATCTATTATTAATATATTATTAATTGTTTCCTCTATAGGCATGTCATTCTTGAATATTAATTGCATGTATTTTGAAAATTTCACAAATCAATACGCAACGGTATGTAATTATCTCCCAATAAAGAAAGTATGAGAATATGAGATTATATATCCACCTTATATGTGAAGTTATGAACAAATAGAAGCCTAGGTAGAGGCTATTATTTGAAAAAAAAATGATTAATCTATATTTTGTGAGTAATTTACAGAGGTTGATATAGTTGGATAAAACTTAAAGTTAGATGATTATAAGTAGATAAAACGAAATTATATAAGTAAAAGTTTGATAAAGATAAAGATAGAGTAACTTAAAAAATTCTTGGATAATTCTAGCATGTATCAAACATTTATGGTACATCCACTTGATATCCTAAAAATTATTGCACAAATTTTTAAACAAAATTGTAGATGTGTTTTTAATTATTTAAAATTTGATTGGTCATTCATCATCAAGCCATTTGAAACTCTATCATAATTAGAAATTGTAAATTTTTTTATGAGACTGAAAACCTTATTAAAATCCATGCAAATTTATACACATTCTACATGACAATATATAAAAAACTAAAAAAGCATAAGCATATCTAGAATTTCAGTTTTCTAATTAAACAATAGTTCTCCACCTATCAAATGGATGTATACTTGAATTTCAGTTTGCTAATTAAACTTATTTCATCCTTATAAATTAATTAAATCCGGTATTCTTTATTTTTTTTTTGTATGTAATGTTGTCAGCAGGCCAATAATGTCCACATTTACTGGCAAATTGGCAAATGTCAATTGTCTGCTGCTGGGCCCACCATCTATATGAAAAAATATCTTTACAAAAGATTAAATATATGATAGTGTATTAATATTAGGAACAACTAGAAGCTTTGAAATTTTTCTTCTAGTGCCAAATATAAGAAATTATACATATAAACTATATATGTACAATTAGGCTACATCACTTCTAGTCCTTCATCAATTCTCAATTGTTAATTTGTTTCCAGGGTATTTCTAAATTAATAGACAATTAAAGGGATTTCTGAATTTTTTTTCAATTTTTTTTGAATTATCTGTGAATTATTTGTGAATTTATGAATTTACTAAATACTTCTGAATTATTCGCAAATTATTTAATATTTTTTCTTTCTTAAAAGTTCAGAATTTTAATATATTTATCTGCATTAAAAAAGGAATTTTTTTCTAAATTGTAAATTTGTCACTATATGTTTTCTCCAATTGACATGTTGCTGCACTGATCAAAATTCAATAATTAATACACTACTGTGTTCACAGAAGAACCCAAGTCAAGTAAAACAAATTATAGCTTTTCTTCAGAAGTCTATAGCCTCCATGAAAGATATACTATAATAAATGCACTGTTCATGCTTCACCAAACCAAAGTTCCAGTGAAAATAAATGTCGTTTTCTCTAAATAAATTTCTGTCAGAAAAGCGAAATGGATCTGTTCAATGACTTGCATAAATAGGAGGGAAGATAGATTTTAGAATAATCTGTGAAACATCTTAATTTTATGCTTGAATTATTTTTGTGCCTCAGTATTTGTCAAAGAAAAGAAAAAATATATTTTGTTGTGTTATTGACTCAGCAACAATCTAAGTATATATATATATCTCCATTCCATTATTAAGCACGTTGATGTCCTGATTCGCCAACGGCTACGATTGAAAGTTTTATGAATATATATATATATATATATACACACACACACTTTTGCACATCAATCCTTTATTAATTAATAATAAAAAAAAGCTGAACAAAAATGAAGACTCAGAAAGTTTTATGAATTATGTAAACCTTGTGTGCTAGGTACTTGAACTCTGACGATTATGAAGGAGGGTTCGAAAGAGCCGACATCGAAAAGATGCTGCCCCAAATCACCTCTGATTTTCATATGTGGGCACAGAACATGATTTCACTGATTGTCGGCGTAGATGATGATGCTTCAATAGAAAAACTATCGAGAAGCTTTCTTGCAATGAGGCCAGAGGTGGCGCAATCGCTTTCATCAGACATTTTTCTCAAGGACCGAAGAGATGTGCTCGAAAAAGTGGAGGTACCTTGCACAATTATCGGGACATTGAAAGATTTTGCCGTACCAGTGGCAGTTGGTCGGTACATGCAGAGCAAGATAAAAGGAGAAACTACATTGGAGATAATAGATGCTGAGGGGCATTGTCCATCCATGACTGCACACCACAAACTCATTGAAGTTTTTGAGAGGGTTCTTTCCTCAAAAATGATGATAAAAGATGCCAAAACATAGCTATGGAAGTTAATGACAGTATCACTCCAGCTCATATATCCTCCTCATAGTGGCCAAGTGTGTATATATATATATATATATATATATATATTGTATTATTAATAAATATTGTCTAGCTTTCCTTGGGACGATTATGTGATGTGTCTAGTTGATATCCTCTGTTTCTATAAAGGAATTGTGTGAAATTTACCATCTCTGTTTATATTACTTGTACATGTAAAAGGTAGAACTTCACTATTTTAGGATGATCCACAATATTTAGATTAGGTAATTTTCTATCTATCTAAAAAACAGTAATTTTTTAGAAAAAAAAATATAAAATTGATTTGTAAGTATACTTTTTATATGAAAAATCATATTAAGCAATTTAAATCGGTTGTTGGAACTTTAAAACAGAAATATAAATCCATAGTATTGACCAATTTGCCCATTGCAAGATCCCATAACCTTACTCTGACTCTTAGTATATATATAAGTCATATACTAAAAAAAAACAAAGAGAATCAACTAGAAAATTCAGCAATGGATTGTTTAATATTGTGTTTCCCTATGACTGGTGTAATAAATAATATAACATAATCTTTGAAGGCTAGTTTAAGCCACACAAATATATATATATATATATATATATATATATATATAGATGGGCTATGGTGCATTGCAATGCATAGGCATTCTTGTGCATTGGACCATAAATTACCGATTCAAAGTCCAAATGACCGATCCAAACCGTTCATCTTGTTCTCCATATTAATATGTACTTGGAGACCAAATTTTACATTTTTTGGAATTTTTTTACTATTTATTAAGACTTTGAAAGTTTCTGATCCAACGGTGAACAGTAAAAAACAGTAAAATTTTCTGGACCACGGACCACCAGATCAGAAACTTTCAAAATGGCTTAATAAATAGTAAAAAAATTCCAAAAAATGTAAAATTTGGTCTCCAAGCACATATTAATATGGAGAACAAGATGAACGGTTTGGATCGGTATTTGGACTTTGAATCGGTGATTTATGGTCCAATGCACAAGGGTGCCTATGCATTGCAATGTATAATAGCCCATCTCTATATTATATATATATATATATATATATATGAGGGATGCTTCTATGGACATAAGGACCTATTTGTAAAATGAACATATTTTCATTTTCAAAGTTCAAACAATCGATCCGACTGTTCAACATTATCTTCATATTAAAATGTACTTGGAGGTCAAATTTTACATTTTTTTTGAATTTTTGTACTATTTATTAAGTATTTTACAAAACTAGTCAAATTCAGACCATTGAATTTTGTACCCATCTTAATAAATAGTAAAAAAATTCAAAAAAATGTAAACTTTGACCTCCAAGTACATTTTAATATGGAGATAATGTTGAACGGTCGGATCGACTGTTTGAACTTTGAAAATGAAAATATGCTCATTTTACAAATAGGTCCTTATATCCATAGAAGAATTTGCCTATATATATATATATATATATCTTCGATCCATTGAGGACAGAAAGAGTTTCAGAAATAATATTTTGCAATTTATGGTGAAACAGGACACAATAAATATATATTGTTTGTTGTATGAAATGAGTGTCAAAGTTTTTTAAATAAAAAAATAATATATGGCTTGGATTATACTTTGGGATTCAAAATATAATGAACTAATTAAATTATTTGCTAACAACGTATTTTCTTGGCTAATAAATTACAAATATATATTTGCTGGTTAATTGCGTCCTTGCCCAGGATCTGACCTATGGCTATAAAAAATTCTACCTATAGAATATATGTACTATTATCTGTTTAAAGCCAACATGATAATTTCAGACAAAAACCATGTTAATCCAGGTTGATGGCTGAGACAAGACCACATTTTCTTGGTCAAAATAGAAAAATGAACGCCTCATCTCATCACTCCAGTACAGTCAACTTTGTCATGCGCCAAAAAATTAAGGAGATAGCCATTGTCAAAAAAAAAAAAAAAAAATTCCAAAGATATCCTACTTTGATTAATTGTAGTAAGACAAGTCAATTGGCGTAAGGTGAGATTTCCATTTTTTATTCTTCCAGAAGAAAACTGCAGGGGAAGTTAAATTTTAGAAGCTTAAATTATTCCTAATAATGAAACTAAAGAACAAACAACAAAACTTAACAGAGTACTCAACTGTAATAACCCTATATATATAACAAAAATGAAGTGAGCCATGTTGGGTTGTGCAATAATCTACTTGTCTGTTTGACTAGATTTGCAAAACATATATTTGTTGAATTTTACAGTTTTTTGTCTTGAGATATGTTGCAGGTTCATGAAGATATAAAGTTTCAATAAATATCAAGAATGCATGCACAAATGCTACACATATCAAGGATGTGCTGCAATGAACCAAAGAATGGACTAAAAAGACTTAGCACAAGATTAGTATTAATTAGAAATATGTGAAATTGGTAAAATATACTTGAGATTGAGTTAATTTACATAAACCATTACAACGGTTACCATAGTGTTACAACAGAATAATTCATATGCTAAATACACAGTGTAATCGATTTATTTCTATACAACGGTCAATTAAACGTTGCAACGGATTAAATCAATTTCGGATCCCAAAACTTCCAGAGAGTTCCGTTGTAGCAACCGTTGTAACGTTTGACAAGCGTTAGGGTTTGAGGTAACAACCGTTGTAACGGTCGACGCCAGTTACCAAGTTTTGTTTCTCTCTCTATAAATAAAAGCAAAATCTAGGTTTGAGGTAACAATCTAGCCGCCCCCAATTGTAATATTTTGTATTATTTTCAAATCTAGAATTTCCCATTGTTGTTTGTGCACAAAACTTCAATATCTATACAACAATCTCAAGCATACTTCACCAAACTTAATCTTGTGTAAGAATTAGAGTAATTTGTGTGAGATTTATTGTTTGTTTCAAACACTTGAGCCTTTAGTGCTCGTGAGCCAATTCCGTGCTCGGGCCGTGTGACTTCCCGGAGTTCGTAAGGGCTCACCGGTTCCACTTTGTACTCATTTCTCATTGGATAAAGAAAGACGCGCCATCAAGAAGGTCCGAAGCCCCGGAGACGTAGGCGTTAGTACCGAACTCCGTAAACAACTCTCGTGTCAAGTGTCTCTTAACTCTTCTATTTACTTTACGTACACTTGCTTAATTTAAGTTTTCTTGTTTCCGCCAAAAACAACTTACGTACATGTTAGATATATATATTAGTGGTGAATATTAAATTACTTAAGTATTAAAATTTAAAAGGTCCTATATTCATCCCCTTCTAAGTGTCGTTAGGAACCAACCAACCATGCATTTTACAACCAAGTCAGGTAGTGCGTAACCACCTTGTATATTAAAATTTAATTTAATATTCTTTTAAAAGTTTATATATATTTCAGTCCCACTCATAAAATGTTAAATGTATGCTTGTAACTTAGTGATTAGAATTTTAATGTCTTTTGAATGCTTGAGGTCAAATTCTAACTATGATATATACATTTTATGTTTTAGTCTCCCAATCTATATTTTCTTATTCCGTCCCTATTTCTTTGCATATGATTACTAATTTTTTTTACTACAAGCATACTGTTGAAAAAAAAAAACCTCTTCACTGTAGAACACAGGGAACTACTAACATACTGCGACTTCGATTATTGTTAATGACAGATACCAAAACAAAAGCTGTTAAATTTTCTGAGAGGGTTCTTTTCTCACAAAAAGAAAATGACAGATACCAAAACTAGAGATAAGTCAATCAGTAACTGTTAATGGCATTGTCAACAACATGACTATAACTCACTTTACATGGACAGCTAATTGGTGCTTGTTTCCAGTATATCTGCACAAATTTACGCTCTTTCTGTTTGCAATTTAATTGTATAGCCAAGGATGAGAAATTGAAGCTCTTACTTACTGTATGCAATTTTTCAAGCGAAGTATTCTTTTCTTTCTTTTTTTCAATTTTTATTTTATTTTAATTACTTTCAGAATTTCTATGGGCCACATATTAAAAGGACTGACTGAATTGGGTCTATTTCATGTTTGAAAATTAATTATAATATTTTTTTTCCTATTTAGAATTGATATACCGGAGAAATTTTGTTATTAATTAATATAATTAGCCAATAATATGTGGTTTTCCTTGATTCAATCTTTTTGCATCTATCTGCATGTATTAACTAATAATATGTAGGTTTCTCAATGGATGAGTTAGCATCAGTTATGCTATTATCCACTATCTACTTGTTAGAATGTGTACAAGGAATGTAAATAAATGCTTTGTCAGTATTCGGCCATATGCTTCGATTAAGGTTGGTCGGCTTTTGTATAAATGGTTGTAGTTAATAGTCTCTGATTGCTGGTAGCTGCTGCTGTCATTTTGAATTGTCTAATCACTGTTTTGTTGTTGTTATTAGGTCGGCAACTCAGCTTATAGAATCAATAAAAAAATAAAAAAATAAAACTCAGCTTACAGGAAATTTATGGTTGTTGTACTTGTCTGAGGAGCTTCGTATCTTTCTTGGAAAATATCTGTGTCCCTACTTTTAGAAGAAACATATGAGTGAGCCTATGGTGCTATGCATAGCACGGATGGCTAGTGTGTTACGGCTCAATATGGTACTTTTTAAAATTCTAACGGTCGATCCAACCGTTCAATGTGATAACCATATGAATATGTACTTGCAAACTAAATTTTATATTTTTTCGAATTTTTTTACTATTTTTTTTAGATAGGTAGAAAAATCAGTGTTTTCTGAAAATTCTGGACCATCAAAATTCTATCTATCTAAAAAATAGTAAAAAAATTTGAAAAATTATAAAATTTTGTTTGCAAGTACATATTCATATGGTTATCACATTGAATGGTTGGATCGACCGTTTGGGTTTTAAAAAGTACCATATTGAGCCGTAGCACACTAGCCATCCGTGCTATGCATAGCACCATAGGCTCACTCTAAATGTAATTGCAAAAATGGAGGTATCTGAAACTGAGACGAGAACGGAGTAGGTCCGATGCCCATTGGACCTACTTTTAGGTTCAACGAGCATGATGACCGTCCGATCTAATTTAAGATTTGTGCGCACGAAATTTGAAACAGACACAAAATTTAAAGCGTTCCACACAAATCTTAAAGCAAATCGACGGTGATTAAATCTATCGAACCAAAGTAGGTCCGATGCCCATCAGACCTACTCTCAAGTGAACTGAGACATAGTTTTATTTCGTATCTTTTTGAGCTAAGTAGGAACAATTGAGATAAACTAAGCTTTGCAAAAAAGAAAGTGCTGGGGAAGTGAAATTTTACAAACTCAGATCATTTAAATTTAATAAAATTGAAGAACCCACAACAAACCATAACAGACTAGCTCATTTAACAGAGTATTTGTTATAATAACCCTACAAGTTAAGAAAAAAATAAAGAAAAAATATTTCTTTTGATAGTTCATTACAATAAATAAGACAAAATGGTAAGCTATACTATACACCATCTTTTCATAACATACTACAAAAAAAGATGTAACTTGCACCACTGCTATACAAAGGGAGACTAAACTATCACTTGCTAGTTATATTGTTTCCAGATTTCTCTATTGCATCAGCAATTACATGCGCACATGTGGCCTTGTAAAGGGCCAGGTCAGCTTTTTGAAACAACAGTTGTGCTTTCTCTCTCTTCAATTTTGCAATTTTTGCTGCATGAATGGCTGCTGCAGATGCATCGTGCACCTTGAACTCAGACATATCAGGTTCCACTGGACAACCCCTTGGAGATTGAATAATGCCATGATGCCTTCTTGTTTTGACCAATTCTGTGCTGATTCCTGTTCTTGCCATATCTTTTGGAGATGAGATATTTAAGGGGCTATGCACACGAGGGGAGAAAGATTCCCATGATTTCTTTCCTGATGATATTAAAAAAAATCAAATCAAAACAAAACATGAAGTAAGATACTAAGTAAAAGATCTTTTGGCAGCCTCTGCCAATTTCTAAAAAAAAAAAAAAAGATACTAAGAAAAAGATGCATTTCTTCATGCCCTTGCAAAATCAGAAAAATTCCTACTCGCAAGCATCCAAAAAAATTACAGACCCCTAAATAAAACAGAGGGACTTTTGGAGGGTCCAGTCAATGAGAACACAAATTTGGCTTAGGTCCTAACAAAAATGTAAACCACCTGCTAACATGAGCACAGAAAAGCATACCAAATACAGAATCAAGCTCTCTAGGTGAGGAGCAGCAGTGGTGCTCGCTTGTAAGGAACTTCTTGTGAGGCCGATGTTTGGCACCGTTGTTGACAAATTCAAGGCCACGAGGTTTCAAGCAAAATGCAAATGGAGAAGGCTTCTCTTTCTGTTTGACGCATGCCTTGTCAGAGAAATCATGTGGCAAGCTGGTACAGAGTCTGCTGGTAGACAGCTCCCATTCATGTAACTGCTTTTGATACACTTCCCATAATGGAGGCTGAATCAAAAGTACAAAAGAAACAGGTAACAGTCAAAATATTAGCCAGAAAATAGAAAATCAGAGATTTATTTCAAGTATATCAATACCACACCGGAATGTACCAGGTATGCCATGGTCATGTACTAAAGTTCAGCAATCAATGTGAATTAGAGTAACCACCCAGTAGCAAGAAATATATATATGATTGAAAAAAGAACCTGAAATTGCCGAATTAAAGGCAACCCAGTCTTCTGCCTCTTGCAACGCCAGTATTCATATACATCATTAATAAAATCTCTGTGTTCATGTTTACTTGCAATATCCTCTAATTCAACTGCACTTAATTCATCAGACTTCTTTATATATGCAAGTTTCTCGAATGAATCCAGTATCTGCTCAAAAATATCTTCAATAAATGCATCACCATTGTAGTTTTTTAACCACTCTTCATCAGAACTGTCCATGTCATAAAGCACATGGGATGGTTCCAAGGCTCTTTGAACTTCTGTCCCCACCTCTCTATGGTATTTGGTAGAGCCACGCACATATTGCACCTCAGAGCAAATCTCATCCGGTTCATCAATTAAAAATGCATCCGGTATAGGGATTGTTTTGGCTGGAACAACTCGAGCGTAGATTTGTGGGATCTCGAAAGTATTTGAATGTGTCCAGGAATGCCTTTTCCTTAAATGGGGTTTATCACTTGAATTAGGCTTATATATAGGTTGTGGAGTGTACGAAACTATGGTACGGCGCTTTTTTGAACGAGGGGTAAAATCATCCATGGAAAGTACAGATGTTGGAGAGACCGAGCTCAGTTGGGTTTTAGTATCCCATCCATGTGGCGACAAGACTGATGATGCAGGGGTGTTTTTGTCTGACAACAATTTAAGATGAGTGCTTAGGAACAAAGAAGGATGCAGAGACGGGCTCGTTTGATGGTAAAATAACACAACTGGCGTGTCCATTTTATGAGTAGACATGCTTTGGTAACCAATGTCTTCATGTAAGCTCTGCATATAGTGTGGCACATGGTTAGTATCCAGATTAAAAAATTATAGGAGACAAACAGGGACCAGATATACACTCCTAGCGACTAGCATACTTCATACTTTAATACCTTTTCATGTGGTCTACACATGTTATCAGTTTCTAGTTATAAATGCACTATTGTTGCTACTTTCTGTCGTTATTCATATTTTGAACAAAGTTACAACATAATCAAACCAGTATAGCATGCTGGATAAAAATAATGCTGTAACTCAAATAGGAACAGAAACTCTTAGCCAATATGGCACATGTGACATGAAAATAGTAGTTTGAGTAATAGAAATAGTAGTTGAAATTATACCACAGAAGAACCATTACACCAGGATGGAAACAACAGATCATTGCCACTTGAGACCTTCCGTAAATTGGCATGTGTGCAATTGGCAACAGATAGCTTTTTCACTCGAAAACAATTTCTCTTTCTCATTCGACTCTCAATTAAACCCCATTCCAGGACCCCAAATTCAAGAAATTTATATGTTAGCAAATAGAGCTCTGTGGTTTGCACATGTAAGCCTGAGATCTTAATCCCGATTGATGCACTTGGCTGTTTCCTTTCTGCATCCACCTCTGTGTTTCTTCTTACTACTTTCTTCTGACAAAATCTCAAAATAACAAAGCATAAAAGATCGACAGCTCCCTTTAAATGCCCCTCAAATGAGAAAGTTCGCAACCCAATAAAGTTATCTATTAATGCCATCTCCAAACGAACTGTTTGCCAAACAGGAACTACTTCACCATGAGCCAAAAAGAGAGGCAGCCTAAGCAGCCAAGAGAGTAGTGATCTTTTAAGAGATATGTGCAACACCACTTTAGGTAAATTGTCAACTTTGCCCTTGTGCAATCGCTTCCGGGAATACACAAAAGATACCTCTTTTGTCTTTGAAGCATCGGTTTGAGTTAATCTATCAGAAACCTTTGTTGACTTGCAAAAAATCCAAGAACCGATGGGCTCCTCCTCTATCTTCATCCTCGATTCAGGATTATTTGTGGAGATTCTATTCTTGATCTCAGTGGGGTACAATAGAAGTTTAAACCTTTCCTTTTGCAAATTGACCCATTCTTCATCATGGTCATCGTACTTTATGTGATGCCTCTTTGATTTTAGGTTATATGCTTTAACAACCCCAAAATACCATTTTTCATCAAGGGGCCAAAAGATTTGTATCCGCTGTTTCACAACCCAGTAGGGATCTATATCTCCATAAAAAACCTCATAAAAGCGCCTCCTCTTTTTGACAAAAGTAACTCCATACTCATTCTTAGGTCGTAAATTCCTTGCATTGTTGAGACCCTTCCTGCTCAATTCTAAGGTTTTCCCCTTGTCAAACCCGGTCACCTCCTTTAGCTTTATCCTGTTATTTAGTAAATTCCCAGCAGAAAGACCACCTTTCTTCCTTTGGGAGATGCATCGGGGCCGTTTTGGTATTAAAAGATCATCATCTAAAGTTAACGGTTTCTCCAACCTTCCATTTATCGGAGAATTCATACTATTTTGGTTAAAATCCCTCAAAGAAACCACTTTCTTGCATCTTTTTCTCCCAAGCTCAACAAGATGGCTCTCATCTCTGACAGGTGTTGCCTGATTTCTCTTGCGGACCTTTGTGTCGAAGTTTAACTTCAGATCATAGTCCCTCCATTTATCAAAACATGGTTTTTTGTGGCGCAAGGACCTTGTTCTTTCGGGTAGAGGAGATTTAGTGGGATCATAAATTGTTAATTCCATATGTAAATTTTAAATCAAAACCATAGAATGGAAGGTCCAAATACTCGTATTCCACAGAGCATGCCTCATGTATCCAAAACCTAATTGAAACAATTTCCACAATTAAACCCCCAAAAAAACTCTAAATCTTCAGGATGAAAAGCTAAATTGCAACAAAATAAACAATAACGGTGATACCACTTACCTGGATAAGAAGAAAACAATTAGCACCAAATTCCCCTCCAAAAGGGGCAACGAAAACTTGGGGGAACTAATTGTTACACAAAATCTAAGATTTACCAAGTTCCAATTGATCCAATTTATCGCGAGTGCCCAATAATTTATCGAACCTTACTCAAGTAGGGGCTAGGGTTTTCCCAATTTCTTCACACTAGAACAATGGTCGCGACTCGCGACTGGACCCTCTGAACCCCTGTGGAAGTGTCGACTACGGAAAAGGCGTTCGATCCGGACCGTTCTTTTTAACTTGCCACCAATCTCACAGCTCAATAATACTGCCCCTGCGCTAGCCCGAATCTCAAACCGTAAAGTGAGGGGAATACGGATCCGCTCCAAAGATATCATGGTCACTTTGCTGTTGGGCTTGGGCCGAGATAATATAATACTCCACCGCAATCAAAAGGCCCAGTTCACAGGGTAGAAGATTTCAACCCATCACAACAGCAAGATCAAAACAAGAAAATTAAATTGCTCTCCCACCATCATGGCATCATCATATGACCGAGATAGGAGTAGGTCCGATGGGTATCGGACCTACTTTTGGGTCCAATTAGTTCCAACACTATCCGATCAGTATCAAGATATGTGTGCACGGAAATTAAAGCAGACGCGTACGGATTATAATGCAGAGCGCACGCATCTTAATGTTGATTGGACGGTGATTATACCCATCGAACCAAAGTAGGTCCGATGGACATCGGATCTACTCTGAATTCCATATGACCAGGCTCCAGAAGACCTAGAATCATTTTTGTATCAAAGATTAAAGGGTCCGTTGGATGACACTAGGAGGTAAAAAAAAAAAAGATCATAGGTTATTCTAACACCTTGCTTGGATGGAGAGTAGAGGAAGGGAGAGGAGGTAAAGCATAAAAAGAAATGGAATGGAATGGAATGGAATGGAATGGAATGGAATGGAATGGAATGGAATGGAATGGAATGGAATGGAATGGAATGGAATGGAATAGAAAGGAAGTTTAATATATTTATATTTTTATGTTTGAATGATTAATGAGAAAAAATAAATTTAATTTTCTTTCTCGTATTATTTTTTGTTTGGTGGATTAAAATTTAGAAGTTTAATGAGAAATTTGTTGGCTGTTGTAGGTTTGTGACAAAGAAATTTGAATGAGAATTATATAGGTAAGATATAGAATTGGACATTTGTGTTATTTTCTTTAAAAATATTTGCAACAATTTTTTTTCCATCTGTTACACCTCAAATCAGAAGAGAAATCAATTATATTGATTATAATCATGCAAAGTTAAACCGTTTTCCCTCTATACCCTTTACCTCTGACATAACTTTTGTCATTTTAACACGATTCAAGGAAAATTTTTCTTTTCTTTCCATTCCCTCCCTTCATCTACTCTCCATCCAAACAAGTTATAAGATGATTGTTATTATATGTTACCCACTGGTGAAATAAGTTACTCTATTTTGAGAGGTGAAATAACTTGTTTCATATTATCTCAAATGTTTTTATCTTACTTCTTCAAATTTATTTATCGTTTATGATAACTTCGATCTTTTATCAACATTCAAATCGATGCATAAGTTACTATATATTAACATTCGATTTATTTGGTAAAAATTGATTCTAAAAGTGGTCCAAACTAGAGTGGGAAAAATGGCACGCCGGAGCCAGCTCCGTCACGGAACGGTACGGAACGGCACGGCACGTATGTCGGTTACGTGCCGTGACTCGCGTGTCCCGTGCCGTGACTACTCGCGTGGCGTGACCAATAGTTGGCAAAGAAGACACGGCACGGCACGGCACGGAAATTGTCTTGGTCACGGCACGGCACGGAACACAGAACGGCACGGCACGGGACACGCGAGTCACGGCACGGTAGACACGTCAATCACGATTCAACATTAATTTATGTTAAATTCTAAATTATGGACAAAAAAACATGTTTTTAGCATTAATAATTTCTTTCAACATTAATTCTTCATTTTAAATTTTAAAGAATCGTTTCATATTTTTTTTTAAATGTTAAATGCGATCAAACGTGACTAACGTAACCAGTCATGACACATTTGGTTACGGCACTTTTGGTCACGGCATGTTTAGTCACGTCACTTTTGGTCACGGCACGACTTAGTCACGGCACGCGAGTCACGGCGTGACTCGCGTGCCGTGACCATTCGCGTGCCGTGACCACCCCTCGTAATTTTTGTCACGGCACGGCACGGCACGTGAAAAATTAACTTGGTCACGGCACGGCACGTGACCAAAGTCACGGCGTGTTAGTCACGGCACGGCACGGCACGACACGTTTTTCCCTCTCTAGTCCAAACCCAAAAGACAATTATTATAAAGTGTTCTTAGCAGATCATTTATATGAAATTTCATAGAATTTCAAATGGTATATATATCTAAATATTATAAAATGTTCTTAGCAGATCATTTATATGAAATCCCATAGAATTTCAAATGGTTCGATATACCATTCTAATTTATTGATATTAAATCATTTATCGAAAAAGGAATATCTCCTTAAAAATGTGCATGTTAATTTGTTTTTTTGTACTTGGTAGAAAGATGAAGCTGAAACACTCTCCGTGACCGTGATTTAAATGATTGTGTTTTTTTGACGATAGCACACTTATCTTGCATAATTCAAATTGACTTGTCATTGCAATTTACGACAAAGGTGGTATTATGTTATCGATGGTATTCCTAAATTCAAAATCAACTTTTAGTATTAGGCAATTGAAAACTGAAATTATAATACCAATAATACATATAGCATGCAACATGTATATAAATATTTTTTATATATAGAGAGATTGGCTAATATACCAACGCTGGTATAGAGCAGTTTGTTATACCAAGTGGGTTTTCGTGATTTTGAAGTCTAAATAATCGATTTGAAGTACTAAACGTTTTGTCCATATTAAAATGTGCTTGGCGACATTTTACATTTTTTAAAAAAAAATTACTATTTTTTGGATTTTTTTAAATCCCAGTTTTCATAATTTTTTTATTATTTTATTACCATATATTAGCCATATATATATATATATATATATATATATATATATATATATATATAGAGAGAGAGAAAATAAAAAACATATAGATCAGAAGAGAAGGGATAGCTGTCCGAGGAGAAAGAATGGGTGAATGTGAGAAATGAAATTCTGCTTCTGGAAATGAATATATAATAAAATAGGAGCCGCAACAACAAATGACAGCCCCAAAAATGGAGCTGTCAATTGTCATTGCGGTCCAGGTATTTTTTTAATTCTCCAGAATTTGTGTTTTTTTAATGGTATTAATAAAAATTTCGGCCGTTTTCACCACCAATTGTATCACTCGTTTGTCGCTTTCCATTTATTTCCCCCTCATTTTATCTTTTTACCAAACACGATTCCTGTACGAGGTAGAAAGAAGTCTTCAAATCGGGCAGAACTTGGTATTTTCCTAGCAGGTGTGCTTTTCACAAACTTGTACCTAATATTAAACCTTTATTTGGTCGTAGCGTATATTGCTGACATTTTTATATCAAGCTTGGCTGGATTTTTTTTTTAAATATCCAAACCGGCTAAAAAATATCCAACTCTAATTTTATTCTCAACCGGTTCAAAAAATGGCCGGCCTAGGTATTTATAAAAGAGTGAGCAGGGAATTTGTTTTTTCTAAAATTTCATTCTCAAAAAATTCACACTCTCTCTCCTCACTTTCTCTATTTCTTCAAAATTGCTCCTCTTTTCACATTGGCAAGTTAGTCTCTTTATTTTTTTTCAATTTATTTTAAGTCCAAAATGAATGTAAATTGATAGAATTTGTTAGAAATGTACCAAAATTAGTATAATTTAGTTCTCAATTAGTTTTAATTAGTTTAATTAAGTATATTTAGCATATTTAGTATATTTTAGTTTTAATTAGTTTAATTAAGTATATTTTAGCATATTTAGTATATGTTAGTTTTAATTATTTAATTTAGTATATTGTAGTATAATTAGCTTAATTTATCATAATTTAGTATGTTTAGTATAATTAGCATAATTTAGTATGTTTAGCATAATTTAGCATAATTTAGCGTAATTTAGTATATTTTAGTATAATTAGCTTAATTTATCATAATTTAGCATATTTTAATATAATTAACATAATTAGCATTATTCAGCATATTTTAGCGTAATTTAGTATATTTTAGTATAATTAGCTTAATTTAGCATAATTAGCACATTTTAGCATAATTAGCATAATTTTGCATAATTAGCATAATTTTGCATAATTAGCATAATTTTGCATAATTAGCATAATTTTGCATAATTAGCATAATTTTGCATAATTTTGCATAATTTTGCATAATTTTGCATAATTTTGCCTATTTAGCATAATTTAGCCTATTTAGCAAAATTTAGTATAATTAGCTTAATTTAGCATAATTAGCATAATTTTGCATAATTTTGCATAATTTAGTATATTTTAGTATAATTTAGATGATTTAGCACATTCTACTATAATTAGCATAATTTTGCATAATTTAGCATATTTTAGTATATTTAGCATAATTTAGTATATGTTGGCCTAGCCTATTTAGCATAATTTACTTTAATTAAGCATAGTTAGCATAATTTTGGCATAATTTAACATAATTAGCATAATTTACCATATTTTAGCATATTTTATCTATCAAATTAGTACAAATTTCTTCCTTCAGAGCAAAATTAGATTATTTGTATGTTTACAGGGTCCGCATTACATTGATCACTCAAAAGAGAGCAATGTTTCTTTTAAAATTTATAAACTCGGAAATGCTATCGGTTCGGACTGCAAGCACACAATCCTATCGAGTAGTATATTCGAGGTCGATCCACAGGGAATATTGGTTCAATATTTTGAGCGATCGAATCACAATCTTTCGAAAGGCTAGACGAAATCTGAAAATTGAGAGATGTTGTTTTGATCAATGTAAATTAGGAAGCAATTAAAAGTAATTAAAATAAAGATAGAGATGAGAATTCCTAGGATTTTGGCACACCGTTGCCACTCAATCCGCCTTGACAATATATTCCTGTTGCGTCTGATTTCCTGTTGTTGTATAATGAAAGACACCACATAGGTCACTGCGATTTATGTTACGCGAGAATGACAGATCTTTCACCGAGATTCTACATAGGACACTGCGATTTACCTTACGCAAATGTCTGATCTCTCAAATACCCCAAATTACTACACAGATCATTGCGATTTACTTTACGCAAGTGATGGAATTTGGTACGCGTTTTGTTGGTCTGGTTTATGATTTTCCCGCTAAGGTTTTCTTCGCATAAACCTAATATATCTCAACGAGGCTAATTCATACAAATAGTTTCTCTTACCATTAAAGTACTGTCACTACCCTAACGGACTCAAACTAGATCATTGAAATTAGATGAAGAGATAGTAAATCACAAAAGCATTTTGTTTCAACAACAAGAAATCATAATCAACAGAAATATATATATCAAAACATCAAGAGTGGAGGGACGTGTAGAGGTTCAGTAGGGGCTAAGAAACTGATCTGGAAACAGCTGTCGGCAGTTATTCCCCAAGAGACGCCTTCGGATACGGACCGTATTGGGTAATACGGTCCGTATTAGGACCTTGACGGTTAGGGTTTAATGCTTCCAGCGCTATCTTCTGGTATGTGCTAGGCCTGGTCCGTATTAGGCAATACGGGCTGTAACAAAGACTTAGTCGATGAGCGTCGCTGATCCGATTGACCCGATTCTAGCTCCATTTGGTGTGAAATAGTCCCAAAACCTGTTTTCTGTAATAAAACATAAAGAAGGGTGACAGTAGCCTTTTTCTCTAATTAATTAAACATAAGTGCGAGAAAATATGCAAAACCTAAGCCAAAACCCTACGTAAATCATCATTATTTTGACTCTGATCATACATGCCGCCACGGCCAGCGCAGCAAGAGGCTCTGAAGTTTGAGCCTATGGAAGAGGAGGGGCTATCTTTCAGTCTGGATGATTTAGATAACTTGTCACCCATTCAGTCACCGGATGATGACGATATGCTACATAGAGGCTACACGATAGAGAGGCCAATGGTAGCGGGTCACAGACTCAGCCTGACTATGTGACTGAGTTGGCAGAGTCCATCTTCTCTACACCATTGCCAGTCACTAGGGGTGAGGATGAGAATGTCTGGGATACCGCAGTATGGATGAGCAGAGAGGACGAGGCTGATGTCGTTAAACCTGATCAGGGAATCTTGTAGGGACTATCTGATCAGGGAGTATAGGAGGGACTACCCGATAGAGCTAACAGGGTAGTGCCAGCATCGCGATGGTCCCCCTCTAGTGGTTGTCGCCGCTGACCATTGTTTTTTATGATAGTTTTAGTTAGATTGTTTTGTAGTATTTATATTTGGTATACTATGTTTGGTATTTTATGTGTGGATTATATTATGTCTGTGTTTTTTTATATTTGCTACTTTCTGGTATTTTTATGGTTGTATTTATATTTTTTTAAGATTTTTTTATCCTAAATTATACTAAGATATACTAAATTATGCTAATTATGCTAAATTATACTAAAATAAATTAAAATAAACTAACAAAAATTAAATTATACTAAAATAAACTAAAAATTAAATTATACTAAAATTAACTAATTTATGCTAATTATATATCAAAATGTTAATCTATCAACTATTTCACAAAAAAAAATATATCTGACCGGTCATTTTTTGGCCGATCCTAATTTTAGTTCCAACCGACCAAAAGATGGCCGTTTGGGCATTTTTTTTAAAAAACCCAGCCAAACTGAGTATAATTAATATTTTATATTTAATATTGGATATTAATAAAAATGTCGGCTTATATTGGCCTGATTTTGAAATAAAATGATTACCTGCTATGAGAATAGCGGATTATAGCATTTTAATTAGTGTGAATACTAAAACAACTCTCTTTGTTAAGGCAGGTGAAAATAGAAAATTTAAATTGAAGGTTAAAATGTAAAATAGATAATGTATGATAGTTGAAATTTAAATTCAAATCTCCACATAACTATAAAATAAAATTGTAATCATTAAACTAAAAATAATTATTTAGTTAGAACCAACATTTAATCTTGTGACAAAGGTCAATTCATATGCGTGAGAGATGGTGAGTTTGAAATTAAAATTTTTTTTTTGTGAATATTAAATAATTGAATGATTTGATCTCCAACTTTTATTTAAAAAAAATACAGCATTTTAATTTTATCAAATAATTGGACGAAGTGAAAAAGGCGCAACGCAATACAATAGAGACACGTTTTCATGGCTTTTTTAATTTTATTTTGAGGATGTACTTTTCATTAATGATTGAAAATGAAGTCTGATTATAATAATATATTAATGAAGGATGTGACTTGGGACCGACATTTTTATTAGTATCCAAAGTTAATTACAAATTAATTATTATACCCACAATTTTCCGACTTTTGTCAAAAATGTCCAAACCGGTCATAAAATGGCTGGTTTTCTCTCCCTATAAGCCGGCTATTTTATGGCCAGTTTTCTATTTTTTTTTTTAGAGACACTATAAAGAGCAGGATAATGAAATCTAACACTGAAAATTCGAATTTTTTGTTTAAATTTTTTGTTAAATTATTTCTTTTGATATATAATTAGCATATTTATACTACAATACGCTAAATTACTTGAAATTATGTTGAATTACACTATATTAAGTTAAATTACACTAAATTACATTACGCTAAAATACGGTAAATTACGCTAAATTACATATGAATAGGGACAATATCTTCAATGAAAAGGCGAAAAACGACGACGAAACTTCAAACAACCATAAAATGGAGCTCGAGTGTCCGATTTTAGCAAATGACCACTTTTCGGAAAGCTTGTGAAAAGACGCATGCGTCTATGCCGGCATTTCAAAATTCAAAATTGCCAAAAAACAAAAAGAAGAGCTTCAAAACTTGAGTTGAAGTTTCCGATTAAGATTTTCATTTATATTATTCAATCTAAGTAGCTCAGTAAATTAGTTACATAATGAACTTGTAGAATACCAATTTTTACTATTTTCAAAATTTTTTTACTATTTTTATGATTCATGAAAGATGACACAAAATCGGTCTACTTTAGCGTAATTGACCGTATTTCAGCATAATTAGCGAAGTTATTGTAATTTAGCGTAATTTAGTGTAATTCAACGTAATTTAACATAATTTCAAGTAATTTAGCGTATTTTAGTATAAATATGCTAATTATATATCAAAAGAAGTAATCTAACAAATATTTAAAAAAATACATGAATTTCGGCCATTTTATTGCCGGTTTTGACATTTTTGACAAAATTCGGGAAACGTGGGTATAATAATTAATTTGTAATTAACTTTGAATATTAATAAAAAGGTCAGGACTTGGGACATAGACACAGAGATACGCAGTATTTTATTGATGTTTACTTGCACGGTCAAGGCTCATTCCATTCTCCTTCAACATATATATTTTATGAATTAAATTAAAAATGGTGCAATGATATTCTTGCAAAAATACACTGCATATTCAATAAAATATTCTGATCAGGGAGTATGGGAGGGACTACCTGACAGAGCTAACAGGAGAGTGCCAGCATCGCAAAGGTCCCCCTCTGGTGGTTGTCGCCGCTGACCATTGTTTTTTAGGGTAGTTTTAGTTAGATTTTTTTGTAGTATTTATATTTGATATACTATGTTTGATATTTTATGTGTGGATTAGATTATGTTTGTGTTTTTTATATTTGCTAATTTCTGGTATTTTTATGGTAGTATTTATATTTTTTTAAGTTTTTTTATGCCAAATTATACTAAAATAAACTAAATTATGCTAATTATGCTAAATTATACTAAAATAAATTGAAATAATCTAACAAAAGTTTAATTATACTAAAATAAACTAACAAAAATTAAATTATACTAAAATAAACTAATTTATGCTAATTATATATCAAAATATTAATCTATCAACTATTTCACTATATTATACTAAAATAAATTATGCTAAATTATACTAAAATAAACTAAATTATGCTAATTATGCTAAATTCTACTAAAATGAACTAATATAAATTAAATTATACTAAAATAAACTAACAAAAATTAAATTATACTAAAATAAACTAATTTATGCTAATTATATATCAAAATGTTAATCTATCAACTATTTCACAAACAAAAAAAATATATCTGACCGGTCAATTTTTTGGCCGGTCCTAATTTTAATTCCAACCGACTAAAAAATGGTCGATTTGGGCATTTTTAAAAAAATCCAGCCAAGCTGAGTATAATTAATATTTAATATTTAATATTGGATATTAATAAAAATGTCGGCTTATATTGGCCTGATTTTGAAATAAAATGATTACCTGCTATGAGAATAGCGGATATAGCATTTTAGTGTGAATACTAAAACAACTCTCTTTGTTAGGGTAGGTGAAAATAGAAAATTTAAATTGAAGGTTAAAATGTAAAATGTATAATGTGTGATAGTTGAAATTTAAATTCAAATCTCCACATAACTATAAAATAAAATTGTAACTATTAAACTAAAAATAATTATTTAGTTAGAACCAATATTTAATCTTGTGACAAAGGTTATTTCATTTGCGTGACAGATGGTGGGTTTGAAATTTAAATTCTTTTGTGAATATTAAATAATTGAATGATTTGATCTCCAACTTTTATTTTTAAAAAAATACAGCATTTTAATTAGAACAAAGCTAAGGTGTGATGTGCTCACAATAGGGTTTGGTGAACACAACTCCAAAAGTATATCGGATTGGCTTTAAATGGAGAATTCAAACCGTTGAAATCCATGTAATTCATGAGTGATGTATGTACATGCAAAATTTGAAAAGTTTTGGATTTATTTGTTATAAGGTCAAACGGTCAAAGAAATGATGAAAAATGAATATATAAAACAACTTATAAAATAACTTATAAAAGGTTCATTTATTTGGCCGCTTGACCTTGTAGCAAATGAATTTGAAACTTTCAAAATTTTGCATGTACATGTATAACTTATGAAGTACATGAATTTCAACGGTTTGAATTCGTCGTTTGAAACTGATCTGATGTACTTTTGGAGTTGTACTCATCAAACTCTTTTGGTGAGCACATCACACGTTCTTTTAATTTTATTAAATAATTGAACGAAATGAAGAGGCGCAGCGCAATACAATAGAGACACGTTTTCATGACTTGAATATTAAATAATTAGATTGAAAATAAAGTCTGAATATAATAATATATTAATGAAGGATGTGACGGGGGACATAGAGATACGCAGTATTTTATTGATGTTTACTTGCACGGTCAAGGCTCATTCCATTCTCCTTCAAGGCTTCAACATATATATTTTATGAATTAAATTAAAGATAATCCAATGATATTCTTAAAAACATACGCTGCATATTTAATAAAATATTCTAGTTTTGTTAAAATTTTCATCTTGGCACAAATCAAATTGATTATATGACATAATTATTGACTAAATCTAAGATAGTACCATATCGTTTCTTATATCGGCTAAAATATCTAGTGACTTGGCTTTAATTTTAATCCAATAATTCTAGCTTTTTTTATGTTTTAAGGTATGATAAATCCAGATTATTTTGATAATAAATTTTACCAATCTCACGTGTATCAGTATTAGTGCATAATTATTATTATTTTTTGTCATTTATTTAATATTTATATTTATGTTGGTCATAGTATTTTATTTAGCAACAATATTAAGTAAGGGAATATTTTTAGCATTATTCTCTGGTCCCTTTCCGTTGACATCCACAGTACAAGATCAACTACTTGCAACTCTTGGTTTAAACCACTTTTGATAAAGATCTTCAAATTAAGTTGGAAAATCTTAATTATCCCTAAGATAGATAATTAATGATATATCCTTGTGCTTCATTATCAAAAGCCCTGTGAATATTGTTATATATATACAGAGAGATAGACCATGGTGAGTTGTGAACGTTTTATTTCACGCCATTTTTTCATTTTGAAAATCCAAACAACCGATCCGAACCGCTCAACATGTTCTAAAAATGTGCTTGGAGACTAAATTTTTACATTTTTTGGAAATTTTTTACTATTTATTAAGCCACTTTGAAAATCGCTATCCGGTGGTCCAGAAATTTTTACTGTTCACAGTGGATCAGCGATTTTCAAAGTAACTTAATAAATAGTAAAAAAAATTCCAAAAAATGTAAAATTTAGTCTCCAAGCACATTTCAATATTTAGAACATGTTGAACGGTTCAGATCGGTTGTTTCGATTTTCAAAATGAAAATATGGCGTGTGTTTTACTTCACAACTCACCATACTCTATTTCTCTCTATATATATATTATTGTGTGAAAGATTGTTAATCAGTACAACTTTGTTAATAATATTCTTAATTAATTTTATATATGAGACTTCCACCAATCAAGCACTCAGGCCATAAAATGCATGGGTCCTTTTTTAAAGTTTTTGTTAATCATTTATTCAATGTTTTTGTTAATCATTTATTCAGTGTGAGAATGGCAAGAACATCTGAGTTGAACATCATGGATGCCACATCAGCTATCCTTGACTCCACCTACACAGAGGAGGAATCAAAAGAACAATTTGCTAGCTATTTCGTTTTTGTTTTTGTTTTTCCTCTTTTATTGTTTTTGTTTACTTTTGTTTCCTGCAATTTTTCTTTCTTTATTTCTTAAAAAGCTCAAATGCTTTGAGCTATTTCTCTTCTCATCACTTTCATGTAGTTGCAATTTTTTTTTGTTACTTAATAAAATTAAATAAGGGTTTGGTCCTTAATTATTATATTTAAAATTTGTTTTTATTCTTGGTGTAATAGTATATGCAAAATAAAAATATGAACTTAATAATTGAATGTAATATACGAAATGTCTAGTTGTGTTTTTGAGTGAAATATACAACATTTTAAGTGAAATATTAATTTATTGAACAAATTAATTGGCAAGATGATTAAGTTATTTTAGAATGAATTACTATCATTACTGATTATGCAAAAATTATATTTGACTAATTTAAAATATGCTATTAACTCAAAGTTTCTACATGAAATGAATATTCAAAAGTAGATACAAGAGAGAATTGCTAAACAACTCAAAACCTAGTAATATTTACATATCTTTTCATATCTTTTCATAATCAAATATAATTATTAACTCTAAGTGCACTTAGAGAATTCAAAACCTAGTAATATTTACATATCTTTTCAAGTATTTATGGTTAGGGACTGGTTTGCAAAAATTGAAAACATAAGGTTGAATTGGTAAAATGAAATTAATTTAATAAGGCATGTGGGACCCGCATATTTCCATTCTTATCTTTTGATTTGTTTCTCTTTGTAGTTTTACTGCCTCTACGTCTCTCTCTCTCTTTCTCTTTCTCTGAACTCTTCCAAATTTCTATTTTATTTTCTTTCTTGTTGTACGTGGCGCAATTTTCCTTCCTCCAGCTCAATGCTGACTGTGGTGCTTGTTTTATTATCTATATTTAATTCTATATGGTGCTTGTTTTTACTAAAATCTATGGTGCTTGTTTTATTAGCTATTCTAAAATTTCCTCTTCAGTCTTGCTTGTTTTATTCTGAATATTAAAAATATTGTTTGGATGCACATTACTATTCTGAATAGCTTCTATTCTAAAATAGACTCTATTCTTGCTATTATTGTGTCATCCAAACATAGCCTAGATTGATAGTTTAGAGCAATAGAAGTGTAACCGTAGAGAATATAGAAAGATTAAATACCCTTTCGTTTTGCTCATACCAGTTGGTATATGTCCCTCTATGTACTGGTACTCTGAAAAATGGTCGTAGGGATCTGTTGGTAAGGAAAACAAGAAAAGAGAGGTATAATCTGATAAATTTCCATGAAATAGTTATATTCCCTTGTCAGAAGGTCTGATTTGCAAACTGACTAGGCTGGAAAATTTTATTATGAAGAGAATTAAATGGAATTGGGTTTGCTTATACTTGGCTGCAAATAATTGAAGTAATTAAAAAAGGAAATGAACTAAACTTGGACTGATGGATTCGGACCTTATTTATTTGAACTTCATGGAAATTGATGAATTGGACTGAAAGGTGAACAATTTGAATGAGTCCCGAAAAAGAAATTTGAATTAAAATTATAAAGTATGATTTAATGATTAAGGAATAGTGACATTGATAATAAATGATGTCATTAGTAACAATGAATAGTCACACATGAATTAATTACTATTATATGTAAATTGTTTTATAAGGATTATTTTGTAAGTAATAATCAAGTAAATGTTATCCTGTTATAGGCATCAATACTGGAGCAAAACTTGATGGGACTATGTGGAACAATTCATATACAATGACTTATTGCTCTATTTGTCTACGATGTCAGGTGCGGGGTTATTGGATTAGCCTGAGATTCATGACTAGGAATTAAATAGTAACTCGCTGTGCATTTTAAATATTTAATTGACTGCATTGATCGAACGTTGCATAATATGCATAGCCCAATACAATTGAAATTGAATTAGATGTAAGTTTGTTGACTGTCATGTTGATATTACTTATCGATTAATTGATTCTTATTGCAAATGATTAATTGAGACCACAGTGATTGAATTGATTGAATATTGTATACTTTAATCCTTGAATCTCCATATAGTGGAGAAAAATGATTAATATATCGTAAAGTCTAGCTAGCTACTAGACTTTACTCCATGACCCTTATGCGCATATGGTGAATGGCCCCAACTGAATCCAGTACCGGTTGGGTAGGGGATATTGAATAAATATGAATTATGACTGTAAGACTAATGAACTGTGGTAACTGTCTTATCAATGATTTTCTTTCTAATAATGACAGTATTCTGATATTGATTTCGTATTATTTTTGTTAACTAATTGTCAGGATAGTTAGAACTGTCTTATTATTGATTTTCTTTCCGATAATGACAGTATTGAGATATTGATTATGTATTGTTTCTGTTAACAAATTATCAGGATAGTTAGAACAGTATAAGCCATAACACGACATATACATGTTATTGTATCTGTCAATGTTACCATACTAGAAATTATAAAGTTAAGAAACCAAACGTTACCAAACTTTATGGTTTAAAAGATTTTGACCCAAATCATTTATTCTGATAAGATTCTTAGAGTTCTGATTTATTTATGTAATTTTTATTGTTCAATTGGATAATGTTATTGAGCATTTGCATTCGTTATTATGAAATAAACTGTTAATTTCTCGTGCGGAGATTTCATTCTGAATATGGATTTCTTTCGAATCAAATAACCTGAGTGGCAATTAGCAATGAGAAACGCTTTTAGAATAATAATTGACAGCAAAGCCACCTAAATGTTTGAGATTTGGAATTATTTTATCTGATACGATGCAAAGAGTATTTCTCTAGCATCATCCACTATAAATGGTCAAATAATTCTTGTAAATATATTGAGATGTGGTAAAAATAATGGATGCTATTGGCAATGCATAAAAAGATCCATGCCTTATGTTACATATATTGAATGGTAAAGGTACGCAGTAGAATTGTCGCACCTCCGAATCGGGATTTCATTTAAATCAAAACACCTTAAGTTATTTACAAATCTCGATTATACTTTATATTATTTTTTTATAAGTTTTAATAATTGATATAAATTAAAAGCATAGTTAGGCCTTGTGAATATTGTACAAAATTCGAAGTACGAAAATAATTTTGTAAAATTTAAAGTTTGTGATTCAAGTACAATACATGTATAATTCGATAATAGTTTGTAGTCTTATGATGTATATAATGGAAGTTTTAGAAACAAAATATAAAATTTGCAAATAATTTTTTAAGATTCCAAAAAAAATTGTAAATTTTATAAAATTTTCATGTAATTTGTGAATAATTCAGAATTAACCGGAAAGTAATTGAAACATCTATTAATTTGTCAGTTCATATATTCAAATCATATTAAAAATAAATAAATTATAAATAAATTTGATCTTTGAATCAAAACTGTTGATTTCATGTTTGTTGAATCTACACGCCTATCAACTCGAAGCGCACCTCTTCTAGATCACCATATGGAGATAGACTACGTACAGGTTGTTGAGCATATCTCTCTATTTCAAAATATAGATGCCAAACGTGTCAAGTTTCTCAATTATGTGAGCTTAACTCTGGAGATAATAAATTTAGATTTGATATGTAAAAAATTACAATATTAATTTTGTTATGAACAATAAGTTAATGAATGTTGATTGACTAGAGCTCAATCTTTGTGTCTTGAGAAATATAGGAAGGAGTCCAGCTAGTATGATATCGGTGTCATATGACATTAACTACAAAATTAATTGGATAGACTTCAAACGACTAATCCAAACCGTTCAAACCGATTTACTTTATGAGTGATGCGTTTACATGTAAATTTTTTATATTTTCTAGTTATTTTAGTATCAAATCAAGCGGTCAAAAATGTTAAAAAATGAATGCATTAAAATTAACTTAAAAACTCGTACATTTGACTGCTTGACTTGATACTACATAAATTCGAAAAATTATAAATTTTGTATGTAAACGCACAACTAATGAAATAGATTGGTTTGAACGGTTAGATTCATCATTTGAAGTCGATTCGATAGATTTTAGAGTTGGTGTTATATAGGCTGAAATGACACTGATGTCATATTAGCCTGACTCATAGGAAGATAAGGTTAGGACTAAATCCAAAATTATTTTCCCCAAAAAACGAAAAGACTTTTTAGAATAAGTGTTCAAAAGATAAACACTCAAAATTTTGAAGTTATCGATTCCAATTTGAGTAGAAACTCTTCAAGTTGATTGTAAATGAAACTTGATCACAAGATGCGTTGTTCTCTCAATCTCTTCCTCTTATCTCTTATCTATTAATTATGTTGTCGTCGTACCTATTGTGGCTCCTATTATTTTATTATAATACCTTTTACTTTATAAAAAGTTTTTTTTTAATTACATTTACAGAGGATATATATATATTATTAGTCATTTATACTCAATTCTATTACATATCAATGGTCACTATTTATCAAAAGGTGTCTTAGAAGCTCAAATTATTGGAATGACACTAAAAAAAAAAAGAAATTGTATCATATGGATTTTTTTGTTTATATATATATATATATATATATATATATATATATATATTTTTATTGAAAGTTGGTTGGCTCCATTTTCTGTAAATTCCTCTAATCTTTCTTCCTTTTGAATTATTTTTTCAATAAGAAATATAGATAAAGACTAGTTATTAAAACAATTGTTTTATAATTTTTGGCTTTTTAGAAAAGAATCACTGAGACATTTTAATATTGGAGCACATTTTTGGCTTTTATAATTTTTGGCTTTTTAGAGATATTAATATTGGAGCACGACGTGGCAAAAAAATCACGGAGACATTTTAATCCTACTTTTTTTTATAATAATAACAAATTTATAAATTTAGTACAGGTTGTACTCACATGTTGCATTCACAAATTCATCATGCATTACTACTGTCTAAAAGAAAAGGAAATGTGACCACATGTATAATGCCTGTTGTCCTTGTTAACCACATGTTGCGAAAAGGAAATGTCTAAAACAAAAATTCTTGATATTTCATAGATCGATCATGCATCCATCATTGACTGCACAGGCAACAGGCACATGCATGTGCTATATAAAAACCATGTATTGGCTAACTCTAGCTGCTTCTCCATGACACTCACACACACAGATGGATGCTAACTCTGCTCATGCGGTGCCAAACCAAGAGAGAGATGATGAGATTTCTTTAACAAAACCTCTCATCTCACAAGAAAACTACAAGCATGATGATGATTGGGTGAACCAATTATACCCAAACACAAAGGATTTGGAAGGCCAGCTTCCCTCTGGCAAAAATGGAGCTTCCTTTGCCAGAACTTGTCTCAATCTCACCAATGCTGTCTCTGGTACCTCCTCCTCTTCTTCTTCTTCTTCTTCTTCTTGTTTTTTTTTTTTTTGACTAATTTAGAGACCGAGGTTAATTGTCCTTAATTTCTTAATGAACTGAGAAACAGCAAATCGCCGCTTCAATAAGTTTATTTATTTCAAAGGAATTGAATCCTAAACATTTTTTTGATAGAAATCCATGTGACTAATTATGCTCTTGAAGGAGGTCATTATTGGTATATATATATATATATACACACGCTTTATCCAGATTTTTTTTTTTTTTACCAATATGCTTTTAATGTTTCAACAATGTCAACTATCACTATTCTATTTGTCCCTTGATAATTGTCTTTCTCATCATCCAATGGGTTCATGCAGCGTACACCCTCTCATATATATTTTATACTTATATATAGTTAGTGTTTATCGTTTTGAAAACAATATAACATTTCGTCCACATCTTGAAAATAAATAAATTAGCTTGTAGGCCCACAGACAGACATTCTAGCTGTTCTGCTTTAACAGTTCATAGCCGTCTTAGCTGGCAAAAATAATAAATGGTGCCACTGTCAAATTTATCAATGTTGTAAATCAAATTTAATATGATTTATGTGGATGTTTATTTTATAACTCTCAATATTAATTCTCAATTCATTGCTTCCACTACTTCACTATTATGGGCATTTATTTTCATCTTTATTATTGTAACATATCTTTTTAGCTTATAAATAGAGGCTTTGTAAAGACAAGATGTAACATACAATAAAAAGAGAATAAAATTATGCTATTACTCTCTCTATCTCTCTTGTCATTTACTTTACTTTTGGTGCAACTTCATTTTAATTTTACAACACGTTATCAGCATAAATTGCTCGGAAGAAGTTGCAAAGTTATCCTGTCAGTAATTTATATGATTGATTATTATATCTTTCATTAATTTAAATTTCATTTGAATTTTTCACTATGTTTGTTTAGTTTATAAGAATCATTATTTGAAGTGAATGATGGAATAATAACCTGAAGATATTATCAAAACTAAATGTTTATCAAGAACCTGAATTTTGTATTACTCGAATATAATAATAAGAATAATAACATGAAGTTACAGCAATTATTATAAAATTAATATAATAACCAGCAGTTATTATAGGTCACTGGATAAATAATAACCTGAATTTATTCCTAATTAAAAATCTGAAGTTTTATTAGAAAATCAATATAATAACCAGAAGTTATTATAGGTCATTGCATGAAAATATAACCCGAAGTTATTTCAAATTAAATTTACAATTGCGCAACCAAGCAATTAAATTTAATAACTATATGTTATTAAATAAATATTTTATTATAACCTGAAGTTATATAATATTAAGCTAAACTTATTAATACATTTAAATTTATGCAATTTACATATTCTTTTATTTATATTTATTTATATCTATTTTCATTACATGAAGTTATGAAATTTATAACCTGAAGTTATGAAATTTATAACCTGAAGTTATGGCATTTATAATATGAAGTTATGACATTTATAACGTGAAGTTAGGACATTAATAACCTGAAGTTATGACATTAATAACCTGAAGTTATGGCATTAATAATATGAAATTATTAATACGTATCTATTTTGTAGTACATATGGCAAATCTCACAAAACTTGAATTTATCTCCTTTTTCATTTATCATAACTCGAAGTTATGGTATTAATAACCTGAAGAGTTATTCTGTTATAAATGCGTATTAATGAAAAATGAGAAAGGAAAACATCCTGAAGATGTTTGTTACAGATGTGAAATGGCAAATCATTGGTCACGTACCTGCCGTACGTCCAAGTATCTAGTGGAGCTTTATCAAGCCTCACTCAAGAAAAAGGGGAAAAATGTGGAAACTAATTTTACTGAAAATGATCACGAAAATGAATATATAGATATACATCTTAATGTATCAGATTTCTTCCATAATGTGGATGAAGAAATAGACACTTTTATTAAGGGAGAAAATAAAATGTAGAAGTTAATGTTTATGATTTACATTTTAATTTTTATGTTGTATGCAAATAAAATTAATGAATAAAGATAGTTTATTTTAATTTATTCTTATATTTTTTTATTTTAAAGGAAAAATAACTGACGCAATGATAAGTAAAGAAGATTCATGTATAGTAGACAGTGGAATAACTAATACCATATTGAAAAATAAGAAATATTTTCACAATTGCATCTTGGTGAGACTAATATTCACACTATATCTGGCATAAGTAATTTAATAGAAGGCTCCGGAAGAACTTGTATTTTGTTACCTGAAGGAACAAAATTAATAATAGATGATGCATTATATTCAAGTAAATCCAGAAGAAATCTACTAAGCTTAAAAGATATTCGAAATAATGGTTTTCATATTGAAACTATGAATGATAAAAATTACGAATATCTTCATATCACATCTATTAAGAATGACTAGAAAATCATAATTGAAAATATGCAAGTAATGTCCTCTGGACTGTATGATACTTATATAAGTACAATAGAATAAAATATGATTATTAACCAGAAGTTAGTTGATACTAACCAGAAGTTAGTTGATCCAAAATTTTATACATTGTGGCATGACAAATTGGGTCATCCAGGAAATATAATGATGAGAAAAATAATTGAAAGTGCAAATGAGCATTTCCTAAAGGACCTGAAGATTCTATTATCAAAAGATATGACATGCGAAGCATGCTCTCTTGGAAAATTAATTATTAGGCCACCTCCAAATAAAGTTGGACCTGAAGCTCCTTCATTTTTAAAAAGAATTCAAAAAGATATTTGTGGGTCTATTACACCTCCATGTGGACCATTTAGATATTTTATAGTGTTAATTGATGCATCAACATGTTGGTCACATGTGAGTTTGTTAGCAACAAGAAATGTTGTGTTTGCTAGACTATTAGCACAAATTATCCAATTGAGAGCCAATTTTCCGAATTATCAAATTAGAAGAATCCGGCTTGATAATACAAGTGAGTTTACTTCACAAACTTTTAATGATTATTGCATGTCTATTGGAATTACGGTAGAACATCCAGTGGCTCATGTTCATACACAAAACGGTCTGGCAAAATCATTGATTAAAATATTATAATTAATTGCTAGACCATTACTTATGAGGTCTAGTTGTCTTCCGCATGGGGACATGCCATATTACATGTTGTTACACTAATTAAATTAAGACCAACTGTTGATCATAAATATTCTCCATTGGTCTCCGGAAGAGAACCAAATTTGTCCCACCTAAAAGTATTTGCTTGTGCAGTATATGTTCAGATTTCTCCTCCATAATGCACAAAAATAGAACCTCAAAGAAGTTTGAGAATTTATATTGGTTTTAACTCTCTTTCTATTATAAAATATTTAGAACCATTAACAGAAGATACTTTTACAGTAAAATTTGTTGATTGTCATTTTAATGAATCAATATTTTCAAACTTAAAAAAAACAAAAACTGGGTAAAGTAACTTGGAATTCATCGTTATCTTACCTTGACCCCCGAAGTGATCAATGTGAACTCAAAGTTCAAAAGATTATAAATTTGCAAAGAATTGCAAATAAATTGCCTGATGCATATACAGATACAAATAGAGTTACTAAATCGCATATTCCATCTAAAGAAAAGAATAATTAAGAGCGTTAACTTCTTTATGAATAGCGTTATTTAATTTAAAGAAAAGAATAATTAATTAAGATGCAAAATAATCAAATTAGTGTGCTTAAAATAGCATTGTTAAATGTTGACGTACATATATAATTGGACAAAATAGAGATTGATATAATTGGAAACAATATGTCTAGCACGATTGCACAAATTAAATAGAGATAGGAGTATAGTGAGAGCGTATCCTCTGCGGAGTTTTAAGCTGCGGAGCAAAACGAACGGATCAGATTAACTCTCAGCCGCTCTGATATTCGGGCTAACGGAGGGGCTGTATTATTGGGCTTTGAGATTCGTGCCAAGTCAAAACGAACGGACCAGATGAAAAAGCTCCGCAGAGATAGCATTCCGGAGTATAGTACGATTCAACGCGCTGCTGCAAATCTTTTTCTTCCTAAATATATAGCCATTGGATAAAATTAGCACAGCTTCTCTCTCTCTTTAAAATTAATTAGGTCTTTTTTCTAATGTCCGTCGTGGTGAGAAAGAGAGAGATAGATACAGACATGACACCGGTCGAAGCTGTCGTGTCAATTGAGGAGGGAGATGACGGGTTAGTTTTGACAAGACCTCTTCTCTCAAAAGAAAAAAACCAAGATTTTGCACTAGAAAAATGTGATAGTTCTAGCCATCTAGAAAACCAAATTCCCTTTAACAATGGTGCTTCATTTTCTCAGGCCGGTATCAATCTCATCAATGCCGTCTCAGGTTGATTTTACATATTCTTTGTGATTAAATGAATTTCGGTTATCCAGCTTCCTGTCCTGAATCCTTTGGTGGATGCTAAATTTATATACAAATGAAACAATTTGAAAATTTCTGGTTTTCTACCCATTGGAGCAAAATATGGACCGAGGAGAGATCAAAATGATCAACTAATATTTCCACTCTAATGTCTTCTCAAAAAGAAATTGAAAGGAAAAGCTTCAAATTTAAGAATTACATCATCTGATATCCTGAGCAAGATAGCAGAGTTGCTGATAGTTTGATAAAAATTAGGAATTTTTGTACTGTGAGACTTTATAATTTATTAATTTACCCCTGTAAATTCTAGTCAAGCAATGGAAATCAAACAGTTCCTACTTTTGTTGTACTTCTGAAAATAATTTGATCTTTTTTTGTTTTGATTCTAGGCATCGGTGTCCTCTCAATGCCTTATGCTCTCTCCCAAGGAGGATGGCTAAGCCTCGCAATCTTCCTATTAGTTGGAATATTATGTTACTACACAGGAATCCTGATCCAACGCTGCATGCGTGTTGATCCATCCATTAATAGCTATCCAGCCATAGGCCGCTACGCCTTTGGCCCCATTGGTCAGAATATTATTGCTGCCTTCATGTACATTGAACTATACCTAGTTGCAATTAGTTTTCTTATCCTAGAAGGAGATAACTTAGACAAGCTATTTCCTGGCACAAGAGTTGAGTTCTCTTTCGTAAAGTTGGAAGGGAAGAAATTGTTCATACTACTTGCTGCAGGCATAATTTTGCCGACTACTTGGCTTAGAGACATGGCAGTGCTTGCGTATGTGTCAGCTATTGGATTAGTGGCATCAGTTGTGCTGACAGGTTCACTGATTTGGGCATGTATAGCTGACGCAGGATTTCAACATGCCAAAGGAGACGTGTTCAATCTACAAGGTTTACCAACCGCTCTCGGGTTGTATTTCGTGTGTTTCGCTGGCCATGCTGTTTTCCCGACCATCTACTCTTCAATGAGGAACAAGAACCAATTCTCTAAGGTCGATAATTAACATTTTGCTGATCTCAGTTTCTTATATACGCCATCCTTTGTATCTTTAGTAATTAACTTCCTTCATCGCTTCCAAGACTAACTAGGCACTATTTGAAAAATGCAGGTATTGTTCATCTCAACAATTTTATGCACTCTAAATTATGGCCTCACAGCAGTACTTGGCTACCTAATATATGGAAATGAAGTTCAATCTCAAGTGACACTAAACCTTCCCTCAGAAAAGATCTACACAAAAATCGCAATCTATACAACATTAATCAATCCACTTGCGAAATATGCGCTTCTGATTTCTCCAATCACTTGTGCCATCGAAGAAAGAATTTCTCTTGTTGTTAAAAGGTCTACAAGCTTCGTCATAAGAACCCTAGTTGTTTTAAGCACGGTTGTACTAGCATCAAGTGTTCCGTTTTTCGGCTATCTAATGTCATTTATAGGATCATTTCTCAGCGTAATGGCAACTGTTTTGTTCCCATGCGTGTGTTATCTAAAAATTTATAGGACTTTTAGAGTCATTAGTTTCGAGTTAGTGGCAATTTTATTTATTTTGATTATTGGCATTTTAGTTTCCGTTATTGGAACATATACATCTTTGCAACAGATTATTAGTAGTTTTTAGATTATTAGATGTACGTACCTTCCCGGTTAATGGCAACAAAAAGTTTTTAAGTTGTTTACTTGCATTCTGTACTTGTATTAATTGCGTCTATTTGTAACGGTATATATTTTTTTTTGCTCTGTTTTTGTTTCTTTGGCTTTTCTTTTTTTGCTTACATTGCATTTGCAAAGTATTTTTAACTATAGTGGACATTTGAAACTTAAGTGCTTCTGGTTTATTGAACTCTTAGATGAAATGTCATGTAACTAACCTTCTAGAAAAGTATATGATACCATGGTTAAATTTCCAACCGTATATATATCTATATAGAATTCTCAATTTACATTCATCCTAACCATCTCATGTTTGCATCAAATAGCTAGCCCCAAGGAATTGTCACCAAAAAAATAGTCATGCATAACTGTAGATTTTGTTAGTCTAATATGTATGGAATTCCCTTTAATTAAATGTACTAATCGGAAACATATCTCATATTTATGTAATTTGCTTTAAATGCATTACTGCAGGATTTGTTAACATAAAAGTTGATATATCCTTTTAAAATTGCTCTAGAAGAAATTTGTGTTTGTTTAAAATATTATTTGGAGCATAACTGTCAGATTTCCTGATCATTTATTCACCTGAAATGTGTTCAGAATTCAACGACAGGCCTATATGCATATAGTATACATTAACTATACATTAACGGCACTAAATTATAGTTTGTTTGCGTAGAAAATTATGTATTCTTATAAAATTGCTCTGATATTCCGAGCTGCTTTACTGGAGAAGCGAACCAAATATCAACTGGTGCTTTGGAGGTAAACCAGAGAAATATTCAAAAGAAACAAATTTCTATTCATTATTCCCTTGCTAACTTTCATTCATACTCAAAAATCAACATGATATCGTTAGCAAGATATATAGATAATCTTGACTCAATTCTGCAAAATCAAACAACACTGTTGTTTTACCCAAAAAAATGCGACACTAAATGGGACAATAGCAGAAGATAACATACAAAAAGGACACACACAATCCAACCACGCGCTCACCACAAACATCTCGCAAAACAGAGCAGAAAGAGCTAAGTAGCTCCTCGCCGTTATAACGACAGAAGACACTCAGCCAGCCGGCATCATAACAGCACGCCAAAACCCAGCAACCTCCAACTGTCATAACAGCAGTAAACATTGGCACCAGCTTTTATAATGGCAGAATGCCACAAGGACCAAGGATCCATTATAACGCTCATGAGTTATTTTCGAAACCAATAAAATTTATAACCCTAATGTTTTACTTACGATCGATTCACAAGTGCTGAAGCACATGAATCTTTCGTGTAGTATAGATTTGAGTGTCGTTCCAAAGGGTTACTGTATTAAGGTTAAACCGTTCGTCAATTCTAGGTGTGGTTGGTTTATAATTGGTTTTAGTTGCGTTTTAGGTGATCAATCAAGTATTAAAGTAAAGAATTCATGAAGTAGAAGGCTCTAGGGTTTAGGTTAACCATCATTCTTACTTTGTTCAATCTAGTTTAATGTTTCTGTCTCTATACTAATCGCATGCGGTTTAATCAGAACCGTGTGCAGTTACTGCTGGTACCATGTACGAATCTGAGAGCTACTAATTATGAAATAGCACTACTTTAGTGTTAGAAGACCTTAAATAACTAAGACTGGTAAAGAAATGGGATCCAGACTTTATCCTAATCAATTGCAAAGAGTTCTATGACTAGCCTCAATTATCAAAACTAAAAGGTTCTAAGTTCACAGTTCCTTATTACCTTCCATAATTGTAATAATTAAGGTTACCCCACTAACGATCAATAGAACGCGATCGTCTGCATATCTAGAAACCACTAGGTAAACCTATTGAGATCGGACTATATAGGTTGCACCATTTTGGTCTATTAACCTTTTGTCTAAATTTATGTATCCTAGCCTTATGTACACACCAAGTTAAGATAGTAATACAAGATAATATGTAGTAGAAAATCAAATCAAGTGCACAAGATAATTATAATAAAAGAAATAACTAAATTAAACTCATAAGAATTCGGGTTTATAAGTCTTCACCCTAGAGAGGAGAGATGAAAGGAATACACCTAGAGAGGCTCATTCGGCCTCCAATGCTCCATCTCTGTCACTTGGCAGAATTCTGCTACTTCTAACCTTAATTTCTAAGATTTTATCGATTTCTTGATTGATACATTGAAATTCTAGATCTAATTTATTTATAGGTTTTCTAGGTGCTATAGAGATGAGGAGGAAGGTCTCTCATTCTTGATTGATTTCTATGTTGTAGTGGGTGGAAACCAACTCGTCTCATTTTTATTTTATTAAAGCAAGATATCAGCCTAATTTAATTTCTACTTTTATCACGCTAACTCTGATTATTTGGGTTTCAAGATTATTGATCAGACCTCATTTTCTGGACATACGCAAGCTCTTATACAGCCTCTTTGGGCTCTTTTCCGATAAATAGGCCACTATTACAGGATATATTTGGGCTGATATATTTGCGATTCATTTTTGGGATTAGGATTTTAGTTGTGTTGGGTTCTTACAAACTGGTTTTGACGAGGCCCAAAATAATGTTTTACCAGTAGTTGTCACCAGTGTTTTAAAATGCAGCCGCATGGACCGCATATGCAGCTGCATATGCCTATATATGCAGTTGGCAGTCGTGCTCAGAATGTCATGCAGTCTCTCTCATGCGGTTTTAAATATGAGGCCGCATATGCTGATATACAGGTGCAAAATTAAATATGCGGTGCATGGAACCATAATTTAATATGCGTTCTACTGATCCAATCTAAAATCTCAAATTTAATATGCGTTATGCAGTTTTATAATTGTTGCATACAGAATTAGTTGTTTATGCAGAAAGCAGGTTTGATTATTATGTAAAAATTTATTGTATTTTTCACATACAATAAAACACATTATGTTGTTTATGTGGAAATAAATTTAAATACATGCATATGAATATGTATTTATATGAATTCTCATTTTAAAATCCGCATATATAAATCCGCATTAAAATCCACATGTACAGTCGCATACCGCATACCGCATATACAGTGGCCTTCCGCATGCATGAATAAAACCGTATTTTAAAACATTGGTTGTGACAGTATGGATGATACAAAGCACATAAACCTCCAACACACTACTGCACAACAGGTTCTGCTAACTCACGTGCAAAGCACATGCACAAAAGTCTGTATGAGCATTTCCTATCCGTGCAAACATAGTAAAGCAAGAGAAAAACCATCAATCTAGAGAGAGATCAGATGCAAAGACTCCGGTGTATCAGATATTTCATTAATTTTGTTAATTGATCGGAATTTTATATAACTGTACAAAAAATAATTAAAAAAAGAAACAATGGTATTTACTGCAAAATTCCTCTTCTTTCTTTCTACAACTTCCTCCTATTTTCTTGTCAACAACATAATATCCTTAGAATTTGTTAGCTTTCTATATATAATTAATTTGACAAAAAGAAAAATACAAAAAGTCCTATAAGAATTAATTCTAGCCATTGAAATCCGGCTTATTGTTAGCATCACTTGTCAGATCTCAGATCATCATGTCAGTATCAGTGACTTTTGTGTTTACCACAAAGCTAGGAAATGCCATGGTTATCTCCCTGAAGAATTCAATGTTGGAACATTAATTAGAATATTTTAAGACATACAAGGACTAATCATTTTAGAGATAAACAAATCCAAAATAAATCCTAGATAAGCAATTAGCCATCAAATAACAAAGGAAAAGATGACCATAGAGATAACATACTTGAGGTATGGTAAAGTCATATTTTTTAGTAGGTAAGGGCTTTTCTTGGCAAATTCAATCCATTCTTCTTTGTCTATTTTTCCATCTCCTTTCAAATCTACACCTGAAAATGTCTAGAGAAGAACAAATGACACAAGTTATTACAACAATTGATTTTGGATGGGTAGAAACATTCAACAGCTGTTTTTGGATGGTCCAGAAAATGTCTAGAGAAGAACAAATGACACAACTTACCACAACAACAATTGATTCAAGTATGTCATCCGTAAGCTTCAAACCCAGGTCGTCTAGAAGAGCTATCAACATTTCCTTCAGCTGTTTGGAATGATGAAACACAACCAAATTTTAGCATTTTGTTTATACCAAATTGAGGAAATGCAAACAAAATGTATACTTACCTCATCCTGTTCAATGAATCCGGTGCAATTCAAGTCATAGAGCTTAAATGCATCTGCAAGGTTAAGACTAAATAAAGTTATTAACTAGTTGGTCCAACAACCAAGCCTTCTTTGTGTGAAAATTTCATGTTTTCATGCCTAGAAGTCTGAAATAACCAACAAATCTAAAAAAAATTGATAGTGTAAATACTTGTGCTGAATTTAGTAAAGTTAGAGGTATATACTTGAAATTTTGTCTTCTTCAGAGGCATTCGGATGAAAAACGCTAAGCGACCGCACAAATTGGCCAAACCCAATAACACCTTTCTTTTCTTCATCAAATAAATCAAATAACTACAAAATGTAATGTATTGGTACATGTCAATTGGTACTGCATGCACTAAACTCTACAAACTAGAGCAAAAAGAAAAATTATATCTCACTCTGTCAGTAAAGAGGTTATGCTTGCCGCTTCTAAGCAGAGCACACTGGAAATCTATCTACAAAAGTAACACAACAACAAATTCAAGCAAATTATGTAAGTTTGAGTCAAAAAGTATAATGATAGATTAAGAAAACATAAAATGCATCTCAACAATTATCAAAAAAAGAGAAAAAAAGAAAGAAGGAAGGCAGTGGTACCTTATGAATAAGTCCGTCATTTATGATTGAATGGTTCAATTTTTTGAATAGCTCATACAATGCTTCAACTTCATTCGAAGTAACTGTCAATTATGGATTTTCCAGTAAAATCACATGAATATTATCAACTGAAAGCCGACAAGAAAAGTTTTAAATCAGCTGCAACTACATAAAGCTGTGACATATTTCACCAGCTTAATATCAAAGCGCACTGGATCTTTGTAAAGAGGTAGCTTCCAATGAAAACCATTTAAGATCATCTCTAAATATTTTGTTTGTGTGTTTCTGCATGTACGTGCGCGCGCGCGTGTATGTGTGTGTGTGTGTGTGTGCACATGAAAGAGAAAGAAAGAGATTTACATACAGTTTGTTTCAGAAGCTAGAGTTCTAGGATCAAAAGCAGGTTTAGGTGTGACCATCTTTGTGCACAAACAACCCATATTCACTATCAACACTTGCAAAGTTTTAATAACCTAAAAATTAAGAAAAAATAAACAAATGGAAAATTGGTACCAATCTAATTTATAATTGGGGTAAAGATTGAACGACTGAATGTAGATTGACCAAAAACAATAGATTTTAAATTCCTCTACTTATTTCCTTCAGAAGTAAAGTGAATGCCAAAGTGATTAGCCAGCAAACTGTAGGGTTTTTACTTTTCAACTGGTACATACCATACTGGTGACTGGTATGGTTAGGTACATTCAAGATCTACATATTTGTTGCAACCTCTTTATTGGCATGATTTTTTTTTTGGGTATTTTTCACTCATAATTTTGTTTTAACTTGGGATAATACTACTCTTGTTACAATAATCTTGTGCGAGAATATACAAGGTACCAGTATAAATTACCAACTATATTGTACGCCTTTTCCAAGAACCAGAATATACAAGGTACCAGCATGTCCGAGAGATACAAACACAGAGGGAGAGAGAGAGAGAGAGAGAGAGAGAGAGTTCTAGCAATAAAACTGAGTTACATAAAGAAATTGTAAATACATAGTTCTCTAGGGGGAGAATCAGAAAAATCACCTTAGCTTCTGTAGAGAGCTGGAGAAGAAGAACAAAGGAAGAAAGCACAAGAACCCATTAAGGCAGGGCTGCTCTCCTCTTAAATAAGATTCCTTAAACAATCCTATGGCCCTATGGGGTTATGGGCTATGGCCTCTGGCAGTCTGGCCTCTGGCTTTCCATTTCAAATTTGAATTCTTTCCCGTCTCCGGACCAATTCACCTACATTTCTCTCCAATTGTCGTCGGTCCTCCTATCACACTCGAAATGTTACATAGTTAAAACATTAAACATGCATGGTATTGATTTTTTTTTTTTTTTTCTTTTTTGGCGCTCATGCTGTCATGCATGATTTTTCTCATCCAAACAAGCAAACACGCGTCATTAGGCATATATCATATAGCTCCATTTTTATATTAAGCACGTAGATGTCCTGATTCGCTAACGTTGTAATTAAAAAATAAAATTTCAGATTTATTATCATCCCTCTAATTAAATAATCTGTCTTTTTTTATTTTATTCATATTTTTGATGTTTTTTTACGTTTAGAAATCCAAATTTAGCTAGACACGTATTCGCTGCATGCAAATTGTATTATCTTTCTGATTGGTCCTGATTTCTTTCTATTTTATAAATGTCATTTAAGGAAATTTTTAATTGATTGATAATTAATTGGTCATGTCTTCGTTTTTCTTTATATCATTTAAAGAATGTTATTTGTCGTTTAATATGTTATTTTGTATGAGATTTTTTTAATATTATTTGTCATCTAATATATCTTTTGTATGAGATTTTTTTTATGAAAATATGTCAAAAAGATAAAAAAAAAAAACATATATGTCATTTAAGGAACGTTATTTATATGTAGATGTCATTTAATAGGTCATTTAAGGAATGTTATTTATTATTTAGTCTAATTTTTTTATGAAAATATGTTATTTTGTATGATTTTTTTTATTTTCTTATAATGTGTCCATGTTGCAACGCACGAGTATGAACTAGTGTATTATTAGAGACGGAATTAAAATTAAAATTGGAGTCTTAAAAATGCAAATGAAGGATTTAATAGTAACAATTATAACAAAAAATTTAAAAATTAAATAACAAAATAAAAAAAAATTATAGGGAGGTTAGCTTTCCTTGCCCTCGGGATTCATATCCTCTGTAGTATCGCACGGTAGGGCACACAACTTTACGATTCAGATTTACTCCCAGTCGGATCAAATTCAATCCAGTGCCTATTTAGACCGTAGAAAAAATTAAGTGGCATGCATGTCAGAATGTTGTATATACATTGGTGTCTATACTATTGCTACATATGATGCAAATGTTCAAAAATTTGAATGAATACAGTAAATTTAAACATTACCCTATAGTCAGATTAAAATAACATCTGTCCAACGTAATATAATTGAAGGCGAATATATACTCATGAACAAATGATGATATTCGATGCGCATGTATATATAATTCTAACAACATATATAATTCTACGGTTATTGTTTATTCGTGGGAAATCTCTATTTAATTTGAAATATTTGTTATCATAGATGATAGCTAATTAACTAACATAACTTTTTATTTAAGGAAATTCATTAAAAATAATATATGGATATGGATGGATTGTCTAGGAAATTCTATCTCACAGGAACCAAATTAATATATAGTGAATTCGGATCCAACTCATAGGAAATTCTATCATAGATGAAGTAACTCAATCTTTGAGTTTTGGATCGAGACCGTCCGATTCGAATCTGTAAAAATCCATCCCGAAGTGAACGCACACATTCTTTATGGCAGTACCTGTGAGTGAAGTGGTACATCAAAGAAACCGAATCAATAATTTAATTTATTCTATATCATCGAAATGTCACCGGCATCCATCCATTTTTCTATATTACTTTTATTAACTTCTACAAATATAAAATTATGGTTAACTAATCTATCGGTACATATTTGATTTAATAATGGAGGAGGGTTCATATGTTTCCATTTTGAGAACTACAATAACTTTAAATTTAAAATTTAAATGTCAAAATAAAATAGTTAAATATGATTTATATCATTTTCTCTATGCGCACACGCAAAAGATGATAATATTTTGATTTTATTTTGATTAGTATCAAGAGCTTGAAAAAATACACCGATGTGGATAAATTATGAACATTTTTTTTTCAATTTATTGATTCATATAAAATTAAAATTGAAAAGTGATAAATTTTTATGTGTATATAGAAAAAATTAAAAAATAAAGATATGATGGAGGCACAAAAAATTGAACGATTTGAACCTTTCTCGATTATTAAATCAAATATGTACTAATAGATTAGTTAACCATAATCGAGTCAGGTTGATCTGATTCAGATCAAATCGAATCGAATTGAATCTGATACGTATCAAAATAAGATGAAAATATTAATTATCCAATCCAAATTTCCATTAATGCCTCTAGCCGAGGTTCATTCATCTTTTGAACCATTTTTGGTACTATTTGAGCTATCATTTTTCACACCTCGATCCTTCCCGGAAAAAGCATTAGCAGATCAGATAGGATTTTCTCTTGGTCCTAGAAATTAAAAGATGTCAAAAGGAATATATATCAGCATCAAAACCTTCTCTTTCTGATTTTATATTATATTTTTATTTTTGCAACGTGTTTTTGTTCTTCTTTGACCTGGTCAATCAAAAAGAAAACCAATAACATTCCGCTCACGTTTGTTGATCGTGAGACTTTGTTCTATATCAGTTAGGCCATAACATAATAATAGACAGAGTAGAACTAGGGTGCTCTCGAGTTCACCAAGCCCTTGGTGAACTCAAGTCCAAAACTCATCGGATCGGCTTCAAACGACACATCCGACCGTTGAAATCCGTCTACCTTACGAGTGATGCGTCTACATGCAAAAATTTTAAATTTTGAAATTAACTTTACATAGAGTCATGATCAAAAAATGTCAAAAAATAAATGCATTAAAATTAATTTATTAACCTTCTAATTTTGACCACTTGACTCTATGCAAAATTAATATCAAAATTTAAAATTTTTGCATGTAGACACATCACTCGTAAGGTAGACGGGTTTCAACGGTCGGATTCGTCATTTGAAGCTGATCCGATGAGTTTTGGACTTGAGTTCACCAAGGGCTTGGTGAACTCGAGAGCACCCTAGTTCTACTCATAATAGACATATATATATCGTATGGAAATTGCTAATATGCTATCCATAGCATAGAGTGCCTCCGTGCTACAGCTCAATATTTGAGTTTTCATAATTCTAACGATCGATCCAAACCGTTCAACATGATCTCCATATGAATATGTACTTGCAAACCAAATTTTATATTTTTTAGAATTTTTTTAGTATTTTTTTAGATAGGTAGAAAATCACTTGATCTGAAAATTATGTACCATTCTGATCAAGTGTTTTTCTACCTATCTAAAAAAATACTAAAAAAATCTAAAAAATGTAAAATTTGATTTGCAAGTTCATATGGAGATCATGTTAAACGGTTCGGATCGACCGTTAAGATTTTGAAAACTCAAATATTGAGCCGTAGCACAGAGGCCCTCTATGCTATGCATAGCACCGTAGCCAACTCCATATCGTATCTCATTTATTACTACTGTTTATTGATAAAAGCATCTATATTTTCTGGTATTATAAGAGTTTCTAATTTGAGGTGGCGGTTTCTAATCTAGTTTTAGAGATGTGGGAGAGTTTCTTATTTAGCAACTATGTAATAAAGTTTTTTTTATTAAAAAATTATTTATAAACTCCACGCTGGCCAAATGATTGGCTCAGATTATTTCTCCTTTTTAATTTATTACTGATGTGACTTAGTATAAACTATAAAATTAATTTTAGAAATGTGAGAGTTTAGAAACTTTAGAGACCTTAATTTCTAAAAAGTGATTAACAGTTATTTAGAAACTCATTTGAGTTGCTGAGATGTAGATGCTCTAACAAATTAGTCGCATCAAACGAAATCATAGCAATTTATTTAATATTTTTTTAACATGATAACCACTATTCAACAACTTAATTGTCTAAACACTCCCCCCCACTTGATATTTCATGTATCTTATAGTGGAGTGTAGTCAGGATTTTTATCACGAATATACAAAACAAAAATTACTAATACGACTACTGAGTTGCGGACTGCTGTGAATTAACTAATTTAGATCCATGAAACAATTATTAAAAGTTAGTATGTATTTTTATCAAGTTCAAAACACAAATTGACATTTTCTCAATATTTCAAACTTATTAGTGGAATCCTCAAAGTGCACACTTGATAATGTATTTCACAATGAAAACTCAATTGTTGCACAATGCATAATTGGTCGTTGCATAAATAGTATACATTTGTTATTTCAAACCTCCATACTTATGAGCTACACTAATATACATACTTAATTATTTCATAATGCACACTTGATTATTGTAAATATACTCTTACTCATTCATTTTTTTTTCTTTTCAAAAAACAAACAAAAATAGTTAGGGAGAGTTTAGACGGCAAGGACTTAATTGGAGTTGCATCAATGTTAGCTTCTAAATATTGAGAATATTTTTTTGATAAAAAATGAAACAGACATATATAAATATAAAATTCAGCCATAATTGAAATTTTTTTTAAAAGCGAGAATCAATCTTAATTTGGTCTAGTGACGAACGTAGTACAACGTTCTCCGTGTGAGATATTATTAGTTTGAAATCCGAATATAGGTCCTTTGTGAACATTAATATTCAAAAAATTAGACCTCTATTTTTCTCTATTAAGATAAAAGTGACTTATAAAATGTATACTAACCTTTTTCCCTTGATCACAATTTTTTCAATTGTGTTTTATATTTGGAGGCAGCCATGCAGGGATACAAAATTAGAAAATCAAAGCAAAGAAAAAAGAAAACAAAAATAAACCAAGTACTAGGCATTCCAAACATATAAACAAACAATGCATCTTAATTTTTCTGTGTGCTTTTAGAGGTTTAGTGCAGTTATAGACTAAATGACTAATGAATAACAAATTAAGATATTCAATATACAACTCAGAAGTCAGAAGTACCAATTTCCATTGCTAAAAAAGTCAATATTTTCTGATTAAATAATACAATTATTGCTCTTCTGATATTGCTTATTAAATAATGCAATTATTGCTCGTGCCTCAAGGCTATATATGGTAGGGTCGTGAATATTTAGTTCTTTGTTTACTCAATTATTGAAAGATATATTATATTATAATACAAATTTTAGGAGCGACCCCAGGAGATTAATTTACCAGAAACCTACTGGCGATGAAGCCTCTCTAATTATATGGATTTTTGTCTGGTGGTCCTTCACAGAAAATGTATTGATTTTAATATTTTGTAATGTTCATATAAATAATTAATTTTTTTTAATAATAAATTAGTTGTTTCAAACATATAATAATGAAAAATTGGACAGGTTAATTGTGTTTATTCAGAATTAAATTAGTTAATTATAACAAAAAATTGTTCTCTTAAACATTTAGCTACTTTTTTTTATTTTTACTTTTTTTTAATTGATGTGTTTTGAGAATTATAACTATATGTGTTAGAAAAAAAATGTTGAAAGAATCTAACTAAGTTTCTATAAGAACAATATTTAATTTTGTTTAAAAAGTTCATTCAATAATTTTAAGGATTTAAATCAACCAACTTATTACTTCATATCTATCAGAAATTATTCAATAAAAATAGAGTAGGGTTAAAATGTATCATTGGTTTTGTGCTCCAATCATACTCCACGTCTTTTTCTCCGTTTTCAAAGTTCGAACAATCAATCCGAACCGCTCAATATAATCTTCATATTAAAATGTGCTTGGAGACAAAATTTTATATTTTTTAAAATTTGTTTACTATTTTTTTAGATAGGTACAAAATCACTGTTTTGGATGGTCTATAATCTTCTAAAATAGTGATTTTGTACCTATCTAAAAAATTAGTAAAAAGTTCCAAAAAATATAAATTTTGGTCTCCAAGCACATTTTAATACAAAGATCATATTGAGCGGTTCGGATTAATTGTTCAAACTTTAAAAACAGAAAAAGAAAAAAGAAAAAAAGACATGGAGTATGATTGGAGCACAAAACCAATGATGCATTTTAACCCTATGGATCAGAGCCGAGACCAAGTTGATGTCTCAGTTTGACTTTCTTATTTTTCTTTCTGTTTGTGTCCATCAATTAAAGGATACAACAAAACCAAGGATACGTTGCAATCCTTTTTTGGCAAATGATGGAGACATAATAATAAAAAAGAAACCAGAATTACTTAACCATGCTCATAATAAATCATTTTTTAATATGCACATAATTTTTTTAGGCACATCTGTTAAATTTGTAAGAGAGAATAGATGTAAGAAAACAATTTTATTATTGCAATCTTAATTTCAGATTTTACATATATGTCTATTTATAAAGAAGAACAAAAACTAGCCGTTATACTATTAATTACAACTACCAACCACTAACCACTAACTCCTAGTCTATTAATTACTAACTAGCCGTTATTTACAAATTTGAATTGTAGCCGTTATTTTTAACACTCCCCCTCAAGCTAGGAATGTATATATCGTACAATCCTAGCTTGCTTGTAATTTTCTCGAATGGACCCGGATATAAGCCTTTAGTGAAGATATCCGCGAGTTGATCTTCACTTTTAACGTATGGTGTTTCAATTTCTTTTGCTTGAACTTTTTCTCTAATAAAGTGGCAATCCACTTCTATGTGTTTTGTTCGTTCATGAAACACGGGATTTGAAGCTATGTGTCTTGCCGAATTATTGTCGCAATACATTTTCATCGGTTCTTGAATTTTAAATCCCATGTCCAATAGGAGTTGCTTGATCCATGTTAGTTCACTTGCGGTTGATGCCATGGCACGATATTCGGCTTCGGCGCTTGATCGTGCTACAACATTTTGTTTCTTGCTTTTCCATGTGACTAGATTTCCGCCTACAAATATGCAAAAACCGGTTGTCGACTTTCTATCGAAGCTTCCGGCCCAATCTGCATCGGAATAGCCACATATATCATTAGAATTATTATTTTTCATCCAAATACCCTTGCCGGGATTATTTTTTAAAAATCTCAAAATTCTATTTACGGCTTCTAAATGTGGTGTTCTTGGTGAATGCATGAATTTACTAATTTGACTTACGGAAAAAGAAATATCCGGACGTGTAACCGTTAGATATATCAATTTTCCTACAAGTTTTTGAAATTGATTTATGTCTTTTAAAGGTTCACCATCTTTACTATTTAATTTGCATTTGTTGTCAATTGGGGTAGAGGCCGGTTTACATCATAACTTACCGGTTTCTTTTAACAAGTCAAGTGTATATTTTCTTTGAGAAAAAAAGTCCTTTATCCGAAGTGGCTACCTCTATTCCTAGAAAATATTTAAGATATCCTAAATCTTTTATGTCAAATTTTTCTTTTAGTTGTTTCTTAATGTTTTGAATTTGTTCAAAATTATTTCCGGTAATTATGATGTCATCTACATATACTAAAATGAGAGTAGTATTGATACCGTCACATTTTGTAAATAAAGAATGATCGGCATTACTAATTTTAAAATTACAAAAAATTAAATAAGAGCTAAGCTTGCCATACCATGCCCGTGGAGATTGCTTCAATCCATAAATTGATTTATTAAGCCTACAAGCCAAGTTAGAATTTGTTTCCAATTTATGACCGGGTGGTAATGTCATATACACCTCTTCTTCAAGTGTTCCTTGAAGAAATGCATTTTTAACATCCATTTGGTAGAGGTCCCAACCATTGTTTACGGCAATAGAAAACAAAATTCTTACGGTATTCATTTTTGCAACCGGTGCAAAGGTTTCGTTATAGTCTATGCCATAGGTTTGGGTGAATCCTTTAGCTACAAGTCTTGCTTTATACCTTTCTATGGTTCCATCACTATTATATTTGGTTTTATACACCCATTTACAACCAACCGGTTTTTTATTTTTTGGTAGAGAAACAATATTCCAAGTTTTATTTTGTTCTAAGGCTTTTAATTCCTCATCCATAGCCTTACACCATATTGGACATTTAATTGCTTCTTGGTAATTTTTTGGTTCTAATACTTTTTCAATACTAGTGAGAAATGTATGGTATTCGGTTGAGATGTTGTCATATGAAACAAAATTTTCAATTGGATATTGTACCGAATATGTCACATAATCTCTAAGTCTAGTTGATGGTTGTCGTTCTCTAGATGATATTCTTCTAATCGGTAAACTTTCTTCCGTTTCATTTTCATTTATGTCATCATTAGTTTCATTTTCTTGATTATTTTCAACTTGATGATTATTTCTAGTAATAAAACTCAAATCATCTAAGTAAGGTAAAACTATATTGTCATTTAAATGTGTTTGATGAAATATTTCTTTTTCTTTGAAATATGGTTCATTTTCAAAAAATGAAACGTTTCTAGAAAGATATATTTTTTTATTAATTGAATCATAGCATTTATAACCCTTTTTATAAGATGAGTATCCTAAGAAAATAGTTTTTTGTGATACAAAATCAAGCTTGTCATTTCTTTTGATATGTACGAAACTTGTACAACCAAATACTCTCATATGGTCATAAGTGATTTTTTGTTGATAAAGAATTTCTAATGGACTTTTGTTTTCTAAAATAACACTAGGTAATCTATTGATTAAATGGGTGGCACAAAGTACGGCATCCGACCAATAAATTTTAGGAACATTATTTTGAAATAATAAAGATCGTGTCATTTCTAATAAATGTCTATTTTTCCTTTCCGATACACCATTTTGTTCGGGAGTATTGATACAAGTTGTTTGATGTATAATACCCTTTTCTCTAAAGAGACTTGAAAACTTCCTATTTATAAACTCGGTTCCATTATCCGATCTAAAGATTTTTAATTTTGCATTAAATTGTGTTTCTATGAGACATAAAAATTCATAAAAATAATCAAACACTTCATCTTTGGATTTAAGTAAAAATAACCAAGTTGCTTTTGTAAAATCATCAATAAATAAAAGAAAATATTTGAATCCATTATATGAATCTATTGGGGCCGGTCCCCATACATCGGAATGTACTAAATCAAAAGGAGATTTACTTTTGCTCGTAGAAAGAGAAAAAGGAAGCTTTGTTTGTTTTGCTAATTTGCAAATTTCACAAGTAGTACAATTTAAACTTTTAAAATCTAAAATACTATTTAAAATCTTGTCGGAAGGATGCCCAAGTCTCTTATGCCAAATATCAGAATTAACGACTTTTGCGGAAGCACAAAAATTTAATTTGGAGTTCAAAAGATAATGTCCATTTTCTAGAAATCCTTCACCAATCTTGACCCCGGTTTCCCGGTCCTGAAATACAACGTTTTTACAAGAAAATATTGCATTACAATTTAATTCTTGTGTTAATTTATTTACAGAAATTAAGTTTACAGGAAATGTTTCTAAATATAAAACATTTTTAATTTGTTTATTGCATAGATTAATTTCTCCTACGCCATTTATTTTTGCCTTCATACCATTTGCAACCAATACAAAATTATTACCATTGGTCGGGTTGAGGTTTGACAGTAGTTGTTTATTCCCAAACATATGATCTGTTGCACCACTATCTATAATAATTTGATTAAAAAAGAAATTTTTTGAGTTAGAAGCAATACCACATATGCTGGGATTGTTTTGATTGTTCATCATCGCACAGAACTGCTGAAAATACTGCTGCATTTGATCTCCAGGCCTTGACCCGCTTGAAAATGACCCATTTGCGCCAAAATTAGCCTCTGACCCGTTCCAGAGTGACCCGCCAGCGCCTGACCCGTTCCAGAGTGACCCGCCAGCGCCTGACCCGTTCCAGAGTGACCCGCCAGCGCCTGACCCGTTCCAGAGTGACCCGCCAGCGCCTGACCCGTTCCAGGATGACCCGCCAGCGCCTGGAATGGAGGGTCCATTTGGTGTCTCCTTATTGGGTCCGCCAGGGTTGGAATTGAATCCATTAGTAGTTTGGCTAGTGTTATTGGGTCCGAATCCATTTCCAGACGAACCCACTAGCCCATTAAGTCCTTTCTCTTCAACAGAAGCTACATAACTTCTGTTTTTTTCACCATTTTTTTCCCAATTTCGATTCTGATCATTTCCCTTCCATTTTTTTGGTCTAAGATGGGGATAGAGGTGCCAACATCTATCTTGAGTGTGGCCATCTTTTTTACAGTGGTTACATTTTTCATTTTTTGATTGATTTGGGCGATTTTGAAAGCTAGGGTTTTGATTAAAATTGAAATTTTTTACGGTTAAGCCATGGGTCTCGTGTCCCTCATGGCTTACAATCTGACCATTCATGACAATTCTCCTACTTTCCTCTTGTTGAATTAAACTTTTAATTTGAGAATAAGATGGAAGAGGTACCGTGGTCATGATTTGAGATCTTACGGCTTCATAACTCGGGTTTAGACCCGCGAGGTACTGAAAAATATCGTCCTCCTCAGCTCGTTTCTGAAGTGTGGCCAAATCTGTTGTAAACGGCCGGTAAGATTGAAGTTCATTGCGTTTTTTCTCAAGAGCACTAAGGTAGTCAGTGTGACTTCTTGACCCTTGTTTTTCTTGTTGAATCTCCTGCATAAGTTGATAAATGTGAGAAAAATTATTTTGTTGACCATACATACTTTTTACCGCTTCCCATAGTTCATGTGTCGTTTCGGCCAACGTGAAGAGTTCGGATACGGCCGGTTCCATGGAGTTGAGTAGTAAGGTAACAATTCTGTCATTCGTAGTTCTCCATTTTTTTGTTGCTATTGTTTCTTCGGGTGTTATCTTGCTTGTGTTTGCAATTTCTGGTTTTTTCTCTTCACCCGTAATGAATTCTGACATCTCTCGACCACTCAGGGCTCTGGATGCTGCCCTTGCCCATGACACATAATTTTTTCCATTGAGCAAGGTATTTGTTAGCTTCGAGAAGTTCGCTGCTTCTTCTTGAGCCATTTTCTTTTTGCTGAAATTTGTCACGCGTTTTCGATTTTTCGGTCACAGAGAACCTGGCTCTGATACCATGTTAAATTTGTAAGAGAGAATAGATGTAAGAAAACAATTTTATTATTGCAATCTTAATTTCAGATTTTACATATATGTCTATTTATAAAGAAGAACAAAAACTAGCCGTTATACTATTAATTACAACTACCAACCACTAACCACTAACTCCTAGTCTATTAATTACTAACTAGCCGTTATTTACAAATTTGAATTGTAGCCGTTATTTTTAACAACATCTGTCTTTTGTGCCTATCTATATTTGGTCACTATCTATCATTTGGATTCAAATCTGCTGAAATCAAAAATAACGAACAGTAACATTGAAAACTAGCTATTTCGAGATACATGCACAGAAAAATTAGCTATTTCGAGATACTTGCACAGAAAAACCAGCTATTTTGAGATGCGTGAACAGAAAAAATTGAACGGTTGGATTCGAAATTTCAAGAATTCCAGGGATATTGTTCAGGTGTCTTGGATTTAGCAGATTTGAATCCCTATCATTTAGTTAAAAACGTAAATGATGACAACCCGGGACTGCACTAGACTTTTAAGTAATGAGGTCAATCATATAAAACTTTCCTGCTAAGAATAGGTGTCAATTTACAGTATTCATGATGGTTTACTCTAGATTATAGAAAAAATTATTCATGAATACAAAATGAACAGTTATCATACAATTTTGATTAACTTCAAATATATTTTGACAGATGTCAATAAATATTTTGATCTTTTAGATTCATTTTACAAAATTTCTAAAATATACACTTGATTTTTTTTTTAAATGCACAATAATACACACTTGAATATAACATCAATACATAATTGACAATTGCACAATAGATACTTGCTTAATCAACAAAACAAAAAGTGTGAAGGGGGTGGATTGGAGATGAGCACTTAGAAGTACATATAATATTTTTTTAATTTAAATTGAGGTCAAACTTGGGTATATTTTGAATGGTTCAAAAAAAATTATGCCGAATATTCTTCATCATTGTTTTACTCACAATATTTTACCAAAAAAGTTAAGAAATGCAAATTAGTGATTATTTATATTAAACCAAGTGAATTCCATAATTACATCAATCCAGTGAATTCCAAGAATCCATTAACAAATAAATTAGTTTTATTTAGATCACTATACGGTGATAAAAAATTAAACAAAATTGTAAAAATTTCAAACAGAATATTTTTGTCCAATAAAGGAATAAAAAATAACAAATAGCTAGCGGACCAGATTGCACAAATCATAAATTTCCTTTTTTATTTTTTGATAATGAGAAGCAAGTTCCTCTTGCTTTAGTGCAGCTCTAGATCTGCATCGATCTTCTATGAGTATTTAAACAAATAATTTAAACAAAAAAAAAGAAGAAACCGGTCAGATTCTGGCCAGCTTCTAGGTGTAGAAACCGGCCAAAATTTGGCCGGTTTGGACATTTTTCGAAAAATCAAGAAATTCTGGCCATATTTATTAATTTGTAATTAACTTTGGATATTAATAAAAATGTCGGCTTAATTTATTGTGATCAACACTTTCCAATTTAGTAGGCGGAAATTTCGATCCGATCCAAACCATTCATTCATTTAATTTAATTTTTGATGAAAAATGTGAGAGTCAAGAACCATTCATTCAAATTAACTATACAATCAGGAGCAGAGTCAGATTTTCAAACTATGAGGATCAAACATATATAGAGATCAATTTTATATAAGTTTTCTACAAAGAATGTAGTCAATTTCACATGTACTATGAAAATTTACTCTAAATTATATAAAAAATCATACACAAATATTAAAAATATTAAAAAAAATATGAATCAATTGACCCTCATTTTTTTTTCTTAGCTATGCCTCTGATTGACAAATGATTTTTTTTTTGTAAAGAGTCATGTCAAGCAAAAACTAAGCTAGCACCAAGTAGCAACACAACACATCAACATAAAATGATTTTTTGGATGTTTGGATTTTTCTCTTCAAAAGTTCCATGAATTCACATCACCTCAGGTTACCTGATTCAAGCAAATTATGATCGGACGGTTCTTTTAACATGGCACGAATCTCAAAACAGGCCCTCTACGTACCGTCTCCATAGGCATTAGATTGAATTTGACTCAAATAGAATTAATCTGGACTGTCTGTTTCAATTTGCTTGAGTCAGGTACCTGAGAGGATACGGATCCAAAGTTCCATACCAGCATGACATATATATAGCTAAAATATAATCTAGAATATTTACAAGAATTCCAATTAGTAGAACTGTAGAACTGTCAGATCCATTTCTGATGGAGACGGATGCCTTGTATTTATTTTGAATCTGGAAACATGAGGTTCAGTTTATCAAAGCAGAAAAGATGTTCACACGGCTGATTATGAATCCAAATTTGACCAACAAATGAAAGCCGACATTTCTATTAACGTCCTACTACAGTGTTTTTTTAATTATTAGCGATCATTCAATCGGATTAACTAGACGTTATGGTTTATAACATCCAGCTACAGTGTTCTGGACGTTATATACCATAACATAACAGTTTTCTTAAATTTCAAAATTCATCAAAATCATTCCCCATTGTTGTTATTTATTTTTTTTATTTTTCTATTAATACAAAAATCGGCAGTTATCAACATGAAATATTCATGAAGGTAAACCAAACAACATTTTAGTTAGATAAAATCAAACCATTATATAGCCACACTGGAGAAATACGCATTAATTCTGCTTTAGCCGAATTTTACATGGCTAATATTGTGGTCCTTGTTTACATCATTCTTTTTGTAAAACTAACTTATTTCTGATATGTCTACAAACTTTACTTATTTAAATGACATAGTTTGTTTCTTCTTTAAATTTTTTTTTTATTGTGGTTTCCTAATAAACCTTCTCAATGAGCTAAATTATACATATATGTTCTTTAAAAAAAAATAGTACATATATGTATTTTTATTTCAAATCAAGTCAACTATAATTATATACAGTATTGTCATACCTATTAATATTTTCAATATACAAAAAAGTGTAACCATGGTAAAAATGAAAGCATTCAGTTTTTAAATGCTTAATAATATAGTATCAATACATGCATAAATGCAAATTGACTATATTTACAGCACCACCACTTCTAACCCAGTAAAACACCACAAATCTCATCTCCTTAATTTCCTAGGTGAAAATTTCTAACAAAATTGGGAAAAGTATCCCAATATCTGTCAAATTCTGCAGAAAACCTGTGTATATATATATATATATATATAAAACCTAGTGTGTATACAGTATAGTTTTTGGTAACTTGGTTCTTAATTGTAGCCTCTGTATATGTACAACTGATCAAAGAGCACCTTCTTTTATCTGCTGTATATGAATACTCTGAAGTTGTATCCTCGTCAATTTTAGATCATATCGGCTTCGTTCATTTTTGTTACCATCACAAAGCTAGGAAATGCCATAGTTACATCCCTGATAACATGAAGCATTTTCTTGATCAATAATATTATTTCAAAGAACTATAAACAAAAAAAAAACACACACACACATTATACTTTTGTACTTATTTGTGTGAATTCCATGTTTACTTGCTCTGGTTCCCTCAACCTGAAACTAGTCCTTAATCAAGCATCTGAATAACCAAAATAAATCTAAATCAAAATGAAATGAAATCTAATGTACAATTGGTATGACATACTTGAGGTATGGTAATGTCATATTTCGAAGAAGGTACGGGCTTCTCTTAGCAAATACAATCCATTCTTCCTTGTCTATTTTCCCATCGCCTTTTAGATCTGCCAGCTTAAAAGTCTGAATAGAAAAATCAAACGCAAAATAGATGAATAATGGAATGAATGACTGAATGCATAGACAATCTGTATATAAATAAATAAATAAGCAAAAATTGAAGGTTTTTCCTCCTTGATTACTTCATTAATGATCGATTCAACCGCGTCTTCAGGAAGATGCAACCCTGATTCGTCTAGCAGAGCCAATACCATCTCCTTTAACTTTTCAAATAAATTTTATTTGTTTCAGATGAAGCATCAACTTATGATAAAGAAAAAAAAAAAAAAAGGAGGGAGAGAGAAAGAGAACGAAAGCAACATGATTGATATTTACCTCATCTCGTTTGATGAATCCTGATTGTCTCAAGTCATACAGTTTAAATGCAACTGCATAGACAAAAGTTTGATAAGTACCTCAAAAGCACCAAAACTGAATTAAAACTTAAAAACAAAAGCATGAGACGAATATATGATCAAACTGGCAGTTTTAGCAGAGGGGGGAGGTAAAAAGAGTGGATACAGATTTTGATGCGGTTGTACAAACACAAATATGATTTTCATAATAAAAACAGATATTCCGATGCTGTTTCATCAAATACCAGCACAAATCAATGATGTATATTCCATCTCAGCTGATAAAAATTTAATTTTGCACATTTGTCACAGTTAATTTATATCCGCCTATGTATAGCTCGGTTAATAGTAAATACCACACTGGATTATGTAAAGTTTAAGGTTTGTACATGTAATTTTATCTTCCTCAGAAGCCCTAGGATGAAAAATGCTAAGTGATCGTACAAATTCGCCGAACTCAATGACACCATTCCTTTTTACATCAAATAAGTCAAACACCTACAAAAACCCAGAGTATAAAATTAGTAAAAATTTTACAAAAGAAATCAAAAGATCAAAAGGAAATATTATTGAAACTTTTCTTACTCTGTCAGCAAATAGATTTTGCTTATTGCGGTTCCCGAACAAAGCAAGCCGGAAATCTTCCTAAGATACCAAGTACAACAAAATTACAAAAATGAAAAAAAAAATATTAGACTTTGAAATCTAATAATGCACCAGTATGGTGTCCAGTTTTTCCTTTTTTGGCATTAAATTTTGCTAGTCAAGTTCATCTGGACTTTTTTATTTGTAATATTGATTTTTCATTTTTGTTAGTTCTGTGGAATTAACAAACTCTGGCCTCTTCCATTTTTTAGTTCATCAAAATAAATTAACCATATAGTATAAGGAAATAAATGTAATACCTTGTAAATTTTTGCATGTATTGATAATTTCACAAATAGCTGATACAATGCTTCCACTTCATTTACGGAAACTGTCAATTACCCACAAAATTTTACATAAACTGTTTTTTCAAAGAGAGAGAATTACATGCTGGTCAAAACAAGAGAAACAGAGATAGAGATAGAGAAAGAGAATTACATGCTGTTTCAGAAGCTAGAATAAAAGGATCTTCAAAGCCATGTTTGACACTGGCACCTTTAAAGCACACACAACCCATATTAAGTTTCTCACTGGTAAACGAAATAAAAAGAACCTGAAAATTAAAATGGATGGAAGTTGAAATAGAAGAATGAATAAGCAACAGATTAATCAAAATTTAAACAACACCAAATGTCAGGTTTTTGAGACTAAATGCCAATTTCACCAGTTTACAAACACTTTAGCTTAATTCATTTGCAACTTGAAATCACCACTGGTTTCCCCTTCTTGCTTTTGCCTTTCAGAGGAAACAATCCATACTAATCTCACCGTTTTCTCAGGAAAGGAGAGGTTTCTCTTTTACTTATTTCCTCAAGAAAGGACAAGTTTTGCTTGAAGAAAAAGAACATCGATTTCCATTCATGAAAAACAAAGGATCGATCTTGCTGGAAAAAAAGCTCGATTTTAAAAATTAGAATATTCAAAAAGTACCTCAGCTGAAATTTCAGATAGAAGAAATGAAGAATTTTGCAAATGTCCAAGGTGCTTCGGTGCTTTGGGTACTGTATTATAGGGGTCTCATATAAAATTTAATTTAAGAATAAAGAACAATGAAATGCTACCTGTCCCCAGACATGACCTCACTGACTGCCACACATGCCTTCTTTATAATTCTTTGTCCAATGTTCACTTATTCTAAAGGTTGACATTTCCTATGCATCTCATGTTGCATTCCATTTGTGAGTGGGATTCGGATAAGCTGAAATTCTGAAACCAATGAACAGTAATTTTGAAAACCTGCAATCTGAATCCAACTATCGAATTTTTTTTGAGAACGTATCTCGAAACAGCTAGTTTTTTTTTACACGCATCTGGGAACAGTTCTACGGCTGGATTCGGATTGTAGGAATTTCATGATTACTGTTACCGGTTTCGGATTTCAGCAGATGCGCTTCCTTTGTGAGTTATATAATTCAAAATTATAACACTGGCTTGAATGGAAAAGTTTTATGATGTTAATTTTTTTAATTTTTTTTTTTAATTTGTGAATGTTATTATCGTATCATATGCATTTAATGTGAAATATTATTTTCTACACACATGATTTTCTTTTTTGTCAATGTAATCATAATGTCATCCATATTTTATTTCTTAAGATGGAATTCTCAAGGCAAATAATAATTTAATTAATAAGAAATATTTGCTTTAATTATAAGATCACGCATGATCACTATTTACAAAAAATACTGATGTATAATATTCAATTTAATTAATTACCATTATTGCATTTGAGATTATATTAGTCACTTGGAAGAATCCAATCATCAAATTTGTTGCTCTTTAACAAATGATAACATTATGATTTTCTATTTTACTATTTCTATATTTTTAATATTTTATTTATTGATTTTATTTTTAATAAAAAATATTACGATTTTACACTCATGTTGCCGATATTTTTATTAAAACCCCCAAAAAAAAACAAATTATCAAATCTGCTCCCACCCCAACTTTATTTTTATTTCTACCCCAACCGCTCGTGGGATGGGCGGTCCACTTTCTGGACCTGACCGCCCAGCAGGCGGGCGGTCCACTACCCTTATCCGACCGCCCAGCAGCTGGGCGGTCCGCTATAAAACCCTATAAAAGAGCCTTTTCTCTCTCCTGATGAGCACAGTATTCATTCCAATCCCACAAATTTCCAGAACCGATCGAATGAGAGATGAGAGAGCCGTCAGAGGCGATTTTGAGGCGATTGTGCACAGTAATCCCAGCACAGTAATCCCAGCACAGTAATCTCAGCACAGTAATCCCAGCACAGTAATGGTAATGGACTTATATTCCAGGAGAGTTCAGCGTGAACCCGGGGTTGGAACATCTAGAGAAAATAGAGGTTATGATCACTCGGGTTATGACAACCCGCGTCACTCGAGTTATGACAGCTCGAGTTATGATCACTCGGGTTATGACAACTCGGGTCGTGAGCACTCGGGGTATGACAACCCCCGCCACTCTAGTTATGACAACCCCCGCCACTCGAGTTATGAACCGCCCGTATCACCCGTTTATGAGAATTATGTACCTGATTTTACCACCGATCTACCACCACCACCACCACCTCCTCCTGAAACCCCAATCCAACCCAGATTTCCATCTGTACCACCATCAATACCTATAGTGTCACCCGTTGCTACCCGGAGAGACCTTGACCTTGATGCTGAGGTCGATGCCGTACCACAAGGAAATTTGGAAACAGACATGTACCGTACCGAGTACCTTGCGAGTACTTGGGGTGCATCTTTCCATCCTTATCCCAACCAGTATCAGTGGCCGCCCTATGTTGGTGATAAAGTCTGTCCCGCAAGCGGGTGGATCAGAAAAGGAAGAAGACCCCACAAGCGTCAAGTAATGAACATGGACGAGATGGAAGGTAGGCGAATGGGACATCAGGCCCGCCGTTCAACAACTGACAGGCAGCGAGCAGGTACGGTTGATTCCTTTTATTTACTTATATTTTTTTTATTTACTTATATTTTATTTATTTACTTATATTTTGTTTTGATTTTATTTCAACTGGAATGCAATGCAGATGCCATTAACGAAGCCAACGAAAGAGAAAATGCTAGAGTTGTTGCTGAGGCTACCGGGAGTAGCCACCGCAGGGGTGAAAGCTCAGGAACCGGTAGTAGCCGCCGCACTCATGAAAGCCCAGGAACCGGTAGTAGCCATGGAGAGACATCCGGTAGTGCCGCAGAACCAGCTGCACCCAGACCCAGGCGTCGTATTTTGAGTTTGTTCGGCCGTCGTCGCTGATTACCAAGTTTTGTTAAATTATGTTATGAACTATTTTAGATGTATATTGTGAACTATTCTAATTGGTAGTTTGTGAACTATGCAATTTTTTATTTGCCTCGATTATTTTATATGCTTCATTTTTGTTATTTTTATTACTTAATTACGTATACAAAAACTAACAACATAAAATATAAACAAACACAAAACTATTGAAATAAAGTCTGCGACATAAATTTCTAAAAATTCTACAACATAAATTCCTAAAAAATCTACTTCTTATAACGAGCCTTGAAAGTGCATGGAACAAAATCATCATCAGAGTTTGCCTGATCTGGATCAGTCACAGCAGACGAAGTGGTAGCCTTACCAGTACACGGAACAAACTCGTCGTCCGATGCGGGAGGCTCTGGATCAACTTTCTTCTTTTTCAAACCAAAGCCGTAGGGGTTTTCCACAAAGTCATCGTCTGAAATTTCATACTGAACATGTCGTTTTTTCCATTCCTCCAGCTTACATGTCTCACAATTAAAAAAATCACGACATATTTGACACTTGTATTTTTTTTTCTCATTTTTACCTCGATCACTAATTGACCCTCCTCTCGCTACGCCACGATCTCGGTTGCTCGCTTTCTTACCTCGTTTGTTACTGTCCATACCTCAAAATCGCCTCAAAATCGCCTGACAGCTCTCTCTTTCGGTTCTGGAAATTTGTGGGATTGGGGAATGAATACTGTGCTCATCAGGAGAGAGAAAAGGCTCTTTTATAGGGTTTTATAGCGGACCGCCCAGCTGCTGGGCGGTCGGATAAGGGTAGTGGATCGCCCGCCTGCTGGGCGGTCAGGTCCAGAAAGTGGACCGCCCATCCCACGGGCGGTTGGGGTAGAAATAAAAATAAAGTTGGGGTGGGAGCAGATTTGATAATTTGTTTTTTTTTGGGGGTTTTAATAAAAATATCGGCTCATGTTGTAACAAAAAATAAAAATGGTCGAAATCCTTTTAGTTGTTAGTTTCTTTCTTAAAAGTAGATCTTAATTATTTTTTTATATTTTGCGTGTATTTTGTTAAGTTTCTTTTAAAGAATTATTAGATCTAGAATAATTGCAAGTCACCCAACTACCTGCTGTCCTCTTATTGTTTTCTGAGCAATCATTTCATTTTTCTTTTAAATATTTTTGCCCCATAAATAGAGAAAGAGAAAAAAAAAATAACATAGCAATTGTTTGGATGGAGAGTAGAGGAAGGAAAAGGAGGTTAAGAATAGAAGGAAATGGAGTGGAATATAAATGAAGATTAATATATCTAATTTTTTCGTGTTTGGATGATTAGTGAAAGAAAATAAATTTAATTTTCTTTTCCGTCTTATTTCTTGTTTGGTTGATTAAAATTTAGAAGGTTAATAAGAAATTCGGTGGCTGTTGAAGGTTTGTGACAAAGAAACTTGGATGAGAATTATATATATAAGATATAAGATTGGACATTTGTATTATTTTTTATGAAAATATTTGTAACAAAAATTTGTTTCCATCCGTTATACTCCAAATTGGGAAGGAAATCGATTCTATTGATTATAATAATAGAAGATTAAACATTTCACCTCATATACCCTTCGGTGGCTATTAAATATTTGTGACAAAGAAACTTGAATGAGAATTACAGACGGCCCCGCCCCACCATTCCACACCAGGATCTCACAAATAAAAAAAAAAAAAATTGTGGTAACTGAATAGAATTTTTGGTTACCATCCCATAATTGAAAATTCTACTCGGTTACCACCCATGTCACTTACCTCAACCCGGTAGTTACCCTCCTCTTTCTCTTCCTTGATTCCCCACTTCTACCCCTTCTTCCCCACTTACCCTCCTCTTTCTCTTCCTTAATTCAATTAATATGGAGCGTAAATTTTTACTACAAATTTAATTTTATGGGTACCTTAATTAATATGTAGTGTAAAAAAGGATTTGTGTTTAATTTTTTGTAGTGTAAATTTAGTTTTTTTAGAGTTTAAATTTATAATGTAAATTAGTAAAATAGCTTAATTAATTAATTTGCTATAATTATTAAATATATTGTAAATGAAGTTTAATTATGTTTAATTTATAAAGTTATGTAGTGCATTTAGGTATAGAAGTGGAGGTAAGTAGAAGTTGTAGAAGGGAGGGTAAGTGAGGGTAATTTCACATGCCACATGGGGGGTAATTGAAATTTCTATTCAGTTACCCTTAAATTTGATTTTTTTTATTTTTATTTTATTTGTGGAATCTATGGTGTGGTCCGGTGTGCAATGTGTGGCAATGGGGCAACCGAAAAAAAATTTCGGTTACTTATTTTCAATTCTTATGGTATTTGTAATTTGGAGAATAATCAACCCATTTTGTGATTTTATTTTTTTTATTTACGTTTTATAAAAAAAAATCCCTATCATGATGATAAGATAATTCATATATCAATAAAAAAGGGTATTCTAATTAACAACTAATTATATTTGGTCAATAAGTATATCTTATCAAATAAATATGTAGTTTTCGTTATAAACAACATAATTTTTTTACTCAAAATAGTTAAATCTAGGAATAGTCAATTCTAATATGACAAAAGATTTGAATTTCCTATTCTAGCTATTTAAATCTAACCAAACATAAACCAAGCTATTCATAATAGGCTCACTTCATACAAACACACCCTTAATAATTAAATTGGCCTTGCTTAATAGTTAATTTGTTATTACTAACATGTAGTGTTTATGGGTGGACAGTGAAGTAAATAGATGTATATTATTTTTGCTCAAGATAATTTTAATTCTAGAAGTGACTGACTTGCGAGAAAATTTTCAGTGAAATCACAATGATCTCATTTTTCATGCTAAATATTGTTGAATTTATTAATCAATTATTGCACTTTTGACCATTCCTCTAACAAATAATGCTCTAATCTTCGTTATTAAAAAAGAAACATTAAACTGAAAAGGTTTGCATGTGCACTAATAGCGTTTACGGAATCCTATATACTTTTGAGAATCTTTTAGAAAATAAAATTCACAAAACAGGTTAGTTTAGATTATATCGTACATCTAACCGACACCTAATTAATTTAATCAAACAATTATAGAGCACTAACAAGCTTAGAATATAGAATAAATTAGGGATTAAGGAAACATTAATTGCCACGTTTTCGTTTACTTGAAAAAAAGTCTCCCCCACGCATTCATGTCAAGAAGAGATGTAATTCAATCTAATAACATATTGTGGAATTTAAATCTGCTGAAATTCATAATCCATGAACAGTACTCTGAAATCTCAAATTCAGCCGTCTAATTTTTTCTGTGCACGCATCTCGAAACAGTTTGACGGTTGGATTTCGGATTTCAGAAATTTCAGGGTTACTGTTCATGATCGCGAATTTCAGCAGATTTGAATCCCATATTGTGCCCAACAATTTAAAATAAATCCACAAATATCATAATTACATATTTATTCCTCTAAAATTCATAATATCATATATACCTCTTTAAATTTTAAAACTTCACAAAATTACCAAATTTATTGTGGTTTTTATTAAAGCTCATTTTAAATTTATAAAGTAGCCATGTTTCCGAATTCATATCCACTGAATTAACTCAAATTTTGAGTTTAGATTCGGACCGTCCGATCTGCTTTCAGATAAATAGTAAAGGGGTCCCATGCATTCTATCGCAAGCCGGGTTGGTTCGGATTCTGATCGAACAATTTGGATCTAAACTCTAGATTAGGAAAACTTGAATTCTAGAAGAAATGCATAATTAGTCTACGCTTCACTTTCCCCGTTCACTCAAGATGAAACATCAATATTTTTTTTTTGTGAAAACATCAATGTTTCGAAAATAAATCTGTTGTGATTCTAAAAGAATCACAGGACCCTATGATTTCAAATTTACCTCTTCATTTTTTAGAATGCACAAATTTCAACAACACTTATTTTTTTGCACGAATCTCCAAACCGATGAATGGACATTAATGTTTCGAAAGTAAATCTATTGTGATTCTAAAAGAATCGCAGGATCCTATGATTTCAAATCTACCCCTTCATTTTTTTTAAATGCACGAATCTCAACCACACCTATTTTTTTGCACGAATCTCCAAACAGGTAAATGGATGAATTTAGAATAACAAAGTCCTGTGATTCCAAAGAATCACAGCAGATTTTTACCTCCTAATAAGTGAGGCGCCAATTTAATACATGTCTAAACTCCTCTTGTATCTGGTCTTGATATCTAATTTGAGTACCTGATCAGGTTCATATGGTTTCTATATGAAATCGGTGAAAATTTCCACTATTTTCAAACAAAAAAAAAAATACGTGTTTAAACTCTATCCAACAATTCGAGTTTTCATTAAAGCCGTGCTAATTTTTGAATTCTATTTTTTTTTTTAAATGTCAAAGCAAAGCATACTTTCAACTTCAATAAATCGTAAGCATCCTTGTATTTCCACACATGGATAGTACGTTGAAAAAGAAACCTTTTGACTTTGTAGATAAGTGAGCGTCCATGTCAGCATTCCAAAATTGATATTTGACACACACAAAATGTAAAGATAATGATTAACTAAATGCAAATAAATCACAGTATTGATGAATTGGTTTGCAGTGATAGTGTAGTGTATTAAAGTCCCACATTGATACACTTGATCAAGGATACACACACGGTCATTGCAAATTATTTTTATAAGCTAATTCAAGTGCAAATTTATTTCATTGTAGAAATCTGCAAGTGTTCTTGTATGCTGGTAATTCTGATGCAATTATGTTTTGTTGTTATACATTCTGAATTACAAGTTCTTTTTTGTAAGCGTGAAGGTGCTTGCTTTTCTTCCTGTCACATTGATTTGAAACCTCCTCTGATCCTCTCTGATGTGCTCACCTACCATGCCACCACCATGAATGGCAGAGAAAGAGATTATTTCCTAAATGATGTTGAATTGTCTTTTCATGAATTAGTGAAGATGTTGAATTAATTATTGTACACTTACTGGTACCACAGTTTAGTTCTCTAATAGACTGCAATGATCAAATGCCAATACTTGTGTGGGATATGACTTGGAGAGGAGAATAATTTCCTAATTTCCATTCATCAATTGATATGCCCATGTAACAGAATATCTAGCATCAGTACTTCAATATTTTTTCTATTTGAGAAACAAAACTGAACTGAATGATATACTTTTTTATATAGTCATAAGAGTGAGCCTATGGTGCTATGCATAGCACGGATGGGGTCCGTGCTACGGCCAAAAGTTTGATTTTTTAAAATCCTAACGGTCGATCCAACCGTTCAATGTGATAATCATATGAATATGTACTTGCAAACTAAATTTTATATTTTTTCGAATTTTTTTACTATTTTTTTAGATAGGTAGAAAAATCAGTGTTTTCTGAAAATTCTGGACCATCAAAATTCTACCTATCTACAAAAATAGTAAAAAAATTCGAAAAAATATAAAATTTAGTTTGCAAGTACATATTCATATGGTTATCACATTGAACGGTTGGATCGACCATTAGGATTTTAAAAAGTCAAATTTTTGGCCGTAGCACAGACTCCATCCGTGCTATGCATAGCACCATAGCCTCACTCTAGTCATAATGTATTATTGCTGTTTCCCATTATCCTGCAAATGGAACTGTGTGACATACCAATAACTATTGCTATCCAATATCAGGCAAGTAGTCACTTGCGTTTTGCACTGACAAATTTCCTCATTGTCAAGAGAAATATGGTAGTTGATTGCAAGTGACTCTGTTTTTATCTGCATGTTTTTACTGCACCATGGATTGTTCCACATAGACATAGTTGACATAGGTCTTAGGTTTTCAAAGAAAAAAACATAAAATAATACCTGGACTAAATAGATTCACCTAAGTTTCCAATTGCATGTGCCCACAAGGGTACAACTGTATAATATCACAAAATAGGACAACTTAAAAAAATAGCATTATAGTAAATTGATCATTACGACACTGTTTGATGAAAGAAAAACAATTAACCCTTTGCAGGGTTAATGAAATTTGAATTTGTCAAAAAAAAAAAAAAAGGAAAATATATAATTTCTAAACCTCCTTTCCAATTACATACTTATATTACACCAGAAAATGCATTTTATTACTCTTTTACCTCACATTCAATCACCCACCTCTCTATTTAAAAAAATTAATCTTCAATATTACCATCTCAATCTTGCTACTCATTCTCTCAAAATATCCAAAACCAATCACAAAATAGGAATTATCGCAAAATTCCCAACAAAACGCCCAAAGTCTCTTACACTGTTCCTCTCTCCAAATACTTCTAACAAAACATCAACTTAACCCCCTTTCTAAAGACTAACAGAAGCACTTGATACATTCAAAAGTTTAAATGTCGCAAGCAGATCAACAGAAAGTATCCCTTCTCCCTAAGGATACAAACATATTTCTTATTTTTCAGGAGTCTTTCAGGACTTCTCCCTAGTGTACTCTTACTTCGCCATCATCAGCGCCAGTCGTAATGCCACCGACATCTTCTCTATCCAGAGACTCTCCTCTCACACCTTCCTTACTCCTACCAAGAATCGCCTCAATAGCCGCTCGGCTAGCACGCGCTGCCGCCTCCTCCTTTGCTGCTGCCTCTGCTTTCTTACTCTCCTCCTCTTCCCTCGCTGCCGCCTCCTCCCTTGCCTTCTTCTCTGCCGCCCTTGCTACTGCCTCTGCCTTCTCCCTCTCAACCTCCTCGTACAATCTCGCCAACTCATCTTCTCTCTCTTCTTTCTTCAACGCAGCTTCAAGAAGCTTTTTCATCTGCTCAGTAAAGGTGACGCCTTCATCTAATAGACATTTCTTAGCAGATTTAATAGCCTCTTTTAATCTACCCTTCTCAATATAAGCCTTCATTAAGATCTCATAGCTAGTAATATTAGGTTTGGCTTCCCTGTGAGGCATTTCATCAAATAGTCCCTGTGCATCATCAACACGAGCTGCTTTTACCAACCCAGCCATGACCTTGTTATAAGCATTGGCATTGGGTCGGAGGCCTGACTCAACCATCTTTCTAAAATAGCCTACCGCATCATCGACATGATCCACTTCCAAGCATGACTCTACCAATAGAACATATGTGTACTCATCTGGTTTAATATCCCTTTCACACATCTCCCTAAACAATTCTTCAACCTGAAAAAGCAACTTATTCTTCCCCAACTGATCGATCAAATTGTTATATGAAAGTGTGTCAGGTACACATCCCTTCTCGCCCATTTTTCGAAATATTAAAACTGCCTCCTCAAATTTTCCCGCATGACAGTAAGCATCGACCATGACATTGAATGTACCAAGGTTAACAGTTACTCTTCTTGGTGGGTTATGTTCCTGACATATTTTATCAAACAGGTTGAGTGCATCTTCTAATTTGCCATTTTGCCCCAAGGCATCAAGCACAGAGTTGTAACTCATAGCAGAAAACCTGACCCTAGACCCATCTTTTATAACCACCTCATTGTGCACCTCCATGGCTGCCTCCTTCATCCCTTTCAAGATAAATGCCTTCATCAAGTTCCCATAAGGAGCTCCATCCCGTACCTCACTGGTACCAACCTTCTCCTTCCACTCCTCAAACAAAGACACTGCTTTATCAGGTTCGTTAGCATTTACAAACCCACCCATTAGGATGTTATACACTTGCAGATCAGGTTTGACAAAACCCTTTTCTAGCATACCATCCTTTAACTCGACTGCTAGGTCAAGTTTTGACACATCTACAAGTCCTTTTGCAAGAATGCGATATGAGGTCGGAGAAGGCAATACAGTTGAGTCATCCTTTAACAGAACACGGAAGTGTTCTAGGGCTGTCTCAGGTCTTCTACAATCACAATACGCTTGTAGGAGTATGTTATGGGTGAGAAGAGATGGTGGGACTGATGCTTGGGTTATGAACCGGTGCAATATCAAGAGGTCTGAATACCTGCAAGTGCATTTACAGCAAATAGAATGGATCAAATCTAGCTTGTACGGTTTTAAAGCTGGGGATTACAGTACCCAATTTTGTCAGTATATGTACATGTTTGGTCTGATTTCAATCTCACTCAATTTCCCTCAGCTTATTTCAACTCGAAATGGAAGACTATAAAACTGCTAGCTAACATAAACAATAGACTGATACTAATTAACCATTACTCTATTACAGACTAATCCCCATTAAGTACCAAATTGGTACAACTGCTGCAAAAAAACAAGGAGGTACATTTTACATTTCTCTGAGACATTACAACAAACAGTTACCTGGCTTGGCGCAGCAATGCATAGAGAACAGCATTGCAAGTGAAAGCGGTCGGTCTACAATTCGAGTAGATGGAGTGTCTAGTCAGAAGCGACGCCTCTTTCAGATCGTTTTCGCGAACCAGAGCTAATATTCTATTGTGCAACTCGAGTCTCTTACCAGAAAGAGCCAACATGGACTCGGGAAGTTTAGCTGTGTTAGGGTTCGAGAGTGGGCGAGCGGAGCGGCGAAGGGTCTGTTGGGCGGGGCGGGAGTGGGAGAGTGGAGGCTCGATACGAAGGCGGCGTTTCCGGCGGCGGCGCTCCGCCGCAGCCTCTTCCGGCGTGGCAAAGGAGAGGCGGCGGAGAGTGGCGAGAGGGAAGGGGGTGGGACGGAGGTGGCAAAAGAGAGGCTTAGAGAGAGCCATGGATGGTAATGACTAACGAGGGTTTTTGCTTCTGATTTTGTGGTGTTAGGGAGATGAAGGGGTTTTACAGCCTTCGTCAGTTCGGCGTTCCATGTCTTAAAATTTTTTAAATAAGACATGGATATTGGATAAAATTTTCATTACATTATAAAAAGTTGTTTGGGGATAAAAATGGAAGTAATTATGACATTAATCTTTCCATCTAATGAGTTATAATCAGTTGAGAAATTAAAGGATGTGATTTTTTTGGGAGATGGTTTGCTATAGTAAATTTGCCGAAAAAATTAATACAATGTCTATGATTTTTCAGAAATTTTAAAAATATTCAAAATAGCTTCTAGAAAACTAAATGGAGTACTTTAGAATTTAAATGTATCATAGGGATCGATAATTTCTTCATTTATCCAGAAGTGATTTTTGAACCGGACCAATAACTCAAATTTAAAATATTTTTATTTTTTTCCTGTAACACATAAAGAAATATTTTAATTTTTCTTACAGCTGCAAATAATTCTCAACTGAAAAATGTTGACTGGGATTATTTGTTGCAGTATTTCTAGTAAATTAAATTATATAGTATTACATCCAAAGAAATATAAATATATTTCTAATATTTTAATAGAAAAAATAAAAATCATAAAAAATTCAAATTAAATAAAAAACATAAATCCAAAAAGGGGTAAAATTAAATTAGGTTATTCGGCCGTCAAGTTTCTCGGCGGCCCAAAAAAAAATTCAGCTACCGAGTTTTTCAACCTGGGTATTTTTATAATTTTTCAAAAACCGTAGACATTTCTATTAATTTTATTTTAATGTTGGATATTAAAAAAATGATAGGTAAATTTGTCGTGGAGTCTTTATTTATTTTGTTGGGAAAATTCCCATATGCTCATATAAACATTTGAAAATTTGAAATAGTCAATTTTTTCATAAAATTTCTTCTTGTTGTCTTTCATCTTTTACTAGTTGTATTTCATCTTCTTCAAATTGTTTTTCATATTCTACTACTAGTCTTTTATCTTCTATTGGTTGTCTTTTGTTTTATTCTAGTTGTCTTTCATCTTCTTTTAATTGTTTTTCATCTTCTTTTAATTGTTTTTCATCTTATACTAGTTATCTTTTAATATTTAACTGGTTGTCTTTCATCTACTACAAGTTTTCTTTATCTTCTTCTAGTTGTCTTTCAACTTCTACATGTTGACTTTTGTGTTCTCCTGGTTGCATTTCATCTTCTACTGGTTATATTTCATCTTCTTCTAGTTGAATTTCATCTTCTTTTAGTTGTTTTTCATCTTGTATGGGTGTTTTTCATCTTGTACTGGTTGACTTTCATCTTTTACTAGTTGTCTTTCAAGTTGTACTGGTTGACTTTCATATTCTATTGGTTGTTTTTCATCTTTGATCACTCAGAAGTGAGCGATGTTATATTTTCAAATTTATAAACTCGGAAATGCTATCGGTTCGGATCACAAGCCCACAATCCTATCGAGTAGTATAATCGAGGTCGATCCACAGGGAATATTGGTTCAGAGTCTTGAGCGATCAAATTATAATATTTCGAAAGACTAGACGAAATCTGAAATTTTAAGAGTTGAAGTGTGATCAATGTAAATTTGGCAATAATTAAAAGTAATTAAAATAAAGATAGAGATGAGAATTCCTAGAATTTCGACACACCATTGCTACTCAATCCTCTTTGATATTCTACTTCTGTCGGGTCTGATTTCCTGTTGTTGTTTATGGAAGACACTACATAGGACACTGCGAGTTATCTTACGCAAATGACGGGACTTCCATCGAGATACTACATAGGACACTGCGAGTTATCTTACGTAAATGACAAATCTCTAAATACACAAGTTGCTACATAGGACACTGCGATTTATCTTACGCAAATGATAGAACTTGGTTCTCGTTTTGTTGTTCCAATTTATGATTTTCCCGCTAAGGTTTTCTTCACATAAATTTAATGACTCCCAACGAGTCTAACTCGTCCATCATAGTTTTTTTTACCATTAAAGCATTGTCACTACCCTAACAGATTAAACTAGATCATCGATACCAAGTGAAGAGATAATAAATTACAAAAGCATTTCAATCAAACAACAAGAAATCATAATCAACAGAAAATATATATATCAAAGCATCATGAGTAACAAGGTTTACTGTCTAGCCCCTAAGAAAAGAACTTAGCCGCGGAACGGCATGGTTACAATCACTCCTCTTTTTCTCACTCAATCAAATTTAACCAAAATTACAAAGATATCTTCTTCTTCTGTCCAGGGTGCTTATATAGTAGTGAGGGGACGTCTGGAGATGAGTGGAGGCCAAGAAACCTGATCTGGATCCAGCTGTAGCAGTTATTCCCCAAAGGGCGCCTTGGTTACGGACCGTACTGGCTGGTACAGTCTGTATCCAGACCATGTCGCTGAGGGATTTAATGCGTATCGCGCTATCTCCTGGTCCGTATTTGGCTAGGTCCGTATCAGGTAATACGGGCCGTAATAGAGACTTAGTCGATGAGCGTCACTTATCCGATTGACCCGATTCTTGCTCCATTTGGTGTAAAATAGTCCCAAAACATGTTTCTTGTAATAAAACAGAAAGAAGAGTGACAGTAGCTTTTTTCTCTAATTAATTAAATATAAGTGTGAGATAATATGCAAAACATAAGCCAAAACCCTACGTAATTCATCATCATTTTGACTCTGATCAGGTTGCCTCTCAAGAAGCGCTTGTTTATGGTCATTAGCTCGACCCCTTGTTTCATTGAGATTCCGGATGAACCATGAAATGTTTTATCTTCACCTTCCGACCATGGACCATATCGTAGTTCTCCCAAGAACTTTTTGATGCGATAATGTTGAGAACTGTTGGAAGAGGCCTTGATTCTATGATTGGAACTTTGGTTTCTTTCGGTTTGCTAGAAATTGAAATCAACAGAGGATTGGAATGCTTATTTTCATGCGGCTATGTGTGCCAACTCTCTTCTAATTCTTGCGTTTCCTCAATTATCTCATCTTCAAGTAGGATGCAGTATATGGAAATGGTTGGGCTAAGGCCTTTGATGTCATCAATTGTGTCGCCAATATCCTTTCGGTGCATCTTGAGTATGTTGACGAGCTTGTTGGCTTGAACTTTGTCGAGCTGAGAACTATGTTCGCGCAGAAGCGCAACGCAAGTTTCGGTACGCTTGAGGGCGTACCTTTTAAAACCGCGCTTACACTTCACGAGTAAGGGTTGCAAGTGCACAACCCCTATCGAGTAATATAATCGGGTATCGATCCACAGGGACGGGCAATTGTTAGGTTAGAATCCACCGAACTCAATTAAAAACTAGAAGTGAGAAAGATTTTGTTTGGTATTTAAGTTCCTAAAAGATCAATTCAAACAAATCTGACAATGCAAACAGATGTAATAAAATGCTAGAAGAAATGTAAACTGTGTTTTGATTATGGATAAAAGGCGTTTCCAGGGTTTCAGACTTCATCTGTGATCTGCCTCTAGTGGTACGGCCCGTACCAAGTTGGTACGGCTAGGCCGTACTTAACTTGGTAAGGCAAGGCCGCACCACTCTGGTAAGACCCGTACTGGCTTGCCAGAACAGAGCTTACCAGTTCGAGTTGATGCATTTCTTGCTGGTACCTTGTGCTAAACTCTTTAGAAAGGTTCAATTGACCATACCTAAGGTTCCTAAGCATCAACCGTCGTGTGTTGGATCAAGATCTAGGTTGGAATGCAATTGATTGCCTTTTAGGGATTTCTACACCTCAATTCTCATGTGTTGGTACAGATCTACCCTAGCTGGTTGATTGGAGACCTAAGGCACCCTCTAATCTGTCGATTAGAGGAGAATTCAACCTCTCGGCTTCAATTCGAACAAGTCTACCCTAAACAATTGATTTGGTTGAGAGATTGAGATGATCACATGACCTTGATAGGTTTGATCTAGACCTAGAGGTTCATCATACACAATCACAGCAATCAAAGCAAGAGATGGCAAAGAAAATCACAATCAATCAATCAAAAGAGTTCATACAAGATACAAGTCAAAGAAAGTCAAAGCAAATCAAGAATCCATCTCTAAACCCTAGAAACTGAAATAACTACTCACAGCACATGATCTGATCTAAAAATACAATAAAAGGGATATAGAAAGCCATGGATCGAAGGGATCGAGAGGATGAAGCTTGATCCGTCGAGTTTCGCCTCTTTCCTCTTCCTTCCTTCTTGCTCCTAGCTCCTTAGCTCTCTTTCTCTCTCTTACTGTGCTCTCAATTAGATCTGGAATAGAATGCCTGTCGAAATTGGAGAGTTCCCCGCTTTAAATATCCTCTGCCAAAATTTGAATCTGTCAGGCCGCCTTTAGGTACGGCCCGTACCAAATTGGTACGGCCAGGCCGTACCAGGCGTGATGAGCTGAAAAATGGCTAAGTCCGGTAAGACCCGTACCAAACTTGGTAAGGGCCGTACCAGATCATCCCAAATCGTCGTTTCTTCGTGTGTTTTGCTCCAAGCCTGCAGAAAACAAACAAACACTCAGCAGTACCAAATTCTAAAGATATATCGATGAAATGCACATGATTCTGGTGAATTAGGGCACGAATCTGGTACTAAAACAGGCCTAAAATAGACTAAATATGCGAGGTATCAAACTAACAATCACCGGGTAGATTTGGTTGGGCCCCAGGAATTCGTAGCGGAGGTTGGATGGAAGAGGCTTGAACTCGAGTTACGGATGAGAGGTTGTATTCTCTCTTTTTTTCTCTTTATTACTGACCGTGTTAGGCAACACGGACTGTAGAATTTTAGATTTTGGGGATTCTTCCTCTTCCTCTTCTGTGATAGCGGCACAACTCGCGTAAGTTTCAGCGTGGGCTTCGTCAGGTTCAGCAGTGGTGTATTGCTCGAGTTGCCTTTCATTGTCTTCTTTCTTCATGAGATCGTCCAGTTCCTCCATGTTCGTGAATTCTTCCAATTCATCGAATTGATATTCCTCCTCTTTAAATTCGTTTGTGACACCTAAATTGAAAACATGATCAATGTCAGAGGGGTATTTCAAAGCTCTGTTTATGTCGTAGACCACATTGTCTTTTCCGACATTCAGTGAAATTTTCTCATTCTTAACATCAATCATTGCTCCGCATGTGGCGAGGAATGGCCTTTCAAGGATGATGAGAATGTGTTCATCTTCTTCCATGTCAACTACAACAAAATCTCCATGTATCCAAAAGTCTCCAACTTTGATCGGTATATCCAGCAACACTCCTTCAGGATATCGAATTGATCGATTAGCCAGTTGCAATGAAATTTGTGTAGGTGAGAGTTCTCCACAGCCCAATTTGTCGAATACCGCTTTCGGTATTAGACTCACACTTGCTCCCAAATCACATAAAGTTCTTTTAAAATTCGTCTTGTCAATTGTGCATAGTATTGAGAAACTTCCCGAATCTTTCAACTTTGCCGATAATTTGCCTTGCACGATTGCACTACATTCCAGATTAAGTGGCACTGTTGAGAATTCTTGGAGTCTGCTGCGGTTCGAAAGGATCTCCTTCAGAAATTTAGCATACGAGGATATGCTTGCAATTGCCTCGGTGAAAAGGATAGTGACTTGTAGTTGCTTGAGTGTCTCCATGAATCTCGCGAATTGGGGTTCCATCTTGCGCTTGGCTGGCCTTTAAGGGAATGGCAGAGGTGGCTTGTAGGGTGGTGGTGCGATGTATTCAGGTTCGTGTTGTCGTTCGTCTTCACCTACGGTGTTATTCTGCTCCTCAATAGGGTCTGCTTGCATTTTGAATATGGGCGGCTCCGGTTGTTGTGGCTCGTATTCCTCGGAATGTGATAGCTCTACATGCATCTCATCAGAAGTTAGATCGGGCATCAGAGGTCCCTTATAAGCTGTGCCGCTCCTTAATGTGATGCATTTGCAACTCTCTTTAGGATTTTCTTCCGGTTGGCCCGGAAATTTGTTTTTTCCGCGTGTGATACTCGAGAGTTCTTTTGCCATCTTGGAGATGTGATCCTCCAAGTCCTTGACGTGGTCCACTAAGGTTTCGATCTTTTGCATGATTCCAGCGTTTGCCTTGTCCTGTTTTTCTAGGAATCTCTCCATTAGTGATGTGATGTCAGGTTGCTATAGTTGGTTGTACTGCCTCAGTTGGTAATTCAGTTAAGAATTATTGTATCCTGGTTGGTAATTGGGTTGTGGTTGGTAGTTCTGTAGGGGTGCAGCGGGTCTTTGGTTGTTTGCGTATAAGAGATTTGGATAGTTTCGATTATTCGTGTTAGTGTAATAATCTAGAAGTCAATCATAGGATAATTTTATTCTATATTTTTGTTCATGTAATAGATGATTAATAAAGATATCATTTTGTTCTTTGAGATTTATCGCATTTATGAATCATTTCGAGTTCATGACTTGAAATTGTAGAACTCCATAATATAGATGATAAATACTCTTAATAGTCACTAACCGTGGTAATTAGCAAAGAACACTAATTGACCAATCAAAGATTAGTATGTGGATTAAATGATGGTTAAGTTTTACATATCATAGACAAAGAGTTGTCATTTTAATCACATAGATACATGTTAGAGAAAATCTAAATTTAGCTGCCGGATTACCCAACAATTCGGATGGTACGAATTGTAGGTGGGTTGAGGTCGAAAGATGTTGTCGATGGCATTTACTTGCTCTGTTTCTTCCTCAGTGTCCATCACATTCGTACATTCGTTCATCTCATGCTCTCCTCCACAATAGCCACATATTGTTGCGGCATTGACTGTTGCTACCGTTCGCTGCTTGGTATGTTTGTTAAGTGCTGATTGTAATGCATCAATCTTTGCGCTTAGCATGGTTAGTTTATCAACTTTGTGTACGCCAGGTGTTGGAGTTGGCTTCTTGCGCTCAGGGATCCAGTAGTGTTGGTTGATCGCAATCTCTTCAATTAGGTTGTAAGCCTCGTCAGGTTCCTTGTTCATGATTGCTCCTCCTGCGGAAACATCAATAGACAACCTATCAGTAGGGTTTAGACCATTATAAAAAGTTTGAACAATCAGCCATCTTTCTAGACCATGATGTGGACAACACCTTAACATATCTTTGTATCTATCACATGCTTCACACAATGATTCACCATCTTTTTGTTCAAAATTAGTAATTGCATTTCTAAATTTTGAAGTTTTGGAAGTTGGAAAATATTTTGCAATGAACACATTAAACAATTGGTCCCAAGTTTGAATGGAGTTGGCTGGTAGGGAAAACAACAATGCTCTTGCTTTATCTTTTAATGAGAATTGAAATAGCCTTAGCCTGATTGCTTCATCGGTGACTTCGTTGATCTTTATCGTCTCGCATATTTCAAGAAAAATTGACAAGTGAAGATGTGGATCCTCGTTTGGAAATTCTCCAAATTGCTATTGCGAAACTATATTTATGAGAGCAGGTTTGATCTCAAAATTACGGTTCGTAACTGTCGGTGGGTTTATGCTTGAGTTAGGATCATTCGCGCGCGGTACGCAATAGTCTCGTAGAAGTCTGGGTCTCGCTGCATTCTAAACTCCATTATCACCATTGCCTTCTTGCCCGTTTTCATTGTTGAATGGTGGATTGTTGTGAATCGGTTCGTTTGGTTGATTATCCATGTTGATCGAATCTGAGTCTCCTTCGCTTTCAGAATAACTTGAGAAAGGACTATGGTTGGTTCTTATCGAATTGTCCTCTCCTACTTGCAATTCTTAGAGATCTTCGTAAGGATGATTCGACCAGCGTGCAGTATCCTAAGAAATAAAATAAAAGAAAATCTAAAAATTAAACTGAAAAACTGAAAAATAAAACGAAATTGAAAATAAAAGTGAAAAGAAGAAAATTAAAAGTCTAAGCGTCTCTAATTAATTGGATTCAATGGTCAAAGCAAGGACGTCTCGCGAGACCTTGCACAATAAACCGTTGTTCCCGGCAACGGCGCCAAGGAGGGCCGAAGGAGCAGCAACCAGATCAGAATGCTGGGCGAAATGTTTCCACTCTCTTTCATCATTGAAAAAAAAGATAAAAAATTCGAACCCTAGATAGAAGTGGATGCTCACAGGGGCGGAGCCACATACAATGAATGGGGGTCAATTGACCCCCATTCATTCTGAATTTTTTTTTATTTATACTCTATTTTAATATAGATTAAAGTAAAATATTATGGATAGTGTGAAATTGACCCCCATTCGTAGTAGAAAAATTTTATATGCTTGACCCCCATTCACGTTTGACCCCCATAGTCTGAAAGTCTGGCTCCGCCCCTGGATGCTCATAATGCGATGAGGAGAGATGAAAGAGGTGGAGGGGGAGAGATGGGGGAGAAACCGCTTTTTTTTCATCATTGACTCTCAAAGCGGCAGTGTCAGTGTCAATTATTTAAAAAAAAAATTATATGCTTATCATGTTGAAAAATGAATTTCATTACATTCTGACATAGAAAGTAAATTTTATAAAATCTTAGCTGTCATGTTTGTAATAAAATAATATTCGCTATATAATTCCAAACTGTACGCTATATAATAAAATAATATTCGCTATATTATTCAGTTAAGCAAAAAATTCCAAACTGTACGCTTATTCTAAAATAATATTCGCTATATGTCCACAAAGGCGTATTCGTATAGTTAATATTAAAGTAAAAGCAAAATATATTTTATTTTGATTTAAAAATCAAAGAGATTTTGCAACTAACAGTTTTGATCAAAAAATAAAATTTCTTTTCAATCATCTAATCAAATATTCTGATTCTATACATCTTTTTAAGTTTTTTACATGTAGAAGTTTAAATTTATTTAGACACATACTCTTCGTATGCAAATTGTACCATCTTTTTGATTGGTCATGATTTATTTCTATTTTTTAAATGTCATTAAAGGAACTTTTGAATTGATTGATAATTGATTGGTCATGTATCCATTTCTTTCTATTTTTTATATCATTTAAGGAATATTATTTGTCATTTAATATCACATTTTGCTTATACTTGTTTATAAAAATATGTCAAAAAGATAATATATATATATATATGTCATTTAAAAAAGTTATATATACGTAGATGTTATTTAATATATCATTTAAAAAATGTTATTTGTCATTTAGTCTAATTTTTTTATGAAAATATATCATTTTGTATGATTTTTTCTTTGTTCTCACATAATATGTTCTCGTTGCAACACACGGACACAGTACTAGTCAATAATTAAGTGTACTAACTAGCTTCACTGTATGCATGAAAAAATTTCCCAAATTAAACAATCTCCTACATAACCTCCTTTTTTAACCAATCTTGTGAATGTAGTTTTTATCCTTCGCATGCGCTACTATTAGATCACATTACTACGTATGCATTCATTTTATCAAGGACGCTGATAATTGTCTCTGCACCTCTCTCCCTATACTGTCCCCATACATAACTTTCATAATTAATCTGGGAGATCGTCCCCGCACAATTTTCTTATATAATCTGAATTGTCTCCGCACAATTTCTAAAGTATTAATACATATGAACGAAAGTATCTCTACCTATGCACGGAAATATTTATACCTATGCACGAAAGTATTTTAACGTAAATAATTGTCTTCCCAACCAAATCTCTCAAATTATCCCCGCACCATAAATACCTGTAGAGGACCACTCAAACTAAATAGGGAGACCAGGGGGGCATACACGTTTCTAAAAATATCAATATTGTCATAACTATGGGGGCCGCAAATACTTAATATGTTTTTACATATAGCGCTGAATGATGTCTGAAAGTATTAATACCAAGTATTGAAAATATTTATACTTATGCACTAAAGTATTTATATGTATATACATTGTACAAAGTTCAATCTTCAGACGTTTGATCATATTAAGTTACACATCAGAGTATTAATATCTTATTTTGCAAGTATTGATACATATGCACTAAAGTATTTATACCTATGAGGTCAACTATTTTTGTTATTAAAAAGTTGATGCGAGAATCCCTACTACATTAGAAGAAGATTGACGCAGAGACCATTGAAGGACTAGAAAAAAAAAATCATATAATTAGTGATGCAGAGCAAGTGCATAAACTAAAAAAGAAAATTATATAATTAATGAGGACCATAGTACAACCTTCCTCTACCGAGAATAAAGAGAAGACAGGAGGAGTGCAGGACGAATATAATTATTCTTTTATCAAAAGCTCTCTTAAAAATTATAATTGAAACAATTGTCAACATGGAGAAACATTTGGAATAAAATTTGGTTGAGATCTGCATTTTAAAAGCGAAATGTGTGGGGACCACATTATATTACAAAACCAAGCAGCAATGCACTTTGCAAGTTTGCATGATATCATTTGTTTTTTTCCAGATTAAAAGCTGAAAAGAAGCAATAAAGAGACGACCGCGTCGAGACATTTCCCCTCTTTCACACTACTAAGATAAAGTAAAGCCAAAGAACTTTAAACATGCCCCCAGATTCCCGCACCTCTTAGTTTTAAAAAATTAGTACCTCTAATAACTCACTTATTAATTATATTCCAAGGGGAAAAGGCTAAAAGGGTAACACCACCTCACAGATTCTACTGTAATCTACCACCCTCTGAACACAAATCCAGTCTCCGACATATCAACATTTTAACTGTTGGTACCGAATTCATGTCCAATCACTAAATAGTAAACACCTAACATGTCAGCATATTAGCTTAAGACTGGCATGTGAAATCGGTAAAAACCCGAAACTCAGCGGCTCATACTTGTACCAATCAACACCCTCTGGGCACAAACCCGATCTTCCCATTATCTCCATCAAAAACAACCCGAAAACCTTGTTGTTGTATGTTCCCTATGATCGACACACCGCTCTCTGTACCAGCAAATGCAAAACAAAATGTCCCCTTGGTATCAACCGGTATCAAGTAATTCTCAGCTGGCAACTGGACCACACCATTTCCTGCAAAATGCATTGCCACAGTCGGCACCTTCACCACTTTGCGACCGCTCAGGTCATAACATGTGTCAAACAGAGAGAACCCTCCCGGCGCCTCTCTTAGCCCAGCTGCACCAGCCTTGAATGCATCTCTCATGGCCGCATATGCGGGCCCTGCCAATCGGGTTACTGATGTACCTGAATCAATTATCACACCACCCTTACCGGTTACAGGGTCCAGTTTGAGATCAGAGGCAGCAACACCAGCAACACGAGTACCTCCGATGCTAATACCTGTCATCTCAACATAGTAAAACGTCTCCATTTTTGGGTTTTGCACTAAAGGAGTCCAAGTAGCATTCCCGGGCACTGCGGTGTTACCGAAAATAGCAGATGAGGTGCGTGTAGTGGCTTTGCTAGAGGTACGGTCCACGAGGCAGTATGAGAATCGCCTTCCATATTGGCGGCCAGACTGGGTAGGAAAAGATAAAGGCCCCCGGCCGAGACCCAACAAACCTGCGGCTGCAACAAACAAACCCTGGTTGTCATGGCCACAACCGAGAGCAACACCTGACACATGGGCCCCACCAGAGAAGGACAGGGTTTCGGTCGCCAGGTCACCTGCCGTTAAAGACCCATCACCATAAGAGACCTCGTAAAGACAGGATTTACGGCGTGAGTCGCACCCGGGAGAGTCGAGGTGGTGGCACACTGGAGAGAGGCATGGGATCGCAGAGTAAGAGTGGGACCGGCGTGGGTCATAGATCGGGTCCACCTGGCTGTAGCAGTGGCGGCATGGGGCGCATTGTAGCCAGATTATGTCACTACCTATTAATATTATGTTGCCAAAATTGCAGTTCAGAACTTGCAGATCTCAAATATTCAAGAAATTATAACCACATGTACAGCTAGAAATTTAAAATAAGACAAAATTCTTCGTGCATGAGCATCCGCTTCTAAGAATTGGATTATTAATTATCTCACTATTTCAGGCTTTCATCCGGATCTTTTACCCATAAGAATATAAGATGATGTGAGGTCATCTCAATAATTAGAATTTTGCATATTTAACCCATACAAGACAAACTACAAATCAATCCGGATAAATAATCAGATCTACAACGCTGTTGTTGTATTAAATGCTTTGGCACCGATCTATGTTCCAACTTTTTGCATTTTTAGATCGAAATCTTTCCCCGTAGTTATGCAAAGATGTAAATTCAAATGAAAATAGTGTTCCTACACAAAAACGTTAACCAAATTCGCACTGTAGAGTGCAAAATGAACGGCCGAAAATATATAGATCCTATCATCAGTACCTGTATCAAGCACCATAAAGGAGGAGGTAGGAGGAGTGCCGATGCCAAGTCGAGTGAAGTACTCACCACTGCCATGGGAAAGGCCAGAGATGACTGGACTTGTAAACCCAGACCCAACGTGAGGTCGAGCGGTCGAACTACGATTAGGATTTTGTGAGTTTGAGGCGAGAGAGGAAACACGGGAGAAGTCGCGAGAGAGACGGCGAAGGAAAGTTTCCTCTGGGGTCGAGTTGGAAGGGAAGAGAGAGTCGCGATGAGCAATGCGCAAATGGAGAGAGGTGGCGGAGGTGCTGTCTAGGGTTAGGGTTTCAGCACGGAGAGAGGAGTGTGACACCAGCGCAGGGTTTTGGAGGGGGGAGAGACGCAGCATTTCGTACTGGAGGGATCCATTTGTTAGGGAAATGGAGAAGAAGAGGGGAAAGAGGAGCAGAGGTAAGAGGCGAAGGAGAGAAGGGATAGGAGGAGCCGCCATGGGATGGGAGAGTGGGGAGTGAGACTGGAGGACACAGCTGAGATTAGAATAGGAAGTAGTTAGTTTCTTATAATGTTAAAGGTGGTAACTGGTAACTTTGAATGGGTAGAATATTAAAGCGTAATCCTTTTGCGAAATAATTTTTACTGCATATTTAAATTTTAACTGAACTGTTTTTCCAGTCCACATTCAAATCCGTCAGTGCCAAGTAGATCACAAATGCTTACTTCATTTATAAGATTTACATATAGTCATATACTAAAAAATTGCTAATAACTAAATCCGCTCTACTCATTTAATAATTAATAGGATTTATAGCCTCTTAACGAGCGTGTTTCTTTTTGAAATTATGATTGAATCGAAATTTGTGCGCAGAAAGGTAGTCGATAAGCCCTTGGGTTCATAAAAGGGTTAATTAATGGGCCATTTAACAGAAGAGACAGACATAAACTGCAGGATAATAGTGGTGGAGATGGAGCTATTAATGGGAAAGCGGTTTGTTAGGCGGCACTTCGAAATTCAGCGTGTTATATTCTCTTTTCGGATCCTCTGTAGATTATACAGTAGTTTATATAGTGTGCCGAGTCACTGTCTCGGGGATAAACTGGTAAATGGTAATCAAGACAAGTCCTAGAATAGGGAAATCTAACGGTGACTCGTCACACGTTTCCATTTCACCCTAGAGTATGGTATCAGGGGTACCGTACCATGTCCTTTGCTACGGACGTCGTCTTTCATAAAAGAAAAAGTAGAGCGACTTCCCTGTTTTTCGGTGGCCTTCCCTTTTGGCCAGTGAAGTGATTGTATTCGACCCGCTACATGATTAGTAAATTTGAATGAACAATTGAAAATCGTATTGGAGGAGACAGTAGTCCGTGGTGGAGGTGAATAAATGTCGTTCTGACGAACTGACCTCGTTTCGTCTTTTGTGCAGTGATCTGCTTTTACAGAACAACAAATTTTACAACTTTTTCTACGGCTGACGTGTCACAATCTTCGCTAACTCTAGAGCTCCACGTAACCACGCTTGCCTTAGTTAAGGAGGCGATTGAGGAAGAAAATAAGGCCTGTTTACAGTTTACTGGGCCGAGAAGAAACAGTGGGGTCGGTTTGATCAGAGTTAGTGAGCTGATGGAGCCCACTGTCAGGAGGAAGGCACACGCAATACAAGGGAGCATGAAAAACGGGACGACATCGCTGAAAGATGGGGTCCACATTGACAGTACTAATATTAGTATAGTACTATGCCGGAATGGATGAGTCTATGAAAGGAGGACTTCGTGACTGAAGAGGAGTCTATGACCGGTGGGGCCCTTACTGTCAGAATGGAGATGAGATTAATGGAGAGGATGTCAAGGAGACAAACTGAAGTTAGTTAGAAGCTGAAGCGGAATAGAAGAGAATCCAATCTTCCAATTTTGTTTAATTTCTTGCAATTAATATTTCATAAAGAGCTTTATGTTGGCATATATTACATGACAAACTGACTACAAGTTTCATGATTCAAAATCAATCTCTAGTTTTATGGCAAAGATAATGTCCTTTAAGTGAGAAGTCACATGCTCGAAATCTCGATGAAGAATCTCTTTTAAATATTAAAATAGATAGATGGCTTGATTCCAACTTTACTCGAAGAAACACGATTAATAAAAAATAATTTTGTGCAATTACAAGCATATTCTTTGCCGCGTATGTAGCTACCGTGCTACGAAACCGACGCTTCACTAAACATTTTAAATGTAATTTAATTTTTATTTAGAGTCGCCACTCATTATGCAACGGGAAATACACAACCTTATTTATTTATGACCATAGATAATAGCTAGATTCATGTCTTAATTATGAATGTAGAAGGTATTAAGCATCACACTCACCCGGAAAATTAATCTCTACTAATTCTAGCTTTCCAAAATTTATTTCAATAATAATACAAGTTACAAAATGAGATCAACAAAATAACAACAACAAAAAATAAACTGAAAAATAAACAACTACAGGAAAATGGAAATTAATCGAAAATTTTCAAGTCACACAGATCTTCATTCTCGTTATTAGAACGTCATAACGATCTCTTCAGTGACTTGGATGGATGGTTTTAGTAGTTGAGAACTAAATTAATAGAATAGCATAGAGAGGGAAAAACGTGCCGTGCCGTGACTAACACGCCGTGACTTTGGTCTCGTGCCGTGCCGTGCCGTGACCAAGTTAATTTTTCACGTGCCGTGCCGTGCCGTGACTAAAATGTCAAGGGGTGGTCACGGCACGCGAATGGTCACGCCACGTGAGTCACGCCGTGCCTAAACGTGCCGTGACCCGCGTGACTCGCGTGACTCGCGTGACCATTTATTCATACTTTAAATTAATTTATTCAAGATTCACCATTAAATCAATATCTAATGGTCCTAATTACACGTGACTCGCGTGATTACGTGTCGTGCCGTGCCGTGACTAAATTTTTCACGTGCCGTGCCGTGCCGTGCCAAAGTTTCAAAAGATGGTCACGGCACGCGAATGGTCACGGCACGGGACACGCGAGTCACGGCACGCGAATGACACGCGTGCCGTGCCGTTCCGTGCCGTTACCGTGCCGTTCCGTGACGGAGCCGGCTCCGGCGTGCCATTTTTCCCACTCTAGAATAGCATATTAGTTTTGTCACTCATTATTTTTTTGAAGCTCATTCTATTAGGATTTTATGGGAATATTTGTGGAAAGCATATTTTTCCTTTGCTTTTTTTTCTGTGAGTTGAATTCTCAATATTTTCGCTCTCTTTTTATGCTTTGGATGCTCTAACCAACTATGAAAGCAAAGTGAGGATGCAGGGAGCTATTTATAGATGAAGTTTGAAGACTGTTTTGGAGCTAAAAAATGTGCTCAATTAAACATGTTTGACTGGTTTTACACAAAAACTGTAAAAATAGACTGAATTATAATTATTCTAAAGCAGAAACAAAATTCAAACTATGCCTACAACAGTAAAAATGCTAAACCCTAAACCCTAAACCCTACTTCTTGCTTTAATTCAGATTTTGTAGCTGCATTTACATGAGAACAAAAATGCAGAAATTTTGCAGCAAGGATGTGACTAGACTAAATTATTTTAATATGCATGAATGTACTAATTAAATTGCTCATAATCTAATTTTGTATGATGAATTTGCTGCTGGAAAATTACTGTGTTGCTGGAATTTTTTTTTATATGAAATAAAATCAGAAAAATATTCTTAATATGTTTAAATATAGGTAGATAATTTACGGTTTTAAATTTGAGATCTCAAGTGATGAGTTTTTATATATTTTTGGTGTTTTAATTTGCAATACGAACTTTGTTTCTACTTCATTTATAATTGATACAAACATTTGTCCACCAATATTTCTTTCTTGAAATATTTTTTTTTAAACTAAAGAGTGAGATGTTTTATGCTAATTAAGAGTTAATAAATATAAGTATTTTGATATATTAATTTAATTAATTTTTCTAAAATGCATGAACATGAAAAATTTAGACACAAGTTGACACTGTGATTTGAGATGAAATGAGATTCAAGAATCCTGCTGACATTTCTTTTTTGTGCAGCAGGCTTTTAATTGATTATAAAATGACAAAAATATTTAAATTTTACAGAGAGATGTGATAAGAGCTAACATTTTGAATATGCATAAATATGTTAATTAAATTGTCTTAGTACATAATTTTTTCAGCTGGATCAGCTGATCAAAATTCATATCAGAGATAGAATGAGATTGCATCCTTTTCGGAAATTTTTATTTATACCATAACTAAAAAAAATAAATCAAAACATTCCGATTTTGAGTAAATTTAAAATTTATCCATATCGCTCAGGCATTATGCGGCCTCAAAGAGTGAAGTCCGCATAATACCGCTACAACCCCAGTCAAGAGACCGCACAATGCCCTTGCGGCCCCATATTTTTTTTTGTTTTTTTGTAAGTACACAAATTCCAAGATTCTTTAATACCCAAAAACCTCAAGTCAAATCATGAACGTGTTGACATTACTTAATAATTCCAGCAGGGGTATTGTGTGGCTTCCTGACTGAGGCCACATTGGTATTATGTGGAGTCCAGTATTTGGAGCCGCAGAATGTCAGAGCGATCTAGGTAGAAATCGAATTTCTCAGAAACAAAGATATTTTGATTTACTTTTTTTGAAAAATGTTATAAATAAAAATTTCAGCATCCTTTTGTTATAGATAAATGTAAGTAACAAATTTAAGTTTCTCATATTTTAAGTAATAAATATATTTATCATATATTAGGTGTTGTGATTTGCAACAGAAGTTTACTTCATTATTCTAATTTATTACAAATATTTGATCAACAACTTTCTTCTTTTGAATTTTTTTTGAACGGAGGAATAGCATGTTTTACACTCATAAAAATCAGTAAATATACATATTTATATTTTTAAGCAAATTAAGCATCGGTAGTAATGAAATGCCTTATGTTTTTCACGTCTCATTATGCCTCATATGTTTTATCTTTATTTTCAAAGTCTAAACAGTTAATCTAAACTGATCAACATGATATACATATTAAAAATGTGCTTGGAGACCAAATTTTATAATTTTTTTAATTTTTTACTAATTTATTTAAATTGGTGCAAAGTCTCAGTTTTTGGACTATCCAAAAAAACAACAATTTTATACGTATTTTAAAAAATAGTAAAAGTTTTTCAATAAAATATAAAATTTGGTCTCCAAGCACATTTTTAATATGTATATCATGTTGATCAGTTCAGATCGACTGTTTAAACTTTAAAAATGAAGATAAAGCATATGAAGTATATTGAGACACGAAAGACATGAGGCATTTGAACCCTCTTTTTTTTATATTTGTTTTGGATTATTACCATAAAAAAATCTCCTTATTCTATCAAGTTTTTTTTTAAGAATGGCCTTACGTATTTTATACAAGGACGACCTTTGTGAACTCAACTCTAAGATCTATTGAATTGGCTTCAAACGACGAATCATAACCGTTGAAACACATCTACCTTTTCAGTGATCTGTCTACATGAGAAAATTTTAAACTTTCGAATTAATTTAGTATAAAGTCAATCGGTCAAAATTAGAAGGTTTATAAATTAATTTTAATGCATTCACTTTTTGAACGTTTGGACCACTTGACTCTATATAAAATTAATTTTAAAATTAAAATTTTTCTCATGTAGACGCATCACTAGTAAGATAGATAAATTTCAACAGTTCAAATTCGTCATTTAAAATCAATCTAATAAATATTAAATTTGAGTTCACAAATAAACATCCTAGTTTTACTCGACAATGTGTACAAAGATAACAACACAACATTGCCCCCGGATTCGTATCCTCCCAGGTACCTGACTCAAGCAAATTGAAACGGACGGCCCAGATTAATTTTATCTGAGCCAAACTCAATTCGGTGCCTATGGAGACTGTAAGGACCTGTTTTGAGATTCGTGTTATGTTAAAAGAACCATCCAATAATAATTTGCTTGAGTCAGGTAACCTGATGTGATGTGAATTCCCTAAAGATAGCAGCTGACATTCTGGCTTTCTAATTTCTTCTCAAATTTATCTAGAAGGAATCCTCAATGAGTAGCGCACCTCTAAGTAGCGTTTTACATTCCACGGAGGCTTGTGAAGATCGGTTCAGCCTCGCTCCGACTTTGGCGCCAAAAAGAGCTGTCGCGACGCGAAGAAACCCGAAGCCAAATAAGAAAAGAGAAGAAAACACAAAAGAGCAATAAATAGACAATAACAAAATCTGTCGCCTCTCTTTCGTCAATTGATCTCGCCAATGAAGAAGGAAAGAAGAAGAGCTGACGTGGCAGTACTGCAGAAAGGAGGAGGAGGAGGAGGAGGCAAGAAAGGCATATGCGAGCTCTCCGTTTCGGTCGTTGTATCGGCTTGGTGCCTCCTCTTTCTCTTCCCTTCCCGGTTTGGTTATTCGCATGGAATCCGAGGTCTCTTTACAACCGATTATTCACCTCATGACCATTATTCTAGTCTTCACCTAGGTATATCGTTTTGTGTCTTCACCTAGGTTTCTTTTTCTTCTTTACAATTCCTATTTATTTCACCAAATTGGTTGTTTGCATGAAATGTGTATGCCATTTGGATACTTTTTAGGTTTAAATGAGTTGGTTGTTTGTTCCATAAACCTCAAAAGTGTACCTCCAATATACCTGAGATATATAGTAGATATTTTTCATGCTAACTATTGAATTATTGAATTTTTCCTTGCCAACTCTGTAATTGCCATCTGATTTGATGGAATTTGTAGATTTCAGGGACCAAATTGAAGAACTCCAACTTTGCCAAGTTAGAACTCTAGAGTATTACGTCTTCCTTTTCAATGGAAACCATACTAGTGTGTGCAAATCTACAAAAATACATGTTGTGCAAAACACCAACCATGTCAATGAGATAATTCCCTACTCTGGTGACACCTTGGCAAATGATACCAGGTCCTTCTCCAAGCAGATCGACTCATACTCAAAATCTGCTTTACAGACAAAACCGCCTGCTAGTCCAGACAAGGTTCTCAACTCAACATTACAAAAGAATGAAACGGGTGTTGATCAGGCAGTCAACGAAATTACTCACCGACTCGAACCAGGCACCACACAATTGTACAACTATGCATCTGCCTCGAAAGGTGCAAAGGTGTTAGCACACAATAAAGAGACCAAGGGGGCAGCTAATATTTTGGAGAAAGACAAGGACCATTACCTAAGAAACCCTTGCTCAGCCAGTGAGAAATTTGTTGTGGTTGAATTGTCAGAAGAAACCCTAGTTGACATGATAGAGATGGCGAACTTGGAGCATTATTCCTCGAATTTTAAGGAGTTTAAACTGCAAGGGAGCTTGACTTACCCGACTGAAAATTGGGAATTAATGGGGGTTTTTAGTGCTGAGAATGTGAAGCACACACAAAGGTTCAAGCTTCCCGTACCAAAATGGACCCGATACATGAGATTAAATATAATTAGCCATTACGGTTCTGAATTCTATTGCACTCTGAGTTACTTTAAAGTATATGGAATAGATGCTATTGAGAGAATGTTAGAGGATTTGATGGTAGTCAATGCCTCTAAAATAGAAGCAAAAAGAGAAAGTTCTGAAGCAGGTCGGGCTAGTTCTAATTCGAGTAACCCGAATTTAGCAGATTCAAATGGTACCAAAATTGAGGTTGCAAAGGAGGTGAAAGGGAGAATGCCAAGTGATACAGTTCTGAAAATTTTGATTGAGAAAGTGAGAAACTTAGAGCTTAGTTTTTCTGTTTTAGAGGAAATCAATAGACACTACGAAAATTTGGTGCCAGGTTTGGAGAAATGGATTTTAAATAATCAGGAGGAGGCTCGGAGAATGAAATTAGATTTAGGCCTTTTACTGGATTGGAAAGAGGAAAAGGTATTATTTTTATATTTTGTTGTTAATTCCATGTCAAGAACTGTTAAATCTGAATATGATACTATTCTATGTACTTAAAAATTAAAATATGCCACAAGCTCAATTTCTTCTGAAATTCTTAAAATATTTATCATTCTTACTTAGTAATAAGTAAAGAAATAAGGGAGGGACAGAGTAGCCATTTTGTTGAAAGAAATTGGAGAAGGAATATAGCATTTTTTAAAATACAATGTCAAACTCTTATATTTTCGATTGACCTGTAATACCGTTATGTGTTTATATTATTTCAGGACAAGGAATTAAGTGAGATCAAAGATTGGAAATCTAGTGTGTCAAAAGAAATAGAGGTGTTGGTCAGAGATAATGCCCTACTCAGGTGCAAATACTGTTTTTATTTCTTAAAAAAAATATAAAGAGGTAAATTGACCAGTCATTCTGTTGTACTGCACAGTACCAAGACATGCTGGTACCACTATATCTACCAGTACATCCAATATTGTTTTGTAGTTTGTACCAATGCAGTATCAGTCATGAGATAACACTGTACAATTCTCTCATGGTATGCCTTGTTACTGAGACTTAGATGTCTGTGCCGCCATAGCAGCAAGTTTGACTCCAGTTTGTTACTGAGAAGTTTGTACCACCATACCGGTACATCCAAATATGTCAAGGTATTAAGATATACCAGTCAATGCTAGCATATGAGTGCATCACGTTACGCGTAGTTACTGATACACAAGTCAGTATCATCATTGCACCAACTGAAACTCAAATCCTTCATTGAACCACAATTATCATCCAATATTACTAAGTAATGATGCAAACCTAACCTGAGTGTATCTACTCTTCTATGCAGATCTAGTGTAGAGAAAATACAGAACGAGCAAGAAATGATGCAAAACAAAGAGCTAGCAGTGCTGACCTTTAGTTTGTTAATCACATGCCTCTCTATCTTCAAGTTAGCATGTGATCGATTTAGGTCGAGTAGCGGTTGGTTTCTCATACTAGTCAGCAGTGTTATGACAACTCTAGTCACCTTGATTTATAGTTAAATCCTGACCCTAACCCTGACCATAGAATTAACCCTACGAAGATTTTTTTATTTCTTTCTTTTTTGTTGTTCTTAAGTTATAGAGTTGCTGAGAAAGTTTTGTTTAGTCTTTATTGGACAGCTTTTTCCTGATATGAGCCCTGCGCTGAGAAAAAATTCAGCTCAGCGAACAAGGTGGCTCTGTTAGAATTATACGGGAATTTTTTTCATTTTTTTGGGGTTAAATATTTTTTTATTTTTTATTAGTGATATTCATATTGTACAAACATTACCTCAAAAATGGATTGGCTTTCTTTTTCAATTTACTTGGCAAAGTATCCCTGTTTATTTCTCTTTCTCGGCTTAAAAAAGCTAAAATAGTCGTAATTACAAGGGTAAATGTAATCCGTTACCGTGATTTGGATAGTGATATTCAAAGTAAATAAATATCCCTCAATGGAGGGTGGTTTTTTTTTTTTCAAAACAACCTTCTGTAGAAAACAAAGTTTGGCCCTATCATTCCCAGTTCATCAAAAGTCAAAACAAGAGAAGGATGTGAACTTTCGTCTCTATTGAAATTTCTCAATATTTTGTAGTTGTCCATCCTACATCACAGGGCAACAACTCCAGCAAAGCATGACAAAGGCAAAAACATGCAACTTTTATAATATCTACGAAATTTTGCCGTACTTACTACCAATTTAAACTTCCAAAAGAGAACTACCATAAGGTGAAACCAAGTTAAACTTTTCCACATCTGACAGAGTTACGCAACTAAAAAGAGGATGTAAATTTTAATGTCTCATTTAGACTTTGTAGCCGGTAATGGTGAAGCCTCGGCCAACAATTTCACCAGCCCAAAACAAGAGATAGAGTTCAATGCCAAACATGGCAGCTATGCCGGCCTCCTCTACTTTCAGATCCTTCTTGTTCTTCAATAACTGCTTCAAACCATCCGCTTCTTTCCAGAAACTTTCATACCGGCCTGGTATACTGTTACAGAAAAAAAAAATCATATAGTGACTCAATTTATACAATTTAATATTAGTAATTTTCTTTCTGGAGGGCACTGCTGGGCGAATGCTTTTATATATGTAGCAAGGTTGAAAAATATTACGCTCAAACCCAAAAGGAATGAAGACTACTCGTATACAGTCAAAGAAAAATAAACTTTTAGGCATTCAACGGAAATATAAAAATTATAATTCAACTTATGTGTGCATGTGTCAGCGATATCTCAGTTTAATCGCCCATATGCAATGATAAACCAGACTGTCTTACCTGTACAGTTCATTATGGTATTCGCTATTCACTGATACCATGTAGACCTTTAACTTACCCGCTACCATTGTACAAAACCATTATCACCATTCTGCTTTTCATACTCTTTCAGATTGTAAGGATTTATTAACAGTTAAGCTCAATCACATTCTGCACATTGACTTATTCCCCAAACACCGTAATGAGAACCATATTGGTCAGATTCAGTACCATTGAAAAGTCAGTAGTAACTAGCCATTAAACTAAAATAGGTTACTTTCAATGCATGGGTCAAAATGATAAAAACCCCTATGAATTTGACTTGTACAATAGCCATCTTTCGGATAAAGGTCTAGGATATAGAGTAATAGGACAAAACAGGACAAGAAACAGTAACAGTTTTCAGAAACAAAATAGTAGAACTGAATACCACAGAATAAAGTAGCAAGTAAGAATGATGTAATTTGAGAATCTACAAAAAAATTCCAAAGAGAAGAAAAAAAGGCAATCAAGTTCAGACTACATTTGAGGAAAAATAGAAAAACTGTCTACTGAATCAGCAACATTTCCAACTAGGGTTTAGGGTTTTGTGAATTGTAGCAATAACAGCACAAAACTAGACAGGAAACAGTTTGCTTACCTCCAATTGTTTCTTTAAAGGAAATAAGGAGAGCTTATTTTTTTTTACGTTCTCTAAGCAAAATACACCAGAATTAACATAAATTGAATCATGCTTACTGATATAACTCCAAACTAACAATCAGATCTCTAGTATATTTTTCAAGCTTCAAGGAATAGCCATCCAATAAATTTCATCATGGACTATAAATATGTGAAGAACTAAGAATAAGAGAAAAAAGTAACCTAGCGAGACGGGTGTAGAAGAGCTGCTTGGAAAGTTCTCCACACTTGTCGATAGTAGGCGGATTAACAACATACTTTTTGTTCTTCTCCATTAGATTTTTGTAATAGTCGCACCCACTCTTCGCCACGAACTGAGATGCTTGCTTCGCCTTAGCCGTCAGTTGAGTCAGCCTCGACGCCATATCTACTCCAAATGATCAAAATGAGTCAGATCAAAACAGAGATACGATCTAGAATGAAAATTTGAAGAAATTTTGATTAACGATGGATGGATTATAAGAGAATACCTTCAGACAGTAGCAGTAACTAGGAAGAACTGGACTTGAGACTTGAGAGCGAAAGGGGAGAAAAGGAAGGAACAATCGCGCGATACGGCGACAGCGATAGATAGCGATAGGTGGCGACTTGTGCCAGAAGTTCAGTTAGCAATGGGCCGGGCACGGCAGAAGTAAGCGGGCTGGGAGTCTGTGTGAGGGGAACTGGGCCGAACCCAGTTGGAAAGAAGCGGGCTGGGAGTCTGTGTGAGGGCCCGGTATAGCTCATGAGCCTGTCGGGTCAATGTTGGGCCCAAGCCCCATGGGATTTAGTGCTATGTATTGAACTAAATAAATTGTAAATATATGTGTCATCATCGCAGTTCATCTTATAAATTGTAAATATATGTGTTAAACGGAACAAATATATGTTAAAAATAAGTCCCTGAGCGTTTATAAAAATAATACTTTTGTTAAGAGTAAATGATTTTATTTAAAAAATACACAGTCATCTGATAAAATATTTTATTATATATTAATAGCAACTGACTTATGTTAAAGACAACTAGTTAATTATTTACATGTATCACATCTTTATTTTAAAAAACTATGTATTGAATGCATTCTCGAATAAAGAGTTGAATTAAAGTATCTCATTATTTTTGTGTCGTAAGTATGTCTTTCATTTTTATTCTTATTTTCAAAGTTCAAATAATTAATTATCTTCAATTGCTCAACATAATCTTCATATGAAAATGTGCTTGGAGATCAATGTTTATATTTTTTAGAATTCTTTTACTAACTTTAGATAGGTACAAAATCATTGTTTTCGAATGGTCTAGAATCTTCTGAAAACAATGATTTCGTATCTATCTAATAATAATAGTCAAAAGTTCCAAAAAAATATAAAATTTGGTCCCCTAAAACATTTTAATAAAGATATCATATTGAACAATTCCGATCGACTATTTGGACTCTGAAAATAAAGATAAGGATGGAAGACATAATTAGAGCACAAAAACAATGGAATATTTTAACCCTACTTCTCGAATAAATATTAAAATGGATATATAAAGAAATAACTCAATACATTTTCAATTTGTTTTATAGGCGTGCAATTACAAATAACCAATTAATATGTCCGAGCTAATCCGAAATAATGCATTGTATTTATGGGTTCAATCATTTTCGTCGGATAAAATCTGAAAAATGCTATGCACGAAATTTTTAAAAATACCCTCAAACAAAAACAAATAAACTAAAGGACCATTGTTTCTCCAGAATTCATATTTACTCAGGCCGCAACGTGAAATGACGGCCTCTAAGACTGGAATGGTATTATGTGGTCACTTAGGGTATGTTCGGCTGCATTCTCATTTTTACTGTTCACGTGGGAAAAAAAAAATTTACTCAGACTGAATTTTTTTTCCACATGAACAGTAAAAATCAGTTCAAAATTTTTCTGTTCCTGTGCCCATTCTCCTGCCCATGTGTCCGCCGAACAGGTTCTTATTTTTGCCATAATGTTGACAAAATTCATTCCCAAGGAAAGGGACATGTGCCGATGTCACTGATCCACTGGTTTGAAAAAATTGCATTGTGGCAAATTGATGTGTATCAGTGGACAGTGAAAGCGTTAACTATCTTAAAAGAGACAAAGAAAGCAAATTAAATCAGGAAAAAGGAAGAACTTATTTGGAAAATAGAGCAACGTCACTTCTCACTCCATTAATAATTTTTGCTCCAAAAAAAAAAAGTGGTACCGCCGTACCGGAAAGGACTTCACATCTTTGAGAGTATTTCACAGAAATAGAACTAGTGTTTTGAAAAAACCCACCCGGTCCAGGACCGGACCGACCAACCCGTGGACCGGACCTAGACCGGCCCGTCCCGGACCAGGGTTAGGTACGGTCCGGTCCTTGGACGGGACGGTTTGGTTTTTTTCCAACAGACCCAGACCGACCCCCCCTTCTTCAACCCGTAGACCCGTCCCGGACCGGCTGGACCCGGATTTTGTACTGTAGCAACCCGGACTTTTTACTGTAGCAATCCGAACATTTTCCACTCCCGCTCCTTCAATCAGTCCGCTTTTCAACTTTTAATACTTTATTTGAACTGCAGTACTATATATAGACTTCAGGTGAACTTGAGTGTTGATTGTGGGACTAACCCCCAAAACATGTCCGGTATTTTGCTCCACGTGCGTTGGAGCCCGGAGAGCCACAAAATTCCGCTGTCACGCGCAGCATTCAATATTTCTTTCCAAATTCTCTATGCCTCTTTCTCACAGACATAAAAATAAGGAGTCGTTTCCCCCACAAACTTATGACTCGCTGCACGAAGTGGTTTTAGTTGGAGAACACAGAGGAACATTTCTCTTTTAAAGAGCCCGCGGGGAAATGAAAAGAGCGCCTTGTTTATTTCTCGCCTTCTCGGTTCTCTTGTCTCATTGGGTGGGTTTGTCTCCAGCTGTCACTTAATCACTTTTGTGCGGAACCCCCAAAGTTAATCCGTATTTATTATTTATTATTAAAGAAAGAAAACCGGATGGTAATGAAGCGGATCGAGGATAAAAAGGTGGGTCCCACTTCCCTCTACGCGCAAGGCACAAACCCACGCCCCAATCCCCACAACTTTTCCATTATTTTATCTCTTTAATATTTGTTTCACTTCTTCTCCATTTATGTAGCTATGGAGATGTCCATTTTATTTTTTAGTTTTAGTTTTTGATTTATTAATTGATATTTGTATCTTAAAATTTATATGACTTAATTATCCGATAATTATTCATTTCGTATCGTTGTCAACAAGGCACTCTTTTGGCTTTTATATATTTTTTATTAGTTAATTATAATTTTTTATTTATCATATTTTTATTTGTATGCATGCATGTAAATTTTTGAACATTTTACTGTAGCCTGCATGTAAATTGAGATTTATGACAATTTTGATACTAATTCTTAAGCTAGAACAAAAAAAAATTTATTGATATGGTCTTGGTCATATATGGTTCATCAAATTTCATATAACTATTAAATTATATTCCTTCAAAGACCATTAAATATAGACCACAGTAAGTTTCAAACTATTTAATTATTAATGGTAATACTTGCATTAAATTTTATAATTTTGCATCATGTAAAAAATATAGTCTAATTGTCCAAAAGTTGAATTTTAAAGTTATTTCTAACAAATAATCAATCTTTAATTTAGTGACAAAAATGTTACATCCTCCGGATGCTAGATCGTGAGTTTGATATTAGATGTGGATCTTTTATAGAAAATAAATAAAAGTTAGTAAGGCTAGAACTCTACTTTTTTTTATAAATTTTTATCCAATAATTAGGTTAGAGCATTAAATGCACCATAATCCTAAAATTTAAGGATGAGGATATGTTGACAACATATTAACTTAACACAAATACATGTAACTAGCTTATAATTTTAAAATGAAACACTAACAATGTGACATATCTTGAAATAGAACTAGGGTATTCTTAAGCTCACCAAGCACTTTGATGAGTTTAACTCCAATGCCTATCAAATTGACTTCAAACGACGAATTTTAAGTATTAAAACTGATCTACTTCATAAGTGATGCGTTTGCATGTTAAATTTATAAATTTTCAAATTAATTAGTATAAACTATAAAGTCAAGCTTTCAAAAGACGATGAAAAATGAACTTATAAACCTTTTTTTTTACTGTTTGATTTTATACTATATTAATTCAAAATTTTATAATTTAATATGTATACACATCACTTGATAAGTAGATCGGTTTCAATAATTTAGATTCGTTATAAAATTATATTTATAGGTTTTGAAGTTAAACTCACCAAATAATTAGTGAGCTTAAGAACATCCAAGTTCTATTCAATATATCTTTATGCTATGTCATATTAATAAAAAAAATGATAACATTTAATGCAAGTATTATAATTAATCAAATAATTTGAATTTTACAATGATTATTGGTATATGCACCACAACTTATAGATATGTAGTGTCGGTATAATTTTCTAAACTCTTTCAATCTTTATTATTATTTTTCTAAAATTAAAATTTTACATTTCATTACTTTTTTAAATTATTCATTATTAAAAAAATTACTAACAAAAAAAAATTAGAAATCCGCGTATGTTATTTTATATAGTTGGTCCCAAGCTCGGAATAAAGGAGGGTAACTTTTGTTTTTAAATCAATTGTTTTAGAATAATTCGGTTTTTAAGATCAAATAATTCATTTTTTTTCCTAAAGCAATTGATTTAATGAATTTTTGTAATATCAAAACCGAATTTTTGTAATATAAATTGTTCGGTTCAAAACAAACTATTGAATTGGAAAAAAAAAACAGCAATAAAAAACAGAAAAAAAAAACAGAAAAAAACAGCAAATAAAACAGAAAAAAAAAAGAAAAAAAAACAGCAAACAAAAAACAGAAAAAAAAAACCGCCGGACCGGACCGTCCCGGACCGGACCGTTACCCCCGGAACCCGTGGACCGGACCGTCCCGGACCGTGGGACCGCCGAACCCGTGGTTCAACCAAGGGCCGGGGTTGGCCCTGAAAACCGGACCCGTCCGGACCGGGACCGTGGACCCGTCCAACCCGCCGGACCCGTGGACCGGGAGACCCGTGGACCGGGAGACCCGTGGACCGGACGGGTTTGGACCGTCCCGGACCGTTGTCAAAACACTAAAATAGATAGCATATAAATTATTATTCATGACTTCAAATTTTATGTTTTTTTTTTCTAATGTGTGCCTATGCATTAAATTATAAATCTTCCGTCCGGCCATTGCACAATAAATTATTTACAAAAAAAGACAAATTTGTGGACCAATGAACTACAAAATCTAAAAAAATAACATTTAATAAATAATGTTAAGTCACAAATAAAAAATTATAACACTGATGAGTCCAAATTAAACTACTAATTTTAAATATTTATAAATCATAATTTCAACTTACGTTCAAATCAGAAGCGTATGATCCTACCGTGTAGTATTATTGGGGTATCGATTCACATGGATAGTGTATTAGATTTTAAATAATTTTTACTAGTCTAGGTTATCGGATTTTTGAAAATGAGTTGGTGGTGACAAATGCAATCAAGGTATTATAGCTAAAAAGGGTTAAACAGTAGATAGAGGGTCTCTAGGATTTAGGTTTCCTATCATTCTTAATCATGCAAAAAATAAGTTTTGACGTTTATCTATGCCGCATGCGGTACCGTCACTGCCGTATGCGGTATAGACTGCCTCACAATTACCCCGCATGCAGTATTGTCACTACCCGCACGGCGTACTGGGTGTTTATTTATGTGATTTGAAAGGTTTTACAATTTTACGATCGGCTTTTGGGCTATCAAGACTAAAGTGTTTTAGGTATGAAATTGTATTCTTTCTCTATACTACTCCGTAGTTGAAACATCTCAAAGACCCCACCTAATCTAAGTGCTTTCTAATGTTGTTCCAACTAAGTCTAGTTTGTCCGTAGAGAAACTAAAACCTAGTCTAAAATGATTTTTATATTATTATAATAAGGGAGCCCACTGGGTTCTAACTCTAGTTTTTGAACCACTGTCAAGCCTCGTTAGCCAAAGTGTTAGTATTTATACGCATTATCCTTCTCACACAATGATGCAATGACTAAACACCTATTGATATGTGGAGGTTATTGGCATATAGTAGACAGAACTATGCATGCAATGACGTATAAAAAGATTAAAGTGCAAAAGAACTTCAAATCATAACGAAAAACAAAACATAAACATATATTAAAACATAATTAAGAATTCAAGTACAACCCTCACCCTAGAGTGAGAAGTTTAGCTTCTCATGGCCATGGCAAAATAAAAAAAGTAAAATAAAGAGAACATCAATTACAACCCAATTGAAGATGGAAGAACCTCTGCCTCCTTAGATGACGTCTTCTCTTGCTTGACTTCCGATGACTATCATTCTCTCTCTATGTAACTCTCTAACCTAATCTAACAATGATGATTGCTAGCTATAATTCTTGACTTGACACAATTGAACACACACACTAAATTCTATTACAAGAGGGGTATTTATAGTCTTCCTAAGCAATAGTGGAGTAGTGGAAGTGGTGGAGATACTAGGGGATTTGGGGTCCACCCATGATCTATCATGAATTGTCTAAAAATAGCGTAGCTCTTCAGAAAACATATATTCTAGAAGGCCAATCAAGAAAGGTATAGCTTCTAGAAGGCCCATCAGAAAAGCCCAATTTAGACCAGTCCACAGATCATGCGGCCTCTGTGTATGCCGCATGCGGCATGGAGGAGGCCGCAACAGGGTCTTCTGACTTAGCGGATTTTTTTGTATTTTCACCATTTCGAATGTTGTGCATTTCGTGTGAGGTGTTGCATGCTCCATGTGATGTCCTATTTTGACGCCTTTTTCAAAAATCGTCTGAATATGACATTTTTGCTCTGTTTTTGGCCTAAATACTCAACTTTTTCCAAAACCTGCCAAAATGACTAAAAACTCGCTTGCAGTAAATAAATCGCAAAAATAGTTATTTTGCATTCGCTTTTCGCTATTTTTCAGATAAAAAGATAGTGATTTTCGCTATATAATTTGATGTCATCAAACACGAAATGAGATAACGATCGGGTTAAAACAAATTGTACGTGTTATTGGTCTTAATTTCGGTTTCGTACTTTCTAAAACTTGCATGCCTTACATTCATTTTCAAGGCAGACGAAATAAATTTTAAATATATAAAAGGGGTTAATTTTGTATGATTCTCTTTAAAAAAATTTCTTAAAACAATCCTATTCTTTTTATATTATTTACATGATTTCACGCGGCTTATTGTGTTATTTTTTATTATATACGTAATACGTCCTTCGCGTTTTGAAAAAAACAAAGATGCTTTTGCTATGTAATTTTGTTGAATACTAAAAAGAGAGAGAAGATAATAATCATCTGAGAGAGACAAATATCCGGTCAAAATTCTCAAATTTTGACTAGACCACGTTATTAGGGAATTCAGATAGATCCTCCCGGTACTGTAATAGAAGATCTTTTAGAATTAGTGGATCTGGACTGTTTTTTTAACTTGGTACGAATCTCAAAGCTCAATAATACTGCCCTTGCGCTAGCCTGAATCTCAAAACGGATGGGAGTTAATCTCAAACCGTAAAGTAAGAGGAATCTTTTACAGTAAATGGGAGGATACTTTTCCGTTATTAGATCTACTACCTGAATAAATGAATGAATTTACATGCATCATGTGTGAATGAATGAATTTAACATGAGTGTTTAAAAAAACAGAAACTTCTATTTCTATCGTATTCACAAAAAAAACAAACCAAAACACTCATGTTTCGTCAGAATTCTAGAAATACTCAGGCCGCTCAATGCCGCTGCGGCCCCAAAGACTGGGGCCCGCCATATGCCCCTGCGACCCCAGTATGGGGGCCGCCAAATGGCCCAGCGGCCCCAGTGTAGGTCCGCTAAATGGTTTGGAGGCCTCTATTTTTCTATATATACTCATCCAGAGGCATAATTTCATTTCTCACATTCACCCATTCTCTCTCATAGACAAGAGCTTCTAATCTGTAAGTTTTTTTTCTTTCCTTTTCAATTTTTTTTATTTTTAAGTAGGTTAATAATTAATTTAGTTAATTTTTCATTTTAGAATTTGTTTGTATTGGATTCAAAATGAGTTTTATGATATCCATTTACACTGGCGGTGATGTTTTAACAGGCCCTAATGGGGTTTATTATAGTATCGGGTATGCTAATGTGATTTTGGTAATGCCAGGTACTGATTATATGGGGATTAATTCAGTTATTTGTCAGAGTTTGGGATTGGATCAGGGTCAGTATGACCAATGTAATTTGCTCCATATTCGTGTGTGTCGTCACTGATAGGGGAAAAGGTATCAAGAAGATGTTCAGACAATATGATATGGGTTGGTACGAGGAGGATGAGGATCAATTCGTTCACCGTCTTTGTGCTACTCACATAGCTGAGCACATGAAGAAGAACCGTTGCAATGAGGTGGCCATCCAGTTTTTCAGAATATGTGTGGCTAAGAGGAAGATGAGGAGATACGAGCAAGGAATGCAAGCAATAGGGGATGTATGTGACCATGCTTCCAATTGGCTGGACGGTGTGGGTAAGTATTTGGATCAAGATCAGAACGAGTGTCCAAAACCATGGAAGATATTCCAAGCGCTAGACGGTGGTTACCGTTAGGGAATTATGACTACAAACGGGTCCGAGTCGCTAAATAATGTCTTCAAGTCATCTCGTAAGTTACCAGTGGTCACAATAATTGATGATACATTTTACAAATATGTCACATGGTTTGGACAAAGAAGAGCCAAAGCAAAATTTGAAGCAGGATAAGGTCAACAGTTCTCGTGTCGTGTTCATAAGGTATTTTTATTTTTATTTTTTTCTTCATCTATTTTAATAACTTAATTTGAAAAAATTAATTTCTTCATTTTTTTAATTGTTCGTAGCATATTAACAAATGGTTCGAGAGGTCAAATACTATGAAGACGCTTGGGAGGTTTGGCAACTACAACGAGTTCGAGGTAACCTCTACACAAGAGAGATAGTTCACGCTTTCCTACCTGACGATTCTGACCGGTTTACCAAGGCCAATTTTAAATACACAGTAGTTATTTAAGATAATAACACGATGGAATGAACATGCCTACTCATAATAAAATAATGCGATACATGATAAAACAAATATTAAAATCTACAACATGTAAACTGTAAAGTATTATCACCTGATTTCTTACAATGGGGCACATTTTTCTGGATAAGTTTGTCAGTAATTACGGCTAATGGAGACATGTTTGATATTTCCAGTCCATGCAGGGTTAGATACAAAAAAGTTTGCCCAAACTATTCCATTTTTTTTTTTGTTTTTTGTTTACTTTGTTGTTTAAAAAAAAAAATTTCTTATTTTAATAACGAAGTGATTTTTCAAGAGGCATCACTAATCAGTCCCCACCACCACCTCCACCTCCACCATCCCTCCCCCATTTCTCTTCCCCAAACCCAAACCCAAACCCTCTCCTCTTTCTCGCGCGGGCCCTACAAGTCAGACCAACGCTTCGCCATCGTCCAGCCCCCCTTCTCTCGTCAGAGCTCCGATCTCTGTCCGATCGTTGATGCGCTTGATCTACGCCGTCCGTTTGTGCGATCGCCAATGATGGGCTCAGAATCTGACGCGCCTCCACCTTCTTCGACGCCTCTCGACTGGAAATTCTCTCAGGTGTTTGGAGAGCGCGCAGCCGGAGAGGATGTGCAAGAAGGTCAGATCGTTTCCCCTTTCTCAATCGCTTATTTGATGGTCGAAAATTTGTTTCATTGCTGTTCTTAAAAGGTGTTTTTAAGATTTCTTTTGCCATTTCGGGTGTGATTGGTTCCTTTTCGTTAGATCGATTGGTAGGGTTGCTCCTTTGTTGGTTTGATTGCTTATATGCTGGGTGATTGGATATAGAGATGTTGGTTTTGTATGAGGGTAATCTCTGTTGCTCTGAGCTGTTAATTGATGAATATCTTCGGTCTAGGGGATTAAAGGACTTCTCTTCAGCTAGATTAATCACTTTGAAGCTCTCCTTTCCAATGAATCCAATGAAAGATGAGCAAAAGCCTCTGCCCAGCTCCATCCTTCTTTTCTAATCGAAAAGAAGCTCTACCGTAGATGCACCAATGCATAACGCTCGGACCTAAAGATGATTGAATTCTGTCAATTTGTAACATTCTAGTCAATTATTGGACAGACTTGTATGTGCTAAGTGCATGTATTAAGACTTAATTTACTGCACCTGCTTCACTTTTCCATTGGATATACTTCATCTAGTATGGATACCAGAGTGGAATAAACATTCTACTGTTTTGCTAAACCATTGTATACCTATACTCAACCAAATTTTCACTTTTAATGCAAATTCAATATGAACTTGTTCTTGCTCTTGTTATATTTACTGCCATAATATATCAACTTCTGACATTGTCTTTTTTCAGTGGACATAATTTCTGCTATAGAATTTAATAAATCTGGGAGTCACCTTGCAACTGGAGATCGAGGTGGCCGCGTGGTTTTATTTGAAAAGACAGATCTCAAGGATGTAAGTTGCTAAAATCTAGCAATTGATATTATTGAAGTATAAAAATTCAATAATAAATCTGGGAAATATCAAAACATTTCTGTTTTGTTCAATTTGTATCCTCAAATTCATGCAATTTTCTTTACCAAACTACAATTTGTGGTGTTAGCTGAACAAAATGTAAAACTGATCAAGCTCTTCTCCACTTGACTCTATCTTTTGTTTAAATTGAACTTCTAAATTCATTTTGGTTTTTTGTGTGCAGAATTCAACTAGAAGAGATTTAGAGAACTCTGATTATACAGTTAGCCATCATCCTGAATTTCGGTACAAGACAGAGTTTCAAAGCCATGAACCTGAGGTACTCTTTCTTGTGCTTGTCAGTACCATGATATAGATTTTCAGATAAGCACTTTTTAATTTGACGTTGTGTTTGTTTGACACAGTTTGATTATCTTAAAAGTTTGGAAATTGAAGAGAAGATAAATAAGATAAAGTGGTGCCAAACTGCCAATGGGGCCCTGTTTCTTCTCTCGACCAATGATAAAACAATTAAGTTTTGGAAGGTAAATTTTAAATCTCAATATAGGCAGGGACGGATCCAGGATTTTCGTCGGGGGGTTGGGGGGGGGGGGTGGGATAGCAAATCGGGTTCAAACCCATTAGCTAATTGGGTACTAGATAAAAAACAATGCTCTTAACTTATAATTTTCAATGCTCTGACTTCTGCTCTAACTTCTAATCAATTCAAGGAATTTATTCTAATTTTTACCCTAAATTTAATCCAAATTACATATTAGAATTCCAGAAGGGGTGGGCAAAAAAAATTTCAGAGGGGGGCAAAGTTGGTCCGGGCCTATAGATCTTCATAACATTTCAAAATCCAGGGGGGCAGTTGGCTCCACCTGGGTCCGCCCCTGAATATAGGTATAACTTTTAGTGTACTTAAAACTCAAGATGTTGTTATCTGTATGTACTGTAGGTGCAAGAAAAGAAGGTAAAGAAGGTGTCAGAAATGAATCTCGAGTCTTTAAATGCTAAATCAAATGGCGTTAGCCCTGGGTGGTCTGTACCCAATGGTGACTTTTCATTCCCGGCCGGTGGCTTGCGCTTACCAGTGGTAGTTGTAATCAACCCCAAATTTTATTGTTTTACTTTTCCTTTCTGTTGTGCATGTTCTCTAAATTTTAATTAAATGATGACAGATTTCGAGCCAAGAGACTGCCCTTGTTGCGAACTGTAGGAGGGTTTATGCTCATGCGCACGATTATCATATAAATTCCATTTCAAATAACAGGTTTTTATCCCAGTTATGTTGTATCTTATTGTTGTATTGACTTGGGAATTGCAGTTCCTTAGACCATGATACCTTCCTATTTTCTTGTAGTGATGGGGAGACATTTATCTCAGCTGATGATTTGCGTATAAACCTTTGGAATTTGGAAATCAGCAACCAAAGTTTCAACATAGTCGATGTTAAACCCCCAAACATGGAGGACCTTACAGGTATATATTTGTACTTCTTTTGTATAAGTGTTCCTTGCCATTGTTTGGAATAACTCTTGTGCTCCTGCAAAACAAAAATAATAAAGAAATGTGTCATATACATTCTCTTTTAATTTTCCCTCAAACTTGATACTATATATTTTGCAAACTTGTCTTGTGTAGAGGTGATAACATCAGCTGAGTTCCATCCAATAAATTGTAACACGCTGGCATATAGTAGTTCAAAGGGATCTATCCGGCTTATTGATATGAGGCAATCTGCTTTATGCGACCACCATTCTCAGTTGTATGTTTATTTAATTAGCTCCATATTTCTTCTACCTTCGGAGATTGTGGGCCTTTTCCTTTGATTATGTGCACATCTAATCTGGATTAGTCTCTGATTTATGCAGATTTGAGGAGCATGAGGCACCGGGCTCAAGATCTTTTTTTACTGAGATTATTGCTTCAATTTCTGATATCAAATTTTCAAAAGATGGGAGATACATTCTAAGTCGTGACTACATGACATTAAAGGTTATTTTTAAGTGTGTTTTGCTAATAACATCTGTTGCTATAATGCACTTGAGAGCAAAGCAGCATCCCACACATTTTTCACCAAGATTTACATTATTTTCACCAAGATAGATATACTTTCTATATGTTTGCAGTTTGCAAATTGCAAACAACAGCCAACTGTTCATCTAGGTTATTGATGCGAAGGTAAACTGTTCATCTACGTTAGTTGATGCGAAGGTATATAATGTTATTATTGATATCGTATTGTCCCTAAGTCTAGTAGTTGTTTAATATTCCCCTTCTTTCCACTTCAAACTAAAATGCAGCTAACAAGATAGATAATTTTGGGTCAAGTTTGTGAACTGACTTGTGAAGAGATTCTGTTTCTTTGATTGGAAGCTGCTAATAAATTTTGTTTCCTTGGGAAGTCAAGGGGTTTATGAGGCTTAATTTTGTGATTTTTTTGGTTAAGTTTACCTAAGTGTTGAACCTTTCACTGTGAAATGCTTGGTGCAGTTTGTGGGGAAAATGCTTCTCTCTGGTTTTTTTTTATGAATAAAAACCTATACTTAAGAGGTAGCAAATTAAGTTAAAAAATAAAGAAGAGACCAGAAGATATGAACCCATTTGATACAAACATGTATGAGCGGATATGTACTTTGGTTACTGTCGCTCTGGTGCTTTACTTCAACTCACACCCTTAGAAGTTTTGTAGTCAAATGAGGCGCTATTAATGTTAATTTATTTTACCTTTTATTTTGTGATATATTTTTCAGCTGTGGGACATTAACATGGATTCTGGACCTGTTACAACTTTCCCAGTTCACGAGTATTTAAGGCCCAAGGTGATCTATTCTTTTAAAAGAAAATGAAAAAAAAAAATCATATGTTTCGCGAACTTCATTGGTTATTTTGGTTTTTCCTTTTCGTTACAGTTATGTGACTTGTATGAAAATGACTCAATATTTGACAAGTTTGAATGTTGTCAAAGTGGAGATGGATCAAGAGTAGCAACTGGTTCATACAGGTGTTTTTATACTTTGTACTTATTTAATATGTTTGACTTCAGATAGGCTTAAAACTTAAAATGCCATATCTGTACTTGCTCTTACAGAATATTGAAAGACATGCATACTGCTACAGAATATAATTAGGAAATAAAGGAAATTGCCTCTTGCCCCTCTATTCTTTAAAGGGCGAGATGAGGGAGTGGTATCAGAGTATATTGCACTTATGTTTTATAAGTTTATGCTGTACATAGGAAAGTTTTGTTCCTCTTCTTTGTGTTAATAACTAGTGATACTTTGGATGTAGCAATCTATTCCGAGTATTTGAAAGTGGGAACAAGGAAGCAACAACTTTGGAAGCGAGCCGAAACCCAATGAGGTAACCTTGTGTTTATTCTTCTGTAAATTTAATTTTGATATTACTTTGAATCCTTCTTGATTTCCATATATATTAATTTCCATTTATTGATTTTCTTTCAGGAAACAAGTCCCAACACCTGCAAAGCCAGCCAGATCTTTGACCAGCTTAACCCGGGTTGTCGGCAGACGGGGTTGGTATTAATAAAATTTGTTCCAACTACTATTTCATTTTACCTAATATAAATCTCACTATCCTCAATAAAAAAATGTACTACACAGGTACAGACGCTCAAGTTACAGATGCAAATGGGAATTCATATGATTTCACCACAAAGTTGTTGCATTTGGCGTGGCACCCAAGTGAGAATTTGATTGCATGTGCTGCAGCCAATAGCTTGTACATGTACTATGCCTGAGGGGTGAACAGAAGGGAATTGACCGCCACTTGTCAGAGCATTTGTTTTTCATGCATCCAGTCAAGGCTAAAATGGAACCTTCAAAAGGTTCAGGAGCCAGAATGTAATATTGTTTTTCTTGGGGTTGGAGAAAGGGCTGTCTTAATCCACGAGGAGTTATTTTATTTCTTTTTTCTATATTGTTGTTGTTCCCGGGAGGGCAGCTTAGTTTCTGATTATTGATATTATATTTTTTTTTGGTTCCGGGAAATATCTAATTTTCCCCCTGTAAGTTTTCTTAGGTACTAAGGAGTTATTTGTATGTTTTTTCTCTTTGTTAAGTGGTGTAAGGCCATGATAGGATCCTATATTCTTTCTTTCTTTTTTTGGATTTGGTAAAGGCAGTTCTTAATCTAATTTCTGTTGGTATTCATGTTGTATCCTCATGACAGAATTTGCTTTTTGGCCCGTGTGAAAAGTACAACTTTCTCCTTTTGTTATTAGTAATTTTTCTGATTGGGAATTTTTTTCTCTTCCATTTATCCTTTTATAGTCATCCTGATTAATGCTAATTCTTAATGTTCATTTTTATATGATCATCACTGTCATTGTTGTTATTAGTTGTGGTTGAGGTAGTTGGTGTAATTCATATATATTTGTTATTAGTTGGTTTAATTGAAAGCATGGCAACGCGCATGTCATTTTAATAGAGCGGGTTGTTTAAGATTAGATTGAACCCTTATGAACCATTTAAATTAATTTAAAGACTGTTAGTATTGATAATAAAATAACCCTAGCAATAGTTTGAGTCTCAATTTGAACAATCTCGAAAATACACTTGAGTTGCTCGAAAACTAACAGCATGTACCAAATCTAATTTTCCTTCGAGTGAGGCTACGGTGCTATGCATAGCACGGATTGGGTGCTACGGCTCAAAATTTGACTTTTTAAAATTCTAACAGTCGATCCGAACTGTTCAACATGATTATAAAATGAATATGTACTTGCAAACCAAATTTTATATTTTTTCGAAGTTTTTTACTATTTTTTTAGATAGGCTGTTTTTGGATGGTCCAGAATGTTCAGATCAAGTGATTTTCGAAAAAATAGTAAAAAAAATTCGAAAAAATAGTAAAAAAAATTCGAAAAAATGTAAAATTTGGTTTGCAAGTACATATTCATTTTATAATCATGTTGAACGGTTCGGATCGACGACCGTTAGAATTTTGAAAAGTCAAATTTTAAACTGTAGCACGGACCCAATCCGTGCTATGCATAGCACCGTAACCTCACTCTTTTGCTTCTGTATGCGCTGTATGGATATATATTTTTTATTTCATAAAGAATGCTTCAATAAGCAAAAAGAAGTTGGTATGACTGGTATTTACAACTTGAATGAGTACTTGTCATTTTCTAAGTCAGATTGACCTATAAAGCGAAGCGGTGCTTATTATGCTTATTATTTGGTAATTTTTAATGCAAAATTATTTGGTTATTTTTAGTGAAAGAGACAATCCTATCAGTTACCTTTAGTAGTGGCTAACACTCTAGCCAATTCGATTGTCTTTACTAGGAGAGAGAACAAACGAGCATGTGTAGATTGTAAGGTTATACTTGGAGAGAGTGTCGTCCCACAACATCAACTGGTGGTATTCAATTTTTGTCTTCGGATACGTGTTGGACAAGCTAAAGGCGCCAAAATTATGATGATAAAGTGGTGGAAGCTCAAAGGAGACGCCTTACGGGTGTTTAGGGATAGGGTGATTGAAGAAGGGACATGGAACATAATAGGAGAAGCAAATAGCAAGTGAGAGGAGATGGCAACTCGCATTTGGAAAGTGGCTACGGAGTTGTTTGGGGTGACAAGAGGAAATCGACGTGAACCTAAAGATACTTGGTGGTGAAACGAGAACGTGCAAAAGGCGATCAAAGAGAAGAAGGAATGCTACAAATGCTTGCATCATCACAGGAGTGAGGACAACGTCCAAAAGTACAAAGCAGCAAAAAAGAACGCTAAGAGAGCTGTGAGTGAAGCGAGGGGTCAGGAGTATGAAGATCTATACCAGAAGCTAAGTACGAATGAGGGCGAAAAGAATGTCTATAAGATAGCTACGCTCTGCGAAAGAAAGACGAAAGACTTCAACCAAGTTAAATGCATCAAGGATAAGAATAATGGACTTTTGGTGAAGGACGATGAGATAAAGAACAGATGGAAAGAATATTTCGACAAGCTATTCAATGGGGAGGACAATAGCACCACGATCGAGATGGATGACTCTTTTAATGACACCAACAGACGATTTGTTAGGAGAATTCAATAGTCTGAGGTAAATGAGGCATTAAAAAAGATGAATAGGCAAGACGTTGTGGCCTGATAACATCCCCATCGAGCTGTGGAGATGCCTTGGAGACGTAGGGATAGCTTGGCTAACTAAACTATTCAATAGCATTTTCCGATCAAATAAGATGTCTGACGAGTGAAGGAGAAGCATATTAGTATCAATCTTCAAGAATAAATGAGATATTCAAAGTTGCACAAATTACATAGGAATTAAACTTATGAGTCATACAATGAAGCTTTGGGAGAGAGTCATTGAGCATCACTTAAGAAAGATGACAAGCGTTATGAAGAACCAATTTGATTTTATGTCTGGGAGGTTGACCATGGAGGCGATTTTTTTAACAAGACAACTTATGGAGAGATATAGTGAGCAAAAAAAAGATCTACATATGGTATTTATTGAGTTGGAGAAAGTGTATGACAAAGTACCGAGAAAGGTCATATGGTGGGCTCTTGAAAAGAAGAAAGTCCCAACAAAGCACGTTACCCTCATCAAGGATATGTACGATGATGTTGTGACTAGTTTCAGAGCATGCGATAGCGAAACTAGTGACTTTCCTCTTAAGATAGGATTACATCAAGGGTCATCTTTGAGCCCTTACATTTTTGCTTTAGTGGTGGATGAAGTTATAAGAGACATACAAGGGGAGATTCCTTGGTGTATGTTCTTTGTTGATGATGTGGTTCTAATTGACGAGAGTATGACAAGGGTTGATAGGCAATTGGAGCTGTGGAGACATACTTTAGAATCGAAAGGTTTTAAACTTAGTAGGACTAAAACTGAGTATATGAGGTGTGAGTTCAGCAGCGTCAGGTCAGAGGATAGAGATCTCACTTTGGACGGACATGTAATACCCAGGAAGGACACCTTTCGATATTTGGGGTTGATGCTGCAGAGTGATGGCGAGATTGATGAAGATGTGAGCCATATGATACGAGCGGGGTGGGTGAAATGGCGACAAGCATCAGGCATCATATGTGACAGAAAAGTCCCACAAAAGCTCAAAGGCAAGTTCTACAGGACAACGATCAAACATGCGATGTTGTATGGTGCAAAATGTTGGGCTACTAAAAGACAGCATGTCCAGAAGATAAGTGTACCTGAGATGCGTATGTTGCGGTGGATCTGTGGACATACAAGATGCGATCGAATTAGAAACGATGATATACGTGATAGACTTGGGGTGACACCGACTGAAGAGAAGCTCGTCCAACACCGCTTGAGATGGTTTGGGTATCTTCAACGGAGGCCTCTTGAGGCACCCGTGCGTACTGGGATAATACGTCGTATCGAAAACACAAGGAGAGACAGAAGTCGGCCAAGATTGACATGGGAGGAAGCAGTAAAAAGGGACTTGAAGAAATAGAATGTATTGAAAGAGTTGGATTCGGACAGGAGCGCATGGAAGTTAGCTATTCACGTACCAGAACTGTGACTTAGAAAATATTATTTAGGCATGTTTAGGGGTAATATTATAGACTTTAGGCCATATGACTAAGGACTTGGGTTAAGGACGTAGAGCTTAGGACTTTAACTCTTATGATCTATAGTGTAGGCATAATATAGTTAGTATATTATTAGTATTAGTATTATTATTAGTAGTACCATTGTTACTATTAGTAGTATTACTATTATTTTTATAAGATTGAATTTCATTTCTAGCCTATTTCAACTTGTTTGAGACTAAAAGCTTGATCGTTGGTTGTTGGTTGGAATTATCGGTTATGAATGGAAATTTGGAAAAAGAAAAAGGAAAAGTTGGGAGAGTACTGCTCACAGAAACTCTTTTAGTGGAATTATCAGGAGCAGAACTAGGGTGCTCCTAAGCTCACCAAGCCCTTCGTGAGCGCGACTCTAAAACCTATCAAATTGACTTCAAACGACATGTTCAAACCGTTAGATGTTCAATCTATATTAAAATGTGCTTGGAGACCAAATTTTACATTTTTTGGAATTTTTTTACTATTTATTAAGATGGTTTGAAAATCGCTGTTTTTATTAAAATTCTGCACCATTGGAAAACAGCGATTTTCAAACCATCTTAATAAATAGTAAAAAAATTCCAAAAAATGTAAAATTTGGTCTCCAAGCACATTTTAATATAGATTGAACATCTAACGGTTTGGAAATATCGTTTGAAGTCAATTTGATAGGTTTTAGAGTCGCGTTCACGGAAGGGCTTGGTGAGCTTAGGAGCACCCTAGTTCTACTCGAATTATGAGTGCTCTCTGAAGCTCACAGAAATAGTCCTTCTCCTGCAGCCCAATTCAAAATAAATAAACAGTGGAACTTCACTTTAGCCCACGTCAAAATTCTTTTCTTTAGTTATCTCACTGTCTCATTGAATTACGACCCGATAAAGCCCAAATAGTTTTTAAAGGCCGAACGGCCCAAATGAAGATTCTTCAAATTATCTAATCAATTACATGTGGTCCCGTTGAACCCAACCCAGCCATATAAGTTGACTCAGGACTCGACTCTCTCACGACTCACGAGTCACTAGACTAGTAAACGTTGCCAGTTTCGACTTTCGAGTTTCGACCAAAACCCTAACCCTAGAAAATTGCCACCCGAATTTCTGGGGTTTTTGCTTCCCTCTAAAATTCTCACTTGTGCTCTTCCCGCTTGATCCTGAATTCGAAAATTCGATCTCTCGCGCTTTTGAAAATGGATTCAGTCCTCGTCGAGCCCTTACCAATGGCGACCTATCCGTTCTCTCTCGGCTCGCACAACCACCCGAACCTCCAATCGATCGTGAACGACTCGATCGATCGATTTCTGATCGAAATCAAGAAGGAATCTCGCGACCTATCGGGGTTTCGATCGATTTTCTCTCGTCTCCTCCAATTAAACCTTGATCCGCCTCTTGAGATAATCTGGCTCTACTCAGCCGTGTGTTTTCATGAATCAATCTCGTACCAAAATGACGTTTTTGCGATTGTAACTGCGATAAAGGATCTGGTGCAGCTGCTGTCAGCTTGTTCAGCCTCATGCAATGGCTTGAAATCCATTGCATTACTCGCACCTGCTGTTTCTGAGCTGTATTACTGCTATCTCAGTTCAAAAAACCTCACTAGCAAAGAAGCTAAGAAGGTCAGAAAAGAGATTCAGTGTGTGATTGAAGTTGTACTTAGCTACATCAGTATCTGTAGTAGTAAGATTCCAAATGGAGGAGACAGAGATGTGTTACTCCCTGGCTTTTCTGACCTTGTTAGGGTTTGGACAGTGAGGCGTGATAATGGAAAAGATGCAATTAGTATTTTATTTCCGTTGGTCAGTGCTGAAATTAGAGACGGATTTCACAAAGAAGGATGTCAAATTAGTTATTTGGCTGGTGTGCTTGTGGCTGAAGCGTTCTTACTCAGATTGAGCTTGAAAGTGCAAGGTGGTGTTGGTAGTTGTACTGGCAGTACTACTGGTGCAAAATCTGAGTTGCAAATGGATCTCAGGATTTGGGCTGTCAGTTCAATCTCAGTTTTTCAAAATTCGATCTTCTTGGGTATTGTTTCATAAAAATGAAAGTTACATTTTGAGTTTGCATTTGCTTAATTATATTAGTTATTAATTATTTGAGGTGTTTTTTTTTTCTGGCAGATGTTTTGTTGAAACTTTTGCTTGAAACTTCATTACCAATGCTTGCTTTCCTTGTAAGTGATTTTCAGCAATTGAAATCCTATTTAGTGATTTTATGCATTGAAACATTGTATGCAATCTGGTGCCATTGAATTAATTTGTTACTGTTCAATTATACATCTATAAAAATTGCTAACTACAAGTAGTCTCTTGCCATATACCATTTTGCATGGGAACCAATTTGGGTCCGATGCCCATCGGACTCAAAGTGAGTTTGATGGGTTCGATGACCATCCGATCTGCTTTAAGATTCGCGCCCACATCTTTCGTGTCTGCTTTAAAATTCGTGCACATGAATCTTAAAGTGGATTGGACGGTCCCTTAACCCATCGGACCCAAATTTGAGTCCGATGGGGATAGGACCCAAGCTGTTCTCTTTTGCATGAGCATTGACTCAGAAATTGTAAAATCTAGTAATCTCAAGTTGCTTACTTCAACCTAACAATACGCAGGTAAAACTGTTATTGTACATTATTTAGTATAAGTGTATAGCATGTTATCATACATTGCTTCAACTTCTGTCAGATTATGCTATCTTGTCTAAGTTAGTATGCCTTCAGCTAATGTTACTTTAATCTACTAATCAGCACACAGCAGAAGAAAATTTGGTCAGGGAAATACTATACGATGCCTTGATCTTGTCAGACTATTCATTCCTTAATTACGAGATTGTCATGCAACAGTCCGACAATTATCTTATTTCCATTTTTCTGAGAAGATTGATTCTGACTCATGTGGCTGTTCTGGCTGCCAGGTGCGTAATTGCATACTTTTGCATTAATATACTGAATAGGAAAAATAATAATTGATGTACTATGATACAATAATGAAGGCAGTTAATTTTTTTATTTTTTTCTTTCTTCGAGTCTATATTTATTTATGTAATACATCCAGCATGATTCGGTTTTTATTCTGAATTGATAAATTTTTTATGTATTATTTGTGGGTGTACAAAAATCTTGATTTATATTAGGTTTTTGTGCAATTTTAAATTTGTTAATCTTTTTAGTGTTCTGATTTAAATCTATTCATTAAACAGGAATGGAGGTGACCCGTCAAAATCTATCTTATACATAGATGCCTTTTCCAAATCCAGTGTCCCTAATTGCCTGATTAATTGGGTCACCAGTCGGACCCAATTCGGGAAAATTGACAAACCGAATTCTTATACACCTCAATCTCTTCTCAGTAAGAATCTCTACTTACCTAATTGCATCATACCTATTTATGATCTGCATTTGATTCTTTGTTTGTTTCCCAATTCACGCAGAATGGCTAGTAGAACTTGAGGATAAGGGCATTGGACTGTTCAGCGACATCTCCAAATACCAAAAGAGAATAGTTTTTTGTGAAACAAAAGCTGGTTCTCAAAATTTGAATGCCAACTTGTTTTCTAAGCAAACAGATGAAGAGCTATTCTTCTTCGACAAGAATGAGGGCTCCACTGATGCGTTGAAGGAGGATCAAGATGATGACATGGACATGATGGATGGTGCTTTCATAGCAGCTGCTCAGACCATGAAGGCTACTACTGCCAATGGAAGTAGAAAGAGGAAAGAATTGGGAGGGGATGATGAGTCGGGCCCACTGTTCAAATCACTCAAGTATAAGATAAACCCTTCAGTAAATGAAGGAGGTAGTAGCGGAAGTGAGGTCGAAAATCCCTCGTCAGATGATGAAATGGATGATACAGATTGATTAAGGAGAGAAAATACGAGGCTTCTGAGGGGTTTGTATCTTCTCACAATATGTTTCTGTCAATGTCTTCCTGAGAACAATCCTTCTTTTTGTCTTTTCTTTAATTTTAGAGTTTTGAGGAGATGTTCTTGTTATACCACTATATCAGAGCTACTATTGAGGCTTAGTTATGGGACAATATGCTTCTTAGGTGCTTATCCTTTCTGCTTATGTCTCCCTAGTGTATACAATCAAAATGAATGAAAAAATTAGTTTAGTAATGGGTTGTTTTCCTCTAATCATATTCATAAGATGCAACTCAAATGGTTGAATTTTTGACAAAAATGTGTTGCCAACAGAATGACTCAGCTAAGACAGCTTCAACTAATTATTTCACAAACATTGAGCTCTTTGTATTACACATGTATGTATGCGTCGCATGAATTTCATCATATTCATTAGTAAACTATAATGATAATTGCATACACCGAATGCTTTTATTAGAACCCTTCCTCAGAAGAAACCGGAAGCGCCTCTAGTTTGCATTCTCCTGACAAACTTTGTGAATTATTATTTGCTTGGTCTCTGCCTGATATCAGCTCTGATAATATCCTTTCAATCTCTTCACCGTTGCTCCATCTATGCACTGTGGCTTTGACAAGATCAGTATTGTCAGATATGAGAACAGAGAGAGGGTATTTATCCCTCGGCATTACGTAATCTTCTTTGCAAAGCTTTAAAGAGGGGCAGTAATCCCCCTTTCCATCTCCTAGGTATATGATATTCTTCCTCCCTTCAGCATTAACTGGTGAAATAATTTTTTCGATGATTTTTCCCTGCATTTTTTCAAAATATATTTTTTACCAAGAATTTCGAAAGATCGTATTTAACTATACAACTACTTGATGGAAAAAATAAGAATTAAATGTGAACCTTGCACATATTTGGAGGGCAAAGTGCACAGCCATGAGGAGAAATGCTATTGTGGAAAGACATGATTCGAAGCTTCCCTTCTTCATCAACAAAGCTTGGATTCGTATATATCTCAGTAAAACATTCGAAAATTCCATGGTGCTTGAGTATGGTCTCGATGAAAAACAGGTTAGCATCACTGACTACCCTCAAATCACACCTTCAATAGAAATAAATTTTAAGTGTAAAAAACACAAGTATATCAATATCGATCAGGCACTGGTTAAATTGATTTCCAATTGATTACCCAAGGGAGTAAGCTGATTTGATTGCAGAGACAATATGTGGGTCCAAAAACATTTCCTTCAAAGAGTTGGCGATGTTGTCAATCGATTTTCCTTTCAAATGCAATTCTGTCATCACTCGATCCTGAACAACAAATCAATGAAATTAATGATCCAAGTTCTATGGTTGGTTTGAAACTTTGAATCACTAGCAGCTCTGACTTACTATACTAGTCTATGTTAAAAACATGGTGTGTGTGTATATATATATATATCTACCCCGATACATAATTAGAGAAAAAAGGAAGGGTGAGAATAAAAATAGAACCATGAGGGAGTTCCAAGGGAGAGAGGGGCGGAGAAGGTCAAAGAGAGAAGAGGCGCCGAGCTGCGTCACCACCCAGTTATCGCTGTCACTTTCTATTATCGTCCTGTCAAAATCAAATATTACCATCACACCCATTTCTCTTCTTCTTTATTATTCCTCTCAGCCAAACTCCAAATGGAGATACAAAGCAACTAGGTGTGTTGGGTTGTTCTCCGAAATATAAAAGCACGAAAAGTTAAAAGGTTGAGCGGTCTTCGAACCAAATTCGGTGCAACATCCAATCGTAGTCGTCCGATTTGCATCAATATTCGGACCACTTGTGATGCTGTGAAACTTTTCAAAAAGAAAAAGTTGTGAGACGAGAAACTTGTGATGCTGCTTATTGGCCGTCTGCGAGTGCGATTGAATGATTGATCATTATTTTTTAGCAGACTAAATTATAATCAAACCTTTCAACTTTAAATATTTCAAATATTGACAAGAAATTTTCCGGATGAATAGATGAAGCGTTATTATTAGACACTAAATTAAAATTAAAGACTAGTTTTTAATAAATAAATTGTTTTTAAAATTAAAAAAAAATTATATATTGAGAAGGAATTTATATCAAACATTTTTAATATAAACTTCTACATGAAAGAATCTAGTTGCTTCCATAATTGATCTATTAATTCTAAAGCTATGCTCTAGAACAGAGGGGGAAACCCTCATTAAAAGGAAGGAAGGGCAGAGATCGGGAGTGAGGCTCACCTCCGCATAGTGATTTTGCACTCCGATTTGGTGGTGATGATTGTCGTTAAAAATCAACAAAACGCTGAGCTTTTCTTCCCTTCGAATAGTGCTCGTTCACCTCCTCTCCCTCTCTGGTTCTTCTCTTTTGGAGCAGGTGAAATTGTCGAACAGAAACAGTCTGGAGTGAGGCTCACCCTTGCACAGTACATGAATAAAATACATATTAGATGGAGGTAGTTTCTTTAAGAATTAATTTTATAATTAGCATATTATTTTCACTTGTTAATTATTCATTTCATTTATACCTTATTTTTACATGTTAAAATTAAAGGCTAATTAGTAATTATCAAATAAATTAATTTATAGTTTCTTAAATCTAGTTCAGATAAATATCACTCTAGTAAACATTTTAATATAAATTATACTATGTACATAATATCATACAATATATATAAAAATTATACATTTGCTGGTTTCATTATTTAAGAAAAAAAACTATCATCTACTTATACTATGAATAGAGTATGGCTAATTTGCTTCCGGAAGCATTTCGGACGAGATGCTTACGGGGGGCATATCTTAGTATTTGATGTTCAAACAACAAATTCAAACCGTTAGATGTTCAATCTATATTAAAATCTACTTGGAGACCAAATTTTACATTTTTTGAAATTTTTTTACTATTTATTAAGCTGGTTTGAAAACCGCTGTTTTCAATGGGGCAGAAATTTAATAAAAACAGCGGTTTTCAAACTAGCTTAATAATAGTAAAAAATTTCCAAAAAATGTAAAATTTGGTCTTCAAGTAGATTTTAATATAGATTGAACATCTAACGGTTTAAATTTGTTGTTTGAATATCAATTACTAAGATGTGGTCCCGTAAACACCTCGCCGAAATGCTTCCGGAAGCAAATTAGCCATACTCCTATGAATATCATATAAATCAATCTGGCTATCACACAAACATTACATGGAATGAGTGCACACCTCCTTACCAGCTGAGTATCTGTTAGCCTGACATTCATTGGTCATAAAACTTTTTAAAAAAAATTTAACTTTTTTTTTTTTGCGCCTAAGTTTCAGAAAAAAAAAATATTTTTTTCTCCACAAAAAAACAAAAGAAGTTTTCTATCTCTGTCGTATCATCTTTTCCTCCTTTTGAGCTGAACTGAAGGCCTTTTCCTTTTTACTTTTGTCACGTATAGAGGTTAGGTAATAGACTTGATATTATTAATAAAGAAAAAGGTAATTTAGAGCCGTCAGGCAACTCAGGCCACTAGAAATTAATGTCCCACCAGAGCCAGAGAGTACAATGGATGCAGACATTTTTATAATATCCAAAGTTTAATAGATATTAATAAATATATCCAGATATGCTGAAGAGTTATAAAAATATTTATATTGCTTATTTTTTTGACCGGTATTTAATTTTAATTCATTATAAGCTAGAAAATGACAGTTACTCAATTTTTTTTTTAAATATGGTACCGGCCATTTAATGACCGGTATCCAAAACTTTTTTTTTAGAGACTGAGAACAAGATACTGAAATCTAACATTAAAAATTAATTTTTTTTAAATATTTATTAGATTACTTCTTTTGATATATAATTAGCATATTTAAACTAAAATACTCTAAATTACTTGAAATTATGTTAAATTACGCTAAATTACACTAAATTACGTTAAGTTATACTGAAATACGCAAAATTACAATAATTACAAAATGAAAGATACTCAATTTTAGGATGATGGTTATTGTCAAATTAAATTCACTAACCGCAAGCGAACACTAAACTACGTTTTTTTTAGTACTAACTTTTAACAATTTCACTATGCTGCATACGACATTGTCACTAGCCGCATACGAATCGTTCTACCGAAGATAAAAAAACTTTAACTCAATTTTTGAGGCACTAAATGATGTTTTTTTGCAATTCTGATTCCGTCGGCTCCCTAAGGGTGACCCCAAGAGTGTTATTGCTCCCGTCTCGTTCCAAGCTTTCTGAATTGGGGTCATACGCGCAAATCCGAGTTTCCTAGCCAAAGTTATGTCCGTTTAAAGTTTAAAAAAATGATGTTTTCGGGCAAAAACACCGATGACGCACCGATGCTTTATGCACGGCCTAACGACGACAGAAGTGCATCGATATTTCATTGCAAAAACATCAACGACGCACATATGTTTTTTTAGCACTACCATGCTTAATTGCTAATACTAAGTCTAATAAAACTTCAATGTTTCATTACAAAAACATCAGCGACGCACTTATGTTTTTTTAGCACTACTGGCTAATAAAACATCAATGTTTCATTGCAAAAACATCGATAATGTACCGATACATGCAACCGATGCAACACACGCATCCAACCAAATGCATTTGTTTGATCTTAGCCAAACCGAGTGCAAACTTCAATCCGAGTTTCCTACGATTTTTTCTTCTAGCCAACTATGCTCTGCCCATCCTAAAAAAAAAGAAATTGGGTACCGGCCATTTTCTGGCCGGTAATGAATTAATTGGGTACCGGCCAGAAAATGACCGTTATAGGTATACTTTTTAGCGGATCTGGATATATTAATTAATTTCTATTAAACTTTGGATATTAATAAAAATGTCGGGATGGATGGGATCAATTCCCATTTTTTTAATTATTGTATTTATATATATTATTTTTTATATAATTTAGAGTAAAATATTATAGATAATATAAATTGATTTTCATTTTCAACATGAAAATTTTCTATAATTATTTTTAATGTGATTGATTCTCATAGTTCAAAAGTCTAGCTTCCCCTCTGACTCTCACCGTACCAGTTACCGAACAAAATAAAAAAGCTAATTAAGTACTAAAATACAATGATAATTATAAAATACATAACGAAAATTATAGTTTACATTCAATGGTTTGGTCTTTTTCATGGATAAGCATAGCACAGATTGGTCCGTACTACGGATCAATATTTTTGTTTACAAAATCCTAACAGTTGAATTGAACCGTTCAACATGGTCTCCATATGAATATACTTGCATATTCAATTTTACATTTCTTAGGATTTTTTACTAACTTTTTAGATGGGTAGAAAATCTCTGTGGTCCACAATTTTCAGATCAAGTGATTTTCTACCCATCTAAAAAATAGTAAAAATATTCTAAAAAAAATGTAAAATTTAGTTTACAAGTATATATTCATATGAAGACCATATTGAATGGTTCAGATCAATCGTTAGAACTTTCAAGTCTAAAATTTGAGTCTATAGCGCAGGTCAATAAGCGCTATGTATACCATAGCCTCACTCTTTAATTTTTATATTTTTTTCAAAAATAAAAAAGTTTGACTATTGAGCATCTTCCTACACCCAAGTTGTGCCAAACAAGCCCAATACGGTGCCATTGCCAGAAATGACCTATATATTTTTGTATTTAAAGAAATTTAATTGTCATATATATTTAGGATATTAGTGTTGAAAATAAGCTACTTGAGTGTTGAGTCGCCGATTTCGAGAAAGAAAATAAGAAGAACATACTTGAATTGATACATTGCTTTAGCACATTGGGTTAATTAATGACGGTACTTGATGCAAATGGTGTGTTGATTGTGTTCTTAATCCTTAAAAATTGTAAACTTTATCAATATAATTGACAGGGGCGGACCCAGAGTATTCCAGAGGAGCAGTTGCCCTCCTGGATTTTAAGTTTTAGTGAAGATTTATCGGTTCCGACCGACTTTGCCCCTCCTATAATTTTTTTTGCCCTCCTTTGGACGTTTACTTTGTAATTCGTTAAATTTAGGATTAAAATTGAAATAAATCTATTGAATTTTAATTGGTAATTAGAATTATAAGTCAGAGCATTAGAAATTACAAGTCAAAGCATTAGAAAGTATAAGTTAAAGCATTGTTTTTTGTCGAGTATCCAATTGGTTAATGGATTTAAACCCGATTCGATATTTTTTTGCCCCCCTGACGAAATCCTGGATCCACCCCTGATAATTGAGTGCCTGTTGGTGAAAACAATAATATATAATTATAAGCCTTCAAATCCATAAAAAAAAAAAAAAAAAAAAAAATTACAGGTTCAGCCCTGCTGATACTGTTGTTATTGTTGTTGGTTTTAGTACATAAAGAGTACCAGAACTTACATGTAGGTACTAGTGCCAGTACAAGTTTCTGGTACTAAAATGTGTGTTGGCCAAAGTAAGAATATAATAAATTGCTAACACTTTCATGTTACCATTCTTTTCAAACCTTTTCTGAATCAGTGGTAGAATTGAATTAAACCTGATATCATTTCAACTAAACCCATTTAACATATTTTCTGGATTGTTGGACCTGCTTAGCAATCAAGGGCAATTTAGTCATTGGTTCTAAACTAATTGGAAAAGCTATATTTCTCCAACTTTGCATGAGGAAAAGATGGAAGAATGTCTTGTAAAATCATTTGTACCAACTGGTACGAGTTGTTTCAATTACTTCAGAATCTGCACACCATCTTAATTTGACAAAAATGCTGACATTGAAGAAGGGGCATCCGATGTTTGAATGCTTGTGTTTAGTGAGCTACACTGTTAGATATGATACACATATGATATCTTTTAGGAGATCACTACTACATAAATGGTAATTCTACATTGCACATTGTACACGGTTTTGCTAATTTTATATGAAAACCGTGTAGCTCGAAGGTTTTTCTGAAAGCCCGAAAAGACCGCTGGAATCATACACTGATATTTATTAAAAAATCAGTGTAGAATTGTTTGGAAAAAAAGGCCGTGTATGATTTATTAGAGAGCTACACGGATATTTAACAAATATCCGTGTAGGAATAGATACATGGATTTTTTATAATAAATCCGTGTAGAAAGATTACCATTGTACACGGTTCTTAAGCATAAATATCCGTGTATGCTTTGTTAGAGAGCTACACGGATTGTTAAGTATAAATCCGTGTAGAAAAGTGTAGGATTTTGGTATAAAATGCCTTCTCCTTCTCGCGCCGTATAAAAGACCTTCTCCTTCCAGTGCCATTTTGATCAAGTAATTCAACAAACGAAAAGGTTAGTGTTTGCAATTCATAGGTAAATCAAGGTTCTCCTGTATAACCTTAGGAAGAGAGAAAGACCGGTTGATTTACATATCGCTTATGATCAACTTTGACAATTATTTCACGGTTAATAATTGAAATTTTGATTTAGGTTTATCAATTATGTCAGATCGCTTATCTATCAAGATAAGTCGTTTTCTTTGGAGCTCATCTATCAAGACGAGCGATGTGATATAATTGATAACCTACATCTCGACTTCACATGTGAATTGCTTCATTTCTGGCATGTATATCTCCTTCATCTCTGGCATGTATTTTTCGTTTCTTCCTCTAATTTTCTGGTACTTATTGTTGCTTACTTACTAATCATTTTCTTTTTATTTACAGATTGTGATGAACTTTCTGATGGACAGCATGTGATGAATTTCATTTTCTTTTTATTTTCACTATATTTTATTTGACACTTTACAAGAACATGTTTTTTCTTAGTTAGGTTCCAAAGAAATGGGTAAATCTAACTTTCAATAATAAAACATGTTCTTTAAATTAAATCATGTTTTGATCACTTATTTTTGGCGGTGTCGAGATGGCATGTTGCAGTAAGAACACTGCAACGTAAGCAATTGATATTGCGACTGTCTTGCATCTACCTTTTCTTGTTACTAACTAATACCAAATTATAATTGTAGCAAGCATCAAAGCAAGTTCATTACTCCAAGGAGCAGATCGACGAAGTAAGATGTATGTGGGCAAGGTGGTTTCTATCTGAATTTTGTAATGCTGAACATGGATTTGTATAATTTTGTACAATTTAGTGTTATATATATGAATTTAGCAAGCATAATTTAATGTCAAATTATCTGGAAAACTGGCTAGCAAAACAGAATGGTGTATATGAATTTTGTAGGAAAACTGGCTAGCAAATTAAACTGGAGACTAGCCCAGAAACGAAAAAAACCAAAAAAAAGGACAATTCTACACGGATATTTAACAAAAGCCCGTGTAGAACGAGTTCAGAGAGCTACAGAGATTATTTTATATTTGTCCGTGTATGATAGTTACGAGAGCTACACAGATAAGAAATTAGAAGTCCGTGTAAAAAGCAAAATTCTACACGGATGTTAAACCAAAGTCCGTGTAGAACGAGTTCAGAGAGCTACACGGATTATTTTATATAGTCCGTGTCTGATAGTTAAAAGAGCTACACGGATATGAAATTAAATATCCGTGTAGAAAAGAGTAATTCGACACGGATGTTTAACCAAAGCCCGTGTAGAACGTGTTCAGAGAACTACACGGATTATTTTATTTTTGTCCGTGTATGATAGTTAAGAGAGCTACACGGATATGGAATTAAACGTCCGTGTAGAAAGAGTAATTCGACACGGTTGTTTAACCAAAGTCCGTGTAGAACGAGTTCAGAGAACTACACGGATTAATTTTTTTTTATCCGTGTATGATTGTTAAGAGAGCTACACGGATATGAAATTAAACGTCCGTGTAGAAAGAGTAATTCGACACGGTTGTTTAACCAAAGTCCGTGTAGAACGAGTTCAGAGAACTACATGGATTATTTTATTTTTATCCGTGTATGATTGTTAAGAGAGCTACACGGATATTAAATTTAATGTCCGTGTAGAAAGAGTAGTCGTACACGGTCGTTTACGTAATATCCGTGTAGCACGGTTATATAGAAAGCGCCACAGGCAGGTGTTTGTATACAACTGTTTATATTGGTAATCCGTGTAAAAAGCGTTATAATGCACACGGGTAAATACCCGTGTAGAAAGAGAGTACCTATTCATACACCCTCAACTCCTACACGGCAGGAAATCCGTATAGCTCCTCCAGTAATGTCCGTGTGCAATCTCTTTTTATGTAGTAGTGGATATCCCGAATTAAATGGGATGATTATAAAAAATGTTGATATGTGTGTTTTGCTAAGCCAACAAATAGGGAGAAGAAAAGTTCATAACTCAAGTAGTGACTGTTCTAAGGAACCAACTTTGTCTACATGACAAATATAAAAATATATAGGCATATCCAAATATCCAATTCATGGTTTAGAAGACAGACGGCATGTGATTATTGGTCCTCCTATCCTATATACCAAAGTTTCTAATTACAATGAAAAAAGTTACACCGCTCTGTGGCTGTGGGGCCACCTAAAATCCAGCTAATATGCTCAGTCAGATACATACAACCAATGAAAACACTCTAAAAGATGCCCAAAATCCATGCCCCTATCCTTACCCATTCCCTGCAAAATCTATTTAAACTTCTCCACTCTTCACCATATCTCATCACCACCAGCAACCACTTAACATCTCACAGAACTCGCTTCAGCACAAGTGCTAAACTAAACAACCATTTCATCTAAATGGCTTCTTCCACGATGGCACTCTCCTCCCCGGCCTTTTTCGGCAAGGCCGCGAAACCGGCTTCATCTGATATGATGCTTGGCGAGGCTCGTGTGACTATGCGCAAGACAGTTGGCAAGGCAAAACCTGCTGCAGCCTCTGGCAGCCCATGGTACGGCCCCGAGCGCGTCAAGTACCTGGGACCGTTCTCTGGCGAGGCCCCATCCTACCTCACAGGTGAGTTCCCCGGCGATTATGGTTGGGACACCGCAGGCCTCTCAGCTGACCCTGAGACCTTTGCCAAGAACAGGGAATTAGAAGTCATCCACTGCAGGTGGGCCATGTTGGGTGCATTGGGTTGTGTCTTCCCTGAACTATTAGCCCGCAATGGGGTTAAATTCGGCGAGGCCGTGTGGTTCAAGGCGGGCTCCCAGATCTTCAGTGAAGGCGGGCTTGATTACTTGGGCAACCCGAGCCTGGTCCATGCACAAAGCATCCTGGCCATATGGGCTTGCCAGGTCATCCTCATGGGTGCGGTGGAAGGATACCGGGTTGCAGGTGGGCCCTTGGGAGAGGTGATTGACCCGTTGTACCCGGGGGGCAGCTTTGACCCATTAGGACTGGCTGATGACCCAGAGGCCTTTGCCGAGTTGAAGGTAAAGGAGATCAAGAATGGCCGGTTGGCAATGTTTTCAATGTTCGGATTCTTTGTTCAGGCGATTGTGACAGGCAAGGGCCCGCTAGAGAACCTGGCTGATCACATCACGGATCCGGTGAACAACAATGCTTGGGCCTATGCTACCAACTTTGTACCTGGCAACTGAGGATGACCTGTGGTGATGAAGAGGGGTTTTCTGTTAAGCTGCTTTTGGGATGGGCATTTTGCATCATTGTTGGAGTTAGTTTGAGATTTAGTTTTTGGATTGGACAGTTTAAATGGCTTTCAGTTTCAGATACAATGCAAGGTTGATGTAAACTATTAAAAAAGCAACTGGAAATTTAGAAAACAATGTTTTTGCTCAGTTCACATTTCCTAAGCAAAGTAACAGACTCATTGCCAATTAAGAAATAAATATGGATAGACAACTGCACTAGAATAACTAAACTTGAAAGCAGCAATCCAATGTTGCCATCAAATGTTGTTCTTACACTGAACTGGAACCAGAGGTAACTATCTTCTCACAATTTATATCTTATTTGCTGCAAAACAAAAGTACATAACAAAAAGAGAAAGCACCCTTGAGGCTGCTTGCCACCTCTAGAACAATCTGCCATCTACAGTTATCTATGCATATAACAGCTTTACAGCGAACATACACATAAGTTTGCCTATCAGGGAATTATAACTTATGAGAGCACATCTTTCTGAAATCAATTGTGCTGCAGTAGGTTGAAAATTATGCCTCGAGATGCCTTCTCTAACCTTGGCATGCGTCTCGGTATCATGCTGAAACATGCTAACCAATTGTTGTAACTCAAGCTTCCGCACTTGCACCTGCTCCTCAGTTACCGGGTCTTGCAACCCCAAATAGATGATGGCAATCCCGATCGATAAGCATCAAACCCAGGAGGAAGAGAAGAATTGAAAATAGCAAAAAGGCATATGGTGTATATATGCTTAATTTGACCCTGGTATTCCTGTTCCATCTACATTTATCCCGAAAAGACCAGTTATTTTCATGTATTATATTTTAAAGAAGGGAAAATTGTTAAAATGCCCCTACAAAACCTTCAAATTTGAAAAATGCCACTCCAAAATCAGAAATTATCATAACGCCACTACAAACTTCTTCAAATTGTAAAAATGCCACTCCAAATAATTAATGACTAAAATACCCTCCCTTCTTCTCCTCCTCTTCTTCTCCTGCCATGGCACGAATCTCAAAGCACAAAAACAGTTTGAATTCCTTTCTGCACGAAAACATTTTGTTTCTGCACGAATCTCAAAGCACAAAAACATTTTGTTTTTAACTTATTTGGAGTCGTCAGTTTTAATCTGGCACGAATCTCAAAGCAAAAAAACAGTTTGAATTCCGTTCTGCACGAAAACATTTTGTTTCTGCACGAATCTCAAAGCACAAAAAACATTTTGTTTAATCTGGCACGAATCTCAAAGCAAAAAAACAGTTTGAATCCCTTTCTGCACGAAAACATTTTGTTTCTGCACGAATCTCAAAGCACAAAAAACATTTTGTTTAATCTGGCACGAACTCAAAGCAAAAAAATAGTTTGAATTTCTTTCTGCACGAAAACATTTTGTTTCTGCACGAATCTCAAAGCACAAAAACATTTTGTTTTAATTAGGAGTCGTCAGTTTTTGTGCTTTGAGATTCGTGCCATGGCAGGAGAAGAAGAGGAGGAGAAGGGAGGGTATTTTAGTCATTAATTATTTGGAGTGGCATTTTTACAATTTGAAGAAGTTTGTAGTGGCATTATGATAATTTCTGATTTTGGAGTGGCATTTTTAAGATTTGAAGGTTTTGTAGTGGCATTTTAACAATTTTCCCTTTAAAGAAACAAGTAAGAAAGTAAGAAACATTTAACCTGAAGCCAAGCACGAGCAGCCCTTTGCATCACATCTTGAATTGTAAACAAACGGCCCCACACAGCTTCTTGCTCCTCTATCATAACCCTTGTATGTTGTATCCTCTTTTATTCTTTCAAGCATCGCTTTTGTACCAGTACCTCATAAATGCTGCACTAGCTCGAAAATTATCTCTTCCCTTGCATGAAGGGACCACTTTACCCTTATAACCTGTAAAATTAGCCATCTTATATGCAGTTAAGAATGAAAAAAAGTACAAGCAGAGCTCCAGTAGTTTGATAACCATTAATTTTACCAGGCTGATAACCTGTAAAAATTGCATTTCGTGTTCGGTTGCATTTATGTAGTTTAGATTGCATTTATATGTTTTAATCTGCATTTTTTTTAATACACCAAAATTAGTGGTCTCGATTACTGACAATTGGTAATTGGTCGTGTGTTTGCGACCATATTGTGTTAAGAACTAAACACTTATTTGTTAAGTTACGCCTATACCATCATTTATACATACTTGAGTGGCTAATCTTCTGATTTCTTTGTTAAATATTAGGCAAAGCATATTCAAATCTTCATGATTTCTCCTGCATACAGGCGTACATTTATTATTTAAGAGCAGTTGCAAAGAATATGTAAATAAAGGATTGGTTGTGTAAAACAGAAAAGGTACCCATTTACAAACTTCAACTCGATCTCATCTGCTGCTCCGAACACATACTTGCGCCACAACCTGCCATACATATTGTCAGAATGACAAGAATCCACATAATCAGGTAATTTTGTGCTGATAGATCTCACCCTGTAAACATCCATGTTTTTTTTAAATATCTAAAGATCCATGTAAATCCTACTTTTTAGTTGACCAGACAACAGTGCATAATAAATGAGACAAGATAAGGGAACTGTTCATAGTAATACAGTGAAAGATGTCAGAGTTTACACAGAGAGATGATAACTACAATAGAATTGTATAAATGATAACAGAAACTAAATAGAATTGTATAAATGATAACAGAAACTAAGTACTGTTACATGTCCCATCTAGCAAGCCGAGAGGCCAAATGCTCAATTACTTTATGTATATACTTCGGTGTCAGACTTCCATTAGCTGAAAGTAGCTCCTGAACACACTTGCTTTGTCAGAAAATTGTATTTCATATTGGTAAAGTACCACTTCGTACCAGATTGCAATAGACCACAACACAAGTAAGAAAGTCAACAACAAAAAAAGGGACTACGAGTACAACCTGGAAATTCAATTGCTTATAAGTTCATTTTGGTAATTTCCCCAAAAATAACCAAACAGAATTATATGTAAAGACAAAAACATAATTTTTTAAATCTCTTGCATATTTTATTGAGCCCTCCAGCCTCATGGTTCAGTAAGTTTGATGGCACAATAATCATCTTATAGATATTTGGTGTGGTAGAATAATTTAAGGACATGATTTTTTTTAATTTGATTAATACATTTGTTTGGTTTTGGAAGAATTTTAATGTCTTCCCACCATTTTAAAGCCTGTTGTAGCTCTCATGTATGACCACTTAGAATGGCATATTTAAAAAAGACAGCTCATGACTACCCAAAAAAAATATAAAAACTGTAAACATGCGCGCGCTACATGAAATTAGATGTACAAGAATGTCAATCAGTAATGAACAATAGACAAAAGATATATACGTTGAGATATCAGGTTTAGAGCATTTTTTTTTGGGGGGAAAGTTAACAGACCGGCGGTCAAGTTAGCGAATATTAGTTGCTGTTAGTTTGGAGTTCCTTCCTGTGAAACACATTATGAGAAAGTTCTGAAATTTAGTTGAATTATAAAGAAACTGTCAGGAGAACTTCAGCCTTGCTCAACTTAGCTTGGATAAATTATTATCCTGTCAACTGTAATAACTCAAAAGAAAATGACACTGCTAACTGCCAATGCAGTAATGAACATTTATATATTTTTACTGGAGTACCTGAACTTCAGTTATACCCAAAACACCACTGTTAGTTCTGGTCCCCTTCACATGCAATGCAGTTATGAGAAAATTTTGGCCTTGCCATGACCTCACCACAATCGGTACCTCGTCTTCGTCTCTTTCTGGGTCACCCACTGATTGCCTCAAAAGCTCAAATAGTAGGCCTCCAGCTACTCTTACTGGTACCTTAAAAATAATTTAACATTACCAATGAGCTGGTTTTTACATTTAGTAAAATTTTAAATCAGGCAATGTTACATATGGGACAAACTTTTCAATCTTGTATAGGGCACAGTGTGTTTTAACTTTCTTTGAATCTATTCCCAATTTTCCTGGTTTCTGAATTGCTTGCTGGTGATAACACAAGATTACATGGTGTTTAGGGTTAGGCATTTTTTTATCATTGTATGTCTTGGAACAATGATCCAAATACTCTTGCCCCCGCTAACATGATAATGTGACGCATGTCATTGTTAGCTTTGATTTTTATAATTTACGCACGATAAGTTAATACTGTTTAATATGGGCAGTAGTAAAACTACCAGGAATTAGAACAAAGAACTTCATATAAAAGATGCCTCATTTTCTCACTCATAAGCCAGCTTTCGTCTCTCAAAGCAATACGTATAGCGGGATGAAGCCGGTGCCCGGTGCACATTACTCAACCAGCTGTCAATAGCTGGGTGTCCAGCTGCAATGTGGCACCACCATGTGGGCCCCGCAGGTCTTTCAAAGTAAGGTGCCGCCACATCAGCAACAGTCAGGTCATCCCCGTCCTCTATTAGGTTGTTTATCGTCTCCTCATCCATATCCATACCAGAGTTTATTTTTCGTACCAGTTCTGATATCCGCCCCCACCCAATCGGTACCCACTGACTCTCTGGTGCCCCCCGAAAGGCTTCGAACTTACATTTACATCCTCCTCTTCAATTTTTAAGTTGATTAGAGGCACCGAATCCAACAAAGTGTATTTGTTTAGTGTTTGTTGTTCAAATGTACTGGTTTTCGATACCAGAGTCTTGGTCGGTACAGCAGAGTTGGCATGGGAAAGGTTCCTGTTTCGAACTAACTCGAACGTGCATATTACGCCATCAGTCCATAGGTCCGTACCGGGCATATCATTATTCTGTTTAACTTTGCTGATTTCTGTATTTTTGTTCACTATATTAGGCCATTTAAAAATAATCAACTCTGCCAAAATAAATTGACCAAATTTTTTTTTTTTAAATCTTGGCAGCATAAATTGAGCAAATTAATAGACATGTTACAGATGTCAGCAAAGTTCACTGCTTTGCACAAAGAAAAGTAAGAGGAATGAAATTTGTAATTAGTCAACAGTATTAAATCGCTGAAAACAATTTGGTTGGTTACACTCAAAACCAAGGACTCAATCATCTCCGTTATACCCAAATTAAATTAAGGAACACAAAAGTACCTTGGTATGCAGCTAAGTTGGTATAAGAGGAGAGAGGGGTGAGAGGCCAAGCGACGCATTAAATCTAAGCTTAACACCTTTCAGGTAGGTTCCACTTCTATTCTATATTATTTTTTCCTATATATCCAGGGACCACCTTTGTAGTTAATTTGTACAATCATGCATGCATTAATGAAAAAGGTTTCTCTTCTGTAAAAACAGTAATTTATTTACTTCATTATTCCCTTGTGAGTTGTGACACTTGACTGAATTAGGTAAAAGGCAGCCATTCTGTAAAAAGGGCAAAAAAGTCAGAGTTTGCTGTAAATAGTCCCAGACATATTTTGAAGGAAGAAAAGTTGGTAATGATGCCTTTTACAAAAGCAAACATACTGAGTTTAATTTTGAGGATTAGCATCACCATCATAAACAAATTTGTTACAAATGAAAAGCTGTTGGTGCTGTTTTTCTTTATCCAACTAACCATCCCATAATTGATTAATTCTGCTAAATGACAATTTTAGTCCCCATTTCATTTTAGCCTCATTTCTTACAGTGGGCCCCGGCTACCTCCAAATCGGAAGACACTGGGCACCACCACCTTGCTGTTAGGATCTAGTTTACCAACATCGGATCCTCTGCGTTACCTTACTGTTTCAGTTTGAATATCAACCGTTCATTCGACATGAACTCTGTAATGTACAGTCGGATCATATTCAAACTCAAATGGTAAGGTACCTGAGGTGATATTAATTTTTACCTTACGGTCAGCTGACCACATTTTTTATCTTCTTTTTTTTTTGAAGAAATTTATGTATACCCCTTCAAATTATTAAAATTATGTATTTTTCCTCTGAAATTCATAATATCATATTTAAACTCACAAATTTATCCAACTTATTGCGTTTTCTATCAAAAGTCATTTTAAATTTTATATCGTCCTCAACGGCCCCTCATGTCGGATAGACAAAGTTGGAAACCCGTTGTGATGGACTTTTTGTTAGTTATAAACTTCTCATTTTATCTTTTTATTACAAAATAAAAAAACATAGTCGGTGTAAGAAAAATATTCAGTTTATAATTGATCAATTTCCAAGGACAAGTGATTTATTTCTCTACTTATGACGCTAATATTTTGACATGTGTATGTGTGCGCATCAAAGGTAAGAAAATGAACAATTTGCCCTCACACTAGCCAATTAGAAGATCGAACATTTTTCTTTTACACTAACTAGGTATCTTTTGTTTAGTAAAGTGTAAAATGAGTTATAATGATAGAGAACCAATATTTGATCTAGTGGCAAAGGCAATGCTCTCCGTATGAGAAGTTGCAGGTTCAAAATCCAGAAGAGACAATTATTTGTGGATATTAAATAGTTAGGTAGCTTGACCCCCAACTTTTACTAAAAAAATGAGTTATAATAGAAAATGCAATAAATTAAAATAAATATGTGAGTTCTTAAAATTTAGAAAGATAAGTATGATATTATGAATTTTGGAAAAAAAAATACGTAATTTTGAGATTATTTTCCTTCTTTGAAATAAGAGACATTTTTGCCACCAGTTTCGTTACACCGCCTGTTTTTTATTTTATTTTTATTTGTATTTTTTTTTTGTAATGTGCACGTACCGTAGGCTTCATTGAAATAATATAAGAGCTGAGTTTACACATATCATCTGACGGAGTAGAACATTATTTACAACTGTTTCATTCAACTAACAAAGTGTTTAGTGCATCACAATAAATGAGGATATCTCTAGATGCCTATAAATGGCAATAAATTTGGGAAATAAATCTGTTGTTATTCCAAAGGGATAACAGAATTCTGTTATTCCGATTTTAGCTGTTAATCTTTGTCGAGATTCAGGCACGAAAAAAAAAAAAATTTGAGATTCGCGCATGAAAAAGTTTGAACGGTTGGAATAGGAATAACAGCAGATTTATATCCATAAATTTGAAGTGGTGTTGTTATTATCATTTGAATATAATTCAAATATGTTTCTCTTTTATAATAGCAATTTTATCTTGGGTCCGGTTAAAAAAATTGTACTGATAAACTGATTCCGGTCTATGAAAGAAATTTAAGATTTTTTGCTTCTCTTCTCTACTTATTTAGTTATTTTGCCTCCAAAAGGCTCGTTCGGCATCGTAAATTAAGAGGTAGAGCATTCTTAAAAATGTTGAGATCTTTCATATTCGACATTACGAAGGAGTAATGATGTAAGATGAGCGTGAATAATGTTAATTTAATTCAATTATCACATAAGACGCCACATCATTCGATTTCCTATTAATTTCATTCAGGGTGCGTTTGGATACAACCCCAAGAATAACAAGAATAGCGCTATAACTTGAGGTTAGCGTTATTTTATTGTTTGGATATGGGTTAGTAAGAACAGCGCTAACCCTAGGAATAACTCTATTCTTAGGGTGATTCGAACGTAGAATAGTGGAGAAGAATAGTCACTAACCCAAGAACAGTGCTAATCTCATACTATTCTTGACGATCTAAACGCACCGTGAACCGTCTATTTGAGAGTATTTAATTGGCTCAGTTATGCTCAATAATCATTGTAAACATTTGGTATTTATTTTTTTAATTCCATTTTTACTTTTTTTTTAGATAGGTAAAATCACTATTTTTGGATGGTTCAAATATTTTGAACAAAAGAGTGATTTTGTATTTATTTAAAGAAAATAGTAAAATATTTCAAAAATATATAAATTTTGGTCTTCAAGCACATTTTAATATGAAGATCATGTTGAGCAGTTCATATTAGCTGTTTAGACTTTGAAAACAATGATAATGATGCGAGGTACGATTGAGACATGAAAGACAATGCATTTGAATCCTACTCTTTTGACAATTACAAATAAAATAAATTGAAGCAACATGTAAATTCAGTTTTCTAATATATTTTATATTCATTTGATTTCATTTGGTTTATATTTCTGCAAACTGAAATTTTTCATTTTGTTTTATTCCTGCTGGAATCAAATCTGAATGGTTAAAATAATTAATATTAATAGTGAGTCCGGCTAGTATGATATCGGTGTCATATGACACTAACTCTAAAATTGATTGAATAGACTTTAAACGACTAATCCAAACCGTTCAAACCAATTTACTTTATGAATGATGAGTTTACATGCAAATTTTTTATATTTTCGAGTTATTTTAGTATCAAATCAAGTGGTAAAAAATGTTGAAAAATGAATGTATTAAAATTAACTTAAAAACTCACACATTTGACCGCTTGACTTGATACTAAATAAATTTGAAAAATTATAAATTTTGCATGTAAATGCACAACTAATGAAGTAGATCGGTTTGAACGGTTTGGATTCACCGTTTGAAGTCGATTTGATAGGTTTTGGAGTTGGTGTTATATAGGTTGAAATGACACTGATGTTATAGTAGCCAGACTCATTAATAGTTATGTTTGATTGTGAAGTAAGAAGCTTATTTTTCACTTAAGCTACAACGTAAGAAGCGAAACATGAATAATAAGATGAATTTACGGCGAAATAAGTTAAATTATTTCTCTAAACATATTAATTTACTCTTCACTTACTTGTAGGATTCAGTGTCATAAATATTCATTATTCAATTTCTCTCTCCTCATTAGTCATGACTTAAGCCATACATAAGCCATCAAACAAAAATAACTTAAATCACCTTAACTAAAGTAAAAAAAAAAAAAAAATCAATCCTTCTTGTTTTTAAGGAGCAACCAACTATGATTATTAGTCTATTACTACCAGCATTTGGATAAAGCAACATCTTAATTGAATGTTGGAATGGTATATTTACTTCTCAAATGGTTAATTTTGTAAAATTAATTTTATACAATTCAGATTTGTAAATTGTAATCTCCCTCTAATGTCAAAATGCTTAGCTCTTAGCAAGGATAGATTTTATATTAGGGGAAACTTTATGTATACCCCTCAAAGATCTCAAAATTGTGTATTCTCTCTCTAAAATTCATAATATCACATTGACACTTCTTCATTTTAAAAAGTTACAAATTTACAAAATTTACTGACTCTTCTATTAAAACTAATTTTAAATTTATGAAGTTCTCATTTTACCTTTATTAAAATATAAAAATATATAGTTTGTAAGAAAAATATTTTAATCTTCTAATTTGTTAGTTTTCGAGAACAAATAATTTATTTCTCTACTTGTGACGTACACATAGTGACATTTAGATATACGCTTATGTGTACGTCGTATATATAAGAAAATAAACAACCTACTTTCACAACCGATCAATTAGAAAACTATTCATTTCTCTTAAAACATGCTACATATTTTATTTTTTTAATAAAAGATAATATAGTAATTTATAAATTTAAAATGAGTTTTAATAGAAAAATAACTAATTGAGTAAATTTGTGATTTTTTTAAAACTTAGAACGGTAAATATAATATTACGAGTTTTAGATGGAAAATACGTAATTTCAATTTTCCAAGGGTACACATGAAAACCCCCATTTTATTATGGTTTTCTCCTCCATTGATGTATATGGGGATTTTATGTGTAAAGAGAGAAACCTTCGTAAGGTGCTAAGCATTACTGACACTCTGACAGAGAGCACTATAGAGCATAGTGACAAAAATTTCTGATTCGAAAATAATTTAGATATAACTCGGAAATTATTCGATATAACAAGGAAGGAAAAAAAATCTAAAAAAAAAAATTTCATGTTTTCTTCGCGCTTTATTCACAAATAATTCGTAATTTGCATTTTATTCACGAATAAAACATATAATACGTTTTTTTTTTGCGTTTTATTCGGTGTTCAGTTTAAAAACGTCAAAAAAATGAATTATACGCAAATTATTCGCGTACCATGTTACTATGTTATAGAGAGCATTGTAGATAATCCTGAAAATGTTCCAAACTTGAATATACCATGAGCAGAATTTAAATCCGTGGAGTAACGAAATAAAGAAAAAAATCATACTCAATAATATAAGTAAGGGGAGAAACTTGTATACATCACCGCTTTGATACATTAAATATATTAAGGCAGTATATCTTTATCCACTTATAAATTAAATGTCAAGCACATTCAAACATTCAAACATTGTGAAATATGATTTTGAATGTAAATATCATATTTAATTGATATTCTATCACATACATAAAATATTTTTTTGGTCATATCATAATATCATATCATACAAACAAATTCTGGTGGAATTTGCTTTGCTAGGGTTTATGGTTCATGATGTAGTGGTACACCTAGAGCAGGAGCAACCTTTTTCTCTCGGTCCCAGCATTTATCATTTCCTCCCATGTCCATTTTTTTTCTTTTATTACATCTCGCCATACTTTAACCCCCTTGCTTTCCTTTTACTGTTCCCTTCTACCTTTACACCACACAATCTCTCTTCTCTGTCTCCATTGCAAAAGAAGCTCGCTCTTCTTTCTTTTGCTCTACCTTTCATGGTCCTCTCTCCATCTCCAAACCCCAGTAGAGGTACAACAAAAAGGTAAGAGTAAGATAACGCTAACACTCACCTAATAATTCACCAAACAATCCCTTTCTCTCATCTCTCGACAGTGATTTTTTCTCTTCCACTTGAACTGTAGCTGGGTTTTGCTTCTCTTTTCCCTTTTCGCCCTTCCCTTTTGTTTATTTATTGCTTTGCTTTATCTTTAGTGCATGGTCTTTGTTGGACCTACCACCTACATTTGGGCATATTTCTCTTGAAAACCACTCTTTCTCAGAGTTCTAATAACTGGGAATCGATCTGTTTTGGCTTCTATGGAATTAAATGGCGTAGAGGTTTTATTTTGGAAGATTAGATTCTTTTCTTTCCTGGGTTAAAGCCACCCAAAACAGATCGAATCCTTTAAAGAGGTAATACTGTTTTTTCCTATTTCTTTTTCTTAGAGTGAAAAATTTAGGTTTGTGAAAAATGTAAATGCTTTATTTCAGGGGCTTTAGTTAGATTTCACATGGAGACACCATAGGTTTTAATTTCGGTCCTTCAAATTTTCTAATGCACCTCCAATTGGTTCATTTTTTTTATTTAATTAAGAATTCTAGATCTTTTTGAGTTAATTGTTACCTACACACTAGTGGGACTGATAGTGGTTCAGTAGTTTGCATTTATTGAGAATGATGTGTGTTATCAGTTATCACTATCCCCTTTCTGCATTAATGAGATTTATATATCACAATGTAACAATGTTATGAAGAGTTTCATCATGCATTTCCTTTTCTTTTTTTTCATTTCTCTAAAAGACTGCCTTTTGGAGCAAAATTCATTTTGATAACCATTTGCATATGTTCTTACAGAAGAAGTTATTCTCATAGTTTTGATTGCTAGCTAGATCGTGCAATGTAGCTTTGGAAAAAAAAAAAAAAATAGAGGGTTCCACGAACCTGAAAGTTTATATTGTAATGACAAAAAATGTGCTTATAAGCATTTCCTGAATCTAAGAGAAATAGGTCTTGTTTTCCTGTAGTTATACATATTTAAGGATATTTTTAATTTGTTATTAAGAAACTAATTGAAAGAATGTTTTCTATTTGTAGCAACTTCGCTTTTCTAAGAATCTGCCTGACACAAAATTTCTACCTCTCATTTCAGATACCAAATATGTCAACCAGTGACAGGCTAAATTCTGAGCTCTCAACTCGTACCCCGCCTTTTGGTCTGAGATTATGGGTAGTAATTGGAATAAGCGTGTGCATGCTTATTCTCCTCATTCTCACCTTCCTCTGCATGTGGGCCATGTTTCGCAGACGTAGCCGTACGACTTTTACTTTTGACAAAGTTCCTGTATCCCAAATCCCTGACGTGTCGAAGGAAATATCTGTAGACCGGGTAGGGGGGTCCCATCACTCTCTCGCCCAAACCCTCCAAACAAACCATGATACGCATTATTACCCTGACAGCCATAACAGTAATCCTAACAACAATAGTTCTAGTAAGAATACTAATTCAGGAAAAATGCTGGCACACCTGGCAAGAAGCAAATCTAGTGATGCTGACAATCTGAGCCAGTGTAGCTCGGTGTACCACTTTGGGTCAGGTGATGAGAGTGGGTCAGGACCAGCAAGGAAGCAGAATTACCAGCATGCAGTTGTGTCGGCTTCACCTTTGGTTGGCTTGCCAGAGTTCTCACATCTTGGGTGGGGCCACTGGTTTACTCTTAGGGACTTGGAGCATTCAACAAATCGGTTTTGTAAGGAGAATGTGATTGGAGAAGGTGGTTATGGGGTTGTTTATCGGGGACGGTTAATAAACGGCACTGAGGTGGCAATTAAGAAGCTTCTTAACAACTTGTGAGTGCTTTACTTGTATTCTCTTTCTCTTGTCATTGGTATTGCACAGGTCTCGATTATTAGGTATTGTTTGAGGAGTTAGTTGTGTTTAGTCTAGTTCCACAATGAGCCATTGAGCTATTGTTATATTAGTAGTGGCTAGCGATGCCATTGTTGAATTGTGAACTTTTTCAGGGGTCAAGCTGAGAAAGAATTTCGGGTGGAGGTGGAAGCTATCGGCCATGTGAGGCATAAGAATCTGGTGCGGCTTCTTGGCTATTGTGTTGAAGGAATCCATAGGTACCATTTTTCTAGGTTATTCATTCCTATAATTTCTTGTAGGTTGTTAGAATTTTAGGACCTGGTTGTGACGGTCTACTGATATTACAGCATTTTTTATGATGTGCATGATAGCTCAGAAACCACATTATAGTATATGTTTGCATGTAGCCATCTTATACTGAGAGCACATGAGAAACACGTGATTATTGTTTGGAGATTCAAAAGTTGGCATTCTTATGTTTTGAAAATCAACAAACGTTTATTTCTGGTCAGGATTATTAGTTTGATCTGTCTTTACATGACAAATATTTACTATTATACTTTCCTTTGTAGTATTTTCCCTTTTCACAACGTTTCAAGATAATTGTCTGGCAATTGCCAAACCACTTGTAGCTCGGTGCAAACTCTCACAAAAGTGGGGTTGCATGTTGACTGAGAAAGGTAAAACGTGTGTAAACAGAAGATGTTAGTGTATGGATAATGTTATTGTCTGACATGATGCATGTACCATTTAGGATGCTAGTGTATGAATATGTGAACAATGGAAACTTGGAGCAGTGGCTTCATGGTGCCATGCGGCAACGTGGGGTGCTCACTTGGGAGGCGCGAATGAAAATCATCATCGGCATTGCCAAAGCGTATGACCAATTATTTCATTTCTTTGACATTTCTACAAGAAGCACCATGTTTTTTTTTCCTTCCCATTTTCAGTACATCCTTGCATTCAGGATCATGGAGATAAGTAACTTTTTTTTTTTTGGTAATTGTGATATATTTTTGTGGGTTCCTCAGTGGTTTTGCATGACAAGGTGGGTTTTTTCATAATTACCTAGAAGAAAAACAAATGTCGAATGTTATGTTTGCAAAATTCTCACTTTATTAGTTTAACTTGCATTCTTACAAGACTGATCATTTTTTTTTTCAACCAAAAAAGGCCACTAAAATGATATGATTTTGTAAAAAAGCAAAACACCATGCTGGACAGTAAATAGTAATGGTGTCTCTTTTTCTCATGTTGATCCCTTACTTGGATTAAGTAATTTTTTGTTTAAGCATTGGAGTAGTTCGGAATTTGACAAAACATGCAAATTTCTTTTCTTTTAATTTATTCTCTCTTAAATTAAATTTGTACATTGATGGCCTGATATTATTTCCCTTAGATGAAGTTAAGTTGCATAGAAGTTCTTAATAATTTTGAATACTTTTGGAAAATGCCTTCTAGGCTTGCTTATTTGCATGAGGCGATAGAGCCAAAGGTTGTGCACCGAGATATCAAATCAAGCAATATATTAATTGATGAAGATTTTAACGGCAAGCTCTCTGATTTTGGACTTGCAAAGCTTCTTGGTGCAGGAAAGAGCCATATTACAACTAGAGTCATGGGCACTTTTGGGTAAGCTTACTAAATTACATTTACACCTCTTGGGGATCATGCTGTAGTTATTTCTGCTGTACATAATTGTTGATGCAATTTTGTCAATAATAGTAGGCAAGTAATGTTGATTCTTTTTATGCTCTTATATCTTATGTAAGATAAAATACATATATATGTGGAATAGGAGAATAGCGAAGGTAATTAGGTCATGTTTAGTTGCAAAATGGTTGAATTCAATATTGAGCGCACCATATTTACTTGTCTCATATCTTAAATTGCTATTAGCAGTAGTATCTGTCGAGTCTTGTAGTCTTGTAATGTTTCTGTGCTATGCTTGTTTGCACATATATGCATGAACTTTGCACATATATGCATGAACATAAGATAAATGATGATTTTTATTTTGGCCTCTATATCTTATCGTAATATCTAAAATGCAAATGATGCAAGGGATTGTGGAAAAGCAAATGCGTGAGAAGTACTTTTGTCATATTTTTAATTGGAAGCTCTTATTTTCAATGGTGTTAGGGATGATTTGGCCATTTAAATTATTTTACCTGAGTTATTTACAATGAATACTTGGCTTATCTCTTGGTGTCAGTAGTAATGTGTAATCATCTCTAGTATTGATATCAACCTTTTCCTTCTTCCCAAATTTTTAAACAACATTCCAGGTACGTAGCTCCTGAATATGCAAATACTGGATTACTTAATGAGAAGAGTGATGTTTATAGCTTTGGTGTGCTCCTCTTAGAATCTGTCACAGGGAGGGATCCCGTGGACTATGGTCGGCCTCCTAATGAGGTATCATTTATTTAATAATTTTAATGTTAAGTTTTTGTTTATGCCCCTGGTCCTGGAGAACCTCAGAGCATTCCTCGTAATGACAAGTCCTGTATACACACAGAATGCACAAGAAACATCTCCGCCTCACCCCTCCCTTCACCTTATACATAAAACTTCCAAATAAACCCCTTCTCGCCCATTCACGAGATAGATAGGATGAGGGGTTGCTTGGACCTCTTTTTGGATCATATTTGCCAATGGAGGCAACGCGATATCGTAGATCATATTTGCTAATGGAGGCAATGCGATATCGTATAGTTTGTGGAAAAGGTTGAGATAGTGGTTTGGAATTTTCCCAAAAGAACCAACTGGTCCCTGAATTGTCGTGAAAGAACCCAGTCCGCACTTAAGTTTGTTTGCTTGACTAACAACATTACTTTTGCTGACATACTGCAAGGCTCACCATGTGCACCCATCACATAGATCCATTGTGCTTGAGATTTGCAGAAAAGGAAAAAAAATCAGTGTATCCATACTAACAACATAGTTAATGATTACAAAAGATAGGTTAAGGATTGAAGAGAAAGTGAAAGTGGATATATTTTTTAAGAGGGGAATTGAGTCAAATAGTTAGTGTGGAAAGGCTAGGATACAAGTAACAGGTGTCAATCAAGCAAAACTGAGTCAATGGTTAGTTGCTTCTTTTGAAATTGGGGTACCAATTTGTTATCTTTCTGATCAAGGACCAAGTGAGTATGTTTTTTTGGAAGCTCAGGGACTGATATCTTAAATTTTATATGATTTTTTGTAATATTAAAAAGTTTCTATATGAAGAAATCCTAATTCATTAGAACAATGTTCTTTAACCACCACCATCCCAACACAAACACCAAGAAAACCTCGAAGCATCTCTGGACCTCAATACTCCTGTTGTTTAGAAAATGCCGTTGTTGCTCCCTTTTTTGGGTGCCTTTCGGAATCCCAAGCTGAGTTGGTTCCGGAAGTGCACCAACCATAAGTGAGCTAATATCTGCTGTTTGGACCTATGTAGCATGGTGAGTCGCTGTTATTCGTGCTTTATGATGCACAAAAACCATAGTTTGCCACACCAGCTTTGCCCTATGCTAGTTTGATTAAGCATCTAAACTCATTTCTCATTCTCTTGGCTGTAAGACAAGGTTATAAGTTCCACCATGACTCACCATGACAGTAGCAGACCAGGGCCGGTTGCTTGGTCGTGGCCGGCAAACCACATTGGGACCTACAACTCACTGATCTGAGGTAGGTTTCACATTGACGGTCAATTGATAACAGTTGGTTCAGCTGAATTCATGGGAGAAAACTCAATCATGGGCAGATCAAGTCGTTGAGATGGGGCCTGGAGGTGGATTAATTGAGTGAACTTTAAGGTATAGAAGGTCTAGAGGTGTTTTATTCGAGGGAAATTTGAGGTGATATGGCTTTCGGAAGCAATAACTTCACTTGTCTGACAGCTGACTGTGATTTGCCAGTGGAAGATACACTGCAGAACCTTACTAGGGAGGGACTCTCGATAAAGCAGCTGACTTTTAGCAAAAGACACCGAGATGTGGATGCTTTTCTATTGCCATTTTGCTCTTCCGTTTCTTTTCTTTTCCTTTGTGTTTGGATGAGGAGATGAGCAGCACGCTACTGTGGCTAAATTCTTGATTTTGAGTCGCCCCGCGTAGTTTCTGAATGCGGCTCTTCAAGTCTGATACAGGGAGCAAATGAACAAGGAGGGATAGTATAGCTCTTCAAAGATGGTTTTCATACATCTTTACGATAAAGACAAAGATTCGATTTGGCTGGAGTGCAAATTCAGATTTTCATGGACCCTAGCAGGGGCGGATCCATGCACAGTGAATGGGGGTCAATTGACCCCCATTTATTTTTAATTTTCTTTTTGTAGTTATGCATGATTTTCTACGTAGTTTAGAGTAAAATGCTATGGATACTAAAATGCTATGGATACTGTAAAAAAAATTGAACCCCATAGGTAGCATGAAAATTTTATATCATAGCTTGAAAGTCTGGCTCTGCCCTAGGACCCTAGTGCAGCTATATAAACTTTTAAGCGGAAACAGAGAACTTGTAATATTTATTTTTGCTCTTGCATTGAAGGTGCATCTAGTGGAGTGGCTGAAGATGATGGTGGGAAACAGGAGAGCAGAGGAAGTGGTGGACCCTGACATGGAGGCAAAACCAGCCACTCGGGCCCTCAAGCGGGCCCTCTTGGTTGCATTGCGTTGCGTGGACCCAGATTCTGACAAGCGCCCCACCATGGGCCATGTTGTTCGCATGCTTGAGGCTGAGGATGTCCCTTCTCGTGAGGTTGTTGTCTTTCAATTTTTTTTCTTTTATGTCTGGTTGTCTGTATTATCACTGAAAAACAACTGGTACCGCCTTTGGGGCCAAGATAAAATTAGTTATCCAACTAATACAGACCTAGTACTGGGACTGTAATGTAACAATAATGGTGATGCACTGGATTTGGTTGGAAAGGGTACCTGACTTGTGAATTCCAACACCGTACTGTAAACGATTACAGTACGGTTTGAAATGCTAGAAATACTGTTCACCTGCCCAGAATGGTACTGTTACAGGACCTCTATGCAATGGTATAGACTCTACGTGATTGGTTGTAATTGTTTATACTGGCAGGTGTAGTAGGTGTAAACTTCAAATGATTGGTGCAATAAATGTAGCAGACCTGTGCCATTTCTTACATTAGCTGTCCTAAGCCAGTATGATATCTGCTAAGAATCTGAGACAGATTGAAATTTTTTGCTTTTACTTAAAACAACAAAACTTGGTCTCTATTATTTTTGACTTGTTATTTGAATTAAAGGATCGGCGGAGCAGGAGGGCCCATATGGCAGAGATAGAGTCCAAAGCAAGTTCAAGTGAAACTGATACAAGATCTGACCGTAGAGACTCTGGACCTTCTGGCAGATTTTAAACGAGGAAAGCTCAAATGTAATTCAAAATTGGTTGGGACACGGGAACCATTGAGGGGTTGGCAGAGGAGATTATTCGGCTGAGGAAACAAGCTAACTGCTGAGGGAATTTGAATTTGAAAATGTGAATTTATTGGTCCTATGTTTTTCCAGCCTCTCTCTTGTATAGATTTGGTTCTGGTTGGTGCTTTTCATTTGGGTGTACAATTTCTTCTCCCTCCTTTTCTTTTCTTTTTTTTTTCTTTTTTTTTTCTTTTTGTTATTTTAGCTTTTGCTTAAGATGGCGGTCTAATTGGTTTTGTGGTTGACATAGTGAGAGTTTAGTGTAGGAATCTGGCACCGGTGTACTTCCAAATTTGAATGACTTGAAATTTGTACTGTGCATTTTTCGTGTTTGAATTGTGTGCCCTGGGCCCTGGCAGATTGCAGTATGTATTTTCTAAAGAGCAAGTTCATTTTGGGCTTCTCTACAAATAGACAAGTTCATTGAAGATAGCTCAAGTTATTCATATTTGGTATGAATTTAAAATTCAAAGTCACAACTTAGATTAGTTTCGTTTGATAAGAGTTTCAAATTAAGGAACATGTTAAATTGTTAAGAGTTCCTAAAGAACATATTAAAATTATAATCACAATGGATCAATCCAAAATAAGGGTATTTATGAATTTACAATAATGCCAACGCCCCGTGTGAAATTTTTTATTCACAAAATGAGATCGTTTAGACCTATTAATTTAAGTTGGGTCAGATTGTATCTTACTTGTGTGAAGTAGTGAAAAATTATTCTTGAACCTTACATAATAATCAATATGATTGACATGCATCTTTTAATTGTACATATTTTTCAATAATCTTATATTAATAAACTATTTATGAATTATTTATTTTACAAGTCCTCAAACATAATTATCCAGGGATAAAAGGTTAGTGAAGGATGTGAGAGATATAAATTTCTTATATTAATAACCACAAGTCCTCAAACATATTTTTCAACTTTTTACGGTTACGGTTACGGCCGTGATTTTTATTTTTACCCAAAAAAAAATATATTTTAATATAAATAACCACGTTTTTAAAAGATTTCTATTTCTACCCAAACCGCTAGGAATATTTGCGGTTTGAATTAACAATTCAAACTGCAAGGAATCCTAGCGGCTTGAATTAATAATTCAAACCGCCAATAATCCTAGCGGCTTGAAACCCTATATCCCGCGCGACACGCGACCCCTTCGTCTCTGTCTGCTTCGCCTCTCCGCCAAATCGCCTCTGCCTCTCCGCCAGATCCAAATAAAAAAGGAAAAAGAGAAGATTCGGTGGTGCATTCCGGTGGTGTATTCCGGTGCTGCTTCGCCTCCGCCTCTTTTCTTGGTGCTGGGACCCGTTAAGGCCAGGTTACCCGACCCGACCCGTTAAGGACAGGTACTGGACCATTCCTTGTTTCCTTACCCCCGGTACCGACCGGTACTGGGACCCTGGTACTGACTTTGAAATGACAGGGACCTTATCGTGATATTTGTAAATTGTTTGAGGGCTTTTGTATAAAAATTAGGCCCTTGTGTAAATTAAAAAGAATAAGGGACTAAAATGCAAATTGGTGATTTTTGAATAATTGGGCTTCGGTCGAATTGTATATTGGCCATGACTTGGTAAATTTATTAGAATTTTAATTAAATAATAACTTAAGTAGTTAGGTTTTTAAAATAATTAGTTAAGTAATTAGATGTTTTAAATTTAGTAATTAGAAATTATAAAGTAAGTAAGTAGAAATTTTAATTAGAGAAAATGACTTCCAATTAAAATATGTTGTTAATTAATAAAGGACAATTAATTAACAACATATTAATATTTTCGAATCATTACGATTGCAAAAGTTTAGTTAATAGGATAATTAGATAATCACGTATTATTTTGTAGTTTTAAATTAATCAACTTGTGCAAATTATTAAGATAAATTCGTACGACTTTAGAAATAGTATAATTAAAGGCCTAACATTTATTAAGTTAAGTACTTGGGATTTAAATTACGTGTAGCTAAATTAATTAAGAAACACCTTTATATTACACGTAAATAGTTAGGGATCAAATAATAACAATTTAAATTACGTAGAGTATATTTTAAGTAGATAAGCAATTTATCTTCAAATTAAAATATAACAAATGATTTAAGTAAGTAAATTAATAATTAGATTCGAACTCTAGTTAATTAATTAATTAAGTATGATAACCAGAATGTTGAACTGGCAGGGACCATATTGCAAAATAATTTGATGGAAATTGCTTGATATATAGCTTTATATATTCTTTATTTTGGTTGAACTAATTAGGGCATGAATTTTTTTTAACGTAGGATGGCTAGGGGACGGCCTAGGAGACCACCCGTAGCCGACCCGGTTGATGAGCCCATTCCCACTGACAGCAAGGATCATTTCAGTCCTTTATTATGGATGCCTCACGATGAGCACCGAGTCTCCGAGGCATCTAAAGAGGTACTTGATTACTCTTTTTTTTTTAAGTTTGTATTTTGTTGAATTTTTGTATTTTTAGGTTTTCATGTTGTTTACTTTTTTGAACGCAGAGTGAGGCAATTATAAATGCCAGGGGTCGGTATCCTGACATGCAGTACTACTCGGTCATGGAGTCGTATCTGCAAAATTTGGGGGTGCAACATTTGGTTGATATTCTACAGTCGGAGACTAAGTCCATTAATGCGTCCCTCATTGCAGGACTAGTGGAGCGATGGCGCCCCGAGACGCACACGTTCCACTTACCTTTTGGAGAGATGACAGTGACTCTCCAGGACGTTAGTGCTCTATGGGGTCTGCCTATCCAGGGCGTGCCCGTTGGTGGCATATCTGACCCCACAGATTCAGATGACATCACGATTAATTACATGCTCGCAGAGTTGTTGGGAGCGGAGCCAGATATACGCAGCAATGGGGGGAAGTCCAAGTACAGTCTGGACAAGACGAAGCTGCGAGCTATGTTTGCGGGAGGTCTAGGTAGTGATTCCACTCAGCTCGAGATTCAGAGGTACTCATACAAACTATTTGTATTACATTTATTTTGTACTCTGTTTCATGCGGAAAAATGAGTTGCTCTATATTTTGATATTACATATACACACGGGGATTCGTGATGGACCTATTTGGTTCTGTCATGTTTGCTGATTCAAATGGTGATACCATCCCGATGATGTATCTAGAGCTGCTGCGAGACCTTCAGCCGTTGAGCGGCAGGTACAACTTGGGTGGGGCTGTCCTAGCACATCTCTACTCCAACTTACGCCACGGTTGCAAGGTCAGTATGTTATTTATGTCTTATTTTAATTACCTACCTTGTCATGCACTTGTCTTATTTTAATTATTTAACTTGTCCCTAACGGCTAGTATTCTTCAAAATATAGCGGAAAACTAAGCAAATCTATGGGCCAACACTGCTTCTGCAGCATTGGTCGTGGTCACGGCTACCGATGGGGGTACCTCAGCCGAACGAGGATCCATGGAGAGAGCCCGATAATGGAAATCGACCGGTATTCGGCATGAAATGGTACGAACATCACTTGTACAAGGACAACCCTCACGGAAAGCCAGTAGGTATCAGGTTGGTCCGATCTCAGATTCAGAGTCTGGGTGAGACGCAGGTGAGCTGGACTCCGTACCATGAGCTATACACTGAGGGGAGGCTGCCGCAGATTGTAGCGGATGATCACGAGATGTGGCTCTACAGTGGACCGCTGGTGTGCTTCTGGATAGTGGAGCACCACTATCCAGACCGGGTGCTCCGTCAGTTTCATTTTCCTCCACTCATCCCCGCAGATCCAGACGTCCCGAGATCTGTGATCATGAGGCTACACGGGTAAGTTATGTTCTTTTTAGCATTTTTCTACTTAACATTAGTTATTGGCTTTAAATTGCAACTAACATATGAATTACAGGATAAGACACGGTAATCACTGGGATAGAGATTGGAGTGAGCATCACTCGGAGTACTACATCAAGGCGGGCAATATGAGTGCCAACTTATGGCAGATGCCGGAGATTGATGCGATGCAGTTCCAGGGAGATCCCCTATTGAGATATCAGGCTTAGTACCTGCGAGTCGGCATGGCTTCGGTGTATATAGAGGGAGATTACGTCGATTTTCTTCACGCACAGATATTCAAAGATGATGGTTATACCCCTACTTGCCGGAAAGGTGCTCGCCAGGTAATGCATCTAAAACAACACATTTTTATGCGTTATGAACCTTTTATCGTAACCTTCCTTTTTTCTAACGTTTTTTATAGCTGCTGTTAGCGCTTAAAGGTGCCGGGCGTTCAATCGTTTGTCTTGGAAAATGTGGCTATAGAGCGGTCGGGCACGCGATACTGAACTTGGTTGCCCCATGCATTGCGGACCACGGCCATGAGGCAAAGCTGGTCACCATGCTACGAGACGCCGGAGAGAATATTGATTGGCGCTCAGTACAACCGGACGAGCCTGACGCGCCACCAGTAGTGACCAGTGAGATGCCACCGGAGCCATCAGAGCAGCCAGAGTGGGATTATCATCGTTGGGTACTGCGCATGGCAGGTTGGCACGCCTACCGTGACCAGCACGGGCGTCCAGTTCTTCCCCCGGTATGTGATTTTTTATTTTATTTATTCTTTTATTGTAAGTAAAGATAGTTAAAATTTACTAAATTTTTGGTAAGATTGCAGGGTCCTGCATACATGCCGACACAGCCTGAGCCGCATGAGCATCATGAGTCTCCAGAGATCCAGTCTGTGCAGGATGAGAGGTTGAGTTTTAGCCTTGCAGACCTTGTTCCGGATGATCAGTGGGATACAGCCGCCTCCCCGCCACCGCGTCAGCCGTATTCAGAGATGGCTCACTATTGGGAGGCCTCTGGTAGCCGGACTCAGCGTGAGTATGAGTCCCAGTTTGTGGCATCCATATTCCATACTCCCCCGCCACCGCCAGCTACCCACGTGGCCTCGGATCCATGGGATACAGCACTTACGATGAGCACAGAGGCCGAGCTCGAGGATCATTGATAGGTGTATTTTATATACACCGTCGATCTAGTTTTTATCATAAAATAACACCAAATATCTTGTATTTTGGATATAAAGCGAATATAATACACCAAGAATCAAGTTACTGCGTTCGCTCGATGTTTCAATGCAGGAAACAATGCAAAATGAAGAAAAACTGCCCAGTGCGGACGCATTCTCCACCATTGCGGACGCACTAGGTACTTAGCCGATTTTCCAGCAGCGCAGACCTCACAGACGAAAAGTCCGAGCGTAATGCGGACGCACTCACCTTCAGTGCGGACGCATTCACTACTTAGCCGATTTTTGCGACTTTCAGAATCTTCCAGAAAAACAGAAGTTCAAGTCCAGTGCGGACGCACTCACAGCCAGTGCGGACGCACTCAGTACTTAGACTATTTTTGAAATCTTCAGATTCTTTGGAAAACAGAAAACAACATGCCAGTGCGGACGCACTAAGATCCAGTGCGGACGCACTCATGGAATTTTGCAGAAAATCCAGAAAGGAAACTTGGAACCAAAGGAGATTTGGAGCCAGTGCGACCCCGACCACACGCACTCATCTCCAGTGCGGACGCACTGGACTCGCAGACAGCCAGAAATTCGCATTTTCAAGAGCTTTTCTATTTTTGGCCAACAAGGAACACGTTTTAGAAGGCCAAAAATAGCCATGGCAGTCTAAGGAGTGCACCCACTAACCCCACTACTATCCTCTAAATTGGGCAAGGCCTTTTGCTATAAAAGGAGAAGAATTTCATCTCTCTAATCATCCATTATTATATCCATTTTCCACATATTGAGAGAGAGAGATCCTGCAGAAATTCTCGAAGCTTTTCAAGGAAGAGGAAGAAGAAGATTCAAGCAAGGAGTCGGCAAGATCGAGGTTTTAGATCTAAGAAAGGGTGTAATCATTTCTTTTCATTTCCTTTTATTCTTTGCCAAACTTTGCGATGTTTCCCTCCAAGAGGGAGTAGTTCTCTCTCTAGGGGTTTAGGTCAATATGCATGAACTTGTTTAATTCTATTTTATTCGATTATTTGCTTTTATTATGATTGTTTTATCGGATTTGATTGTTAATTTCTGTGATTTAAATAATTTGTGTCAAATACATAATTAGTACTTGAATTGTAGCATCTCGTTTTGGTTTCAAAAGAACCAAAATTGACTAGGATCAATAGGATAGTACCAAATTATGAATGCAAATACCTTAGGTTTAGATTAAGATTCTAACCAATTTAATCTAAGCCGGAACTATAGAAATTAAGGTTAGGGATTTGGTGAAGAACCTAACCGTGAAGTCAAACCCTAATTAGGGCATCTCAAATCAAGTCGGATATTGGTATCATGGACTTAATTGTGAAATACCAATATTTGAGGAGAGGAGAGACTAACAAGAGCTTATGGTCTAGGTAGTTAGGATGAAGGACTTAAACGTGAAATCCGAATTACTTAGACACGTTATTAATTCATGAAAGTGACCCTTAATGACATATTAGGTTAGAAACCTCATCAAATCGAACATGAATTTAAGCAAATATCGAATAAATAGAGTTAACAAGGGATTGTAGACCAAAGACCCCTAGATTCTCTTAACCTTGAAAACAAACCGACTTGTCTTTCTTTTAATTTACATTGTTTAAAAACTCCTTTCTTCGGGTATTGAACCCAACCTTAGGATTTTTAGTACAAACCCCCCCCCAAATTTACTTTATTGCACTTTACTTTCTTTCTCTTCTGAAATTTATCATCTTAAGTTGAAAATTAAGTATTTATCTTACTCCTTGTGGTTCGATACCCGATAATATACTACACGGTAGGATTGTATACTTGCAATCTAAATCGAAAGTGTATTTGAGGATAAAGCTTTTTATATATACCCTTTGGACGTATCAATCATATTACACCAGCTCGCGTCACGCAGGCAGGACAGCCTCAGTGGGATGATTGGCATGAGCGCATATTCAGTAGAGAAAACAGGGGTAGACCACCTCACCGATTCTCCCCTTCGCAGTACGATGGATAGAGGGTTTTTTTGGTAGTTTTAGTTTAGTTGTGCTATGTTATACTTTATTATGTTTTACTTTAGTTTTGTAGTTTATTTTTTGTGTAGTGTAGTTTCGTTATGTTTTATTATGGTATGGTTGGAGGTATGTTATATATTTTTATCATTTTATGGTAGTATTTATTATGTCATACAACAAAAAGAAATAACATCCAAAAATGAAAAATAATACAAAATACAAAAACACTTGTTAAGTTCGCTAAGTTCAAAATACAAAATACAAAATACAAACCTCAAAGTGAATTACAAACGAACTGAACAACATAATTTCCAAAATATAAAATACAAACTTAATATAAATTTCAAACGAACTGAACAACATACTATTTCATCTTACCGGTCTTGAACGTACATGGAACAAATTCATCGTCCGAGATTGATGATGATGGCTCGGTAACAACAGACGACGTGCTTGCCTTAGTCTTAGCCTTAGGCGTCTGTACATCATTTTTTCCCCCAATCCATAGCCGTAGGGGTTTTCTACAAAGTCATCATCAGATATGTCATATCGTTTAAAAAATTCATCTATGTGCACACATTTTGGACAGTCCTTTCTAAACCTTCCGCAGCCCAAATTGCATTTTTTTTCCTCGCTCTTTTCTCGATTGTTACTGTCCATCCTCCTCACCTACAATTTATTTGGAAAATAATAATAAAAAAAACTGCAACATAATAAAATACATACAAATAAAGTTCATACAAACCTCAAAGTAATAAAATACATACAAACCTCAAACTGCAACATAATAAAGTACATACAAATAAAGTTAATTCCTACGACTCCATCTAAAATTTAGTGCTCCTTCTAGCTGGTGATGTGCAACATAATAAAGTACATACAAATAAGTCCCATGAGCCGACCAGTACCCCATGATGATATGCTCCTTCTAGCTGGTTGCACTGTTTCGTCTTGCCGGTTAGCTGTACCGGACGGTCCTGCCTGCGCTTCGTTAGCTGTACCAGATGTGCTCCTCCTTTCAAATTGAGATGTGCTCCTTCTAGCTGGTTGCACTCCTTCTTCTTGCTGGTGTGCTGTACCGGATGGCCTTGCGCCAGATGTGCTCCTCCTACCTGCTTGAGTTGTGCTCCTTCTTCGCTGGGTAGTACCTGAAGGCCCTTGCATTCCAACCGCCTCCCCTCCTGCCAGTACTTCTCCCATTGCCTCCCTAAACATCATATTTGCATTTTCACGGGCTGCCGTACGGCTTCTGGCTGTGCTTCGCCGTGGCCCTTGCGATCCACTTGCCTCTGCCATAACTCGCTCATTCTCTGCTACATTTGCTGCGTTATGAGCCTCTGCAGCCCAAATATGTTAGTTAGTAAGCTATTCAACATTGGAATGAAATATAATTAGAATTGAATGTTACATACCTCGCCTCTGCCTGTCAGAAGTGGAACGGCGAGGACGGTGCCCCCGTCGCCTACCTTGCATTTCATCCGTGGTCATATCTTGACGGATGTGTTTCCTCCTACCACGCCGTATCCAATCTTTGTTTGGCTCAATTTTAGAGGTAGTGGTTGTAGGCCAATCTTCAGGATTGCCATAAGGAACAAACAGTGCATTCCAAGTACTCAGAAGGTAGTCCACCCTATACCAGTGGGCAACAAATAGGTTGGGTGACCAGTTTCTATGACGACAAACCGCTAACACATGAGCACACGGAATTCCAGTTAATTGGATACCTCTGCATGTACATTCCACTTTTCTCTCTGGCCCGAATGTCACGATATACTGGAACCTTCTATGAATAATTGACATAGTTCCATCCTACGTTTGGACTACTGGAACATATTCATTTGGGCCCGTGACTTGGTAATTACATTCGCCGTGCGAGTATGGGATGACATCCATTTTTGTAGCTTTCTCCCACCGTTTGGCGAGCTTAACATGTACCCGTCTGGAAAAAGGCTGTTCTGCATTGCTTTGCTCCGTCGCTGCCTGTCGCCGTTGAACAAACCACCTATTGCACTTGGCGAATGTCTCCTCTACAAGTGCAGCCACGGGCAACATCCGGCTATCCTTGAAGACAGCGTTCAGGGACTCAGAGCCGTTTGTTGTCATGATACCAAATCGGTGCCCTCCATCACAGGTCTGGAAATTTTTTTCAAAATTTGACGGCTCCATGACATCATCAGGACGTACTTTGCCCACTCTCCTCAGAAAAACATTACACGTCGGATTTTGCTGCAATAGAACAAAGCAAAATTAGACAAAATGCATCTAAAAGAAACAAAAATGATATAAATTAGACAATATTAGACATACCGAGCAAAAATCTTCGAACATCTCTTTCAGCCTTCTTGGCTTCTTCTTCCTGGCTCCTTGTTTGAACCTAGTTCCGTACCATTTGTCCTTCCCACACGCCTGGACCAGGTTATCTGCAACATGTTGGATACAATACCTGTGCACAAAATTATCCTTATCCCATCCGTATTCAGGTTTCAATGCAGCTTTGATACCCTTGTGTTGGTCCGATATAACACATACGAATCTATTAACACGAATCACATTAATCCTAAGCCATTGTAAGAAAAAACCCCAATTCTCTTCATTCTCCGTATGTACAATTGCAAATGCTAGAGGCAGCAATTGGTTATCGGCATCATAGGCGCAAGCCATCAAAAGTCTGCCCTCATACAGCCCAGATATGAAGGCTGCATCTATACTGATCACCGGTCTTAAATAATCAAATGCGGTAATGCATGGTCCGTAAGCCCATGCCACGGCCCTGAATTTCTGAACACCTTGTTTGACCAGTCCTGTATTTTTATCGATGCTTGGACTTGTCAGAAATTGGTATTTTGAGCCGGGATTCGTGTAACATATCCCGATAAGCAATAGTTTCATAAAATTGTACGACTCTTCCCAACTCCCAAATTACCGGGCTACTGCAATCTCACGACCTCTCCAAAGTTTGTTGTACTTCGGGGTTATACTGCCAAACCTAACCCTCACGCAGTGTGCCACACTCCGGATGCTCATAGTGGGGTCTTCCTTAATGCTGCTCTCGATGATATCTGCGATAATTGATGCCGTGAGTTGTGCATGGTCCGTCCTGGTGTACTCAGATTCGCATGTGTGAGGCGTGTCTTGCTCAGTTATCATCCATGTATCTCCGGCATTTGTTGCTCTTGCCTTCAGTTTGAAACGACAACCCGGAGTGCTGCATCTAATTTCCAGCCGGGATGTGTCACTTCTCTTCGTATATGTCTCCTTGTTCTTGTCAACATGGTACTCTCTGATCTTTTTCGTCAGTTGCTTTTTACTTACGAAGTATTGGCCTTTTGCGAGCTCACTCTTGTACTCAACCCGACGACCATAGTAAGAAACATCTGTTTCTCGAAAAGCAGATGTGTCATTGAAGTTTACAAAAGGGTGAGTCTCAGAACGGCCACCTAACGGCATATTCTCTCTATTTTGCCTCACAGTGGGCTGTGGGTATTCTTCTTCATCTTCTTCATCTCCTTCATCATTAATGTCACAGTCTCCTTCCCCCAATTCATCCCCAGTTTGCAGATTCTCCTCCGGTACCTCGTTTATAAATTCAAATTCCGACTCGTTTGGATCTTCCTGTACTGGTGGCGGTCTGGGGTGAGGATTTGGTTCAGGCCCAGGTAAGGATGAAGGACCTTCATACAGGGATATAGGTGGGATAAAAGGTGGAGATTGTACTCGTGGTGGGACAAAAGGTGGAGATTGGGGTGAATTATTGTATATTTCTGGTTCCGGTTCTGGTACAGGCATTACGATAAAAGGAGTGTGTGGTTCATTATCTTCTTGATAATGTTGGGCAACCGAATTTTGGCCTGAACTTCCGGCCCCTGACTCTTCGCTAATTCTGCGTGCAAAAACTTCCAATATTGATTCGCCAGACCTCAAAACCTGCGCTATTAGACCTCTCAATGCCCCGTTATCTCCCAATGTGATTTTGACATACTTTCCTGCGTGGACCATTCGGGCCTGAATTTGTAATTGGCAACGATTCCTATTGTAGCCGCTCGCTTCATAAATAAGCGATTGCAACTGCTCAAATGAGAAATTTTCATCAACCCAATACGTATTTGCTGCAGGTTTGGAGTAACGTACTCCATACTGGTCAGTTATGAACTTTCCTCCAAAATGTATTGAAATTGCAATAGACATGGCCAATAAACTATATTCATAAATGACAAATATTTGGTCAGTTTACTGATTTCAATTGTGAATAGTTGTGAATAGTCGTATATGAACAGTAATTAACAGTAAATACGTATGTGAACAGTAATTAACAGTAAATACGTATGTGAACAGTAAATACGTATGTGAACAGTAGTGAATACATATGCGAACAGTAAATACGTATGTGAACAGTAGTGAACAGTAAATACGTATGTAATTAACAGTAAACAGTAAATACGTATGTAATTAACAGTAAATACGTATGTAAAAAAAATTTACCTGACTTGACAGACTTCTCTGTCTCCTCCTCCTCCTTCCTTCAGAGCTCCTCTCCTCCCTCTCCCTCCCTCTTCCTCTTCCTCCTTCTCTTCTTCTGTTTTTTCTCTCTCTTATACGGAGCCTCTCCCCCGTAGTTATAAGTTTTCAAAAAAAAAAAAGAGATTTAAGCCGCTAGGAATCCTAGCGGTTTGAATTATTATTTCAAACCGCTAGGAATATTAGCGGTTTGAATTAATAATTCAAACCGCTAAGATTCTTAGCGGTTTGAATTGTTAATTCAAACCGCAAATATTCCTAGCGGTTTGGGTAGAAATAAAATTCTTTTAAAAACGTGGTTATTTATATTAAAATATAATTTTTTTTTGGGTAAAAATAAAAATCACGGCGGTTACGGTTACGGTGATAGATATAAATTTCTTTTACCATATTGGACGGACCTGGAGCTGGAGGCCTAGATTGAGCTGAGCCCACTTACAAGTTACACAAACCGGTGCGGGTGATGAATTCCCTGGCGTAGCGGGTCTGCGGGGAGCAGTTATCGGATCAAACGGCCTCTTTAAGTTCATAGCCTATCCGATCCGAAATCCGATACATCCATCGTTCGCATGAGAGAAGAATACTAGAAGAGGTCGTGACCTAGTTCTCTCCTTCTGCGATCCGATCCGATCCGCTTTCTCCGGCCATCGTCGCCGGAGCAAATTCCCATCACTCTAATTATAGCTGCACTCTGACTGATTTCTCCTTCGTAAGCTTCTCGATTCCTAAACCCCTTATTTGATTCAGATACTCGATTTTCTGACATATTCTCTCCTTAGTCCTTACACTTACAATTATAACTCAATGAAATTAGCAGTTGTATATTAGTCAGTTCGAATTTTTGGAATGGATGCAAAATAATTTTTTAGTATTTTAGTAACAGCATCTCCTGGCGATCATATGGAAAGCACATACAATAGAAATAGAGTTGCCTCTAAGTTTCAAGACAAGGACCCAATTCCAAATGTTGATGAAAAGGTAGGCACTGTCTTTTTGAAATATTTCAGGGAAATTCATGTCGACTTAGGAGTAAAAGTTTTGAAATATTTCTCCAAATCTGTACCGTGACCTGATTGATACTGAGATGGTATTAGTACTGGCACTTTCTGTTGAGGCCATGACACTCTTTACAAAGTAACAGATATTCTTTTGATACAATTTGTGAGTGTCTGATTGAATCTGAATCTCTCTCATGTTCAATTTTGTAGGAGCAGTCTGGTTTATTTTATCATGGGTCAGAAGAGGATGATTTCAGATTGCCAAAGCATCACCGGCCCACAGAGAACCTGGACACAGAAGATCTGGAGCAGGCTTCTCTAGATACCCAGCTGACGTCATCAAATGTCGGCTTTCGACTCCTCCAGAAGATGGGTTGGAAAGGCAAGGGCCTCGGCAAAAACGAACAAGGTACCTTTTCTCCTTTGTTTCGTTCAAAAGGGAGCAGTAGTCTCTGTCTGTGCCCCTAGAAAATGCCATAATGGAGAGTGCTGGCAGAACCTCAACCTGTCATCCAACCTTAAAAAAGGAAAACCAGTGCCGTGTGCCTCATGCGTCATGCCCATGAACACACCAGTGCCCCACCCTATAAAGTTAGGTGTTTATACCTATGCTGGCAAATGTCCAAAGTTCCACTTGACAGTGTTTAAATTTGTACTGTCATGTGTTTACAGTAAGAGTCACTGTTATCACTTAATGCGATGCATAAATGTTTAAACTTCTAATATCAAGTGTATAAACTTTTACAATCAGGTGGTTGTAGTTGGCGTCATAGTGTGTACATCTAATATCATACACATGCACTTCCAAGCGGTTATACTTAGTGTTACCGTGTTTATATCTATTATCATACACAAATGTGTACGTGCAGTGTCCAGTGTTACTTGCACATCCAGGTGTTTATTGTTAGTGTTGTGGTGTTTATACTAATTCATTAGCGTCCTTGTAAAGAAATTCATATAATACTGCATCTCTTGAACATTAATCATGGACATGCCAAAAAAATCTACCACAAAGGTAAGAAAACTAGTGGTGTTAAAAGGAATTTTGCCAAAAGAGCAAGCAGAAAAGGAGGAGAAAGGAGTATTTCAAAAAGGGAAAGGGAGGGTGGGTGTAGAGATGCCAAAGTGAAGGTAGAGGATGGAATTGGGGGATAGAGGGGGGAGATCAAATAATTTCCATTTCTATTTCCTCTTTTCATCTTCCCTTATGTCCAATATGTGATGATAACAAGATAGATTGGCCTCTTTGGATATATTGTGAATGGAGTGATTGAAAAGATATTTGTCCTGTTTGTAATATGAGTATGGTGATATTTTCAACCCCTTTTAAGAGCTATATATGAAATGAGACTATCTTCCATTTCAAAAAAAAAATGTTCATTAATTGGACATATAATCCTATACTGTTTTCTTGATTTTTATCATTGTTTTTTTGACAGGCATAACAGAACCTATAAAAGCTGATGTTAGAGACTCCAAACTGGGAGTTGGGAAGCAAGAAGAAGACGAATACTTTACATCTGAGACAAATGTGCAAAGGAAGAAACTAGAAGTCGAGCTCGAAGAAACTGAAGAACATGTGCAAAAGCGCGAGGTATGTGCATGAAAGAAAAATACTAAACTTAGAAATCACTGTTTTGATGTCCGCAATTGATGTACTTCTTAAAATAGACACCTCAGACTATAACACTTATGTCTCTAGAAAATTTTAGCTTTCCTAGTGTTTCCATTTCATGTTAAATCTTTAGCAATATCTAACACACACAGATGACACTTTATAAACGGCATGAGCACGAAAGACATCCAAATTTCTTTCGAGAATCATATGGTTCCAGAATTGATATGTCATCCAAAATAGCCTCCACAAGTCAAATTTAGTGGGAACAGGTCTGAAACGGGACTATAAAATCTGATATTTGATTAAGAGATTTGAAATTGATATCCTGGATCTGCAATTTAGGAGGAATTATCCATAAGCCAAGATTACAAATATTGTTCTGTTACGGAGCAATAAAGGAGAGATTTTAGTGAGAGGAGATTGTAACTTTGTAAGCAAGCAAGAGGTGGTTCAGTAGAGCAGTTAGGGGTAGGGGTGTTAAATAGAATTTGGATTAGTAGAGATACCAACTGATTATCGTCAAAAGTTCTGGTGGATGGGGGATTCGTACAAGCAGCTATGAATGAAATCTTAGTTTATTTAAATTCCCAAGATCCGTGTCTTTCTTAGTGCTTTAACCCTAAAAATTTTGGAGTTCTTGCAATTGGCTTTCTGAGCTGTGAAAAAGTGTAGTTACTTTTCTAGGTTCCAAATCATTACCTTCGAAAAAAACTTTGGAGAAGCAGTTTCTAGATGCACTTTAAGGAGGGTTTGTGAAATCTGACCATTATCCTTGAATTTTTTTTTTATCATATTGACACTAGATACTTAGTAATTTCGTTGAAGCACTTGGATCTAAAAAATCTAGATGCAAGCTTAGCAGTTATTATGATCAATTTAGGTCAGAGTTGGCATTCATAGTTGCCAACCTGAAATAATATGTTATACTTTGTCAGTTATATTTGGGGGTGTGTATTGCCTTTGGTTTGTTTGTTTTTGTGCTGCACGTGTATGACAATTCCAGGTGATGGCAGAAAGGGAGCACAGAATCCAGACAGAGGTCAAGGAAATAAAGAAGATTTTCTTTTGTGACCTCTGCCACAAGCAATACAACCTCGCTGTCGAATTTGAGGCTCATTTAAGTTCTTATGACCATAACCACCGGAAGGTTCGTGCAATTTTTTTCATTCATTTTTGTTTTCTTTTTTGAGTTTTGATTGGCCTTTTGTTTTTTCCTTTGATAAAATGGGGGTTCTGTGCAAATAACAATGGTATTTCTCATATATAACTAGCAATAAATAATTAAATGATGGAAAGTTCACACATCCTGTTAGAAGTTTGAGTAATTATTCTTCCATGTTCGATTTAATTAGAATCAAACTGTTGACATATCCTGTTAATAGTTTTAGTAGTTATTCTTCCATGTTCAATTGAATTAGAATCAAACTGTTGATTTGCACGCCGTGTTCTACATTTGGATGAAGAATTGATATGACATAAAAGTTGGGCTGGTTTTATTTTTTCCTTCCTGGACATGACCTTGGTTTTGGCCATTTAGGTCGTTATTCTTTGCAAATAGCTCAAATAATTACTTCTGTTTGCACTTTGCAATGAAGAAAACAACCCTTAAAAGATTCAAGTTTTGTTTCTTTCTAATTCTGATAGTGTTTTTCTTGTTTCCTTTTTGTTCTGTAGAGGTTCAAGGAGATGAAAGATATGCATGGGAGCAGCAGCAGCCGTGATGACAGGCTAAAAAGGGAACAATTGCGTCAGGAGAAGGAAATGGCCAAATTAGCACAGATGTAAATAACAATATAAAAATTTACATATAAATGATGATAACTTGTTCAAATTTAATGTAAAATCTCAGTAGTTTTTTTTATGATTTTATCATTTTTAGGGCCGATGCTCATAAAAGGCAAAAACAAGAAGAGTTAGAAGTTTCTGATAACAATGCTTCGACAGTTACTGACTTGAATCAGAATCAGAGACAGGCTTTAAAGTTTGGCTTTTCAAAAGTAGCCTCTTCCAAGGTCAGTAAAAATAACAAATATTTACTAAATTCTACAATTTCTTTTGTTTATCCAGAATTAACTATGTTGTCATGTTGCATGATATAATAGGCTTCTAATCGACTTCCTGCAAAGAAGCAAAAAGTTGTGACAAGAGTGCCTTCCGTATTTGGTAATGATAGCGATGAAGAATGATTATTTTGTGATGTAAATTTGATCAATGGTTGAGAAGAGCAATTTCTAGCCTATTATGTTATAAGTATGTACATGTGTTTTCATGTGCAACAAAAGATGTGTAGCTCTGTAAACAAAAATGCTGGTCTTCCCCTGCTTTGGTGTATTAGTATTGGTTGGGAACTTATTTACTGATAAATGATTGTGTGATATTTGGTTCAAGTTTTAGTCGTTCTGTTCTTTTTATTGCTTGGAGCTATTCCTTGATAAATGATTGTTTGGAGCTATTCCTTGAGACTTTGAAAAACTTAATCACAGATCGTCAACAAATCACAATTATTATCGACTAAGGAGAGGTATCGGTTTTGGTTTAATCCAAATTGCACTGCAGAAAATTTTTGAATTGGGATCTGCTATTATTCTGAGAAAATAGCAGCATGTTATTCTCTCAGAATAACAGGAGGGATAACAGCAGATGGCTAAAATTTTAGATCGTTTATTTGAATTTTCTTTTAATTTTATTTTTTATCAAAAAAATGTCTTCGAATTTTAGACATGGTTATCTCTCGACTTAAAAAAGCCCGGCCCGGCCCGCCCAGAAATCTAAACTTGTCGCTCTCCTGACTCCTGAGGCTGTCATCCGATTGCGATAAACCCCTTCCCCCATAAATCTTCTTTCACAGGGTGGGTTACATCTAAACCCTAGACATGGCTATCGCTCCTCTCTCCTCGGTACATCGCGCCAATTCCATGCTCGCTTTCCTCTCGATATCAAACTTCAAGCTCCGACGGGTCAAAGCCCTAAAGCTTCCTTCGCTCCGCCTTCTATCCACCTCCACGTCTTTTCCCAACACATTCCACCCCTCCTCTCCCTCTCCTTCTCCTTCTCCTTCTAATCAGTGGTCCCCACCTCGCGCCAACCAGCGATCTCCACCTCAAGCAAACCAGTGGGGCCCACCTCCCGCAAACCAGCGATCTCCACCTAACACCAATCAGTGGTCCCCGCCTGCAACCAATCATTGGGCACCACTTCACAACCAGCATCAACAGCCTCCTCCACCGGTGACCCCGCCGCCTCCTTCTCCGTCTGATCTCGGTGCCTTGGCCCATGGTGGGAAGGTCAAAGAAGCAATTGAACTACTCAGCCAAGGTGTACGTGCACCTGATCCACATACTTTCTTCTATCTGGTCTCATCTTGCACCGAGCCAACATTGCTTGACGACCTCAAAAAGGTACATGACTACTTCCTGAGGTCCCCATTTCGTGGCGATTTGCAGATAAACAATAAAATTCTGGAGATGTATGGGAAATGTGGTGCCATGACTGATGCACGCCGTACATTTGATAATATGCCTGACAGAGACATGGAGTCTTGGCACATTATGATACATGGATATGCCGTAAATGGTCAAGGGGATGAGGGTTTGCAACTGTACGAGCAGTTGCGAAAATCTGGTGTTACCCCTAACACACAAACCTTCGCATTAGTTTTATCGGCATGTGCTACTGCTGAAGCAGTAGAAGAAGGCTTCATACACTTTGAATCCATGAGCAAAGATTATGGTATTACCCCTGGGATTGAACATTATGTTGGCATTATTGAGTTATTAGGAAAGTCGGGGCATTTAAACGAGGCTGTGGAGTATATAGAGAACTTACCGTTTGAACCAACTGTTGAGATTTGGGAGACGTTGAGAAACATGGCCCACGCACAGGGAGACATAGACATGGAAGATTGGGTAGACGACATCTTGATCTCTCTCGACCCGTCAAAAGTGGACCTAAAAAAGATCCGGGCTCCGCCACCAAAAAGACGCCTCGGTACTAACATGCTAGATGGTAGAAACAGACTAGGAGAATACCGCCTACCCCCAAAAATCGAAAAAAAGACAGTGAAAGAGCAGGTATATGTGCCTGATACGAGATACGTATTACATGATATAGACCAAGAGGCCAAGGAGCAAGCACTCTTGTACCACAGCGAGAGATTGGCTATTGCATATGGCCTGATAAGCACCCCCGCAAGGACGCCCCTTAGGATCATCAAGAATTTGAGGATTTGCGGCGATTGCCACAATGCGATCAAAATCATGTCGAGAATTGTCGGGAGGGAGTTGATTGTGAGGGATAATAAGCGGTTCCACCATTTCAAGGACGGAAAGTGCTCTTGCAATGATTACTGGTGAAATTATTCCAGGGTTTTGTTATTTTTTTTGTCCTAATCAATTTTATTTTTGGATTTGGAGATTGTGTACGTTGAGATGGAGGTACTATATATAAAATTTCTGTCTTGATGCCGTTTTTTGGGTAGTTACAAATGGATGAATTATTAACTAAAATTGGCTAAAATTCTAAGGAGGATGAACAATCAGTTATATATTTATATTTTCTGGGCTAAAATTCTAACATGCTTTAGCAGCTTTCTCTACGGCTACTAAAATGGAGAGTATATTTAAGTGCAATCTAAAACTGAGCTTCAATCATCAGTTGATCAGTTCACAATTCAAGTAAATTTTAAGATGATAATAGGATCCATAAAAATGATGGAGATGGCATCAACTACAATCATTGCCAAAAACAATAAAGTTTTTAATATATATTTAGTGTAGCATCAGATAGTGAATCATACAGTCCTCTTCAACCTCGGCACGACCGAATTGAATCGCATTTTGATCGGATGTTCTGGATCCAAGCTCAAAATTAGAGTTATGATCCGGACCACAACAGCAGCGCCCGCACCAGCGCCAGCACCGGTGCCAGAATCAGTAAGGATCTATCCAAATTATATGCTAAATATGAAATGTTAACGTCTCTTATATTGTGGGCTTTCATAGACGGGCCTGGACTAGAACGGGTGTTATACATTTTGACAGAGCAGATTTTAATTCATGCAAGGCAGAAATCCATACACAGTACACAGTTATTTTGATTCTATTGCTCATGCCCTGTCTGAATTAAAAAAAACTCTGTCAAAATGTGTGGAAACAGGAACATTTAGGTAAACCTATATGTATTATTGAAGATTGCTGTTTCAAAAGAAAACAAAATTGACAAGAATCCTTTGGATTTTCTTTTCTTCTTGTCTGTTATGAAAGACAGACCATTGAGCCATGAATAGTTATTGAATATAAGAAGGTCCACTTGAAATATGCTCTATATTTATATTGCTTCTTTAAACAGTCTAATTTTTATTCCTTTCCTGTTAATTAATATATATACCAAAATTCTATATTTATTTTTTTAGCTTTTACAATATTGAGATACACAGTTTTGTGGTCTGGTAAAATTGAAGGATGATTTTGAATTTTGCCAGTAAACAGAAATCTGGTTATTGGTCTGTTCCAAAATTAAACATGGGCGAGCACTAGCAGTGTAATTCAGCGTAGAGGAATATACTGGTAAGCAATGTAGGGAATTTGCACAGTTGGCATGGCGTATTTTTCAGATGAAGGTAGATACATTATTACAATTAATACACAGTTAATTCAGATGTGATGATTCTAAAATAGTGGCACGTGACATGTATGATGTATGGTTGCATAAGATCTTTTGTCTATACCAATTGAATTCATCAACCAGTTTCTTAGTGGCCAGTGGCGTTATTTTCTGTTTGTATCAACCAACCATTGCACAGCTTCTCTCCTCAATCCTCATCATATAGACTGGAGACATCCATTGTATTGTGTGTGTGTGTGTGTGTGTGTGTGTGTGTGTGTGTGTGTTTCATGCACAGTTGCATACACACTGCACTGCACCTCATCTCTGTGTTAGTGTGGTGAAGTGGGGGAGAGGGGCACAGGAGCACATGCAAAGATGCCCCAAAAATAAATGCGCCATTAAATAACAGAGGTCCAATCTCCAATGCACATGAACGGATGGATGCATAGCACAGCTAGGACCATGAAAAACATACACAATACAATTTATTGCCTTACCAAAACGAAGAAGAAATTGCATAGAAACCATGGGAGAAATCTGACATGGACAGCAGTTCCTACTTCCTGCCATCGCCTCCAATTCCAAACAATCGTGTGTGTTTTTATGCATGTGTGCGTGTGCGTGTGTCACAATATTTATTATTTAAAGGTCGTTCAAATATCGACCCCATTGTTTTTCAAAATTTGATGAATTGTATTCAGTTTATAATTGATTTCAGAGAAAATTTTAAATATAAATCAGTTTTCCCTTGAAATTTACAACGTTGACACCAATACTTAAAAAGTGATATCTATATATAGAGAGTGGCTAAGATCAAAGTGGTATGACCAAGGCCTTAGGTGCTACCAAGTCATTTTTGGATTTTCAAAGTCCAAACGGTCGATCTAAACCGTTAGATATGATCTCTATATTAAAATCTGCTTGGAGACCAAATTTTATATTTTTTGGAATTTTTTTACTATTTTTTAAGCCACTTTGAAAATTGCTGATCACATGGTTCAGAATTTGGTTGCACTGTTTTTACTGTTCACCCGGATCTGCCATTTTCAAAGTGACTTAAAAAATAGTAAGAAAATTCCAAAAAATGTAAAATTTGGTATCCAAGCATATTTTAATATAGATTGAACATCTAACGGTTTGAATCGACTATTTGAACTTTAAAATTGCAAAAACTAATTGGTAGCACCAAGGCCTTGGTCATACCACTTTGACCTTAGCCACTCTATATATATATATATATATATATATATATATATATATATATATATATAGGATTTTGCTAATATGCTACGCGTAGCATAGAGCCCCTCCGTGCTACGGCTCAATTTTTTAGTTTTCAAAATTCTAACGGTCGATCCGAACCGTTCAACATGATCTCCATATGAATATGTACTTGCAAACCAAATTTTACATTTTTTAGAATTTGTTTACTATTTATTAAGCCACTTTGAAAATCGCTGATCCAATGGTCCAGAAAAGTTTACTGTTGTGTACAAATTAGTGTTTTTTCAAAGTGGCTTAATAAATAGTAAAAAAATTCTAAAAAATATAAAATTTGGTTTGCAAGTACATATTCATATGGAGATCATGTTGAACGTTTCGGATCGACCGTTAGGATTTTGAAAACTCAAAAATTGAGCCGTAGCACGGAGGCCTCTAGCATAGAGGCTAATATATATATATATAGTGAGTGGCTAATATCAAAACGTTTGTTCCTAGGCCGTGGAACAAATACTTCGGTTTTTATATTTTCAATGGCCAAACAGTCGATCTAAACCGTTCAACATTCAATCTATATTAAAATGTGTTTGGAGACCAAATTTTACATTTTTAAATTTTTTTTTTACTATTTATTAAGCCAGTTTTAAAATCGTTGTTTTCAATGATCCAGAAATTTTTCACTATTTATTAAAATCATTGATTTTAAAACTGGCTTAATAAATAGTAAAAAAATTCCAAAAAATGTAAAATTTGGTCTCCAAGCACATTTTAATATAGAGATCACATCTAAAGTTTTGGATCGACCATTTAAACTTTAAAAATTGGAAAACTAATTGATTGCACCACGGTTCCGGAACAAACGTTTTGATATTAGCCAACCTCTATATATATATATATATATAGAGTATGGCTAATTTGCTGCTGGCAGCATTTCGGCCAGCTGCTGCCGGGGGCAGATCTGTCATACTGATGTTCAAACAACAAATCCAACCCGTTAGATGTGATCTCTATATTAAAATCTACTTGGAGACCAAATTTTACATTTTTTGGAATTTTTTTACTATTTATTAAGCCACTTTGAAAATTGCAGATCATATGGTCCAGACTGTTTTTACTGTTCACCCGGATCAGCAATTTTCAAAGTAGCTTAATAAATAGTAGAAAAATTCCAAAAAATGTAAAATTTGGTCTCCAAGTAGATTTTAATATAGATTGAACATCTATATAAAAATATTTGTTGTTTGAACATCAGTATGGCAGATCTGCCCCCGGCAGCAGCTGGCCAAAATGCTGCCAGCAGCAAATTAGCCATACTATATATATAATGTATTAATAAAAAATTAATAATTATATAATTCTCAATTGGTAAATTGTTCATCTCCACCGTAAATATTTTTGTACCAACCCCCTGTTTTTAGAGACATTAAATGTAAACCTAAACTAGTGAATCTGTTAGCTTTAACATATGCAATTTCTAAGTCCGTTCTTATTATTTTTCATGTTCATATGAGTGAGGTTATGGTACTATTCTGTGCTATCGATTCATGTCTCTATTTTTAAGTTTCAAAAAGTCGATTTAAACCTTAAACGTGATCTTCATATCAAAATTTATTTAGAAATCAAATTTTATATTTTTTTTTTAGAACTATTTATTATTGTTGTCCCTAACGGGCATCTGGAGGGGGTGAATATGGAGATGTTTGAAAATTTAAACCCTATTTATTATTGTTGTCCATAAAGTCATTCATGTGTGTAAGTATATCTATCTACGTATAGTTCTTCGCGAAATAAAAAACTTAAGTATTTAAATAAATAAATTACAGTAAAGTAAATATAGTTAGAGAAAGTGACACAAGAGTTGATAACGGAGTTCGGCCAATTGAAAGACCTACGTCTCCGGGGCAACGCAACCAAAACTAGACGCGCATTTCTATTACCCAACGACCAAAAAACAGAGAAGTGAGCACTACAGGTTCAAGCAAAGAAGTGAGCACAACATCTTGAAGTACGCGAGCAACAAAAGACTTTGAAGTCCAGACAATCACTAACTTTCACTCTAATCTCACACTGATCAATTTAGGTGAAGTATATTTGAGGTTGCTGGAAAGATAATAAAAGTTTAGGCACAAGCAACAATGCACTAAGCTAAACCTCTCAAAGAATTTCAAAAGTTATATTTGTGAGGGCATTCTCTGTCTTACTTAGAGAGACGACAAAACCCATTATTTATAATGGAATTCAAAATGTTTGCCAACAGCTCTATGCAAATCACAAGATCTACAAAATAAAGGATTGGCATATTTTGCTTGTGTCTAGTTTTCAGTATTGACCAGCGTAGTTAATTAAATTTTGAATTTGACTTCTAGCCATACAATGACTAGACTCAGCCTCATATCTAATTTACTATACTTTTAAATATAAATTAAAAATAATAAAATAAACTAATAAAGTATGATCTTCATAATCTTTATAATTTTAATTACTATAATCTTCCGTAATCCTCGTGATTCAGCATATATTGAATATATCATCAATATGTACTTGAAAAAATTGAAAAAATTGTTAATTACTTGGTGTTGATATTGTCCTATGAATTGCATCTGTCAGTGTCAGTGTCAGTGTCCTTTCCCAATAAAATGTTGCTGATTTGACCGATACATGATTGAAGTGTCGTTGATTTGTGAATCATTGATGCATGATAATGGGCCGGATTATATAAAATTTGTGTTAAGTCTGAGATCCAAAAATTAGAAGGAATTTCATATATTACCTCTCAAAAATTTTAAAATTACGTATTTCCTCTTTTAAAATTCATAATATCATATTTAGTCTTTCAAATTTCAAAAACTTTATTGACTTTTCTATTGTTTTTAATTGATTAAATATCCACCTTACGATTTTTTATTTAAGAAATAAAAAATATGTAACATATTTTAGACAAATATTTAGTCTTTTAATTGATCAATTTGAGAGCAAGTAATTCATTTTCTTAATTTTATTATATATCTACTTGTGTTTGTGTCACAAGTACATAAATTAATCATTTGTACTTCAAAATTGATCAATTAGAAGGAGGAATGTTTTTCTTACACAAACTATATTTTTTAATAAAAGATAACACTGGTACTTTATAAATTTAAAATGAGTTTTAATGTATAAGTTAATAAATTGAGTAAATTTGTGAGTTCTTAAATTTATAAGAGTACATATTATATTATGAATTTTAGAGAGAGAAATACGTAATTTAAAATTTTTTGAGAAATATCCATGAAATTTGCATTAAAAAATTGCTCGTGATTATTCAGATCTTTTAGAATCTTTTGTTATTTTAGTCTCATCTCCTGATTTAGTTGGAATCTAAACACATAGTTGGAATCTTTTGTTATTCGGTGTTTAGTTGGCTTAGAATAGCTAGAATAGTGAATCCAAACATTTTGTCTTATTAGAATAGGTTATTCCTAAGAGTTTTTAGATTTGACTATTCTAATAAGACAAACAATAGCTATTTTTAATTTGACTATTCTAGTTATTCTTATTTTGCACCAAACATACCCTAAATGCACAAGTTGTATATGGTTATTTGAAATAAAAATATGTCTATAATTAATTAAAAACAAGTAATAATAAACAATTAAAATTTTGTAAACGACGATTACATTTGATTTTCTCTTTCATGTCTGGAACAGTAGTGTTGCTATAAAAAAATTTACCATTCTTACCTGTTATTTACACAAATTTAATTTTCAGATGCAAGAAATGGAAATGGAAATGGAAATGGATCTGCTGCATTTTTGAAATCTTGTCTTATTAACATGAGTCATGACTGGTGAAATAGAAATACTGAGCCATCTTTTCATCACATTATATCTGACATCAGAAGTACAGTTAAACAAATGATTAACCTTTTCTCAAAAAGATACAAATTAATTAATAAACAATTCATACTTTATCTTAGATAGCCTCCACTTGTACGACCCTTTTTTTTTTTTTTAAATCCAACATTAAATATAAATTATCAAATATACCCACCACCTTGATTGAATATTTAGGCCGGCCAAACTTTGTCCGTTTATAAAAGTGCCGGCCAGATATTTTTTTCCTGTGAAATAGTTGATAATTTAATATTTTAATGTATAATTAGCATAATTTAATTTATTTAATATAATTAGTATAATTTAGTTTATTTTAGTATAATTTAGTTTATTATAGTATAATTTAGTACTGCATTTGAATACACCGATGCTTGACATCTAAAATGGTTGTGTCCTGCGTTGAAAAAGTAACCCGCAGCCTATGTTACTCGGATACTCCAATATGGGCTCCATACCTGTATCGGATACGTATCAGATACCGATACGCGTCCGATACGTATCGGCTTATGTGGCATATCCTTAACCCGTTGATACGGTCTCCGATACGGATTGACTCACTGGGATACGCCTCTAACACGTCTAGATACGTCTGGGATACATATGGTCCACTGTGCACCGCGCATACAACCCAAACAGCGCATGGTACGCTAAGGAGAATCGAACCCTGGAACTGTGGCATCATACTCATACTGCATTACCACTACGCCACTTAGCGTTTGTTGTTAAAAGACAATATCTATTGTATATAATGTACAATTAGCTATAGTTTTGTATTTTAATATTTAATTTATATAATTTGAATTAATAATATAATTAAATAATAATAAATTATATATATAATAGACGTATCGTATCCTTGATTTTTGAAAATTACTGCATTGTTGTATCCGTATCGTATCCGATACGATATCCGTACCCGTATCCATGCAACACAGCTCACAATATATTATAGTGTTGCAAAAAATAAATTACTGCATTGTTGTACCCGTATCCATGCAACACGTCTTATCCGTATCCGTAACGTACCTCGCAAGAAGCTAGTGAGACTCGATGCTCGCGATGGGGCATCCATAAAAGAGGAATGAAATGCTCCGTTCTAAAGTATGCAAAAAAAAGAAATTCAAAAATAGAAGCTAAGTTCTAAAGTATGCAAAAAAAAGAAATTCAAAAATAGACAAAAAAAAATGATTATACATTGATCTTTATCCGATTTTTAAAATAACAGATACCTGATTCGTATCGTATTTGATAAGACGAGTACATGATCCGATTCTTCAATCGATTATGACCAAATTAAAAAATGTTTGTGTTTTATTATTCAGCTTCATGAGGTTATTATTGAATTTGGAAAATGATATAAATTATATTCATGTGAATGAAACAGTAAAATGCTCTTGAATTTTGAACAAAAATTAATCGGCCCAAAGAGTGCAGCACCGAGACACGTGCACGTGCAATGCAACACCCTTATCGACCAATGAGCCCCATACCCGGACCCAGCTAAACATGCATTAACCAAGAAATTCCAAGAATAAATAAGAGGATTAGATAATGATTTCATGGAAAGAAAGAAAACAAGGCCATCCCTTTGGGGAACCAACTCCGCTGCTCGCCAAATAGGCGAGCAGGACCCTGCTATTTTAAATCGAACCGTTCATCTGTGTTGAGATCCGTGCTTGAAAAAATTTTGATTTTAAAAAGCAGGTCCTGCTCGCCTATTTGGCGAGGAACGGAGTCGGATCCATCCCTTTGGAGCCCCATGGCCTCATTGCCATATTGCCATGCACCTCAATCAATTCCCAACAACCACACTTTGAGCCCCTCATTATTCAACTTTTTTAACTTACGTGCATCTCTATTTATTTAATTTTGTTGGTGTGACTGGTGGCCAATGGCTATGGCCTATGGCTATGGTGCACGGTGCACCCCAATTTTTCATATTTAATTTAAGGCAAATGACGTGATGCCAATAAATAAATGACTTGGACCGCCCCTGCGCCTGGTTCACTTAAAGTTGGGGACGCTTCCATGTGGTGATGTGGATGTGGTTCCGTTTCGATTAACATTTAACACGGACAGACACATGTATTAAAATTATCAAAGGGATTATTAAACTACTAATTTGTCACTATCAATTGATGTGCCTCTCGAATTCAGTGCCAAAGGTTTCGGAATTCGGATTTTGTCGGTACGTCCACGTGTCAGGTCGTGGTTGGTTCAACTTCAGCTCTTCCTTAAAAGATGAAATGATAAAACATTTCATTTGGACATACTCATACTCATACTCACCTAAAGAAGAAAAGAAATATGCTTAATTTGTCTCATGCATTACCCCCGTCATTTTTATTAATATCCATAATTAAATATAAATTAATAAATATATCCAACTTGGCTGGAATTTGATAATAATATCCAAACCGGCCATTAAATGGCCGGTTCCTATTTTAAGTCATTACAGGTAATTTAATGGCCGGCACTCTTTTTTGTTTGAAAATATTAATGAAATTCCGGAGAAAGATGAGGATTAATTTGAGTGAGCAAACTGGGACTCTCATTACCTGGATGGTTGTGGTGAAAATGGTCCAGTTGAAACAACTCAAGAGACTATTCGATCCGGATATGAAAATATGTTGCTTAGTGGTTGGACTGATACGCACTCGTTCGAACAATTTGCTCTGGTATGTCTTATTTCATTTGAACATACTCACATACTCACCTAAAGAAGAAAAGAAATATGCTTAATATGCCTGGATCCGAACTGAAACCGGGTTTCCGAACCCGGTATAGGTAGGTCAAAAACCGGATCACCTCTGGTTAGGTCCGAGTCTGAGAAAGTGAGTCTGACCAATAACATAACAAATGCTTATATAGTTACATCAATCAATCAAAACAAAACAAGTGAAGGCGACCGTCAGATAACTGACGTCTGACGGTGAAGGTGGAGGTGGACCCATCCATCGGGCCCCACCTATCTTTTTTGGTCGTTTCAATAAATGGACCCCACCATGTGGTCCCGCTCACCGCCCTCCGCCCTCCGCTGTCCGCTCCGAGTTCGTTCAAACTTGTAAAAGGGTGGCTGTGGTAAGGCCCCTGTTTTTGAATTTATTTACGATTATGCCACCAACCGAGTCCATGTGCGCGGGAACTGTTGGTCAAACTGTGCTCCCCCCCCCCCCCCCCCCCTCCTTCAAATTATTATGTGCTGTTAAGTTAAGATTTGAGAGGCTGAAAGGTCGTTAAAATAATCCAATAGGAGAAGACTACAAATTATAGAGTCTTCATTTGGAATTTTGGAATATTAATTAAAAAGTGATACCAGATTCTATCATTCTAGCATTGTATTTGTACGGTGTTATTATAATTATTTTTTCCTGTAAGAGATTCTACACGGAGAGGCTACTTTTGTTGTAATTTAACATCATTGTACAACTGACTTTCAGGAAACATGATTATGTGTAAAGGGTTTTCGCTTTTAGAAAAGAAAACTGTCTATGCTATTTCAATGAAAAAGAGGGTAGAAATGTAAAATTTATGCACCTCTCCAGAATGTCCTTGATTTAACAACGCCTACCACATCAATACTATACACCGATTTTTTTATTAATCGAAAATAAAAATAAAAAATATCGCGATAGGGTGTCGTTTGGGTTGGAAATTCAAATCTAGATAAAACGGAATCATTTATTCCATTTCACGGGACATGACAATTTATTCCGTCCCACTATTTCAAATTCGTAACCCCGCTAATCTAATTAACTAAGAAAAAAAAAATTGTGGGACGGGTTAATCTCTCCCGTCCGGCCGTCCCACATTTTTTCCTCTGTTAACTTATTAACTAAGAAGAAAAGAAACAAAAAAAAAAATTTGTGGGACGAGATAGATTATCTCATCCCACAATTTTTTTTTTCTCTGCTTAACCTATTAACTTAAGAAAAAATTAGCGGGTTACGGATTTGGATTAGTGGGACGGGATAATCAATCCCGGTTTACCTAGATATCAAAATTTCACCAAATCGATTTCCTTTCGCGATATTTTATTTATTTATTTTCGATTAATAAAAAAATCATATACTCTACATGGAGTAGAACTGGGTGTTCTTAAGCTCACCCAAGTCTCTTTGTGAACTTAACTCAAAAATCTATCGGATTGGCTTCAAACAACACATTCAAACCGTTAAAACCGGTCTACTTCACGAGTGATGCATTTACATGTCAAATTTATATTTTTTTCAAACTAGTTTAGTATAAAGTCAAGTAATCAAAAAATGATGAAAAATGAACTCATTAAAATTAACCTATAAATCATCTTTTTTTGCTGCTTGACTTCATACTAAATTAATTCAAAAATTTAAAAATTTGACATATAAACGCATCACTCATGAAGTAGATCAGTTTGAACGGTTTAGATGCATCGTTTGAAGTCAATCTGTCAATCTAATAGGTTTTTTAGTTAAGCTCATCAGTGTTGTAAATAACGATATGCACTCGTCAGACAGACATGGTACTGGCAAGCAATTAATTAGGCATAATCGGTCATAATCGGAAATAATCGGCCATAATCGGAAAAAATTGGCTGATTAATCAAAAATATTTTTGACAGTTTGATCACCGCTAACGACTAATCGGCCTAAACGGGTATTTTTTACAACACTAAAGCTTACAAAGGAACTTGGAGAGCTCAAGAACACCTTAGTTCTACTCCTATACATCATCATTAATGGATTTGCTATATCACCGCGGAGGATTTCGTTATTATGTTATTTTTTTTAATTAATATTTTCGTCTATCAACTTTAAAAATAAAAATTCTTAGGAAATTTTATGAACTGATATGGGGCCAATAGAAATTTGGAGACGAACATCGTTTTGTTTCTATGTTGAGTGACTAAGTTACACTTTTTTATAGTTGAAGGACAAATCAAAACAATTTTTTGGCCAAACGCGTCTCATTGGATTTTTGTGCCCTAATAATTTTTTACATCCTTAAATTTGTTTTCAAAATCCGAATAATCGATTCAAACTGCTCAACATGATCTCCATATTAAAATGTCCATAAAGACCAAATTTTTACTATATTTTAAATAAATACAAAATCTCTGTTTTTTAGAAAATTATGAACCATTTAAAAACAATATTTTTTTTACATATCTAGAAGATAGAAACAAATTTCTAAAAAAATATTAAATTTTGTATAAGACCATTTTAATATGGAGATCGTGTTGAACGGTTTAGATAGACTGTTTGAACTTTAAAAACATAAATAAAAATGTAAAGTGTGATTGAAGCACGAGTACATTGAGATGTTTTAACCCTGCTCATATTTCAATTTAATGGTTTTGAGTTCCACCCAATTATTTAATATCCACAAAAGGATTCATATTTGGATTTCGAACCTGTGACTTTTCACACAAAGAGCAAAGTACAAGAAAAATTGAATAAATATACAACATATCAAAACAAATTAGAATTTCAAAACTGAATGTTTATTTTAATGTGTTCCCATTACCATTTCAATACATACCTGTGAGAACTGAACAGTTAAGGATCAATATCTGGTTCGAAGTGAAATGTACAGGCTCCTTTAACATTCGTGTCAAATTATATCGGACGGTCCAAATTTAAACTCAAAATTTGAGTTACCAAGTGTTATGAATTTATTGTTCATCCCCGCGACACTGCGCAAGTTGCTTACAGGTTTTTGGAATTTAAAGAAAAGAAGAAATCGTATGATCTAGGAGGACAAGGCTACGGGAATTCATGTCACTTATGGTTGTTAGTTTTGTGTTCTAAAAATTATCTTATGTTAGATTATTTTTACATGTTAAGTTTATGAATCAAATGTTATATGCATATTGTTACATGAGTTTTATGTTTATTTGTAAAAGTATTCAAGAAGATGTTCTTGATCTTGAACCATAGAATTCTATATGATGACAAATATAAATCTCTAAAATGTTCACAAACTTAGTTATTAGGATGGAACGCTAATATTCCATGATAAGTTTGTCATGTTAATTAAAGTACATTGTAGTTTTATAAATATTGATAAAGGCTTATTGTTTAATAACATGAATATATGAAATGTTTCATATACTGCACAGATCTAACAAATGAAAATATTATATGGATTATGTTAGTGTCATTAATGTTTTCACCGTGTCTCGAAATTCTTAGATATGAGATATAATTTTTTTTTACATGTGAAGTATGTAATGTAATTAATATTCAAAGTTACTTATTACTAGTGGTGATAAAAATATTAGTTCCTTGTATATAACTTGTGCGGGAGAAAGCCATATGTCAATAGTATCATTGCATCTCGTTTATAATGACTAATGATATTTTATGAGCCTCTTGGTAAAGTAGAATTATAATGCATGCAATATAACTGAATTATAATTCATGCAATATAACTGAATTATAATGCATGCAATATAACTGTAGCACGTTACTGTAGCAACAGCTAAGATTTTGCTCTTTTATTAAGGAGAATTATACTACGAAGGTTGCACAAAGAAAACTCTAGTATATTTATATATAAGGAGAAGTGGAGAGGTTCTTCATTAAGTAATTTTCTGAAAATTCTTTCCTTCTCTTCCTTTCTCTCCAGTTGGTGCCCCTCTTCCTGTCATATTAGTAGTCTCTCTAATGAATGATTATTAGAAGAACAAAAATGGTTATTAACTAGGTTCTAAGCTTATATTAGATTAAGATATCTAGCAAGGTTTTTCTAATCATTGTTTAGTTCAAGGTTAACACTAGGAGGCCGTTTCAACAAACAAAGATATCCAAGAAATCTAGAAGAGAATACAATTTATGTATTTACCAAATTGACATTTGGTAGAGGTATATACAAATTCCCTTTAGTAAATAAATTTGTAATGGATGAATGAGTAGATAATTATTCGTGCATATGAATTACTTGAATATAATTAGTATAATAAAGTAGGTCCATGGATGCGTGTAAAAGGGTCAAAAAATTTAATTTTTACACGAATATTAAAGAGTCCTCGTATATTTCACCTCGGACCAAATTAGCCCGGCTCTGTTCAGATGATCCAAATCTAAACATACATATTAAAGAGGCCTCGTGTATTTCAACTATTCAAATACGTTATGCACGAATCTCAAAGCAAAAATAATATTGGTCCTTGCGCTATCTCCGAATAGCCACCGCACACATGGGTCACACACTCGGTGAGATATCTGAGAGGATACGTATTCTTTTGTTCTTTTCTTTTTGCAAAGCTTGGTAGTGGGCTAGTGGCTACCATGGCTATCCATTTTCCTTTAAATTAATATGGATTTTTGTGTTTTTCTTTGCCTCCATTTTCCTTTGTCAATGTAAATACCTTCTGTATTGAACTCTTTTGATTGTTTTAAATGAAAAATTGGAGGCTAATCCATCTCCTACTAAGCTAAAACAAAAAAAATTGCAACCAGAGACAAGCCAAAAAGCAAAAAAAAAAAATGGTCAAATTACACAGGCACAGGCACAGGCACAAGCACCTACTTCCTGGGATGTGTCTTTATTTTTTTAATGTACCTTTTTGCCTGACTCGGTCATTTCCCTTTTAGGGACAACAAAACCATCATACAATTACAATACAAGGATAAAATAGTTATAAAAAAATGGCATGATAATAGATTAATACAAGGGTTTGGATTTGACTTTTGAGTCCATAAAATATTTGAGGATAAAAGTTACAATAAACAGATATTTGAATCTAATCAAAATAAGCGATTGAGAAACAAAAATTGTTTAAGATAAGGACACTACTTAACAATTTTAAGTTTCTGTTGGGAAAAAACAAATTAGAATTTCCTATATACAAACTTAATGATTTTTGCTATATTAAATACTTAAATGTATGTTTTTTAAAATAATTTTCATACAAAATAACGGATCGTCCAAAACTTATTTAATGTATTGAAACAAGTACATTTTGTCTTGAAAAGCAATTTTGTGAAATATTTGACATATATACTGAAAATTTGGGGACCGCTGCGCAAAGTTGTCAGGTTTGGGTCAGATGCTGTGTCTGTGTGTATGTTTAAAATTTATCTCCGGTTGTGACTATTTCTGACAACCTATCCAAACCTCATTATTTTCTAATAAAATTGTATGATTTTCTTCTCTGCAAATTTAAAATATAATATATGTATAATTTACACATATCATAAACATAAAATTGTAAATATATATTTTATCAATCAACAATTTAACGATTTTTTTAAATATGAAATGAGACTCAAGTCTACAATCTTGTATGTTTTCAAATATTTATACTTAATTGTAAATATCATTAAAATATCAAATAAGCCGACATTTTTATGAATATCCAAAGTTAATTATAAATTTAATTATTATACCCACGTTTCCCGACTTTTGCCAAAAATGGCCAGTTTTCTCTTCTTCTTGTTTTAGAGAAACTATGAAGATCAAGATAATGAAATCTAACAATGAAAATTCGAATTTTTTGTTTAAATTATTTGTTAGATTACTTCTTTTGATTTATAATTAGCATATTTATACTAAAATACACCAGATTACTTGAAATTATTTTGAATTCGACTATATTAAGTTAAATTACACTAAATTTGACATTTTATGGCCGGTTTGGACATTTTTGGCAAAAGTCGGAAATCGTGGGTATAATAATTAATTTGTAATTAACTTTGGATATTAATAAAAAGGGGGAATTTCATGTATATCCCTCAAAAGTTTCAATATTACGTATCTATCCCTCTAAAATCAATAATTGCATAGTTATCCTTACAAATTATAGAAACTTACATATTTGTCCAATCTAACTCTATTATATATCAAATATCTCCAAAAATAATTAAATAATATTTTTTTAAACATTAACAAAATTTATTTTACAATATTAATTAATATTGTAATGACCACTATACCCTTTCTTCCTCTCTCCCTTTAATCTGTTGAGTCTTGAGAGCGCCAAAACATCCCGCCTCTTCTCTCCAAACACGCTCACATAATCTCCCGGCTCTTCTCTCGAACTTTCTCCCCGCCTTTCCTCATCTCTCAATTTCAGTTTTGGTACTGGTACGGTTCAGTGTTGGTACTGGTACGGTAATATTCAGTGTTGGTACTGGTACGGTACTGTTCAATATTAGTACTGGTACGATTTAATACTATTCTCTAACACAGTGGCCTTAGAAGGGAAAATAAAAGAAGGATAAAATGGGAATACATAGAAAATTAATGTTAAATATAATAGATTGGACAAATATGTGAGTTTCTATAATTTGTAAGGATAAATATGTAATTAATGATTTTAGAGGAATAAATACGTAATATTGAAACTTTTGAGGGATATACATGAAATTCCCCCTAATAAAAATGTCGGCAAATAAGCATACTTCCAAAAAAAAAAAAAAAAAAACCCGACAGACTATGCAATATAACCTGAAGATCTGGAATTGCTTCTTATTATTATTTATTACGCGTAACGACGACTGAGACAGATTGATAAAATAAAAACAAAGCAGGAATGACAAATTGCACGACTTGAACGTGTCTTTTAGGTAAAAGATAAATCTGAGCCAGCATGATTTTGCTGCTGCTCCCTCCATCAATCCTCATCTTTCACTGTTTTTCGCAAAGAACACCTCAATAATAATATATATATATATATATATATATATATATATATATATATATATATATATATCTATCTATATCTATTCTATTCACCTCTTCCTTTTTTAATGTTACAATCAGCTTGAATCTTTAATTTTTCTATAATCAGTGATGGGACCATTCCAGTGAATGTCAACAACTTTAAACCCATATAACCTGCTCGATCCAACTTTATTAGGAATAAAATAAATGCATGTGTTATTTGTAAATGTTTGGTTAAAACTTAGAAGAAACTCGGTGTTTCGCAAGTAATGATGAGAAAAATGCACGGCAAGTAATTGAGTACGTGTCAGCTTGTTAGCAGCTAACAAACAGGGAAACAAGGAAACAGCAAAAAGCTCAACACCTCTCATCTCCTGTGTGACCTTATCTATGATAATGTATTTGTATTTCTTTGTAGCAGAAGCAGAAAAGCAGAAGCAGAAGCAGAGCAACTGAAGCATTCCAGGCGCACGCAGAGGCTTTAACAACCCTCACGTGATCCCAGATACGAAATCAAATTTCAAATTCTACACCGTCCGATTCGTTACAATAATAATCGCAGCGGTCTATCCATTTCCCCATTTTAGACATAACGTCGGGAATAGCGCCACTATCAATGCCAGCTGCCCGGCTCTTCCCATTCCCAAACCATTGGTCCCTGTTTTTGGGACCGTACCATCAGATCTGGCTGGACCACGAAATGATTTCTGACGGTCAGGATCTGAGCAAACATTTACATGTTGACCCACAATTTTTTTTTTTCCTACTTTCTTGCTATTCTTGGTAAAGTGTGATGTAAAACAAAACAAAACAAAACAAAACTAGAGAGAGGCTAAATCTTATTTCTATATTATATCTCCATATAAGTATTTTCATCAACCACTTACAAAACCTCTATTTATAGGCTAGATAAAGTAAATGAAAAGCCATACAATTTAACAAGATAGTTAATACAAAATTAAATCTAATAGAAAGTGGATGAGGTGAAGAAGGTGAAATGTCTACTATTTATTATTTCATAACACTCCCCCTTAGATATTTTACCTTATATTATACACTATTACTATTGTACTGCAGGACAAATATTAATTTGGTACTTCATGACCAATTTGAATTAACTGATACTTCCGAATTAGTTATAATTAAAATGAAGTTGCAACAAAAGTAAAGTAAATGACAAGAGAGATAGAGAGAGCAATAGTAGAATTTTATTCTCTTCTAATTGTATGTTTAATCTTGCTTTTACAAAGTTTCTATTTATAAGCTAGAAAGAGATGTTACAATAATAAAGAAGAAAATAGACAACCTATCGGTAGGATTTAGACCATTATAAAAAGTTTGAACAATCAGCCATCTTTCTAGACCATGATGTGAACAACACCTTAACATATCCTTGTATCTATCCCATGCTTCACACAATGATTCACCATCCCTTTGTTCAAAATTAGTATTTACATTTCTAAATCTTGAAGTTTTAGATGGTGGAAAATATTTCGCAATAAACACATTAAACAATTGGTCCCAAGTTTGAATGGAATTGGCCGGTAAGGAAAAAAAACATGCTCTTGCTTTATCTTTTAATGAGAATTGAAATAGCCTTAGCCAGATTGCTTCATCAGTAACTCCGTTGATCTTTATTGTCTCGCATATCCCAAGGAAGATTGACAAGTGAAGATGTGAATCTTCATTTGGAAATCCTCCAAATTGCTGTTGCGAAACTATATTTATGAGAGCAGGTTTGATCTCAAAATTACGGTTCGTAACAGTCGGTGGGTTTATGCTTGAATTAGGATCATTCACGCGCGGTACGCAATAGTCTCGTAGAAGTTTGAGTCTTGCTGCATTGTGAACTTCATTATCACCATTGCCTTCTTGTCTTCCATTGTTGAAAGGTGGACCGGTTCAGTCACGGCCTGCTCCCCTGGGAGAAGACATGCATGTAGCTTACCGGACCCAATCCAAGTACGGCCCGACCCTCTTGGAAAGGGGCGTATCACCCGGCAACGGCGCCAAAAAGCTTGATCACTCAAAAGAGAGCGATGTTTCTTTTAATATTTATAAACTCAAAAATGCTATCGGTTCGGACTGCAAGCGCACAATTCTATCGAGTAGTATATTCGAGGTCGATCCACAGGGAATATTGGTTCAGAGTCTTGAGCGATCGAATCACAATCTTTCGAAAGGCTAAACGAAATCTGAAAATTGAGAGTTGTTGTTGTGATCAATGTAAATTAGGAAGCAATTAAAAGTAATTAAAATAAAGATAGAGATGAGAATTTCTAGGGTTTCGGTACACCATTGCTACTCAATCCACTTTGATAATATATTCCTGCCGGGTCTGATTTCCTGTTGTTGTTTTATGAAAGACACCATATAGGTCACTGTGAGTTATTTTACGCAAGAATGACAGATCTTTCATCGAGATTCTACATAGGACACTGCGAGTTATCTTACGCAACTGACTGATCTCTTAAATACACAAGTTACTACACAGATCACTGCGATTTACCTTACGCAAATGATGAAACTTGGTTCGCGTTTTATTGTTCCGGTTTATAGTTTCCCCACTAAGGTTTTCTTCACATAAATCTAATAGATCTCAACGAGGCTAATTCGTGCAACATAGTTTCTCTTACCATTAAAGTATTGTCACTACCCTAACGGATTAAACTAGATCATCGAAGTTAGATGAAGAGATAATAAATCACAAAAGCATTTCGATTAAACAACAAGAAATCATAATCAACAGAAAATATATATATCAAAACATCAAGAGTAACAAGGTTTATGCCTAGCCCCTAAGAAAGGAACTTAGCCGCGGAACGGTATGGTTACAATCACTCCTCTCTTATCATTTTAATCAAATCTAACTCTAATTACAAAGATAACTACTTCTTCTGCCCAGGGGCCTTATATAGGAGTGGAGGGACGTCTGGAGTTGATTGGAGGCTAAGAAACTGATCTGGATACAGCTGTCGGCAGTTATTACCCAAGAGGCGTCTTGGTTACGGTCTGTATAAGGTGATACGGTCCGTATTGAGACCTTGTCGCTGAAGGATTTAATACGTATCACTCTATCTTCTGATCCGTATTCGGCTAGGTCTGTATTAGGCAATATGGACTGTAACAGAGACTTAGTCGATGAGCGTCGCTTATCCGATTAACCCGATTCTTGCTCCATTTGATATAAAATAGTCCCAATACCTGTTTTCTATAATAAAACATAAAGAAGGGTGACATTAGCCTTTTTCTCTAATTAATTAAACATAAATATGAGATAATATGCAAAATCTAAGCCAAAACCCTACGTAATTCATCATTATTTTGACTCTGATCAGAGATCCAATAATGTTTAAATCATCAACATACACTGCAATTATTGTAAAATCTAGATTTGATCTTTTAAGGAAAACACACGGACTGATTATATTATTTTTATATCCTTCTTTTAGAAGGTACTCACTCAGTTGATTGTACCACATTTGGCCTGATTGTTTTAGTCCGTATAAAGATCTTCTTAATTTTATAGAGTACATTTCTCTAGGTATTGATTTATATGCTTCAGGCATTTTCAATACTTCGGAGATTTTCATGTATATGTCACTATCAAGTGAACCATATAAATATGCTGTTACGACATCCATAAGTCGCATTTTTAGATTTTCTGTAACTGTGAGACTTAATGGAAACCTGAGAGTTATCGCATCCACTACAGGTGAATACGTCTCTTCATAATCGACTCCAGGTATTTGTGTAAAGCCTTGTGCCACTAGCATTGCTTTATATCTCACAATCTCATTTTTCTCATTTCTTTTTATAACAAATACCCATTTGTAACCTATAGGGTTAACATCTTTGGGCGTTTGGACTACAGGTCCAAATACTTGCCGTTTTTCTAATGAACTTAATTCAGCTTGTACGGCATCTTTCTATTTAGGCCAATCATTTCTCTATCTACACTCTTCCAGAGTTTTTGGCACATTATCTTCTTTGTTTATAACATCGCTTGCTATAGTGAATGCAAAGATTTCATTAATATATATTTCTTCTGGAACTTGATCAACCTCTTTGACGATTTTATCAACTTTTTCAGGAGTTTTACCATTAATCTCTTTTGGAATTTTATCTACTTCTTCAGGAGTTCTACTACCAACCTCTTCTAGGGTTTTATTAACTTTTTTAGGATTTTTACCATCAACCTCTTATGGGGTTGGACCAACTGCTTTATTCTGCCCTTTTCTTTTTTCGTGGATTTTTTATCTTTGGAACCAATTGGTCTTCCACATTTTCTCTATATAGTAACCTCTACTGGGATTACATCATTTCGAGCAGTTGCATTTAAAGCTGGTACATGTGATTTAGTCACTCTTTTTGTATCTGTAAATGCATTTGGTAACTCATTTGCTATTCTTTGCAAATGTATAATCCTTTGAACTTCCGATTCACATTGACCACTTCGGAGATCAAGATAAGATATTGATGATGCATTCCAAGTTACTTCTTGTTTTACCAGCTTTTCTTTTTCTCTTCCTAAGATTGGAAATATTGTCTCATCAAATTAACAATCAGCAAAACGTGCTGTAAAAACGTCTCTAGTTAATGGTTCTAAATATTTAATAATTGATGGAGAGTTAAAACCAATATAAATTCCCAATCTTTTTTGTGGTCCCATTTTTGTACGTTGTGGTGGAGAAATTGGAACATACACAGCACAACCAAAAATTTTAAGATGGGACAAGTTTGGTTGTCTTTCAGAGACCAATTGTAATGGAGAAAATTTATGATATGCAGTTGGTCTTAATCTAACAAGTGCAGCAGCATGTAAAATGACATGTCCCCATGCAGAAGATAGTAGATTACATTTCATAAGTAATAGTCTAGCAATCAATTGCAATCTTTTAATTAATGATTCAGCTAAACCATTTTGTGTATGTACATAAGCGACTGGATGTTCTACCTTAATTTCAATTGACATACAATAATCATTAAATGATTGGAATGTAAACTCTCCTGCATCATCAAGTCGGATTCTCTTAATCTGATAATCCGAAAAATTTGCACTCAATTGGATTATTTGTGCTAATAGCCTAGCAAATGCAACATTTCTTGTGGATAATAGGCAAACATGTGACCATCGAGTTGATGCATCAATTAAAACCATAAAATATCTAAATGGTCCACATGGAGGAGAAATAGGCCCACAAATATCTCATTGAATTCTTTCTAAAAATGAAGGAGATTCATTTTCAATTTTATTTTTAGATGGCCTAATTATCAGTTTTCCAAGAGAACATGCTGCACATGATAAATCTTTTGATAATAGAATCTTCAGGTCCTTTAGGGGATGCCCATTTGCACTTTCAATTATTCTCCTCATCATATATTTTCTAGATGACCCAATCTGTCATGCCACAAAGTAAATAACTTTGCATCAACTAACTTCTGGTTAGTAACCATATTTGATTCTATTGTACCTATATAAGTACCATATAGTCCAGAAGACAATGCTTGCATCTTTCCCATTATAATTTTCTGGCCATTTTTAATAGATGTGATATGAAGATATTCGCAATTTCTCTCATTCATCGTTTCAATATGATAACCATTCTTTCGAATATCTTTAAAACTTAGTAGATTTCTTCTGGATCTACTTGAATATAATGCATCATCTATTATTAATTTTGTTCCTTCAGGTAACAAAATACAAGCTCTTCCGGAGCCTTCATTTAAATTAGTTGTGCCAGATATAGTGTGGATATTAGTCTCACCAAGATGCAATTGTGAAAAATATTTCTTACTTTTCAATATGGTATTTGTTGTTCCGCTGTCTACTAGACATGGATCTTCTTTACTTACCATTGCGTCAGTCATTTTCCTTTAAAATAAAAGAATGCAAGAATAAATTAAAATAAACTACCTTTATTCATTAATTTTATTTGCATACAATATAAAAATTAGAATGTAAACTAAACTTTTATAAACATAAATATAAACTTCTACATTTTATTTTCTCCCTTAGTAGAGGTGTCTATTTCTTTATCCACATTATGGAAGAAATTTGATACATCAAAATGTGTATCTATATGACATTCATTTTTGGGATCATTTTCAGTAAATGATAAAGCTCCACTATGTGCTTGGGCGTACGACAGATACGTGACCAATGATTTGTCATCCCACATCTGTAACAAACATCTTCAGGATGTTTTCCTTTCTCATTAATACATATTTATAACAAAATACAACTTCAGGTTATTAATATCATAACTTCGAGTTATGATAAATGAAAAAGGAGATAAATTCAAGCTTTGTGAGGTTTGTTATATGTACTACAAAATAGATACGTATAAATAATTTCAGATTATTAATGTTATAACTTCATGTTATTAATGCCATAACTTCAGGTTATTAATATCATAACTTCAGTTGTGAAAAAGGAGATGAATAAATATAAATAAAAGAATATGTAAATTGCATAAATAAATAAATAAATAAATTGAAATGTATTAATAACTTCAGGTTAATATTATATAACTTCAGGTTATAATAAAATACTTATTTAATAACTTCTGGTTATTAATTTGCTTGACTGCGCTTTGTAAAATTTAATTTGAAATAACTTTGGGTTATATTTTCATCCAATGACCTATAATAACTTTTGGTTATTATATTGATTTTATATGAAAATTTCTAATAAAACTTCAGGTTTTTAATTGAGAATAACTGTAGGTTATTATTTATCCAGTGGCCTATAATAACTGCTGGTTATTATATTAATTTTATATTAACATTTCAAATAGAACTTCAGGTTCTAAACAATTATAATAACTTCAGGTTATTATTCTTATTATTCTATTCAAGTAATACTAACTTCAGGTTCTTGATAAACATTTAGTTTTGATAATAACTTCAGGTTATTATTCCATCATTCACTTCAAGGAATGATTCTTATAAACTAAAACAAACATAATAAAAAAATTAAATGAAATTTAACTTAATGAAAGATATAATAATCAATCATATAAATTACTTACAGAATAACTTTGCAACTTCTTCCGAGCAACTCGTGCTGATAACGTGATGCAAAACAAAACAAAACAAAACTGGGGAGAGGCTAAATCTTATTTCTGTATTATATCTCCATATAAGTATCTTCATCAACCACTTACAAAATCTCTATTTATAGGCTAGAGAAAGCAAATGAAAAGCTATACAATTAACAAGATAGTTAATACAAAATTAAATCTAATAGAAAGTGGATGAGGTGGAGAAGTTGAAAGGTCTACTATTTATTATTTCATAACATTTGGCTTGTTTTTCCTTTTTTTCCGGAGGCTATATTTTTTTTTTCTTGTGCCATCCTTTGTCAAATTTTATTTCTCAGAGAACTATAAATAGCCTCTACATGCATTACATCATATACTTATCACGAGAGACTTCGTGTTGAGAGGTTGAACTATAAAATTTAGATTGGGGTGCTGAAACGTAAAATGTAAAAATATTTAATGCGTGGTACGGTGAGATCTGAACCTAAATCGCCAACAATCATAATATGGAATTTAACCACCAGACTACATGTACGCATTTGATATTTCACCATAGGCTGAAATGTATAAAAACTAAAAAAAATCAATTAAATTTCAATATATATAATTAATTAATTTTTTTTACATAGTTTTGCCCCCTCATAAAATGCTAAATGTGTATAGTCTGTTATTAGAATTCCACTTTGTGTTTGTAGAAACCAGTGTTTAAAGGGAAAATTTCGCACATTCATACGGAGAAATTTCACGTATACCTCACAAAATCCACAAAATTACATATCCACCCCTCTAAAACTCACTATATCATATTTACATATCTAAATTTCAATAACTTACAAATTTACCCAATTTATTGACTATTCTATTAAAACTCATTATAAATTCATGCGGTACACATTTTACTCTATATTAAAATTAAAAAATACATAGCCTATTTAAAATAAATATCCAGTCTTCTAAGTGGTAGGTTATGAGAACAAGTGATTCATTTTCTTATTTGTCGCACTATATGCCTAAATGCCATCATATGCGTGTCATGATTAGAAAATAAATCATTTGTTACTGAAAACCGAACAATTAGAAGACATGATAAGAGATAAATGTTTTTACGCTAGTCACGTATTTTATTTAATAAGAGATAAATGATTCTTTATAAGTTTAAAATGAGTTTGAAATTTTGAATAAAAAAAATCAAATAAATTGAATAAGTTTGTGAGGAAAAGTTCGTAACTATTTTTTAAGAGTATACATGAAATTCATGCATTCGTAATATACTTGTTTTTTTGTTTGAGCCCTCTCAATTTAAAATTTCCAACTCCCCCACTGCTTGAATGTACATGTCCATTTCCATGTAATTCCACCCATGCAAAAACATTCTTACATTTTTCTTACTTTTGAAATGTGTTATAAAGAGTGTATATATGTTCATCACTAATCTTGCACGCATACATGGGCTTGTCTAAATATCCGATATTTTTATTAATACTTAAAAATAATAAATTTACAAAAAAATTACGTCAAATATCATCCTTTTCGTCTCAGAAATCACATTCTCTTTCTCTTTCTCTTTCTGTTATGTGGATTTGAGTGAGTTGTGAGAGGTAGGAGAGAGAAAGATGGATATTTATCCGATTTAAAATAGCAAAAAAAAAAAAGTCCTAACCGGTTATTAAATGACTAGTTTGGGCATTTTTAAAAATACCCAACTAACGTGAGTATATTTTTTAATTTGTAATTATTTTTGGATATTAATAAAAATGTCGTCCTAAATATGGACCGTCATGTCTTGTAAAATTGCCATTTATACTTTGGTCTTGAAAAGTTCTCTTAAAGGCAAGCAAACATAGTACGTAGGAAATAGAAGAAAGAATGATGGTGGAATATGAATATAATTTGTAGAATTTTTTTTGTGTTTTAAGGTCTCAAACATTTTTTTTTTATCAAGAACAGTAAAATAATATTATGTATAATCATTTGATTCTATGTCTCGGTGGTGGGTACTAATATAAAACTGTAAACGCAAAAATTTTAGTTTTTAAGTATTAAATGTATACATATTTGGGGGGGGGGGTGGTGCCAAATTTATTGCCTATGTAATAATTTCATAAACAAATAAGAAAGGCAACATTCCAAATCATTTATTTCAGATATAGTTTAGAGTTGTCTTGTATATAAACATAATTAATTTTAAACTGAACATTAAGAGAGAGAAAATTAAGCAGTCAATAATGAGAGATTATTATTCTTAAAATAGCAGCTCTCATGCCAAAAACCTACGCACCAAGTAAGCTGTAAGTTTCATATAATAAATATTGTCATCAATCCATCAAATCAAAATTTAATGATGATAAAATATCTCAAGTTGGTACCATCCTTGTGTCATCTGTCTTCAATAAATAAATGCAAAGAGGGTCGCCAACTCGCGATGCAATCAAATATCTCATGGTGATTATAATATTGTATGTTTTACAGCGGGTCCCACTAGTACAGAAATTGTTGAAATTCTTATTATTGTCTGAAACTCTACCATCTTTGGTTGTCGCTTAAAAGTGTGAAATAAGAAATTTAGTCCTCGTTGTTCTATCAAATAAGTATTAATTTAGCTGAACTAAGATGGCATACGTCAATTTTTAGACTGACTTAAATTAAATCACTTTACATAGCGGTTTAAATTTATTGCACTTCATGGCTTAACTCGAATAATTATAATAATATATTATTAGTATATAGTTAGTATATTATTATATAATTAATATCTTATATGGTTAATATATTAAATAATTATTATAATAATATTATATAATTAGTCTCTTTTTATTAATAATTATTATTAATATATAATTACATAATTAAAATATTATGTTGTTAATATCTTAAATAATTATTATAATAATATTATAATATATTATAGTTATTATTAATATAATAATATTATATAAATTAGTATTTTTTATTAATAATTATTATTAATGTATAATTATATAATTAATATGTTATATTGTTAATATATTAAATAATTATTATAATATATTATAGTTATTATTAATATATTAATATTATATAATTAGTATCTTATTATTAATAATTATCATTGATATATAATTATATAATTAATATGTTATATTGTTAATATATTAAATAATTATTATAATATATTATAGTTATTATTAATATATTAATATTATATAATTTGTATCTTATTATTAATAATTATAATTGATATATAATTATATAATTAATATGTTATATTGTTAATATATTAAATAATATTATAATATATTATAGTTATTATTAATATATTAATATTATATAATTAGTATCTTATTATTAGTAATTATTATAAATATATAATTATATAATTAATATATTATGTTGTTAATATATTAAATAATTATTATAATAATATTATAATGAGGAGGGATCCACTTACACTCTTTTTCAAATTGCTTTATTTAAATTCAACTCTCAAATTGGGTATTGAACCCACAAAACCAATTTACATCAAACCCTTCTTTTACTTTATTTGCACTATTTTAGGATTAATTAATTTAGTAAAAATAAATATTTTCTGTTATCTTTGGATCGATACCTTTATTAATACAAGGATAAGTTGTATGCTTGCAACTGACCTATTATTGTGTACTAAGGTTTACAAATTTAAAAGTGAAAAGTATATTAAAATTGACCCATATTTCGATACCTAAAATACACAACATACATTACTGAGATAAAAATACTCATAATAATTTCTCCTCTTTTTTGTGCAAACATAAGAGATTTCTTTAATGCAAATTGTAAGTTTTTGATATGAGTGTACAAGCATCAATGTTACATTCAATTTTTTGCAATGGCAGATGAATGTAACATTATTGAGATTAACCATAGTATAAAACATCCACGCATCATTGATGTTTCTGCAATAATACATGGATGCACACTTTTTGAAACTTTAAACAAGCATAACATTTGACCATAAACTCTGATATCAACATATGACTACTTTTTGAAAACCTCGTGAAGAGATCTACAATCATCTCCTCGTACAACTCGGAAATGCTAAGTTTTTTTTTTGAAAAAAATGTCATTTAGTGTTTCAAAATTTGAGTTAAAGTTTCTTATTCTGGGTGGTTATCTAATTTTCTTTTATTTCAAACAGAAACAATTCATCTGAGAAAATTTAATTTGACAATAACCAATATCTTAAAGTTGAGTAATGATATTTCAATTTTTTTAAATTGTATGTTTGTCGCAAACGTCGTTGAAATTAAAATGCTATGTTCCGAAAGAAAAACATAGATCCATGCCTATGCGCACCACTCAGAAATGACATGAGAACGAGGCCTACGCAAACATTAAAATTATGAGTAGACTAAGCTAACGTTCCTTCTAAGATCCGAAATTTGACTAATTACATGCTAACTCTAAATATTTTTTTTTATTAAATATGCTAACTTAAAAAAAAAATTCGACGCTATATCTAGAAGATGAAAATACATTATATTATAACTTTAATGTAAAAATTACATTTTTATTCGTAACACTATAATTTTTTGAATAAAGCAATCATATGAGTATATTTAAAATTTGAATACATACATACAATAATTATCCGTAACACTATAATTTTTTTACTATTGCTAATTGGATGAATAATAAATTGTAAATTCAAGATATTAAGGATAAAAATGCCATCTACTGTGTGAAGAAACAAACTAAAAAAAATGGCAAGAATATAAAATTACGTGTAGAAGTCTAAATTTATTCAGATACTTATCCGCAACAAGTACTTGTCACAAGTTTATTTAGTCAGCATTCTTTTGTCATGATTTCTTTTCATTTTTTAAATGTTAATTTTTGGATTGATTGATATTGATAATCATGTATTCATTTTCTTTTCATTTTTTATATTATATAAGGAATGTCATTTGTGAATTGAAATAATAATGATCAATGAAATAATTTTCCCTGATAAAAGGGTGCAAAAGGTTTCAAATTACAAAATGACATAATATGGGTCAAATTACACGATGAATTAAATAAATGTGTTGATTTTTTTTTTATTGAATAATTTTTGTTTACATTTGTATATTTTTTATGAAAATATGTCATGATAAATTTTTTATCTTGTAATATATCTCTAACACTGTTTTTTTTTTCTTATACTATTTTGTACAACATAGGAGTTATCTATTTTCTTATACTATTATGCAAGCATATCAGAATGTTCGGGTCCAGATCCCCTAAAGTAACTCAATTTTTGGGTTTTCAATCGGGACCGTCCGATTCGATTCTGTCGCTCGAGAACGTTTTGGGATTCAAATCCGTCGTCAGAATGTGTGCGCTCCACTTCGGGATGGATGGTCTCGGATCCGAATCGGACGGTCCCGATTTAAAACCCAAAAATTGGGTTCCTTCACTGGATCCGAATTCAGAATGTTGCACCGTTGCGCCATTTCAAATCAGATAAAAAATTTAAGAGAATCACATCTTCCAAGATATTCACAATTATAGTGAGTAAGGAGAAGGAAGGACTTGTCACCAAATATGAAATAAATGAATGCATTACATTTATTACATATTTACATCGTATTCAGACGCGGCGCCTTACACCAAGCAACAGTTTGAATTTTTATTATTATTTAGAATCTTTTGTACTCAGGCTCAGGGCCTCAGGCTCAGGCACACTTTATTTATTGGAATGAATAATTTTTGTCAGTTGCCGCATTTTTTAAAGTGGATCGTAATCGAATCGCTTTGAATTTGAAGGAGCATTTATTAAATTTTCCTGGCGCCCCGAGAAGAGCGTGATGGCATTATCGTAATAATATCATTTAACAAAGGCTATTTTTTTTTGCATAGGGCACCTGTTCTATTCTATATTTCTATTTCTACCGCGATCTGCTCGGATCCGTATCCTCCCAGGTACCTGACTCAAGAAAATTGAAACGGACGGCCAAGATTAATCTTATCTGGGCCAAACTCTAATCCGGTGTCTGTAGAGACTTAGGGGGTCTGTTTTGAGATTCGTGCCTTGTTAAAATAACCGTCCGATCATAATTTGCTTGAGTCAGGTAACCTGAGGTGATGTGAATTCGATCTGCTCTGCTGTAATAGAGCGAGATAGTAAGGACATATACAGATAGATAGATAGAGAGAGAAAAAACATAGTAGCGAAATAATTAGCGAGAGGTTTCTTCATTGCGCGATTTTAATTTTTATTTCTATTCTTGGTTTCCTCTCTTTCTTTCCTTCCAATGGCGATCTAGATTTCTTTCCTTACCAAATCGTGCGCCATTGACCTCTCTCGCTTCCTCTATGGATTTCAATCGATCTCAAACGGGCAAACGGCTATAGATGGAACTTGATGCGTCGTAAGAAGGAAAATCGCCGGGATCTCCATTTTTAAGAAGAAATTGAGTATTGATTGAAGCTCTAATCCATTTTTAAGCAGGAATTTGAGGTAGGATAAAGAGAAAACAAGGGAAAAGACGAAAAACTTGGAGGCTTTTATTGAAAAAGGAGCTGAGGTTGTTTGTACTGTACAATCGGTTGGGTTCGCATCACTTTTTTTTCTCTCTCTGTCGTTTTCTCGCACCAGGCGTGGTACATTCACGACAACAGTGCCCTTGTTTCCTCCCAATTTTTATTTCAATTTCTCCTGATTTTTCACCCTCTCTCACTTGTTATACTATACTAACTATAAAGCTCGGATCTTTCCTCCATTCAGCAAGTAAAAAACTAAAAACCCCACCACTACGAATCAAACACCAAATACCGCAATCAGACCTTTTCCACAGCTGAGGCCTCAGTTATTGCTCTCTTTCTTCAAACAGTGAGAGCTACAGTTCCGCCTTCATGATTTCCAAGCGCACCTCCATTTACAAATAGGGTTGGTGCCTTCTTTCATTCTCTCCTTCTTCCTTGTCTGGAGATGGGTTCAGTGCAGCAACAGAGGGGGAAAGGAGTGGCGGAGAAGGGGTTGTCAGATTCTTCTTCTTCAACTGAGAAGGTGGTAGTGGCAGTGAAAGCATCAAAAGAGATTTCTCGAACTGCTCTTGTTTGGGCTCTTAGGCATGTCGTTCAGCCTGGTGATTGCATAATTCTTTTAGTTGTGATCCCTCCACAGAGCTCAGGTCTGATTTTCGTTTGTGTTTTTTTATGTATGCCTTTTTTTTTTTTCTTCTTTTTGTAAAAAAATGATGTTAGATGCTACACCCTGTTAAGTTACCCCATTTGGTTTTCTAGTTGAACCTAAGATGTTGAACAAAACACATTTATTGGTAATTGTTTTTAGTTTAAGCATTTAATTTTGTTGCTCTCAATTTATTTTGTATTAACAATCTTTAGAATGAAGTAGCAAAGTCTATCCAAAAGTGCTTGACTTTAACTTGTAGATGTCTCCTTTTCGTAAATTTAAGTTGAGGGGTTGTTTGAATTAAAGTTTAAAGTGACCTCTTCTTCCAACACTAGTCAGGTTGTTATTTTAGTCTGGTGAGATTTCACTTTTTGTAGATATACATCTTTTCATTTTGTTAACGGTGACCTGACCTTGACATAATTTTCATTTAAAACCATTTGGACCACTCCACTCCATTGTGAAACTTTTTGTGATTTTAATGTTTTCCAAGTCTAACCATTTGTATTCTTGTGATGTTCAGGGAGGAAATTTTGGGGATTTCCTAGATTTGCAGGGGACTGTGCAAGCGGCCACAGGAGGTCTAATTCAGTTACCGCCACATTGGATCAGAAATCTGATATTTCAGAAACTTGTTCCCAAATGATGCTTCAACTCCATGATGTCTATGATCCAAACAAGGTTAGACTTGTAACTAGCATGATCTACATACTTTTCACTTTTTGCTTCACCACATTTGTTGTCTTGTGTTCACTTCTAATTTTGAAAATATTTAATTTTTTGTATAGATAAATGTGAAGATAAAAATTGTATCTGGCTCTCCAACTGGTGCGGTAGCTGCTGAATCAAAGCGGACCCATGCAAGTTGGGTTGTATTAGACAAGTACTATTTCCTCTCTTTGACTCTCTCTAATCTTTTTACAGAATTTTAACAAGTATACATATTCAATTTCTATCGTTTTTCTTTGGCATTTCAAAGGGAACTTAAGCAAGAGGAGAGGAGATGCATGGAAGAGCTACAATGCAACATAGTGGTAATGAAACGATCACAACCCAAAGTTCTAAGGTTGAATCTTATCAGTTCACCTGACAAGGGGACCCATGCGTCAGCCCCAAATTTACCTCCTGATCCAAACAAGTCAACTGAGAAACTGAATGCCAATACAGCCAAAGAGCCAAGAAGCACTATCCGCGGGCCTGCAGTGACTCCCACTAGCAGCCCTGAGCTGGAAACCTCCTTTACTGGTACTGAGGCTGGTACCTCCTCAGTTTCCAGCTCAGATCCTGCCACCTCACCTTTTTCCCCTTGTGAAAACAATCTGAAAATGGAGGTAAAATCACAACCTAAAGACGGAACTACCCGTGTCAATTTGGAGGTGACTACATCAGACTCTGACAGCACTGGTAGCTTAAGTCCTGGTACAATCTCAGCCTTCAAACCATGGATGGCTGAGATCTTACGTCGCGGGAACTCTACTTCAAAGCGTGTGCTACAAAACTCCCAATCAAACCAAATCAAAGCTGAGATTGGCAGCATAAGTAATCGATCGGACTCGAGTCTTTCTAGAAGCATCAGGGATGCTGTATCTCTATCCCGTACTGCACCACCAGGCCCACCTCCCCTGTGCTCCATCTGCCAACACAAGGCACCGGTTTTCGGAAAACCGCCTAGGTGGTTCTCATATGCTGAGCTGGAGCTAGCAACTGGTGGTTTCTCACAAGCAAATTTTTTAGCTGAAGGTGGATTTGGGTCTGTTCACCGGGGTATACTTCCTGATGGACAGGCTGTAGCTGTAAAGCAGCACAAACTTGCAAGCACACAAGGAGATAATGAGTTCTGCTCTGAAGTCGAGGTATTGAGCTGTGCTCAGCATAGGAATGTGGTGATGTTGATTGGGTTTTGTGTTGAGGATAGGAGGAGATTGCTTGTTTATGAGTATATATGCAACGGGTCACTGGATTCACATCTTTATGGTAGGTAGAAATATCTAATTGCAATTCTTAAGATTTATCTAGGTTATGTTTTTGGTTAGAAAATGGAACTCGAACCTATTTTGTGTTGCATTAGGAATGTTCAAAATGAGATTCAGGTCTTAAAATCTAGAATTTTTAAAATCTTATTCCTGCAACGGAACTTTAACATATTTGTAATACAGAAACTTTCTTGGGGTTCCACTGGATTTTCTTACCTTGGGATTGAACTTCCTCGGACAGGTTCTATATCTTTGTCTGTAAACTGGGTTTCTGATAGGAATAGAGCTCTCTAATTCATTTTACCAGAGCAGTTTCTCTAATCAAAATGTGGGCTTTCAACTGTTGTAACTATGTTTTACATCAATTGTTGCTTCCTTTTTATTCCAATCAAGTCTCCAACCAAAAGACCTTTGTATATAAACAAATTCTTCATCTATACTAGCTGCTATTCTAATTTTGTTTTCATATGGTTGGATTCAGGTCGTAACAACAGAGAGACATTGGAGTGGTCGGCTCGGCAAAAAATAGCAGTTGGAGCAGCAAGGGGGCTTCGGTATCTGCACGAGGAGTGCAGAGTCGGGTGCATCATCCACCGCGACATGCGTCCCAACAATATCCTTCTTACTCATGATTTTGAGCCCTTGGTACTTGATCTTTATCTTTTTCTCTCTTAGTATTCGTTTCTCAACTTCAATATACCTTGTTTGATCTTATAGCTAAAACTTCTTTTATTTAACTTGACTCTGACAGTTTCTTCTTCTCTTATGTTGTTCTTTTAAGGTTGGGGACTTTGGATTGGCAAGGTGGCAACCGGACGGTGACACAGGTGTTGAGACGAGAGTCATCGGTACTTTTGGGTGGGTTAATTTTCTTGTTGTCAATGACAAGGTTGAATTGTGTAATATAATTGTGTATTTTTGTTTGAAATTGGTATTTTTGATGATTCTTGTGTAGTTATATGGCACCGGAGTATGCACAGAGTGGGCAAATAACGGAGAAAGCGGATGTGTATTCTTTTGGTGTGGTACTAGTTGAACTGGTCACGGGTCGAAAAGCAGTTGACATTAACCGACCAAAGGGGCAACAATTTCTTACCGAATGGGTTAGTAACTTTCCTTTACCGCAAGGTTTAACACCTGGTTCTCATATGGAACTTAGATGTGGTTTTGAGTACGGGTGTTGTAATATTTGACTATTTTTGAGTGCAGGCACGGCCTTTACTGGAGGAGTACGATATTGAAAAGTTGATAGATCCTCGCCTTGGAAACCGGTACAATGAGCACGAGGTGTATTGTATGCTGCATGCTGCATCACTCTGTATCAGGCGTGACCCACATTGCAGGCCTCGCATGTCCCAGGTACCCTTACCCTTTTTTTTCCCTTGGAAGTTGGAATGTCCATAACTAGCTAGCACTTGGTTATTTATTTTTTCCCTCTAATGGCAGCAGTTAACCTCACATTTTTGTGAATAAATAGGTACTAAGGATATTGGAGGGAGATGTAGTCATGGATTCCGGATACATCTCAACCCCTAGTTACGATGTAGGAAATAGAAGTAGACGTATAATGACAGATACAAAGAAACCACAGCAAGAGAAAGACGAGTATTTGGGCCCGTATGTTAGAAGGGAAGCGGTCTTATGAGGTTTTCAAGGCAGCTTCAGCTTGGGATCGGGATCGGGATCGGGATTGGGAGCGAGACAGCCCTGAGGTCCGATCTTGATGCATCAAGGACGGGGGAATTGTGTATTCTTTATTCCTCTTTAAAGCTTAATTTTTTGTTTTCTTAATATTAATATTAATTCCTACGGGTGAGTTGTGCAACTTTTTGATGTTTTGGTTGGTTTGGAAATTTGTAAAAAGGTTAGTTTTTGTTAAGAATGAATTACGAAGTAGCTTTTATGTTTCGTTAAAACTAAAGAATGGTACTTGTTTGAAGAAGAATCTTGCAAACGCGGTATCATAATAGGAGCGTAGTAATAATCTATATAATCTATAATTAATTAATTAATTAATTATAAATCATAAAGATGGATTAGTTTTAAAGTTTTCTCATTCATGCCGTTGCCGTGTCATGAATTAATTATAAAAAGTAGATGGGAGTTGTTGTACCACACAGCTTCACCTACGTAGTAGTAGTAGTAGTAGTAGGCTATCAGGCTATGGCTATTTCTCTCTCTCAGGCTTTCTTCAATTCTCAACTATAACCAGTTCTGCTTCTGGCTCTGCTCATCCACCGTGATTTTTATTTTTACCCAAAAAAAAATATATTTTAATATAAATAACCAGGTTTTTAAAAGATTTTTATTTCTACCCAAAACGGTAGGAATATCCGCGGTCCGAATTAAAAATTCGGACCGCTAGAAATATCAGCGGTCCGAATTCTTAATTCGAAACGCTAGGATTCCTAGCGGTCCGAATTCTTAATTCGGACCGCTAATATTCCTAGCGTTCCGAATTCATAATTCAAAACTACAGTTGCCAACCTTTTCATTTATTACTATATTAAACCTTTTCATTTATTATTTTATTAAATGGTAATTTTTCACCGATAACTCTAAAGTTATTTTTATTACAAAGAATTATATTATAAAAACTTATCAATAATATAAAATTTCATAAAATAATTCTTTGTAATAAAAATAACTTTAGGGTTATCGGTGAAAAATTACCATTTAATAAAATAATAAAATAAATTTTATATTATTGATAAGTTTTTATAATATAATTCTTTGTAATAAAAATAACTTTAGGGTTATCGGTGAAAAATTACCATTTAATATAATAATAAATGAAATTTTATATTATTGATAAGTTTTTATAATATAATTCTTTGTAATAAAAATAACTTTAGGGTTATCGTTGAAAAATTACCATTTAATAAAATAATAAAAGAAATTTTATATTATTGATAAGTTTTTATAATATAATTCTTTGTAATAAAAATAACTTTAGGGTTATCGGTGAAAAATTACCATTTAATATAATAATAAATGAAAAGGTTGGCGACTGTAGTTTTGAATTATGAATTCGGAACGCTAGGAATATTAGCGTTCCGAATTAAGAATTCGGACCGCTAGGAATCCTAGCGTTTCGAATTAAGAATTCAGACCGCTGATATTCCTAGCGTTCCGAATTTTTAATTCGAACCGCAAATATTCCTAGCGTTTTGGGTAGAAATAAAAATCTTTTAAAAATCTGGTTATTTATATTAAAATATATTTTTTTTTGGGTAAAAATAAAAATGACGGGCTCATCCATTACTCTAACACAAACATGAAAATTATTGATTGATTCATGAGAAAACGACAAACACTATGCGATTGACATGTTTACCAAAAATGTATTAAAATACATCAAGTATAAATTATTGAGTGGTTCATAAAAAAAAATAAAAAAAAATTAAACATGTACTATTGTTATTTCGAAATCTCGTTTCATAACGCAATCTATGATAGAGATCGGAGTAGGTCCCGACATTTTTATTAATATTCAAAGTTTAATAGAAACTAATTAATATATTCAGATTCTCTGAGTATTTATAAAAATATTTCTACCGGCCATTTAATAGCCGGTACCCTTAATTTTTTTTAGAGACACTATAAAGAGCAAGATGTTGAAATCTAACACTAAAAATTTCAATTTTTAGTTTACATTATTAGTTAGGTTACTTCTTTTGATGTATAATTACAATATTTATAATAAAATACGCTAAATTACTTGAAATTATGTTAAATTATGCTGAATTACACTAAATTACATTAAATTATGCTAAATTATGTTAAATTACGCTAAATTACGGTGTATCATCGATGTTTTTGCAATGAAACATCGATATTTTATTAGCCTTAGGATTGACAATTAAGTAGGGTTGTGCTAAAAAAACGTCGGTGCATCGTTAATGTTTTTGTAATGAAACATCGATGTTTTATTAGTCTTAGTATTGGCAATTAAGCAGGGTAGTGCTAAAAAAACGTCGGTGCGTCGCTGATATTTTTGTAATGAAACATCGATGCACTTCTGCTGTCGTTAAGCCGTGCATAAAGCATCGGGGCGTCATTGGTGTTTTTGCACGAAAGCATCGTTTTTTTTAAAACTTTAAATGGCCATAACTTTGGCTAGCAAACTCGGATTTGCGCATACGACCCCAATTCGGAAAGTTTGGGACGAGACGGGGGCAATGGCTACCTCAGGGTCATCCCCAGCGGGCCGACAGAATTAGAATTGCAAAAAAACATCGTTTAGACCTAAAAAATTGAGTTAAAAGTTTTTTATCATCGGTAGACACACAACGACCTGTATGCGGCTAATGACGGTGTCGTATGCGGCTGGTGATTAGAAAGAATAGGGAACCTGAATCACATTAAAACAACTGGATCAACCTGAACTAGTGAAATTGTTAAAACTTAGTATCTAAAAGTTTAGTTTCGCATGCGGCTAGTGAATTTAATTACTTGAAATTATGTTAGCAAAATTTTCCGTATTTCAGTATAATTAATATAATTTTGCGTATTTCAGTATAATTAGCGAAATTAGCATAATTTAGCGTAATTTAACATAATTTCAAGTAATTTAGCGTATTTTAGTATAAATATGCTAATTATACATCAAAAGAAGTAATCTAACAAATAATTTAAACTAAAAATTCGAATTTTTAGTGTTAAATTTCAGCATCTTGCTCTTCATAGTGTCTTTAAAAAAAAAATTTAAGGGTACCGGCCATTTCATGGCCGGTAGGCAAATAAATAGGGTATCGGCCAGAAAATGGCCGGGAGGGGTATTTTTATAAATACTCAGGGGATCTGGGTATATTAATTAATTTCTATTAAAGTTTGGATATTAATAAAAATGTCGGGAGTAGGTTTGATGGGCATCGAACCTACTTTTGAGTCTAATTAGCTCCAATACCGTCCGATCAGTACTAATATATGTACTAATGTAGTGAGTGTAGTGAGCCGCTATATGCATGATCCTAGGAAGGGTCACACGGATGCCGTGTACCACATTCTGAGATACCTGAAGAGTGCACCAGAAAAAGAGTTGATCTTCAGGAAGAATGGGCACTTAGGCATTGAGGGCTATTGTGATGCTGACTGGGCGAGTTGCGCTGATGACAGGAAGTCCACCTCAGGATACTGTTGTTCGTAGGGGGCAATTTGGTCTCGTGGAAGAGCAAGAAGCAACCAGTGGTTGCAAGGTCCACAGTAGAAGCAGAGTACAGGGCCATGGCCTTAGGGGTTGCCGAGATGTTGTAGTTGAGAGCCCTGTTAGTAGAGCTCAAGGTGGATCAAGGGGCTCAAATGAAGTTGTGGTGCGACAGAACCATGCATGTGGAGATTGATAGGTTCTTCATCAAGGAGAAGTTGAATAGTGGACTATTGGAGCTGAGTCATGTAGCTACTAGAGATCAAGTAGCTGATTGCCTCACCAAGGGACTTAGCTCACTAGATCTATCTAGGTTGTGTGACAAGATAGACTTAGTGGATATTTTTCGCCCATCTTGAGGAGTAGTGTTGGTATTTTGTATCTAGTTTAGGGCCTATTGGTAAAATAGGAATATAGAGAAAGTCTAGGGACTTGATTGTAAGATGTAAGCTCTATATAAGTCCAAAAGGTCATTAATAAAAAACTAATTTTCATTTTGACTGAAATCCACTGTCTTTCTGTCTGAGGCGTGGAAATTAGAAATGAGAACTGAATAACAAAATGAAGGTTTTAGCAACTAGTGAATCCAGTGATATCAGAATGTCATGACTTGTGTCATACAACTAGTGAATTCAGTGATTCAAACATATCCAAGGGATATTAGATATACGACCTCAAAAGTAGCAAAGCAAGTTACATGCTCCTTGCTATATATGCAAAACGAGCACAAGATTATCACTAAAAACATACATATACTTTCACCAACAACAACCCATTTGAATGTGCTTGTTGCTAAATTCAATCAAGTCCTTCATGCGTTACCATCTCTGATTTCTACAGATGTAACATTTACACATGAATTAGTCACAGCTACAATGAGACATGTAGCTTAGGGTAGCACCTTTTAATATACTAGTAGCTTAAATACCTAAAACTGTTAAAAATAAACCAACACTGTTCAGTAATTTAAAATTTAAGAAAGAAAAATATAATAATGAAAGAATTTTGCAGAGCATTGTAATTAAAAAAATGCTGCAGTAACAAATGATGAAGAGGGTTAACAAAATAATTTAATTAAATAGTCTAAAGCATTGAAACATATATTATTTTTATTATTATTATTAAAGTGTGGCCCACAAAGGTATTTTGTTAATAATTTGAAAGGAGGAGAATTACCTTTCACCAAAAATGGGGTGTGATGGTAGATCCATGTCATTACATCCAGGCAGCATATCTTTTGGCATTCTATAAAGTGTACAAGTTGCTATCATTACCCCAAAAAGCGTCTGTCACAGGGATAGCATTCTAATTGGAAATCAAACTAAGAGACAATAGTACAATAATTATATCAATGGATGTATAAAAATAATGCAATTTGATGGTTGTTTAATCCGACCTAACTAAGATATTATCTTGATGGCACCCAAATGCGAACATATATTACTCGCAAATTGTTCGACGATTTCCCAAAGCTAATATCAAATTTCTTTGTCGGATAATTAAGATTTTGCTCTTTGGATCGCTGAGGGCTGCTACTTAGCGTATTGAGATACTTAAAACTCTCCTAAAAATTGTATATGAAAAGAAAGCCCACTATTCCCGAGCATCTAGAAAGAAGTGTTTTCAATACGTTTCATGATTGAAGGATACTGTTAATAGCTACAAAGAATGAATGACAAAAAAATTACATAATCATCCATCACACTGAACAAGTGCCAGCATGTAATCCTAGATTGAAAAACAGAAAAGCAGAGGAATAATAATTGAAGTGAAACAAAACTAGAAATTTAGAATCCACTACAGACGACCAAAAACAAAATCACTGGCACAGAGTACAACCACAAAGTATTTTATGGAGACACCAAACATTGCTGTCCCTGTGACAGACGTTGTCTGCTCTGATGTACATTGGACAACACTAGAAAAACTACCACAGACTCAGACACAACACAACACAACACAACAACAAATTCAAATCCAACCTGCATAATGTAAAATTATGACATTAACCTTCGCAAATAAATATTTTTAAAAGAAGTAAACTAATGGTACTTTCACTTCCCACCAAGAGAAGGGAACTGGTTTTGGTCAGCAATGGACGGTGCTGCTGCTACAGGTCCCCTGTTTCTTCCCATGTTCTCTCCCCTGAAGGAGCCACGATCACCTCTACCTCTCCCTCCACCACGCCCACGGCCGCGGCCATAGAAGCTCTCTCCTTCGGCAGGCTTCAGGAACTCATTGATGTTCAAAGACTACAAGGAAATGAAAAATTCTGTCAAGAGGAAATTACAATCAACCAAATGTGTTGAAATTTCCAAACTTGTCCAATCAACCAAAAAGAAACACAATATTAGAATCTGTAAATCTGCAAAAGAAGAAACATGCTGCAGACCAATAACACTTGAGAACAATCCAACTTGTGCAACTCATCCAAGTAATTTCCCAAAGTTCCAAAACTACCCATTTTGCTCAACAGTCATTAGGGCAAGAACAAGGATTAGTTTGGGTATAATCTAAAAAAAAAGTTCTAATATATTGAACCAGATTTATTTGACATCTGTTACAACCGACAAAACACTTATCACAATCCAAAAATTTAAAATGGTGATATATTCTTATTGTTCAGATAGGCTTGGTATCACATTTGGTGCAATTTAAGTGAAGCTGAACCATCAATTTTTCTCAAATTGATTGATGGACGACCAATCCGTTTTTAAATCCAACCAAATTCAATAGACAGCCCCATCTTAACTTCCATAATAGATAACATAGGTAATTTTTTTATTTCTAAATGTGTACTGTTAGTTGTCACAATTGTCAATTAAATTTATCAAAACATAAATTACTCCTTAAAGTATGGGATTAAGGTGACCACAGTTGCAGTTTCTATTGATTTTATACTCTTTTGTGGAGCATAAGGATTGGAAAAAAGAGAGACTAAATGTAAATACCTTCTTGGCCTTGGTATCACATTTGGTGCAATTTCAGTAAAGTTGAACCATTAATTTTTCTCAAATTGATTGATGGACGACCAATCCATTTTTAAATCCAACCAAATTCAATACAAGCCATCTTAACTTCCATAATAGATAACATAGGTAATTTTTTTATTTCTACATGTGTACTGTTAGTTGTCACAATTGTCAATTAAATTTATCAAAATATAAATTACTCCTTAAAGTATGGGATTAAGGTGACCACAGTTGCAGTTTCTATTGATTTTATACTCTTTTGTGGAGCATAAGGATTGGAAAAAAGAGAGACTAAATGTAAATACCTTCTTGGCCTTCTCCTCAGCACTCTCTTTCTTCTTGGATTCCTTATCAGCACCCTAATAAAAAAAGGAAATTACATAACATGTTTAAACAAATAAATGCAAGTGCAAATGATAGCAAGTAGAAAAACAGCGAACTGACTGACCAGCTTGATGAACACCTCATCATTGTTCTTCTTGACAGAAAGAACTTGCATGGACTGCAATTCCTTGTCCACCTCAACTTTCCTCTCCTCTGCTTTCAGTGCCAGAACTGCTCTCCTCTTCTCTTCCAATACCTTCTCATACTCCTCCAGGGTCATCTCCTACAAAGAATTCAACAAATTAATTTTGACATCATAAACAAATGCACAATGGTTAAATTCTACAACAAAAAGAGCTTAGCGATGTTTATTTCTTTTACATTATGTAGTTCTATTAAGAAAACTATGTACAGCAGAATCCTGAATTGATACAAAAAAGATTAAAGTTGCCGAATTCTAGATTGCTGCTGCAATAAATATAGGCTGGGTGAAATAGAGAACTCACCATTCTAACAAGTAAGACTCATTGGATCAGCCGGGCAAATAACTTTAGCAAAAGAAAACTAATGGGAATACATACACATACAAACCAGTGTCCACAACCTAAATGCAAAAGCACAAGACCTGGTATATATAAAGGGTGACAATAGCAACAGTTTTCGGTGTAATATTTATTAGAAACAAGATTGTGCACTGAAAAGATGCCAGCTAAAAGATTAATAGATGTATACATGAAAGAAAAGAAAAGATATGTACCTTATCTTCCTCCTTTTCCTGCTCAGCCTCATTAGTAGCATCACCCTCTTTCTCTTTGGCAGCCTCATCAGATGCTGGGACATCCTCCAGGCCCACTTCCTTTTCAGCAGTTTTCTCTTCAGAATTCATATTCTCCTCAGCCTCCCTACAGATTCGAAGCAATGAACATAAACACAACACCGACAATAAATTAAAAAAAAAGAAGCAAAAACCTAACAATAAAACTAACTTTTCTGGGTTCTCATCAGTAGATGTGCCCCAGTTAGCCCGGCCAGCACCATCCTTCTTCATCCCGTACCCACGCCCGGTACCGCTGTGGCGGTCATATGACCTATGTGGCTTGCCTTCCTCACCTTCCTCACCATTTCCATACCCACCCCGGCGGGGGCCACCACGGTAAGGCCCCCGTGGCCCACGGGGACCACGCTCACCACTTTGGCCTTCTTCAGTGCCAGCTGCAACTGTCCCATTGTCTGCAGCAGCACTATCAGGTCCTCTTGCGTAGCCATTACTGTTGGAATAGTCACGGTAGGAACGGTCACGGTCACCATACCCACGCCCGCCACGGCCACCACCGCGGCCAGCACCACCACGGCCACCACGTGCTGGAGCAGAGTTGTTTCTGGCTTCCTTGACTGCATCAAGAATAAAAAACAGAAAACAAAAGGATTGTAATTAGTTTCATTAGTTCTTACTTTTTACAGAACAAAAAAACTTCCTCATTGTTTTACATGGTTTAGATGAGCTACCATCCGAAACAAAATGCTGAAGTTTCCACAAAGTTAGCTAAAGATATGAGAAATTTTGGCTTCTATAATAAAACTTTTCAACTGTTGTCTAGTAACAAATTAATTCTCAGCACAGAATGCACTTGTATTGTTAGATGAACGAGTTTGTTAGGGAATACAGTAATAATTTATATTGAACAATAATATACTGATAGCGCCAACAAGCTATAAAATATTTTGGAAGAACAAATCCGTAAAATTTAGTATGTTTTCATTAATTCGTAAGCTCTAAACCGAGTTCCAACTACACTGCTATGAAACTGAAATTTAATTCAGCCGACTTCCAGCACAGTAGCACCAAATCTTATAACATTCAGCAAATTTCAAGGCAATAATTGAGTGAACTTCTGAACTCTGTTTTATAACCAATATTAAATAAAAACGAGGCTAACAGTCAGCTCACAATTAGACTGCGCAACTATAATCAATACAAGAAACGTGTACTCTAATCTTACCAGCCTGAGCGGGAGGGAGAGGCTTTGTGGGAAGCTTCGCACCAGATGTCGGTGCCGGTGCCGCCACCGGGGCAGCGGCCTTCTTAGCAGCAATCTTCTTCTCTGTGGCCGCGATCAGAAGCGACGGATCGTCGCTCTCAACATCTTCGAGCAGATCGAATGGGTTCAAGGTTGACATCTTAGCACAACAGAGAGAAACACCGACTGGCGACTGATTACTAAATCAAGACTTTTAGATAAACTTGATAACTAATGGCATAAGCAAATAGCTCTAGAATGAATCGCCATGGCAGAAGAATAGACAATAGAGATAGAGAGAAAGTGTAGCGTACGGCTAGGGTTTGGACTTTGGTGGAGAGGTGTGAGCCTGTGAGGTAAGGAGGAGAAGTAGTGGGTAAAACCCTAGCCGCAATCTCTGCGTGCAATCCCCTTTTGTTCTCTCTTTCTTGGATTAGTTTATTCAGGAAATAACAGACGCCATTCAGATTTTTACTATCATGTACTTAAAGATGACGTGTCATACATTAATTTGTATAATATCCAATGACAAAGCATCAAAAGAGGCAACACTGCGTTGCAGTTATGATTTGGAGTGCATTTTATTACATAATATATCTTAATAGTTAATTGGAGCGGGTATTCAATTTACTACATTGGTCATGGAGCTTTGCTGGTATTTACGAGGAGACAACACAGCTTATCCGGGTGGCGAGCTGGCGGCCGGGGGTAGTCTGGGAATTTATTGGCCTTCCATCCTCGATAGTCTATAGTGGAAAGATGATGCGCTGTCAGTTACAGGACCGTGAGATTATGACTCAACGGACCAACTTATTCGATTCTTCGTGCTTCCAAGTTGGATAGATAAGCTGTTCATCCGACCGTTGATCAAGCAGCTAACAAGCTAAGAAGCACTCTGAACGTCCCAGATTTTGTTTCCTTTTCTCCCCTCGTTTGTCGGGGAATCACGAAACCTCAACCGACTAAAAGGCCGTTTTGGACCTACATTTTGAAGCCCGATTTGAAGTGTCTTCTAACATTCTAGGCCCATGGAATTGTCTTTATTATAGGTTCTGGTAACAAAATAATCCATGAAAAAAATATAGAAATGAATTGTTGTATATGAAATCAACAATATGGGAGCGTCTGGAGTACGCAATCATTCAAAATTTTATTCTTTAATTCTGTATCAACTTAATTTACTACTATTTTATTTATTTTTATTATTAGACAATAACTAAAAGTAGAGAATTTTTTTTTTAACCTTATCCAATCACTACCTAGGTTGGAACAAGTTAGTTGATAGGATCCCCTTTTTACGCCCCTATGTTCCTGATTTAGATTTGCGAATTATTATCGAAAATTCACTAGTAGAATGGAAAAAAATAGCAGATGAGGAATCTACTGATTCCAATTCATTTTTTTGAATTGAAAATCTAAGCCGGATTGGTTCGAATCTAAACATAAATATTATGTTACCTCAGAGGATATGGATTCCTTATATCTTTCATAAGCACCAGACTGAATTTGGCCTGGCTGAGATTAATCTAGACCGTCCATTACCCATTGCACTCCTCTAATACCTAAGGGGAGACATCCAAATTTTCCACGGCAACGGACCAAAATTCATCAATTTTATGATCTAAGCCATTCAATTTATGTCAAGATTCGTGTGATCAGATTTAAATCTGCAACAATAATCTCAACTGTTCAATAATTTTAAATTGTTTGTACGAATTTCAATACAAATTACATTGCTTAGACCGGACATCGAACAAATTTCGGCCTAATGACTATCGTAGTCCTTCCCTTCCTATGTAAAACTATTTTGAAATTGGAGCAATAATCAAGCAAAAAATTCATATGGTTTTCATCCCAAAAATAACGTCTCTCTCACTAGCTAGAGCATTATTAATTTATTATCTTTGGCACTTTGAAGTTCACTTCAAAGGACAAAAGATATTGACAGAACTAGTTTAGCTTCATGCAGCATAAAATCAGGATAGTCATATTGGGCTTTTTGTTTTCCGTCTATAAAGGCCCATTAATAGTTTAATTAATACCGATAACAAATTCCAATTTCCAAATTTGGCAAAAACAAAAGGAGCAAAATGAGTATTTCCCAAAGGAGAAAACACTTGTATAGATTGAGAGAAGGGGCATATGCTTTTAGGTCCAAAAGGAGCACTTCCTCTGCTTGAGGAAACTTAATTTAATTCCACCATACAACAATGGCAAGGAAATGCTCCCACTGTGGTGACCATGGCCATAACCAAAGAACATGCAACAGCTCGATAGAAGAAGATGCGGTACGAGGTACAAAAGGGAGCTTGAGGCTGTTTGGAGTGCAACTAGACTTGTCACCACATAATTCAACTTTGAAAAGTAGCTATAGCATGAATTGCTTGAGCTCGAGCTCTTCTTCTTTTGTTTCTTCAACATCTGCTTCTCCTTCCTCCTCCTTTTCTTCGGTGCTTGTTTCAATTGATGAGAAGGGTTCAATTGGGTACCTCTCGGATGGTCTAGTCGGTGTCACCCAAGAGAGAAAGAAAGGTTTGATACTTAACCCGATGTACGTTCCTCATTTTTAATGAAAAATAAAGTATATATGTTTTTAGAAATATATATATTTACTTGTTTATTTCTAATGTTTTTATTTCAGTTAAAGATATCTTAAGATTTCATTGGTTTTCTGACATTCCAGTACTAGTATATCCCAGCATAATTTTGCACAAAAAAAATTATACAGCTAATTAGTGATTTTCCTTCTGCTAGCTTCATGACAAGTTAATTTTTCTTCTATGCCAAGCTTAATTTTTTTTTAACATAGGTGTACCATGGAGTGAAGAAGAGCATAGATTATTCCTCGTAGGATTGGAGAAGTTGGGAAAAGGAGACTGGAGGGGCATCTCTAGAAATTTCGTGACCACACGCACACCTACTCAAGTCGCGAGCCATGCACAAAAGTTCTTTCTTCGACAAAGTAATTTGAACGCTTCAAAGAAACGACGCTTCAGCCTTCTTGACACGGTTAGTATCTACTGATTGGTACCTGGTATTGTCTGTCATATAGGACAGAAACCAATACCATATATACCAGTATTTATAAAATCTGTGAACCAACTATTAATATATATAGTATGGTATATGAAATTGTATGTTCCTTTATAAATTTAAAGTATATTGGTGATACATGAAATGTTTTTAATCAACTATATATACCAATTGCTTGCCATATATGTTAGTTGTAACAAATGATCATATGTCTTCCTTGCAATTTAGGTCATCAATTCAGAAGCAGCAGTTATCAATGGAAATTCAAAGTTGAAGGATTTGTACTACTCTTCTCAAATGTCTAATTTAAATCTAGATTTTCAAGTGGCCTCCAAAAAGTTTGGCATAGATCTCAACCATAGCGACATTGATGATTGTTAACACGAGAGTAAAATTAACTAGCTTGTATCTAAGAAGTAATTTTCTAAAGGGATATAATTAATTGTAATTCTGAATTCTTGAGAAATAATCTATCAGGATCCCTTTTTAATTTGGCTTGGCATATATTGTGATTTTGATTGAACAGTGAAGGTAGGCATAAAGGTAGATGGATGCTTACTATAATCATGATCAACTATTAAATGGATATATAGATTTACTTTGGTTAGGATCACACAAATCTTTGGATATGTTAGTTTATTAATAGAGAAAAGCCAGTGCTAGCTCTAATAATACAAACAATCATGTTATTGTTCCCACATCATCCAGTATAGCATAAGTTAGGTACATCTCCAAAATCCCACTTTTTAAATATATTTGGATAATTAAGATATCACTCTTTATGTGGAAGCAAGGTCATAGGTTCAATATTCAATATTCAATATTTGAGTTGATTTAAGAATTTTGATTTCTATATCATGATAAAGTATTTGTTAAAAATTTGAAAAATTGTAGTTCTCTTGAATTTCATTCCAATGACTTAATTTGGTTCCACCAAAGCAACAATTTTCATTGGCATCTATCTATCTATCTCCACACCCTCTAAAAGAAGATATATAAAATAATGTGCTTGCTCTAAAATTTACCATGACAAGGCACTGTTATTATTTTAATGAAACATCAATAATTGAGCCATGGGGCCTGGTTAACTCATGACCTTTTGCTTACAGATTAGTAAAAAAAAACTTCCAAAACAAGAAAAGAAAAAGAGGACCTTTGCCACTGAGGTGTTTATCCTGAAAAGGATAAGGTGTCTTTTATATATATACCCTTCCTTTTCAATTTGTAATCTAATCTTTGGCAAGGCATGAAATTATAATTGGGCCCCTCAAGCTTGCTGAAATTAAGATTCTCTCTGCTTCCCTTACAATCCGATATTAACTTAATGCAAATGTAATTTAAACAATTTAATACAACAATTTGACTGGTTCTGATAGATTTTTTTTTTTTTTCCAATAAGGTGGCAAGATGCCATCTTACGATTTTCATTGATTAAAAAAAGTTATTTACAAGGCCAAAAGAAGCACTCAACTGGTAAAATACTGATACCAATTAATGCTTGATCTAGTAAGGGGAGAACAAGTGGGGATTGATTATGTCAAAAATACATCAAATGAAATGGTCTTAATTTTATGACAAGCACTAAGTAGCTGAATTGTAATAAATAATAAATAAGGTTGATCTGATCAAAGGGACACGTCTGAAACCGAGATCCAAAATGACTATTGGATATCATATTTTGGGACCCATTTTAGTATTTTCATTTGTCATTTTACTCATTAAGGGATACCAGGACCACCTTTATTAATTATCCTCTTTTGTCAGCTATCTCATCTCATGTTTCTTTTGCTCCTTTCAACCAATTTAATTATTACTAATACACAAGTGCTTAAAACTTATCTAGACAGGTGGCATAAGAATAGTGGAACAGTTTGGGAAATTTTGCTTAAATAATATAATAAAGCCTTCTTTTGAACAGAGCCAAAAAGTCTTAACTTTTTTGACCTTTTTGCATACATCCACACAATTTTCTTAAATAAGTAAAATAAGTAAACATTTAATTACATTTGTTTATGTAGTATATATTTTTTATTTTTTTAAATAATTGTTGGTAAGTTTGAAATATTGTAATATTAAACAATTTAAGTTCTATTTTGATTTAAAAACCGAGATCTTTTTATTATTTAAGTACTATTAGAATTTATATTATATTATGTTATAATTATTACTTTATTAGTATATAGTTGTGGTTATTGATCTAACTACATAAATTAAACTAGTAATTAGATCTTAAAAATTGTCGGTATTAAAAGTTAACGGCCAATTTAATCGTTTAACTGTTAAATCATTAAATGGACATTCTTGTTGTAAATCAAAATTTAATATGATTTATGTGGATGTTCAATTCATTGCCCCACTTCTTCCACTACTCCACTACTCCACTACTATGGACATTCATTTTCTTCTTTATTATTGTAACATCTCTTTCTAGCCTATAAATAGAGGCTTTGTAAAAGCAAAAATGTACATACAATTAGAAGAGAATAAGATTATGCTATTGCTCTTTCTATCTCTCTTGTTATTTACTTTACTTTTGTTGCAACTTCATTTTAATTTTATAATACGTTATCAGCACGAATTGCTCGGAAGAAGTTACAAAGTTATTCTGTAAGTAATTTATATTATTGGTTATTATATCTTTCATTAATTTAAATTTCATTTGAATTTTTTATTATATTTGTTTTAGTTTATAAGAAATCATTCCTTGAAGTGAATGATGGAATAATAACCTGAAGTTATTTATTGAAACTAAAAATTTATCAAGAACCCAAAGTTTATATTACTCGAATAGAATAATAACCTGAAGTTATTATTATAATTGTTTAGAATCTGAAGTTCTATTAGAAATTTTAGTGTAAAATAAACAACAGTTATTATAAAATTAATATAATAACCAGCAGTTATTATAGGTCACTGGATGAATAATAACCTGAAGTTATTCCCAATTAAAACCTGAAGTTTTATTTGAAATTTTCATATAAAATCAATATAATAACCAGAAGTTATTATAGATCACTAGATGAAAATATAACCCGAAGTTATTTCAAATTAAATTTTACAATTGCGCAGTCAAGTAATTTAATAACCAGAAGTTATTAAATAAATATTTTATTATAACCTGAAGTTATATAATATTAACCTGAATTTATTAATACATTTAAATTTATTTATTTATTTATTTATGCAATTTACATATTCTTTTATTTATATTTATTCATCTCCTTTTTCACAACCTTAAGTTATGATATTAATAACCTGAAGTTATGGCATTAATAACCTGAAGTTATGGCATTAATAACCTGAAGTTATGATATTAATAATCTGAAATTATTAATATGTATCTATTTTGTAGTACATATGACAAATCTCACAAAGTTTGAATTTATCTCCTTTTTCATTTATCATAACTCGAAGTTATGGTATTAGTAACCTGAAGTTGTATTTTGTTATAAATACGTATTAATGAAAAATGAGAAAGGAAAATATCCTGAAGATGTTTGTTACAGATGTGGGATGACAAATCATTGATTGCGTACCTGTCGTACGCCCAAGCATTTTGTAGGGCTTTATCAAGCCTCAATTAAGAAAAAAAAAAGAGAAAATGTGGAAACTAAAATGACCCCGAATATGAATGTCATATAGATACACATTTTGATGTATCAGATTTCTTCCATGATGTGGATAAAGAAATAGACACTTTACTAAGGGAGAAGTTTATGTTTATAAAAGTTTAGTTTACATTTTTATTTTTATATTGTATGCAAATAAAATTAATGAATAAAGTTAGTTTATTTTTATTTTAATTTATTCTTGCATTCTTTTATTGTAAAGGAAAATGACTGACGCAATGGTAAGTAAAGAAGATCCATGTTTAGTAGACAGCGGAACAACAAATACCATATTGAAAAGTAAGAAATATTTTTCACAATTGCATCTTGGTGAGACTAATATCCACACTATATCTGGCACAACTAATTTAATTGAAGGCTCCGGAAGAGCTTGTATTTTGTTACCTGAAGGAACAAAATTAATAATAGATGATGCATTATATTCAAGTAGATCCAGAAGAAATCTACTAAGTTTTAAAGATATTCGAAAGAATGGTTATCATATTGAAACTATGAATGAGAGAAATTGTGAATATCTTCATATCACATCTATTAAAAATGGCCAGAAAATTATAATGGAAAAGATGCAAGCATTGTCTTCTGGACTATATGGTACTTATATAAGTACAATAGAATCAAATATGGTTACTAACCAGAAGTTAGTTGTTACTAACCAGAAGTTAGTTGTTACTAACCAGAAGTTAGTTGATCCAAAGTTATTTACTTTGTGGCATGACAGATTGGGTCATCCAGGAAATATAATGATGAGGAGAATAATTGAAAGTGCAAATGGGCATCTCCTAAAGGACCTGAAGATCCTATTATCAAAAGAATTGACATGCGAAGCATGCTCTCTTGGAAAACTCCTTACTAGGCCATCTCCAAATAAAATTGGACCTGAAGCTCCTTCATTTTTAGAAAGAATTCAAGGAGATATATGTGGGCCTATTACACCTCCATGTGGACCATTTAGATATTTTATGGTGTTAATTGATGCATCAACACGCTGGTCACATGTGAGTTTGTTAGCAACAAGAAATGTTGCGTTTGCTAGACTATTAGCACAAATTATCCAATTGAGAGCTCATTTTCCGGATTATCAAATTAAAAGAATCCGGCTTGATAATGCAGGAGAGTTTACTTCTCAAACTTTTAATGATTATTGCATGTCTATTGGAATTACGGTAGAACATCTAGTGGCCCATGTTCATACATAAAACGGTCTAGCAGAATCGTTGATTAAAATGTTGCAATTAATTGCTAGACCTTTACTTATGAAATCTAGTTTACCGTCTGCTGCATGGGGACATGCCATATTACATGCTGCTGCACTAATTAGGTTAAGGCCAACTGCAGATCATAGGTATTCCCCGTTACAATTGGTCTCCTGAAGAGAACCAAATTTGTCCCATCTAAAGGTATTTGGTTGTGCAGTATATGTTCCAATTTCTCCTCCACAACGCACAAAAATGGGACCTCAAAGAAGGTTGGGAATTTATATTGGTTTTAACTCTCCTTCTATTATTAAATATTTAGAACCATTAACAAGAGATATTTTTACAGCAAGATTTGCTGATTGTCATTTTAATGAATCAATATTCCCAAACTTAGGGGAAGAAAAACCAAAGCTGGATAAACAAGTAACTTGGAATTCATCGTTATCTTATCTTGACCCCCGAAGTGGTCAATGTGAACTCGAAGTTCAAAAGATTATAAATTTGCAAAGAATTGCAAATGAATTGCCTGATGCATTTATAGATACAAATAGAGTTACTAAATCGCATATTCCAGCTATAAACGCACCTGCTCGAATTGACATTACAAAAATATCTAATGAATCTAATATGCGTAGAAAACGTGGAAGACCACTTGGTTCTAAGGATGTAAATTCACGTAAAAGGATAGAGCAGAATAAAGCAGTTGGTCCAACCCCAGAAGAGGTTGATGGTAAAACTCCTGAAGAAGTCAATAAAACCCTAGAAGAGGTTGATAGTAGAACTCCTGAAGAAGTTGATAAAATCCCAGAAGAGATTAATGAAAAAGTTGATAAAACTCTAGAAGAGGTTGATGAAGTTCCAGAAGAAACTCAGGTACCTAATGATTATGAGATCTCAATAAACTATGTACAGAATGGTACAATATGGAACCGAAATGAAACATGTGCTATAGCAATTGATGTACTAAATGAGGAAGATAATGTGCCAAAAACTCTGGAAGAGTGTAGATGCAGAAATGATTGGCCTAAATGGAAAGATGCCGTACAAGCTGAGTTAAGTTCATTAGAAAAACGGCAAGTATTTGGACCTGTAGTCCAAACGCCCAAAGATGTTAACCCTGTAGGTTACAAATGAGTATTTGTTATAAAAAGAAATGAGAAAAATGAGATTGTGAGATATAAAGCAAGGCTAGTGGCACAAGGTTTTACATAATACCTGGAGTCGATTATGAAGAGACGTATTCACCTGTAGTGGATGCGATAACTCTCAGGTTTCTAATAAGTCTCACTGTTACAGAAAATCTAAAAATGCGACTTATGGATGTCGTAACAGCATATTTATATGGTTCACTTGATAGTGACATATACATGAAAATCCCCGAAGGATTGAAAATGCCTGAAGCATATAAATCAATACCTAGAGAAATGTACTCTATAAAATTAAGAAGATCGGGCTAAAACAATCAGGCCGAATGTGGTACAATCGACTGAGTGAGTACCTTTTAAAAGAAGGATATAAAAATAATATAATCAGTCCGTGTGTTTTCATTAAAAGATCAAATCTAGGTTTTACAATCATTGCAGTGTATGTTGATGATTTGAACATTATTGGATCTCCTGAAGAGATTGAGAATACTGCAAAATTGTTGAGAAATGAGTTTGAAATGAAAGACCTTGGTGTAACTAAATTTTGTCTCGGCCTGCAGATCGAGCATCTAAATAATGGAATATTTATCCATCAATCAAATTATATTGAAAAAGTACTAAAGAGATTCAATATGGATAAAGCCCATCCTTTGAGCACACCAATGGTCGTACGATCGCTAAATGCAGAAAATGATCCTTTTTGACCGCAAGAAAATAATGAAAAAGTGGTTGATCCTGAAGTACCATACTTAAGTGCAATCGGGGCATTATTATATCTTGCAAATAATACAAGACCCGATATCGCATTTGCAGTAAATGTGTTAGCAAGATATAGTTCCAAATCAACCAGAAGACATTGGAATGGAATTAAACACATATTTCGATATCTCTGCGGAACTAGAGATATGGGGTTATATTATCAAAAAGATACAAAATCTAAATTAATTGGATATGCAGATGCGGGATATTTGTCGGATCCACATAAAGCACGATCCCAAACGGGATATGTATTCACTTATTGTGGAGCTGCAATTTCATGGCGATCAACAAAACAAACTCTTACGGCAACATCATCAAATTATGCCGAGCTAATCGCCTTATACGAAGCAGGTCGAGAATGCGTTTGGTTACGGTCAATGATTCAAAATATTCAAGAAGAATGCGGGCTTGAAAACATCAAGGAAAACCCTACTCCACTGCATGAAGATAATGCAGCATGCATTGCACAAATCAAAGAAGGATATATCAAAGGAGACCGAACTAAACATATTGCGCCAAAGTTCTTTTCAACACATGACCTACAAAAGGAAGGCGTAATCAATGTTTGCCAAGTCCGATCAATCGATAATTTGGCAGACCTATTCACAAAATCTTTGCCGACGAAGGTTTTTGAACAACTCAGAAAGAAAATAGGTCTACACCGATTGAAGAATATTCAATGATATCTAAATGAGGGGAAGCGTTATACGCACTGTACTCTTTTTCCCTTAATCAAGTTTTTATCCCAATGGATTTTTTCTTGATAAGGTTTTTAATGAGGCAGTACACGGTCCGGAAGTATCGTGTTAATATTGATCCTGAAGTATCATATTAATAGCGTATAATGAAAGATGAACATCCAAGGGGAAGTGTTGTAAATCAAAATTTAATATGATTTATGTGGATGTTCAATTCATTGCCCCACTTCTTCCACTACTCCACTACTCCACTACTATGGACATTCATTTTCTTCTTTATTATTGTAACATCTCTTTCTAGCCTATAAATAGAGGCTTTGTAAAAGCAAAAATGTACATACAATTAGAAGAGAATAAGATTATGCTATTGCTCTTTCTATCTCTCTTGTTATTTACTTTACTTTTGTTGCAACTTCATTTTAATTTTATAACAATTCTGTTGTTAAATGTCATAAAATATTTTTAAAAACTTGCTTCAAATACAGAATTTTTGTATGCGCTCCTTACCAAGCTATATGTGTTGTTAACATGCATCTTAGAGATTAAGCAATACTTAATAAGTTCATATTGCATCCTGAAAAAAGAAACCCAGAAAAAGACTTAAATCTAGGCGAAATAATAGCCTTACTGTGACAAGGAAAGCGCTAATTAAGACACTTTTTAGGGATAGTGACAAGCCAACAATACCTCTCTCTCTCCTCCCATGACCAGTTGCTTTCTTAGTTGGATAACATGACCCTGTTATTCCGATCCCAGCCGTTGATCTTTGTCGTGATTCGGGCGCAGAAACATTTTTTCTTGAGAGTCGAGTATGAAAAACTTTGAACATAGAAATAACAGGATGCTGTGATCCCTTTGGAATAACAGCAGATTTATATCCTTAGTTAGGTCTCTCGTCTCTGTATATATATAACCCCTAAATTTTAGAATATTTTTGTCTATTCTGGTTTTCAAAATCTCTATCAACAATATTTTCCAAGTTTTAAAACTTCAACAACTTTATGCTTAGAAAATAATCATAAAGTTGGGGGAGAGCAATCAATTGGACACATGGCACTAAACACAAGGGTTCAGAATAAAATATAACATGCATGTGCCTCAAATCACATTAAGACATCTGTTAAGGGGTAACAGGCTAAAGTTTGGTTGCCAGTGAGTTATCCCATTTACGTGGAGCTCCTCGTGCTTTGCATTTGTACCTTTTTTTTTTCATTTTATATATTAATTTGCAAGATATTAGTCATAGTCATATATAACTCTCCCCAGTTCTAATCACTGTAACTTGTACTGAGCCAATCATGCAACACAAATGATTATTTGATGGACAGTTATCTTCCCACTGTACCAGTACCAGTACCAGTACCAGTACAATTTTCATGTAGAAGAAAAGGTTGGGATTCAGTAGCTCAGTGAAACTGTAAACCCGAAATTACCCCAGATTCGTCTTATCTCTATATTTACGAAAATTGGAGTATCCAAGTATAAGTAAACTGTAAATTTCAGATTGATTGGTTTAGATGGAGTGTAATATTAGAAGAGGACCCAAGTATAACTGTATAAGTAAACTGGTAATATTAGTATACATTTCAGATTGAATGTATCATTCGTCTTATCTCTATATCAACTGTAAATTTTATCTCATCCTCTGCATTTAGTTAAAAAAAAAACTGTTTAATAGGTAATAAGGTAATACATGAAGAACATCCTCTGCATCTAATCAAAAGGTTTTTTTCAAAATTAAAAAAGTTCTTTTAATTAATAGGAAAAATAGTCTACCAGCAAATATATTAAAAATTATAAAGAGCTCAGAGCACAGATCAGAAATATATGAGAAGAGCAAACAGGTTTGCTGGCATAGCAACAAACCTGATCCTAAACCAAAGAGAAAGTAAATAAAAACTTTCAGCACAAATAAAGCCAACACTCAGCCACTCAATTTATAACTCTTGACACAACAAATAGGTCGCTAAATATCATACATATAAAGTTTTAGGAAACTAATAAATAATAACAAGGGCGATACAGAACGTAAACATAACATCAATTAGCATGCTTAATATTAATCATTGTAAATTATAAGGATTTATTCAAACAAATAGTTGTAACATTGCACAATCAATGCACCTGGAGGCTCTACTTGTAACAAAACATGAATTGGGTTGTTAAAACATAAATGCCTGTTTGACAGGGAATCTTACTGGTACTTGCTGGGTAGCCCTGAAAAGAAGCATAGCCCTGCTACATGCTACCAGATAACCTTTGTAACAAAATGAATTCGTGTACACTAATTAAAGAGGTATCAGTATCACTCACCTTTAGACAATTCTATACATTAGAAAGGAGAAAAGCAAAGTCGTTTTTATTATCTACATGAGTTTGCGACAATATGTTTCTATACAAGGTATCCTAGACTTTAATTATACCAATGCAAAAGCCTTCTGATATTGTCTTTTATATCATCCCTTCTTAGTTTAGCGATGGCACATTTCTCTAATTTTCTTATCCACTCTTTTGATAAATTAAAATACTGGCCAACTTCCTCCAGTGATCTACATGTTCCATCACTAAGGCCATATCTTTGTGCTATTATTTGTTTTTCTCTTGGATTTAACTCCTCCAAGATAAATAGAAGCTCCTCATTCAATATTTTTCTATTTATGGAACTACGCCCTTCTAGAGATTTATCAGGAATTATATCCTGCAATTATGAGAAAAATGGTTCAGAAAAAGTTGAATTTAGAGTGCTAGTCCAATATCAAATTAGGCGCATCATAAAAACAGAACCCGGAAAACTTAGTAGAGCGAAAGCTATTTGTTGTAATCCTCAGAATTTCATAAACAATACCATGTAAGTTTCTATCAGATTAGTGAGCATGGTCTTTCTGGGTCAAACCAGGTGGCACCAGACTTGGGAATGTAAAATTATTTTGGCTTATGGTATTTTGTGGACGCTTAACTCATAAAAAAGTTGGATTTTGTAATCTAATTTGTTTTACTTTTTTTTATACACACTTTTGCTTCACGCCACATTCTTTTTCCAACAAATAGAAAGACCATGCAAATTTCATAATGTAACATGCATGGATGGTTAAATTCTCATCTGAAAATTAATAAAGAAAAGGGTGGTACCTTAAATAAAAAGCTCGAACCATGTTTAAAAGGTTTCTCCAAAGACCTAATAGACCGAGAACACCTCCTAGCTAATCTAACTTTGGCCAAAGTAAAACTGGTAAATTTAGCTGTCTCTTCATCACTTGGATACCTCCCTAAATTGAAATATAGTTCCCTCTGCACCTTTTCTATCTTTTGAACCATACACTCTGCCCTTACCTTGAAAAGGATAAAGCTGGAATTAAAAATGATTTGCTTGTATATCTTAAGTGGAAAATCAGAAAAATGAATTGTATTGATTCCTTTGTTCTCTTGGGCCTATATAGGCGTTACATTTTTCATTCATAACCCTACAATTCTCTATAACTCATTTCTTACCAATATAACCCTACAACTTCTATTAATGCAATAAACATACATAAATCTCAACACTCCCCCTCAAGATGGGCAAAAGATATCCATCAAGCCCATCTTGTCACAAAACCTATTTAGATCTATTGAGCTAAGTCCTTTGGTGAGGCAGTCAGCTACTTGATCTCCAGTAGCTACATGACTCAGCTCCAATAGTCCACTTTCTAGTTTTTCCTTTATGAAGAACCTATCGATCTCCACATGCTTGGTTCTGTCATGCTGCACAGGATTGTTGGCAATGCTGATCGCTGACTTGCTATCGCACCACAATTTCATTTGAGCTCCGTGATTAACCTTGAGCTCTTCCAACAACCTCTTCAGCCACACCATCTCAGTAACTCCCAATGCCATAGCCCTGTACTCGGCTTCTGCTGTCGATCTCGCAACAACTGGCTGCTTCTTGCTCTTCCAAGAGACCAAGTTGCCCCCTACGAACATGCAATAGCCAGCTGTGGACCTCCTGTCATCTTGGCAACTGGCCCAGTCAGAGTCACAATAGCCCTCAATGTTCATGTGTCCATTCTGCCTGAAAATCAAGCCCTTCCCTGGTGCACTCTTCAGGTACCTCAGAATGTGATACACGGCGTCCATATGGCCCTTCCTAGGGTCATGCATGTAGCGGCTCACCACGCTCACTGCAAATGAGATATCGGGACGTGTATGTGTCAAATAGATCAATCTGCCTACCAGTCTTTGGTACCTCTCACGATCAACCTGTTCTCCTGCCTCTGCACTTATCTTAGCCTTCACATCAATTGGAGAAACTGCAGGCCTGCACCCCAACATGCCTGTCTCTGTGAGCAAATCTAGGACATACTTTCTTTGGGACAAAACAATCCCCTCTGCCCCGCGAGCCACCTCAATTCCAAGGAAGTATCTAAGCTGTCCCAAATCCTTCACTTCGAACTCTTTTCCCAATTTTGCCTTCAACTTTGCAATTGCCCCCTCATCATCCCCGGTAATGATCATATCATCGACATACACAGCCAGCATAGTAATGTGACCACCATGTTGTCGAACGAACACCGTATGGTCGGCATTGATCTGCTGATAGCCCATGCCTACCATAGCCTTCCTGAACCTATCAAACCAGGCCCGGGGGGACTGTTTCAACCCATAAAGCGACTTCTTGAGTCTGCACACCTTACCCATGGTGGAATCTCCATGTACACCTCCTCCAATAAATCTCCATGAAGAAAGGCATTCTTCACGTCGAGTTGGTGTAACTTCCATCCCCCATTCGCTGCCATGGAAACCAGTGTCCTCACTGTGCTCATCTTCGCCACGGGTGCAAAGGTCTCATCATAGTCGATGCCATAGGTCTGACTGTACCCCTTCGCTACCAACCTCGCCTTGTAGCGCTCAACTAGACCCTCTGGATTCTGTTTCACTGTGAAGACCCACTTGCATCCAACAGCCTTCTTGCCTGGTGGTAGTGACACAAGCTCCCACGTTTTGTTCTTTAAGAGGGCCTCGAGCTCTTCTAGCATGGCTGCTTTCCATTTCGGATCTCCTTTAGCAACCTGCCAACACTCAGGGATAGAGACAGTATCCAATGATGCAATAAACGCTCTATGCACCGGTGATATGTGTGAGTAAGAGACAAACTGGGCAATCTCATGTGGGAAACCATATCGGTCAGGAGGAATACCCGCATTCTCACGAGGAGTCCTTCTCACCGATAGGGGAGTGGGAGGAGTAGAAAGAGGAATCATAGCACCTGTGTATTCTGAGTCTGAGGTGGATGGTGTAAGTGTCTCACGAGTCAGAGTAGGCAGAGCCAATGGACTTGGCACAGGTGGCACTGAAGGCACGGCTCCCTCACTCTGCTTATTTCTTCTCACATACACCTCACGGTATCTCGACTCCCCCTGAGGCTGAGTTCTCCCACTGTCGGTCCCATTCTTCTCAACTTCCGGCTCAACCATAGCCGAACCCTCCTTTTCTGGCTCAACCCTAGCTGAATCCTCATTTTCCGGCTCAACCACAGCCGAATCCTCCTTTTCTGGCTCAACCCTAGCGGAATCCTCCTTTTCCGGCTCAACCCTAGCCGAATCTACCAGTGGGCAAGGAATACCACCCACACTCACTATCATCCTCTCACCATCACTACTACTCTCCCCCTCTCGCCTCATACCTCCTGTATCGAGCGAATCTCCAAAGGGTGATGTAGTCTCTGAGGAGTAGTAAGGTTCGAGCTCGCGGAATGTAACATCCATACTCACAAACAATCTTCTCTCTACCGGGCTCCAGCACACATAACCCTTTTGAGTACCAGAGTAACCCACAAAAATGCATTTCACCGCTCTGGGATCTAACTTTCCCACTGTTGGTCTGTTGTCTTTCACGAAGCACAAACAACCAAATACTTTTGGAGGAAGAATGCCCTTATTATCTCCTTTCAACATCACACATGGAGTCTGCCACTCCAACACTCTAGATGGCATTCAGTTGATCAAATGTGCGGCTGTCAGGACTGCTTGTCCCCACAAATGTTTCGAAACATTCATGGAGATCATCATGCACCGGGCTACCTCCAACAAGTGTCTATTCTTCCTCTCTGCCACTCCATTTTGTGCTGGTGTGTAAGGGCACGTGGTCTGATGATGTATCCCATGAACTGACAAATACTCCTTGAATGCCTTGTTTGTATATTCGGTCCCATTATCGGATCTCAGTGCCTTCACCACAGCACCATACTGAGTCTGAGCCGCCTTATGAAAATCTTTGAAGCAAGCAAGTACATCATTCTTGTTCTTCATCAAGTACAACCATGTGACACGAGAATAACAATCGATGAAAGTCACAAAAAATCTATACCCATTCATCGAAGTTGTTGAGCAAGGCCCCCACACATCCGAGTGTACCAGATCAAAGGCATGAGAACTCCTACTTCCTGAGCTTACATACGAACTCCTTGTATGCTTCCCAAACTCACATCCATCACACACAAGTTTCTGTTTGTCAGCTTTCTCATACTTTGATGGATACAAACGTTCCAGTAGGTTGAAGGAAGAGTGCCCCATCCGCCGATGAATCAGAAGCAACTCATCCTCCACACTCACCCCAGATCCTCCTGCCCCCACTCTATCGACCACAGATGCCAGCGCTGTGTCCATCCCTTTTCTATCCATGTACCACAACCCATCACGCCATGTGCCAGTCCCAAGTATCCGACCTGTCCCCTTCTCCTGAAAAACCATCTTCGGAATATCAAAGGTCACGATGCATTTCTGCTCACGAATAATAGCACTAATGGACACCAGATTTACGGGAAAGGAAGGAGCATGCAACACATTGGTCAGAGTCACTGAATCGGTACATCTCACAGTACCCTTACCAACCACGGGCTGGGCCGTACCATCGGCTGTCTGAATGCTCTCTGGGACTGTTAGGTGAGTATAAGAAGAAAACTCTCTAGCAGCACCAGTCACATGGCGAGATGCACCAGAGTCGACTATCCAATCTGGTGATCTAGTGGTGGATATCGAGGCAAGAGCAAGTGGATCACAAGCACCTGTGACCGAGTGAGCAAAACAAGCAAAGTTACCCCTGGGTGAAGACGAGGTAGATGCGCCCTCTACCACACTCTTCCCATTACCTGCTGCTTTCTGCTTCCTCTTCAGTATCTCCTCACTCTCGCCCTGGCCACAACCACGGCCTCCAGACTGCCCCTTCTCACCTGCATCTCGCTTCTTAGGTGACTTAGGGCAATTCTGTTTCAAGTGACCTACCTCACCGCAGCTGTAACACCGTCGAGGCTCGCCCCTGAACCCTGTGTTACCTGAGTTGGAGACCGCTAGTGCTGACTTCACCCCTGGAAGTCCTGCTGCCCCAACCTCTAGCCTAATCCGGCTCTCCTCCTCCGACATTGATCCGACTCAGATCCACACCTCACGTATCGATCTTAGTCCGAATCCCTCCTACTTCTTTCTTAGACCCGATCTTACACTCTCAAGATCGAGATCCACATCATCTCCCCCTCTCTTCTCCTTCTTCTTGACCCGATCTTGATCTATCTCATCAAGATTCGAGTTCAAAACCCGATCAAACCTTGATCCAAACCCGCTTTTCGGGTATCGTGGGGTAGAGGCCCCCCACGCCGGCCAAATCAACACAAAGAGGCTACCTTTGGTGGCCGGCCGACTCTAGAAGAAGAGAAGACCGAGCGGCGCGGTTACTGTAGCGGCGGCACTGTAGCGACGCGGTACTGTAGCGATTCGGTTACTGTAGCGATTCGGTTACTGTAGCAACGCGGTACTGTAGCGGCGCGGCACTGTAGCGGCGCGGCACTGTAGCAGCTAGGATTAGGTTTAGGTTTTGTAAGGCTCTGATACCAAGTGGAAAATCAGAAAAATGAATTGTATTGATTCCTTTGTTCTCTTGGGCCTATATAGGCGTTACATTTTTCATTCATAACCCTACAATTCTCTATAACTCATTTCTTACCAATATAACCCTACAACTTCTATTAATGCAATAAACATACATAAATCTCAACATCTTACAATTGCATCACATGGAAAACGTTTCACTCTTTGAATAAGTCTTATTTTTATTTTATTTCCAAAATTTCAGCAAAATTCAAGTCAAGCAAGAACAGATGGTGGTTCACGTGGAAAACGTTTCACTCTTTGAATAAGTCTTATTTTTATTTTATTTCCAAAATTTCAGCAAAATTCAAGTCAAGCAAGAACAGATGGTGGTTCACGTCTGCATGGACAGGTTATGGAATGATGTGATACAATGTCAAATACAGTAGGGAAATCAAATTTTGTTGGCTTAACCTTGCAATTTATTTTGTTTGGGTGTTACTTCATAGAACCCTGAAAAAGTCAATTTATTTTTCCAGACAGTGCTGAAAAATTTAAACACTCATAATAGGTACTTACTGACAATCTGAATATTCTAGAATTCTGAGCTATAAATTCAAAAATAGCATTTCTGATCCAATGTCGGATATAAGTTGAGAATCTGTATCCCTTGTTGCTGTCAAATTTCTCAGCACCTTTCAACACACCCAGATTCCCAGCCTACAATAAAGAAGAAAAGATGAAGCAGTCTTCAATATCTCTTTCAAAACTATTTTCATCATTTTGACATAATTATGTTACAACTGTACCGTAACTTATAAGTGGGTGAAGAAATTATGTTAGAGAGTAAAAAGCTGCAATAATTTTTTCTGTTTGTTTTTTGTACTAACCATTGATCTAACAGAGAACGTTTGATAAACAACAAAAATTTAAAATGTTTTTCCAATAGAATAAAGATAACCTGTACTAAATCGTCAGGGCCAATTCCCAATCCTCGATATTTCTTGACAAGGAATATCACCAGTGGTTGTGTACACTGTACAAGCTGATCTCTACAATATTGACCATGTATCAGTAGTCGACTCAGGGTTCCTGTATCAGTTTTAGCCGCCTTTGCCCAGTCAGCATAGCTAACAGGTTGACCTGTCTCCTTTTCTATCACCTCACGAATCCTTTCAAGTTCAGAAGCTACCTAGAAAAGTAAACTCTCTTTTGTTAACCCAAACAAATTGCAACATGTACTGATTACCAAGGTCGGTCCAATTTGGGAGAGTACTATTGAGTTCATGACAATCAGTTCAGTAGCGGTATGTATAAGCTGGTATATACCACTACTGACAGTATGATAACTCTTGTTTTCAGCAGTATAAAAAAATGGCAGATTAACCTATTACCTTAACGCCCTCTGAAAATTCACATTCTTCTTTTGCAGTATAGTGATTTCTACTTCTCCACCCAAAGGAGAGAATCCGCTGACAGTACTTTTGCAATTTTTTAAAATTTGTATGTGGTGTGGAAGCAAATGGCTCAGTCTCAGTCACTCTCTTACGTGATGCTTTAATTCTCTTTAATTTTCTCTCTTGACTCTTTCCGCTCCTAACAATGATTACTTTGTCCTTTGGTTTCTCCACTGGTACCTCTTATTGTAGGAAATCAGGTTTTAGAGGTGTTGATGCAAGATTTTGAGAGAGAGTCATGATATAATTTCAGGGGTCCTAGCTGCTTTATCTGTAGTATAATATCTCTCTCCAAAAGTTCCAATTCTTTACTGGCCAAAATTCCATCTATTTCATTGAGGTCTTCCATCAATAAGCCTAATTGAATTGAACGAGAGGTGCTTTCCTCATGTAGAGAGTTACTGTAAAAGTTTGCCTGAAATCAGAGCAATTTGTTTCTCATTTTTTTTGGGGTACAGTTAAAATAAGAAGGAAATCAAATTCATGAATTACCTTTGATTTTATAGCATCAGTAGATGAACAAGCAGACTCTTTTACACTGCCAAGATGAAGTTTCTTGGATTCCTCTGGCAACAGTAAGGCCGTGGTTCTTGACTTGGCATTTCCATCTAAGAAGCATTTCATCAAACGTGTTATGTGCATGTACTTACCCTTACCAAAGAAAAGGAGATGAGAAAATTAGAATCAAGGAGCACTTAACTTACAGAGAGAAATAGTGGAAAAGAGCTGGTCGTGTGGCTTGGGTAACTGACTGGTGGGTCCATCATGAGAGGCGCACGCACAGCACTTTGGTACTATAGCCATGAATTACGAAGCTATCTCTACCCTTTTGCAGCTTTGCTTTGTGACCGCGCATGAAGATATTTTAGGAGTCCTTTCATTCACGCATGAAAATTTGAAGTTCACATGATATATGACATGAGATGGAGATACGGGAATTTAAATTAGTCGCTCTTAAATATCTTTTTCATATTGAATCAACAATTACACAAATTTCTTTTCTTTCATCAATAAGTTGCCGTGGTGTAGTGGTTATCACGTCAGTCTTACACACTGAAGGTCCCCAGTTCGATCCTGGGCGGCAGCAATTTCTTTTTTTAAATTGTTTTTACAACTTATACACCTCTCAAAGTTTTTACATAAAAACTTTTGGGCCTATGTTTTCCAACGAAAGCCCAACTAAACATACTCGACATACACTGCCGTATACGCTGCCAAATTTAAAATTTATTATGGGATGATTATGATCAAACATTTAGTGTAAACAGATCTCAAGTGTAACAATTGCTTGTGCCAGTATGTAAGTTAATGACCGGGTCCACCGGTCAGCCTCACGCGCCTAGCCGCAGTGGTGTCCGTAGACGTTTGGTTCGTTCTACAAATAATTCCATAGAATATTAGAATTCCAGAGAATGAGTAATTCCCATCAAGCGGAAATACAAAAAATTTCACTTAACCATGAGAACGCAATAGCCATATTAGCCAAATACAATAATGAAAAAAAAATAACACTGAGATAGCCCTAAAAGGACCAAATTAATAAGGACATAAAAAAAGCAGGATTTCATTTAATAATATTATAATATTAAATTATAGTTTATTTTTTTACCTGAGGGTCGCTTGTTAGCAAGGAAGAATATGGAAATGAAAACCAATAACATTTCAGATTTTATATGAGCTCATTAACCTCAATATTTTGTCTACATCCAGATATTAATACAATACAAATAAATTTATGCACATTTTTAAAATATCATTACAAATTATTTAATAGATTTCGCTATTTTCTAATCATAAATTGATTAGAAACATGAACAGATGTACAAAAACTCAACGTAAATGCATTTCACTTGATTTTTTTGCACAGCATTTTCGGTATATGCTTGAGTTAGTATTGATAAATTTATGCACATATAAAAGACATACAATGCATTGCTTGTGCCAATATGTAAGTTAATGACTCAGGTCCACCAATCAGCCTCATGCGCCTAGCTTCAATGGGATCCGACTCTGTTGCTTTTCTTTAAGAAAAGTAGGGTTCTGCTTTTCTGATTCCAACCATTCAAATTCGTTGAGATTTGTGCATGGAAAATTTTGAATGGTTGTGATCTGAAAAGCAGAACCCCGCTTTTCTTAGAGAAAAGCAGCGGATCAGCCTCAATGATGTCCGTAGACGTTTGGTTCGTTTTACAGATAATTAGAATATTAGAATTCCAGATAATGTATACCAAAAAAAATATTATTCATCATAACATGTTATCATGTTTGAGGATCAATTGTATAAAAATTTTGTATGGAGAATGGATATCAATTTTACTGACATATTACTCTAAACTATATAAAAAATAATACATAAATATAATTTTTTTAAGAGGAGGGATCCAATTACACAATTTTATGGTGACACATCTTGACATCATATTTGTATAAGTAATTTTTGCGATTCAAAGTCTAAACAGTCGATCAGAACCATTTAAATGGTCTCGATATTAAAATGTGTTTGGAGACCAAATTTCACATTTTTTGAAATTTTATAGTATTTATTTAGAATTTTTGAAAATCGTTGTTTTTCAATGGTCCAGAATTGTCTCAAAAGAGCAATTTTGTACACATATTAATAAATACTAAAAAAATTCCAGAAAATATAAAATTTGATCTCTAACCACATTTTAATATGGAGATCATGTTGAACGGTTCAGATCGACTGTTTGAATTTTAAAATCACAAAAATAACGTGTAAAACATATGATATCAAGATGTGTCACCATAAATGGTGTAATTAGATCCCTCCTCTTTTTTAAAATGCTCCTTTTCAATCCGCCTTTGCGTTCAACATTCCATTGTTTGATTCAGTATATTATTACAGTGTTTGATTTAGTATATATTGCAACGACTATCATAATTCAAAAAAAAAAAAACAATCACAGCTTTTAATTATATAAAGAAAATTATTTTCAAAATAAGTTATTCCTGTCAAGCGGGAATAGAAAAAATCCACTCTTACTATGGACAACGCAATAATCAAGAATTATAAAATCGTAATGACAAGATAATTATACATTATCATATCATTGTCATATTTGTCAAACACGGTAATGAAAAAAATAGTACTGAAATAGTAGAAAATCGTCTTCCAAAAATGCGAACCAACCACCCCATGCCCTAACAAGACAACAATAAAAAGGAAATAAAAAAACAGGATTTCATTTCAAAAATTAAATTAGATTTTTTTCCCCTGAGCGTTGCTTGTTAGCGAGAAAAAAAGATGGAAATGAAAACCAATAACATTTAACATCTTATCTGAGCTTATTAATTAACCTAAATAATTTGTCTACATCGAGATATTAATACAATACAAATAAATTTATGCACATATAAAAAATATAATTAGAAATTATTTAATATATTTAGCTATTTTTCTAATCATAATGAGGTATAAATTGATTAGAAACATGAACGTAGTACAAAAACTCAATGTAAATGCATTTCACTTGATTTTTTTGCACAACATTTTCGGTATATGCTTGGTTTAGTATAGATAAATTTATTCACATATAAAAGACATATTTTTTTTTAAAAGTAGTGAATTCACTACTAGAAAATCCAATTTTTGCAAGAGCAGGAAATTGCGTTTTCCATGGGCGTACTCTTGGAAAAAAAATCATAAAATCGTCATTCCATGCGCTATCTGTGGAAATACTCCCGTCGTAACAACTCTCGATGGAAATAGTATTTATTTCCAAGGACGCCATTGGAAATACTCATTTCTGATTTTTTCCATGCTAAGGGCACATGAAAATACTTTCGAACTTGGGCACTGTCTGGAGTATTTCCAATGGCAGAGAACGTGGGACCCACTTAAGTATTTCCAAGGAAGCGTAAGTGGTCCCCACCCAAGTATTTCCAAGGCAAATGAACGTGGGGCCCACCTGTTTATTTCCAAGGGCATCATACGTGGAACCCACCAAAGTATTTCCAAATGCAGCGTACGTGGGACCCACAAGAGTATTTCCAAGAGCTAATATTTACATGGGAAAATGATTTTTGTTACTCCATGGATTACCCATGGTAATAACAAGTCTAAATGGTATCGTATAAGCATGCCCTCATTCTACAATCCTCCCTGTACTAACTCAGTACCGACCTATTTACATTCCCCAATTTTCATTCAGTCAAATTAACAAACACATTGAAATTACAGCTAAGATTTACATGGTATAAATAAGAACCATTAAATACATATCACATTGCTGCTAAACTAAATCATAGTACATTTTTCATATTGTCATCCATAATACATTCGAAGAGAAATAAATTTTTTTTTTATTATTAGCTAAACATATCACACATCTTTTTTTATCAGTACCAATAATAAAGAAGACTGCACAGCTGAAAGATGCGCAGATCAATTTCCTGATATAGAAAAAAGAAAGTTTGATGGTCAAATTGAAAAGAACTAAAGTTTTGGCTTTGGGCATCTCTGCTCTTGTTTTAAATCATTTAATAATCTTAAACATATTATTGTAAAACTTGAGACATTAATAAATTTGGGTTGACACTCCATTATACACCATGTGAATCAGTAACTCCATTTAATGTTTTCAAACCGTACAATTTTCATATACTCCAGTAGAAACTCTTCAGGTTTAGCAAGAAAATAATAATTTTTGCATATACTTGAGGATCTAATGAAATCAAAATATATATGGGACCATATATGGTTACCTTAAATAGTTGCATAACTCATAAAATAATTTCATTATGTGATTGAATATATTAAGTTGAAACAATTATATATTCAAACACGTACCTTTAGACAAATAGAGAGATGTGTGGTGGTTTGCTTTGATTCTATCAACCGCTTTGCAATGAACTTCACAAAGAGAAAATTTTGATGCAACAGTTAGCCTAAAAATGTGATACAAGAACTTGTTATAAAACAGTAGGATTGAGAGATTATCAAGATTTCAGTATAGACTCTTTAGTCTTGGTAGCCCAAAAGTCGTTAGCAAGATCAGAAAACCTTTCAAATCGTATAAGAAAACACCTAACAAGCCCTACGGGTAGTGATAGTGCCGCATGCAGGGTAGTTATGAGACAATCTAGGACACATGTGACAGTGACAGTGTCACATGCGACGTAGAGAGACGTCGAAATTTATACTTTGCATAATTAAGAATGATAGAACTTGGACCCTAGAGACTCTTTATTTACTGTTTAACCTTAACCTTAGCACAATTAGCGCCACCGCATCAAATTTTTAAAAAACTCATGATAATCTAGACTAGTGAAAAATATTTAAAATCTAATACATTATTCCTGTGGATCAACACCCAATCATACGACACGGTAGGATCATACGCTTGTGATCTGAACGTAAGTAAAAATTAGAATTTATAAATCTTTAAAAATAGTAGTTCACTTTGAACTCATCACTATCATGTTTTCTGGCGAAACTGCTTACGGCAAGTAAGTCCTCTTACAGCGGTTTGAACTGATTTTTTTTTTTTTCTAATATTGCCTTCATTTAGTTTGGTGTTCAATTGCAATATCTTTAGAACAATTTGACATATACTGTTGCAAAATGTAACATTCTCGGTTACCCAATGCTAAATGGGAAATATCATGTATATTTGTTACCAAAACATACAAAAAATTATAGGTGAGGCGCAATTTCTTATGTACTAACCCTTTTTAATTGAGAAGTTGCCTAGTACCTTGCCTGTTTATTTATCTTTTGGTTTCAGTTGAGCCATAAAGATTTTAGCTCCAGGCATAGAAAACTCTGACAAGTAGTCTTGTTCCTCTTGTCAAAATCAGGCCCATCTCTACATGATGTCCTGAGCATTGGCATTTTGTTGGCATTAACAAAGCAGCTAAACAAGTGTTGAATGACATTGGACCTACTATGGTTTGATGGGTTTAATCACCGTCAATTTATTTTAAGATTCGTGTGGACAAATCTTAAATTAGACTGGACGGTCATCATACTCGTTGAACCTAAAAGTAGGTCCGATGAGCATCGGACCTACTCCGTTCTCATTTTGATATTGTTAGCAATAGTGAACCACTATCTAATTCAAGTATTATTCTTATTAATTAGGATGTGTTATATAAATTATTTTGTTGATTAATGAGGTGTATCAGTTTGGGATTATAATATATGTTAATTGAATGTTTATGACTAACAAAAATGTGGAGGGCTAGCCAATTGCAAAAAATGTTGATGTAAATTCATAACAATACACTTAACGTTTATATTCACAAACAATTAGCAAACAATCATTAAAGAAATGGATAAACACAATGTAAATTATACTTAAGTTATTCCCATAACGATAAAAATTGATATCCTTGCTTATAAAACATGTTATTGTACTGAAGTTATTTCCATGCGCATAGTGGTACATTATTTTCATGAATCTTCATTATAAAATAATACAAACATATTAAACAAAACATTTCCAAGAGTACTCACGGAAATAATGTCTCGCTACTTCCCACTTATTTCCATGCGCATGGGATGAGTTATTTCCATGAACTTTCAATAAAATATAATATTTGGTCTGTTTGGCGGGTAAATTATTTTCAAAGACGGATAGGAAACATTTTCATTGACAGACAAAAAGGATTTCCATGCGCTACTAGTTCCATGGGCCTACCGTTGAAAATTATTAATGGTGTCAGAAAAGGCGATTTCATTTCCATGAATCCTTCCTCCGCTTCGAAATAATATTTGCTCTCCTGGCAAAAAACGAAAATTCTAGTAGTGATTCAAGATCTACCGATTTCATTAGAAACCAGAAAGGCTAAGTTTAAGTACCTGAAGCAGGTACCTAAAACTCAACCATAATGTCATTTACAAAAATATACCACCAAAATATCAACAAATATACCTAAACAACTTAACCCAACAATAAAAGAAATTAACTTGCAACAACAAAATATAATTGTTCTAAACAAAAGACCTGCACAAAACATACAAAAGCACCATATAACACTAAGTATAAGTAGTCTAACAGATTCCAGTCAACATCTCCATCACCAACCTGCTCTCCTATGCTAGACATTGGACTGAGAGGACTGCCAGGACCAAAATCCTCTCTGATAATGACCAAAAAAGGGCCCTGAGGATGTGTCCGAGAGCAGCTTGGGTCCGATGGGCTCGATGACCGTCCGATCTGCTTTAAGATTCACGCCAGAACTTTCGCGTCTGCTTTAATATTTGTGCGCACGAATCTTAAAGCAGATCGGACGGTCATTGAGCCCATCGAACCCACTTTGAGTCCGATGGACATCGGACCCAAGCTGCTCTCTTTGTGTCCTCCAGCTCTGCCATAAAATCATTTGATGAATTTGATTATTTTACGAACATAAATAAGATGAAAATTGATTAAAAATTAATAGCTATACAAAAATGCACCGATACATTTTTAATTTTACACATAATATTTAATATATTATTTAATTTAACACTTATAGATTTATATAAATATAATAACTATAATAAATATAATAGATATAATAAACATAATATTTTTTCATTTCATACGACCACATAAAATAAATATGAAAAAAATATATATATTTTTAATTTCCTAGACTAAATTGCTTTTTATCCCCCAACATGAAATCGAGTTCGGATCTTCTGAATTAATTCAATTTTTTTTGTTACATCCGAACTGTCCGATCAAAATGCAAAATAATTCTAACTGTAATGAAATGTACGATATTTCTTCAATATTCGTAGTAAAACCGAACTCAAGATCCCGATCTAAATTTAGATTTTTTTTTTGTGATTACAAGACCCATAAGCCTTAAAATTAAAATTTTAGAATTTTGAGTTATTAGATTATATGAATTCCATAGAATCTAATCAATTTTTGTGTCAAGTTAAAAAGAACAGTCATAATCTAAATTCACCAAACTTTGTTTCATCTGAGGTTGGTAATGAATGCCCATTTGGCGAGGACCAGGACGTAATGCATAATCAGATTGGAACGATAATTGCCATGAAAAAAAATTAACCACAAAATTTAATTCTAACTTACAAGTTTATCAGTAAATTTAAATCCAAACCGAGATTAAACAAATACCTGCATATTCGCCAAGTATAATTTGTGTTGTTCTTGAGGCAATCGCAGCAAAGACCGTAAAGGTCGTTCATCATCCATTTTGCACTACAATGTAAATAAAATTACAATATAAAAAAACTATATAAAAAAAAAATATTAACATGCAAACCCAATTAAATATTGACATGCAAACAATAAATATAATTTTGACATGCAAAAAGCAAAATTACTCTACAATTAATTATTTATACTTCAACCAGCACCTGATTAGTAAATCGGTACAGTGGCGTTAGTAGCTGGTAAGATATATAGTTGGGTACCAGTGTACCAGTTTATATATTTTACTTTTATTTTTTTGGAGATGTCAGGAAGGAAGAACTGGGATGGAATGCTGTAATTCGAACTTAATTCCTATTTAAAGTTTTTTTTAACAGTTGCTGCCATAATTAAAAAAAATTAATTAATTATAATTAGTTAATTGTACAAAGGCTAATTTACTCTACATACAAAATATAATAATTCTACAATTAATTAAATTACACTACAAAAAAGCCTAAATTACACTTAAAAAAACTAAATTATTCTACAATTATTAAAATAAATTTAACTTGCTAAATTACTCTACATGCAAACTAAGCCATTCTACAATTACTAAAATTACACTAAAAAAACTAAATTATTCTAAAATTTATTTATACTACATGCAAAAAAACTAAATTACTCTACATGCAAACTAAGCCATTCTACAATTACTAAAATTACACTAAAAAAAAGTAAATTATTCTACAATTTATTTATAGTACATGCAAAAAGCTTAATTACTTTACATGCAAACTAAATAATTCTACAATTACTAAAATTACACTACAAAAAGTCATTTTACACTACAAAAACTAAATTACTCTACAATTATTACTTATTTATACTACAAAAAATTTATATAATTCGGATTGTTTATCCAAAAAAAAAATTTAACCACATACCTAACGGAAATTGTAGATCTGAAGTTTTTCTTGTTCTCCTCCCAAAAATATACAAATATATGTGATTAGAATAAAAATAATTGAATTTTGAGAGTTGAAAAAAAAGAGAGAGTTGGTTCGGGTGGAAAGAAAAGAGGAGGAAGAATGGAGAAAGAGGAGGAAGAATGGAGAAAGAAGAGAAGAGAGAAGAGGCTGTCGCGATTTAAAAAACAAAATTTAGTGGGACTTAAATGACATTTCAGTTCAGAGATATATTTAGATTTTCTGTGGCCGTTGGACTGAAAACTTGTGAAACCACCATGTTCTAAATTGCCAGTTCGGTCCGAAAAAAAAAGTTTGGACTGAAATGACATTTCGGTTCTTATGATTTTTGTAAAAAAAAAAAAAACTAATCGAAAAAGGGGAGGTAGCACAGTTGGCTAGGAGAAAAATTCTAAGATTGTTGGTTACCCAAATGTTGAGAGTTCGATTTCCTCTCACGACTTCGCAGCTTATGCGAAGATTTAAAAAAAAAAAAAACTAATCATGTTGATTTCAAATTTTTGTTTTTCAATTATGGTTTATAAAAAAAATTCCTTACGGAAGCCTTTTCATATTTATTCTACAGTCTACTCGTCTGTGCAATCTTCTGCTTCGCTCTTGACAAAAATATCTGATTTAAAAAAACAAAGAAAATATCTGGAGCTTTTATTTTGATGTTTAATCTATGAAGACGAGACTCCATACATTTTATCTAGAATCGAATTAATTCAAATTTTGATGAACAGTTTGAATATAAATTCAAATATTATGTTATCTCAGGAGATGCGAATTCATTAAACAAAATTGCATGTCAAAATTTACAGTGGCTCGCCTCTATTTTCCCCACTCCGTCCCCTATGAGAATTAGTCTAAAATGTTGGCTGGTCTATTTATTATCATAATAACTTGACACATAAATAAAACAATTAATGTCTTTTCATTTTATACCAGCTCAATATAAAATCTTTGGCTTCATCGCCAAGTTCCCCATGCACGTCCAAAGCCTTATCCAATTATCCTCGGAATTAATTGTTTACTCCAGGTTCACGGTATCCACAATTTGCATTCATATACTGACAAACTTCCTATTCAATAGAGGTCCATAAACCACGTCTACACACAGTAATCACGCAGTTTCACTGGCAATGGGGGACACCGCTACAAAGTACAAACAGCAAACAGCAAACTCTAAAGCAGCTCCACGTGGCGGATTAATAATTGGTTGCCGTTTATTCTCCACGTCTGTCGAACCTTCCAAATTTCAATTCATCTATCTGGAATCCTGGATCTTATACTTTGGTCTTTGATCTATTATGGCAGATTACCATGTGAACCTTGACGTGGTGAAGGAAAATAATGATGAACATTTGCTCAACACATGCAATTTTTTTGCCACCAGTAGGCAATATTTTCATATTTGTTTTATTTTCAACACATAGTACACTTTTTCGTGAATACAAAGAATAATAATTTGCCAACCGTGTACATGTTCAAAATTAGATTGTCCACATTTGAATTCCTCAGCAAGCTAGTGAGTTAACTATAATAAAATTTGCTACAATTACCTGACCTTATCTGGTATAAATTATATATAATTAGTTTTTAGATATGCAATACAATTGACTACATATAGCAAGACTCACGAAACCAAAATAAGTAAAAGAAATGAATAAATACCAAGCGGCGTCGGTTCGCTTCCTTTCTCCAATTCAACTTGCAAGACGGCGCTGAATGTCTCCGGTGTATTGCTCCACTTATATTTACATATTTCAAGAATTTCAAGAATCTGTGGCATTTTTTATTTATTTATTTATATCTTTTCCCGCTCAAATCAAACCCTAGCTAGTTAACCCCCCATTCCGCCATGTCCGATCTCAGTCCCGATCGCCTCTACCAAGCCACACCATATGCATGTCCGATGGCGATGCCTCTGTACGATTGCAACTTGGAGTATTCAGTGCAGCGGATACCCTGCGCCGAATTTCAGAATTCTGTGGCTATGATGCGCTATTATGCTGGGTTGATGAGGAGTTCCGAGTCGAAGCCCCTGAAGGAGGTCAATTCCCGTACCGGCACGGCTGGCGGGCACTCACGTGACTATTTCATGATGTATCAGTTCAAGGTACAGCGGTGTACCACCAGTCGGGGCCATCATGACTGGACAGGCTGCGACTATTTGCACCCGGGTGAGAAGGCGAGGCGGCGAGACCCACGGACGTACTCGTACACTGGCAAACCGTGCGCGGATTTTAGAAAACGGGGTCAATGTGAGAACGGCGACAGGTGTCAGTTTGCGCATGGCGTTTTCGAGACGTGGCTCCATCCTGACAAGTACAAGACACAGATGTGTCGGGATCAGGGGAATTGTCAAAGGAAGGTTTGTTTTTTTGCACACTCGGAAATGGAATTGAGAGATGGCGATGGTGTAAAGGAGGAGAAGAGCGATGCCATATCGCCCAAGTCGGTTTTAAGCATGAATCAGTCGCTGCCTCAGTTTCGAACCGATAATAATGATACAAAAGTTCTTGAGAGGTGCAGGGAGCGCCAAGTAATTGGTGTTCAAAATATTGCAAATGGTGCCTTGGGTCAGGATTCAAATTGCAATATCGATATCAATAATTTAAATGAAACATTTGAGGAGCTAAATGTGGATTGGGTTGATGAACTTCTGAATTGAATTATATTCTAGCTTGCTGTGATTCTTGAAGAGAATATTTAGGTTTAATTTTAGACATTGTGGTGCAATGTACAGGAACAGGAGCAATCGTTACTGTGGTACCATTGTAGGTTGCACATTGTAGGTTGCATAGAACCTTCTTATTTTTTGGTTCATGTAAATTATCTAAATAAATTTCATCAACTGATTTGATTAGTACCTTAATTTAGTTATCTTGAAGGTTTGTGTTTTATCCTTGAACAATGTATCATTTTGTGAAATCTATTATTCATTTGAACTCTTTTATTTTCACAATGTTTTGTTCCATTATCTCTCAGAACTAGTATGTTCTTGTTTGTATTTTATTTTTAGTGTGAAGAAAGGTTTTCAAGTTTCGACAAACAAACCATTTTTAGTACTCTATATATAGGCCTTGTAAATTATTTGTTTGCTCCTAAATATGCTAAACTGTTGCTCAAATAAGAGACCAACTTGTTTGAAGATCATTTAATTTACATTTATAAATGATAGAATTATTTTATTCGGGAGATGCGTGAATTATTTAGTGCACCTTGTCTCTTGTCTTTTCTTTATTTGGTTTGTTTATTATCGAAGTGTAGGAGAGTTTTTCCAAAAAAAGAAGAAGAAAAGATAATAGTTGTTTTCTTATTTAAATATGTACCAAATGGGGAGAACAATGTTATTAGTGCAAGTGCAAGGTTATTTAGGCTTGATTATAGCAACCTACGTCACACGTGGCAGGTCTTTAATTATCAGATTAAGACGCAAAGGATAAAGCTCTTGTCTACTTTTCCTTCGCCTTCTTTTCTATTCCATATATGTGTCGGGATTTACTGTACAACTTCACTTGCTAGTTAATAAATTCATATTATTGAAAAAACTGTCACAATTTAAGATTTTGCTATCTTTTTATTGTTTCATCACTATCTTAAATGTTTTATAATACTAGCTAGTGCATTTTTGTTTTTTTTTTTGTTTTTTGGGGTCAATGGACAATTCTTACTGATTTGATTAGTAATGGATAATTACGAAAGAATAATTCTACGTACATGGTGACATATCAAAAGAGAAAAAAAATAGAAAAGAAAAGGACGTGCATGCAAATGCAAATGCAAATGCAAATTGCAACTGAATACCTACAGAAATTAAAAGTGATAATGATATCTCGTCTCCAGCAGAGCGACCATGGTTTTTGGGACAACTCTGTGTGCACGAAGGAGACCCGCTCCTAGCCCCAGGATGGAAAGGATTGAGGTGCCTTTCAGCCTACTTTACATATGACATGGAATAAAAGGTACCATTTGATCCCGCCACTCTATCTGCTTCAAGACAAAGACAAATCCACAAATAGAATTGTTTGTTGTCTCCAAATTGTTCACAGCGTTCAGGTACACCTATGGATTTTGGTCTAGTGCTACTACAACGGAAGCAACGTGAACCATCCAATCGTAATCGAATGGTGCATCCCTATTCCCTACTGATTAATAACAAAAAAGAACATACAACTACACTCAATTACAATATTTCAGACGGAGCCAATCTTAAATGTATAGTCAACACACACAAGTTCAAGGGGGATTGTACAGAGAAAAATAAAGCAAAAAAAAGAAATCAAGATATTAATACACAAGAAAGGCGTATCAAGCTTCAACACTCATCAAACTATGATATAACATAAAATCAAGTAATCCAAGGCACTAGAGAAATCCCATCATGATGGAGTGGTGGCATCATTTTTTCAATACACTGCAAAACAAAATCAGGAAATAATATCAAAACAAGCAACATTTTCACCATAGCACAATGAAATATGTAAAATTGCATTTGAGTATTTGACAGAAAAAAGTAAAAAAAAAAATATTACTTGTAGAGGTAAGCAGCAATGCCCAGAATGACACATAACAAGATAATATCAATACAAAAATTACGACTTGATCTCAGCTGCACAAGATTAAGAAAAATCAGAGAATAAACGAAACCAAGCAAGACTGTATAATTTAATTGTCAAACTTAAACCATGTGAAAATTACTAAGGTTACCGAATTAACAGTCTCCTTCAGTCTGACATTTGTATTTTTCAAGTCAGAGGTTGCTTTGTCCACCTACAACAATGAAAAAATGTAAATAAATTATGAATAAACCATGTCGCAATATATCAGGTTGCTCCCAAGATAAGTAATGTCGGGGCAGGAAAAGTATACCTTAGTGTCAATCTCATCCATCAGGGGGACTTGTCTATCCAGTTCCTGGTTATTACACAATTTGCGTCAGTGTTAAAATTCTAACAAATGATGATCAAAATAAAATATAGCAATATTGAGTTTACCTCATTCATATCAGAAGCCATATTTTTTAGAGTATCAAGGCCATCAGAAATAATGTCTAGTCCTTGGTCCTGGAAAAAACAGAAAGACATCGATATTTTAAGGAGCCAATATATACGGATGCTAAAGTCATTTAGAATACATAGCGGTACTTACATTACAAAATGGTACAAACTGGGAAATTGATATCTCTATGGTACTGAAATTGTTCGAGTGTTCTCGAGTATAAAAGGGTATTGAGCCTAGCTGGTATGATATTGGCATTTTAATAATATAATGCTCAGGGTCCTACTCAACCTATCTTGAAATTAAATGTTCGGGTCAATGTTTCCCTCTGAAGTACCAGTCCTCTCGACAACACAGCTGGTACGGTACCGCAGGCCAGAAAAGGAAACACTTGCCTGTTTCATCTTGCGCATCTCATACTCTTGCCGGAATTGATTTGACTCGCCAGTTTGCTGAAAGTAGTCACTCTCGAAATTCCCATCTATACACAATTGGTATACAAAAAATGTTTACTTTCATGCTGAAAAACTTAAAAAAGTGAATGCTCCCTAAATCATAAATTCTAGCTGACTGCAAACACTGTCAGACCAGCTATAATGAACACCCAACAATAGTAGCAACATTTAAATTACATTTATCAGACACGGGAACCTGGTTTTGGTGGCAGGGGAATCAGAGGCTTCTGGAATACTACTGTTGCTAATTACCGAGTATACATGACTCACTGTAAATGAGTGAGAACATTAATTTTGTACTGTAAAACAAATATTTTAGTTTTAAAACAGCTCAAACATAATGCTCCTAAGAAGCAAGATGATATTCTCATCTACATTGAATATGGGGAAATTACACTAAACTGTATGCACAAATAAATAGCTCATTATGAAGCTTAACATATTTTTTTTGATAAGAAAAATGAAGGTCTAGCCTACCAACTTCCATTTTAATGTCCATAAAGGTCTAGCCTACCAACTTCTGGGTTTGGAACCCACGACCTCCCACGCGGAGGGTGTTCCCTTTTGCCACTAGACCAAAGGCTGGTTCTTATGAATCTTAACATATTGTTCGGACATGTTACGAGCATACCTGAGTTTCATATACCTATTATCCTACCTGTCTCATTTTGACAATATAAAATGACAAATGAAGAAGAAAATGAAACAACAAAGATAGTTCGAAAAGTGTACGAACCTGAGTCAAACTTAATCTCATTGGTCGGGCGGGAACCAGAACCAAACCAGCCTCCCGACTGTTTTGGTTGGGCTGTACCGTCTGGTATTGACCGGATCCTCTCTGGCAGTGCTGCAACAAGGTCATTTCTTGTTGCCAGATCTTCTTTTGTCAGGCCTTTAACCTATAACAAATCCAATGAATATGAAGCATTAGCTAAATGAAAAATGACATGCAAAGTACCTAGTTAACAAGGCAATAATGGTTTTCATTTGTACCGGAAGACTTGAAACATTGGGGTTAAAGGTCAAATAACTAGGATGTAATCCATAAATTTTAATAAGAATAGTGAACTTTTTAGTTATTCTGAAAGAACCAGCTTTACAGTACTGCAAATATATCTGCAAAAGAACATTATATCACAGAAAATTAGCAAAATGTCTGTTCATATTATACAAATATCTCTAAAAGAAATAATTTTCAGTTAAATTTGCAAGATTTGCATAAATTAGTCAATTTTGGCCTAATTTACTGGAAGCACTCACTGATCAAACTTTAGAAGATTGGTTAATAGGAAGAAACAGCAATTTCTTCAAGTGGTGAAGCAGCAAAAAATGCCAATATTCCTTGGGGGTTATATATATGAGTTAAACCAAGGCAGAAGAGAACTGATGATCAGAGTTTTTCTCAGGAGGTTCATCTTCATGTTGAAATAAAATAGAAAAAAGGAAACAAAACTAAGCACTCCAATCTCACTTGAGGAGAAAAACCTCACTCCATCCCGATCTCAGAATAATGCACAGCAGCTGAATAAAAAAATTAAGCAGATATAAAAAAAAATAGCAATCCGTACCTTTTTAAGCGCCAACCGCTGAAGCTTAGGCACCTCATCCATGAGCCGCGCCTTGATGCGCCGGATCTCTGCATTTAATGCGACAGTAGTGGCTCTATTCTTCTCGTTAGCCGCCAATTCCGATTTCTACACCCGGAAAAAGTTATCCCGAAAAAAAAATTCAACCAACATGCACAAAATCAAACCCTTAACAGATCTGACGACATAATTCAAAACCTACCTCGAGAGCGGTCTCAATGTCGGCCTCGACGGAGCCGAAGAGGCGCGCGAATTGGTCGTCACCGGAGACATTGTTGCCGTTGAGCTTCTCTACGTCATACTTGTCATACTTCTTGCATATCGCGTCGACACGTGTCAGTATGTCGATCACACTCATGGTTTCTCCTTTTCTTTTTTCTTCCCTTTGTTTTTCTCGTGGGATCTCGGTGAACCGCCGGTCTCCGATCGGTTGATAGAGACGTGAAAGAGAAGGAGAGGAGATTTGAGACTTGAGACTTGAGACTTGAGAGAGACAGCCAGTTAGTTTGATTTTACAGGCTGGATTAGATAAAATTGGGCTGGGCTGAAATTTGAGTGTAAAATTTAATTCTTATAAAAAGAGTAGATGTGATTTGTTTTGGGCCTTGGCAAATGCAATGCGATACAGGCGAATGGGCTGGGCTCTCTATGTGGGTTTTGTCCTTTTGTTTTTAATCTAGTTGGGTCTCTCCGTGGAGCTTATATACACAAAATTGGAGATGAATTGAGCATTTGGTCTCAATGCTTGGTGTTTTGCTAGCATTCTTTTTCTAGCATTCTTTATTTCTTAAAGACAACCAAATCTAACAAAGTTCAAAGGAAAGAAAAAAGTTGAAGAAAAGAGGGTTTCAAAATAATCGTCATAATATACATGCACCCGCCAAATTAATAGTCAATACTTTTTGATATAACCCTTTTGAGGTGCAGCATCTGGAAGTTCTTTATTGTACGAAAGCTATAGATTAGAAAACATCAAATATGACTATTTCTCTCCATATCATTTCAGACTTGAGAGCAAGGATACGTTAGTCTTTAATCCTTGTCTAAAGGACCAATTCAAGAAATGAAAAATTAAAAAAATAATTAATACTGGTTTTAGCCCAAAGGAGCTAAACAAAGCGAATCGAATCGACCAGTCAATATATATATATTTATTTTCAACTGTTTCTCTCTGCACAGTGGCGAAGCTAGAAATTTTGTTAGGGGTAGGCAAACATACATAGTTGCAAAAAAAAAATTAACATAATATAAAATTACATCATCAATTAAAATAAATAAGAAGTCAAGATAATATAAATGAACATCAAAGGTTTCAACTAAGTCAAAAGTTTATAACAAATATTCATTTAAACAATTCAAGCTATTCAAGCAATTTAAACAATTCAAACAATTCAGAACCTATCAAACTTCTCTTAAAGCCATAATTAATTGGGTTTAAAAACTGATTAGTCCTCATTTAAACAATTGAAGCAATTCCATGTAGCAATTCCATGTAAATAAAATTAAGACAAGAATACAAGTTAAAATTAAGACGAGAGCTATAGCAATGCACAAAAATAACAGGTGCTTAATCATCTTCTTGTTCAAAGTTCAAAGTTATGATATGGAGATAGATCAAAATCACATTCACTGCTTCAATCCTTTTGCTGCCTTAATTAGTTAATTTCATACACAGAATCTATCTCTGACATAATACCGCCCCGAGAATGCATCTCAGGTTTTAAGTTACAGCCCTTTATTTTGGTTATCCTATTTTATTTTTCTACTAATCTTGCAAATGTTTAAATTCATTGTTCACTATTGGTCAAAATCCAAGCAATTAAAACACAAAACACACAAATCATGTAAATCACAGTCTGCAAATATACTTTAAAAATTAATTTTAGGCTGCCTGCAAATATACTTCCAGATATTACAAGCAATTTTGCGAGAAATTCGGGTCAGGAAATTTGGTCAAAATCCAAGCAATTTTGCGAGAAATCGAGGAAATTCGGTTAGACCTAAACTCCCGTATTACAGTAAAAGGGGATTTACCGAACACTACAGCAGTAGAGGCGGGCTGGCACAGGCGGAGGTGGGAAGAAGCTGGCACAGGCGGCGCGGCGATCCTTCTTCTTCGCGCAGGAGCAGGCGGAAGCGGAGGCGGAGGCGGACGCGGAGGCGACGGTCCTCCAATTTTTTTTTTCTTTTTTCGCGTTTCGCCCCTGCCTGCTCTGGTTCTCTGGTCTCTGCTAGCGGAGGGTTGAGACTTGAGAGCATTTATTTTTTATTGATCTGGGCTCTGGGCTTTGGATTCTGGGCTCTGGATAGGCAAATTCAAAAATTAGGCAAATCCAAAAAAAGGCCCGGTCTACAGAAAAAAAAAAAAAAAAAATTCCAGGGGTAGGTACTTCCTCTGTCTCTGCAGTTAGTATTCGACATGATTTCATGTTAGAATTGACCAAGCTTGGATTAAATGGCTTCCAGTTCCAGCCTCCAGCCTCCAGCACCACCCAAGGAAGAACTTCCCAATTTTACCTCACTGTCTGTCTCTGTCTACATCAAAAGTTCAAATTCAACACTTCAACCAAAAAGGTCAAAAGAAAATTAGATATATGCTATGGCCTATGGGCCTATGGCCAATCCTGTAAAAGTCGCTACAACAAATAGATGCCACGCGGGACCACTTGCTTCGTTCAAAGTATGTAAATTCAAAACGATGATTGATCCATTGCCAAAATATCCAATTTTCATATCAACTCCGATGTCGGTGGTCACGCAAGTCCACCGTTAATCTTGAAATAAATTAACTTAAATTATAAAAAAATAGTTAAATGTGACCAAACGTAACCAGTTACATCTGGAGACATATCATGTTGGTCACGGTGTGACTAATATACCGTGATCGTTCTTTTTAATTTAGTCACAGCACAACATGACATTTAAAAAATTTAACTTAATCACATTACGTCACGTCACATATTTATATCTCCATCGTCCGCGCAGCTATAATATATTTCTTTTCTCGAAAAGTATTTATGGCATCTGACACACAAGTCACGTCATATGACCAATACATGAGTTATAACATGCGACCAACACACGTGTAGTTTTGTACCATAATGAAGTTGAACATTTCCAATTATGAGGTGACTTTTTTACATTTCAGATACAAACCGTTTTATTATAGAGAAAAGGTACTGTCTCCCGTTCTCATATCTCCGTAAAATCTCCGCCTGTAAAATTTTTCATTTTTACAAAAGAGAAAATGTTACTAAGGGAGACCACGCGGATATATAACTGTTTTTGTAAAAATAGAAACTTTACAGGATTAGCTTCATTAGTTTACCTGATTAGCTTTATTAGTTTACATGGACTTTGAGTTATATCCAAAAGAGAAAATGTTACTAATTTGGACCATGCGCTTTTAATGAGGGGATCACGCGCTTTCATAGGGGACCACGTGGATATATAACTGTTTTTGAAAATTCGCTACTAATTCGACATCCAATATATTAGTTTATAGGTTTACTGCAAAGGTTTACATGATAAGCTTCATTAGTTTATATGGACTTTGAGTTATATCCAAAAGAGAAAAAGTTACTAAGAGGGACCACGCGCTTTTAATGAGGGGACCACGCGGATATATAACTGTTTTTGAGAATTCGCTACTAGTTCGACATTCACTGTATTAGTTTATAGATTTATTGCAAAAGGTTTACATAATTAGCTTCATTAGTTTATTTATAAGAACTCTGAGTTATATGCGGAGATTTTTCGGAGATTGGAGTCCGGAGAAGCTTCCTTTATTATAATTTGAGCCAATTCGATTGAAGGTGGAATATACAGGATCTCTTTAATTATAATCGGACGGTCAGACCTAAATAGAATATATAGTCTGTCTCTGTTAGCTTAGGTGATATGAATTGGGTCAAAATTGAATTAACAGAAGATAGGTGGTCCCCGCTGAACTGTCCCCCGGTCAGAGGCTAGTTTGGTCAAAAATGGGTCCCGCCAAGCAAAAGAGGCACTTCGATTCTCTGTGGTATCTGCTTGTCTTCCAACGCGGAATTGACCATTTTAACCCATTAATACTTAGAATTCAGCCCGCTACACATTTGGCAATAGAGAGACTGTTGGAGAACTTGATGAATGATTATCAAATTTGTATAGCTTGAACAATTCTAAGACAAATTCATATTTATATTATTAGATTAAATATTAATTTTTGACAAATTTAAGTATATGTCATGACTGCAAAATTATTTATTTATTTCTGAGATAATTTATCAAATTTATATTTTATTATTTTACATTTTATATGATAGTATTTGTCACAATATAACTACAAAGTATACATGTATACAAAATTACAAAATAGAGGAGGGTACCGTAATTTAATTAACTTGGTACAACCGTACAAGCGTAAAGAAGGTTGTACTGTACGCTAAATGGTCAAAATAAGGCTGCTTGGACTCCCCTGTTTCTACCTCAAAAAATCTTCATATCCTATAAGAAACGACTATCTTTATCCAGACCTCCTTTGTCTCTTCTCTACCTTTTTCACCTCCTTCTTCTTCTTCTTCTTTTTCTCCTCTCTTTCTTTCTCTAATTCTCTCCTTTGTTTCTTTCCACCGTGAGCCTTATACTCTCTCTCACTGTCTCTGTCTTCAGTAGTTTACCTTCTCAGACCTTAATTTTGACTGTTATATTTTCTAATGGGGAGAGCACCGTGCTGTGACAGAGCCACTGTCAAGAGGGGCCCATGGTCCCCTGATGAAGATGAAGCTCTCAGAGGTTATATACAGAAAAATGGCACTGGTGGAAACTGGATAACTCTGCCTCAAAAAGCTGGTATATATTTCTCTTCCTAAAATGTATTTATATTTACTCACCTTCACCTTCACCTTCACCTTCACCTTCGCTTTTAAGCTCAAATAGAGATTACAGAAGAGACTATATATTCTATGTTGTTAATCTCTGTTAAAATAACCTTATTCTAATTAAGGTCTGAATCGGTGTGGCAAGAGCTGTCGTTTAAGGTGGCTGAATTACCTCAGACCAGATATAAAGCATGGAGGATTTACAGAGGATGATGATACAACTATTATTTCCCTTTACCACCAAATTGGAAGCAAGTAAGCATAAATTTGCATATACTCTGTCTGTACATGTAATAAGCATAATGAGCTTAATTAACCTGTAGTTTTCATAATTTAAATGACCACAATAGATGAAAGGTACCTTTTCACTATTTTGAAATTGCTTTGTTTAAATATGGCACCTCAAACAAAAACACTTTATTAAAATTAATTAATTGCCCCATGACAGACGATTGAATATCAAACAAATGCTTTACAACTCAACATCTTTAATTATATGGATGGCTTTTAAGTACTAATTTAATGCTACTCTTACAACTCATCTTAAACATTGTTCCTAACATATTAATTTAAGATCTTAATTATTTATCAAACAATTTAATGCTTTACAACTCATCTTAAGTACTTTATCTAATTAAAAATCTATTACATATTAATTTGTAGGTGGTCTGTTATTGCTTCAAAGATGCCTGGTAGAACAGATAATGACATTAAAAATTACTGGAACACCAAGCTAAAGAAAAAATATATGACCCAAAAACTGTCAAACATCACAGCAAGTTATCCGACACAGATGGTCGCACCGCAACCGCCACCGGTTTTTTTTGCCGGTATGAATCCGGAAGAACTAGTGAACACAGACGACTTTGCACTATACCAAGAGGAGCAGATTGGTACAAAATATATGATCAGTGCAACCGAAACAGCTGATAATCTGACGGGTTCTGTATCTGACGAGGCGTCGTCAGCGGCTTCTTCCTCTGTCACAGTAGAAAACTACAACTGCATGAACTGGTCTAGAAGTGGGGATTGGCGCCAGAGCGATGAATTTTTCTTATTATCTGATCATCAGCTTGAATTTGATGCTGCTTATGGTGATAATTACCTCTTGAATTTAACTAATATGGCTGATTATTGGGTTAACTTTGAGGTTAAGGCTGAAGGATTCTTCAATAGTTTGGCACCACTACTGTAGTAGCTAGCTAGCTAGCTGGGATCAGTATAAAGCTATATATATATTTTACTAAAAGTAAACTTGGATTAGTACAACTTGTTGAATTAGATTGCTAATTTAATTAAGGCATTTTGACTTGGTCATATATATATAGTAGATATATATATTTTGAAAATCTATGCATGAAGTCATACCTCGTGCATGCTCTTCGTCTTCGATGTAATAAAATTAATGGTGCTAAAATTCATAGACTTTATTTAATTGTATTAGGAAACTTCAGAGATGTTCATGTTAGTGCTGATATTACTGATATATAACTATTTATGTATAATAATGTATTAAAATGGAGGATTATAAAATCTTATATATCTTGCTATAACTTGATGTTTATTTTGTGCAAGCCATATCGCTAATAATTAAGGGTATCAAAGAGAAATGTCAAATGTGTTGTATTGAGTCTAATTTTTACTACTACTTTTTTATATTTCTTTATTTTGTTTAGTACTTTTATATTTATAATTCTCAAAGTATGTTTGATTATGCTACAAAAGTGCAGTGCCAATGTAATGACCATCACTATATGTGGCTTGAAAATCGTAACTATATATGTTAAATAAACTAGAAAAAATGTTAACATGAACTATAGCTAGCTCAGAATTTACAGAAATAATATATTTGTTAAAAATAATAAACTATGTTTTGGCTGACTGGATGAAATGCACCAGCAAGCAATTTTAATGCTCAGTGTTATATTAATTAAATAAATTGACATCAAGGCAGTTGCTTTCCAAGTAATATATATATATGCAATTGGACTTGGACAATGGAAAGCACATGCTCAAATTACAATTAGGGTTTAAGCCCGGAAACAAACAAATGAATAAAAAAGAGAGGACACATGAGTCAGACTCCACCCATGAAAATTACATCAGTATCTGGCTAGGTCAGAGATCATGAATCTTGCATGAATAAGATTTTATCCTACTTTGGAATTGACCACTTCCACAATTAATGCACACATTTCATATAAACAGGGAGGAGGCGTAAGCATCACAACTTCTAGAAAATATGAGAGATTAATTCTCTACTTGATTTCTAAATTTTGTATTTTTTTTTTTTTGGTAGGATTATGTTCCCAACTAATTGGGCTTTATTAGGCCTGGCCCAGAAAACAGTGCTCGTACCAACGTAAACTATTAGGCCTGACCATTTTTGGTGCTTTAATCTTGTTTTCACAGACTTGAGAGTAGGTCCGATGCCCATCGGACCTACTCTGGTTCGATGGGTTTAATCACCGTCGATTTGTTGTAAAATTCGTGCGGAATGTTTTAAAATCCGTGCGCATATGTTTCAATTTCCGTGCGCACAAATCTTAAATTAAATCAGACGGTCACCATGTCGTTGAACCTAAAAGTAGGTCCGATGGGCATCGGACCTACTCCGTTCTCGTTTTCACAACTTTAAGCAGTATGGTACGGTGTTCGTACCAACGTACCAGTATTAATTAAAAATTATTGCCAACACAAATTATTTTTGAGTAATATTTTGAAATTTTCAGTTCCATTAATTGAAAAACTCCTATGTTGCTGATATGAGACAAAATAGTCACTTTTAGATAAAATATAAATTCAAAACAAAAGTTATATTGCAACTTTCCTTTCCCCCGTAAACTACTGGAGCAAGTGAATACACTTGAATTCTCTCCTCCCTTATCATCCTCTTTCCTTCCCTTCCCTTCCCTTCCCGTCCCTCCCTAAACAAAGTTCTGGAGCACAATTTTAGGGACTTCTCCAGAGAGAAGGGAAACGGAGGAAAGGGGAGCCGTCGCCAGACCGCATCTGGCCGGGTTCCTTTACATGCTTTAGAAGAGAAGAATTGGAGAGGGAGCGAAGGGGAGCAAATATTGTGCGATGGGGAGTGGAGGTGAGGCTGGTGTATATTTTTGGCAAAACCGTTCACTCTCAAGTTGAGATGTAGAGATTACTGTGCGGAGAAGAGCCGTTGCCATCATCTCCTTCCTTTCCTTCTCGTCCCCTTCATCTATGCAATTGCTTCTAGAGCACAACCTTAGAGCATCTACATTCCTGGTACTATTAAAGTTTTTAATCTGACGTGGCAGTTTCTAATCTAGTTTTAGAGATGTGGGAGAGCTTTTTATTTAGAAACTATGCAGTAAAGTTTCTTATTAAGAAACTGTTTATAAACTCCATGCTGATCAAATGATTGGCTCAAATTATTTCTGCTTTTTAATTTGTTGATGATGTGACTTAATAGAAGCTCTAAAATTAATTTCAGGAATGTGAGAGTTAGAAATTTTAGAGACCTTAATTTATAAAAAGAGATTAACAGTTATTTTGAAACTCATTTGAGTTGCTGGGATGCAGATGCTCTTATAGTATTTATAAAGAAATTGCAGAATTTTGTGTAATACTTTTTTAGATAAATTAATAAGTTTTTCACGCCGAAATAGCAAGTACTATAATTTTTATTTGTAAATGGAATGGAGAAAGAACAGCGTCCATATCCTATGACTATGGGGTAACATAATATATCTGTTTAAATCTCCGTCTGATCGGACAGTGCTAACTCGTTTAATTATCGTGCGGATTCTCATCGGACGGTTGGGATCTAAACAGAAAAATTCTGTTACCTCAGGTGATATGAATTCGAAAGGACGAGAGAGACGTATGAATTTCATGAACCAAACTAGGGAGAGAGACACGAAAAGAAAAGGTAAAGGAAAAGGTATCTGAATTTTTTATTTACAAAAATTAATGAACCAAACTATGTTACTGTGCACCAATTTCATTTACAAAAATTAATGAAAAGGTATCTGAATTTTTGATGGAAAAATTCAGATTACTATTTATAAAATATAATGGTCCCAAAAATTGCCTTAGAGTTATTAAAAATACCTCTTCTCTTATTTGGACGGATCCATTCTGAAAATTTCATCCATAAAAATTAAATAGAGAAGTAAAAGAAAAACGCCTAAGGTCTCCATCATCACGTCTGAGGAAAACCATTGATGATCAGTATTTACGCTTCCGCTTAACGATGTCATCACTCCAAAATTGTAAGTTTTAAATTATAGTTTGCTATTTTATTTTAGATTTACGGATTCTGAATTGTTTGTGTACTAATTACAAAACACGTTACGATTTTATTAGCTCTGTCAAAAAATGCGCTCGGTATGGTTCGGTAGCGGTTTTGAAAAGGGAAAGATGCGCTCGGTATAGCTCTCTACCGGTCTTGAAAAACTCTCTTTAAACCCTCATGATTTTTTTGTTTTTTGTTTTTTGACAAAAGTGGGTATCCCCCACCTGTCCGAAATTTTTATTTATAACATTTTTCAAAAATAAATTAATAAAATAACCATCGTTTTTGGTCAATTCTAAATCTAACACGGCCGCAGAATGCCGGAGCGGACCCATATGAGGGAGGCCGCAGAATGCCGGAGCGGACCCTTTATTTTTTATTTTAGAATTACAAAATTGTAATTTAGTTTCGAATGTTGTTTAAATTGATTTTGGTCGTATCGTATTTTAGATATGTCGTTGGTTTGAAATATTTTAGATATTTTAGATATGTGGTTTCTTTGAAATTATTTTGTGTACTCTGAGATAATGAAATCAACAAAATAAATAAATAACAATAAAATCAAACAAACAAGAAACTAATCAACTAAATAAATAAGCATCTGATAAAACATCTACCAATACTACAAATAAGAATCTAACAAAACATCTAAAAGTACAACAAATTAAAATCTACGGCTCTGGACTAAACACCGTCCTCGCCTTCTTCTTCCTATACCCCCGACCCCGCCTGCAGAGTGGCGTCTCGTCAGTATCTGCGGAGGATGCAGAGTCGTCTGCCTGGACATCCGTAGACTGAACCGGCTCCTGGCGAACCTCCTCAATCTCGGATGTCTGCTGGACCCCAGGACCAAAAACTGTGGTCTGTCCAGACTCAGCCTGCGTGAATAAAAACGCCTGTCTGGCAATGGGGTCATCGTGGAGGGAAGGGTGAGGTACCTGCGGTGAGGACTGGCCAGGGAACGGCGGGATGGGCTCTGTTTGAACATACCCTGGCTGATAGGCAGGAGGTGCAGTCTGAGTGGGACTGTAACCCGGGGAATACAGTCCATCTCCCTCTGTGCCATAATCAGCGGAGATATCAAAGCCTAGGTCCTCCTCGTGTCCACCCTGTAGTAACTTACAAATTAGATAATGTATTGAATAAGAAAAAAATCACAGTTATGTATTTTAATTTAAATTATACCTCGGTAGGCATCCTAGCCTGGGATCCCATGGCGTCCTGTGCGGCTCGGCGCATCAACTCGGCACCTCGGTCGAACGCCTGACCGACCGTCTCAGCGCCGTGGACGGGTGCAAACACGTCCTCATCACCAGTGTAGGGGACATAGACATCGGGCTCGTCAGATATGTCGTCCACTGCATCAACACCGCCCAAGCCAGCGCACCTCAGTAGAGAGTCGAGGCGTGCCCTGTACCCACACTGGCACACCGCAGGTACGTTGTGCTTGAGAATGACCTTCCCGAGCCTCTTCCATCTCCTGGTGACGGCCATCGTAGCCCCTATAACGCAACTCTTGACAAGATATAATGCCTGAAAATTGAAAAAATTATGAAATAGTTGTACAATTGTAAATATTAATAGTTTTGAATTTGAAACTTCAAATTAAAAATACCGTGGCTGCGAAAGGTGCGCCGGCGGGGATAATACCGTGGATCCGTCCCATACGATCCCTCGGCTTCGGTACCCGCTCATGTGGGTTGTCGCCGAGGCATCCCTCGAGAAATATGGTGTACGCGCCATGATCCTGGTACCAATCTCTGTAAGGTCTGTACGAATTACAACAAATGTTAGATATTCCAATAAAAAACTATAGTTGAAGTTTTGAATTAATAATAAAAATTCTTACACTGGCGCGACATCCATCTGACGGTCGGGCTCGGCCAATGGGGGATCTGCAGCTCCTGCCTCGAACACGTAATCTGCACGGGCAATCCCCCAGTCCTTGCCTGCAGTGGTCTCCCTGGGATGGTGCAGCCCTCGCCAGACCTCCTCGCTGATCGGTGCCGGGGGTGGAGCAAGCTGGCGCTGTTAGTGTTACGATCTAGAAGCCAACCATTTATGGATGTATTCTATGTTTGTTCATGAAATGAAAGAATCATTTTGTTCCTTGAGTATTTAATTACATTATGGATTTTTCGAGTTGAGGACTTGAAATGTAGAACTCTATAATAATAATATAACGAATACTCTAAATGTCCCTAATCTTGGTAATTCAGAAGGAACACTATTTACCGGTACGAGATTAGTATGTGGATTAAATGATGATCATGTTCTACGGATCATATGGTAAGGAGCTACCAATTTAATCACATAAATACCTGATGGAGATCAGGGGATTGGACATGACCCAAGAATGAAACATAACATGGATTGTGTTAGTGTCATTAATGTTTCATTTGTGTCTTGAATTCTTTGGTATGAGATGATTATTTTTTCTACATGAGATACATGTATCTGTAGGTGTTATCCAATGTTGACCGTAACTGGCAGCTATACAGATAATATCTCAATATGTGTGTCTTGTGCGGAGGAAAAGATATTTATCAAGAATACCAGTGTCCCTCATATTTCATATGTGAGTGATGATATCTTCGGGCCCCTTGATGGAGTAATAAAGTATGCATGCAATTATGATCAATGAGTTTGATCATTATTTACTAAATTACTTGGAATCAAGAAAAGAATAAATTTGCAAGGATGACACTCTCCTGTCTTGGATTTATTCCCGATATCATGTGACACGTGAATTGACACAATCAATTAAATATTGCTTTAGGATCGTGATGTTGATTGGTTCATATCATCTTTATCTGTTGAGTAATTATAATGCATATTGCTAGGTGCCACTTATAATTTATAGAATTAAAAGAAGTTTTAATTCTATTGTCAACACGATATAGATCCTACGAGGTCACACCCAAGAGAGAAAAATGAAACAAATAAAAGTGTCATGGAGATGACTAATTTGATCTTAGAATAAATTTATTACATGTTGGACATGGTATACAAATTTATTTCTCAACAAAATTGAGCAAATACAATTAACCATAACAATTGTCGGGTGGGCCAAAAGTTGGCATAAATGGCAAAAACGAAAATGGCATAAATAGAAATTGGCCCAAGCCCAATTTAAAATTAAATGGAGAAGTCCATTTGATGAAGTGGGTTTGGAATAAAGTGGGATAAAGGTACATCTAATGGAGAGCTCCATTGGATGGCAAAAGTAAAAGTTACTTTTGTCATGTTTAAATCTAGCCATCCATTGTGGTTGAGATGATTAAAACATACTCTAAATTAATATTATAAATACCCCACATTTTTCCAAACCCTAGCCACCATTCTAATCTCTCTCTTCTTCCTTCTCTTGTAAGACAAATTGGAAAAACGTTTTTGTAAGAAGAGGTGAAAAAGAGAAGAGTTTTTACAATTTTGTCTCCACCATTTTTGCTCATGTGTTGAGCACAACTTCTACACTAAAATTAATAGTTGATTGAAGAGGTAGAAGCTAAGGTTAAGTTAGATTCTTGGTTGATTACCTCTAGCAAGGGAAAAACAAGAGTTTCGTTTAATCTCGGGTGGATACTCGTAGAGGCTTCGTGCGTTCGAAGCGGGTGCCATTTCGAGGCCGACTTAGAGAAGTGAAGGCTCGACAAGGAGGCAACAACCCTACATATCAAGTCCCTACTTCTTGGTTTAGAGACCAATATTTGAGGTATAAAGATTAAACAAGTTAAAATGTTAAATACGGTTCATCGTTAGTCAAATAAGTAGATCTATGTTGGTTTCTTTGAGTTAAATTTTTGAAATTTGCTCTTGCATGAAACTAATATTTTTTTCAATTGGTATCAGAGCTTAAGGCTTTATTTGACTAATTTTTGGCCGAAATTAGCATGAGTAATTAATTTAATTAAGTCTTGGAAGCTTATGACCTTTTGATTAAATCAACCGTCGGTGTTTTGAACATCTTGCATTTAATTTGAGGATTATTTTTACACAATTATTTTGGATCATTCTAAGGTGTTTAAACATTAATTAGTAATGTTTTAATCTCTGGAAATAAATTTATTTAATGGTTAAATTAAATTTAAAGCATATGGATCAAAGAAAGAAAAATGATGAAATAATGAAAAATTGCCTTTATAGGCTCGGGTTCAAAGTTGGACCTTAATTTTATTATATTTTTTTAGATCTATTAAAATCCAATTTAATAATGTTGTTATAAATATCATAAGAAGTGCATCTATGTATAGTTTGCATTTTTATGAGTTATTTATAAATAATTCTAATTAAGAGGATAATTAAGTGCTAATTAACAAAATGTGTAAACCCAATGATTAAAATGTATATTTATTTGATGAAATGCATTTTGAAGTAATTGGGATATTGTTATTCCTCTTTAGGAATATTGAAAATTATTTTAAAGGTTAAAATTAATTTTCTAAGCACATTTGTTAATTAGGCATAACAGGTTGACTATTGCTTGTGCTATTTGGAATAGTTCAAGGTGTAGTTTGTAAATTTTAATTTGCATGAATTATGTGATAAATCAAACCTTCTCCTCTGTTGAAATTTTGTGTTTGAAACAAATTACTATGGGTCATAAGCTTAAGGAATTAATTTAATTAATTGCATATGCATGAATTGTTTATGCATGTATGGTGCAGTTTTTGCACATGCACCTAACTTGTTTTTGTAGGGACAAAAATGTGAGTTTTGTATGGTCATTTCCAATGCCTTGTGGGATGTAATGAATGTTTGTTGAATGGTTGTAATGCGGCCTAAGGTGCCTCATAATAATTAATTAGATTAATAATTAAGGCACAAATGTTAGGATGCCTTTCAATGTAATTCATTCAAGGTTTGCATGCCTATATTTAGAAATTTTAGAAATTCTAAATGTAACTTATTTTCTTTTTAAGAAAGTCTTAATAGAAAATAAATAGGCATAGAATAGTTGTGAAATGTGGTGGCCACATCCAAGGAGTTGGTGCAACAAGTGACAAATGCGAGAAATGAGTTTTTCGCACAAGGCCATACAAACTCACAGCCGCATGATGTGTTTATGTCATTTATGTGTATTTATGAAATATAAGAGTCATAGGATAAGTATGGGTGTATGCTTACATGACCACCATAAATAACAAAAGAGTTCCAAACAAAAATCAAGCGTCATTCCCTTCCTTCTCTATCCATGTCAAACTATCGATCGTTAGTCGGTGGGACCTACACAGTAGGCATCGCTTTCTATCTTTAGGAGATGTGGGGCATGACCGTCATGTCAAACCAAATAGAGAGAGGTTTACTTGACATGGATAATCCAAAACAGTTTTGGGCTTTGGGGAATAGTTTGTTCATACATGAGTTGGATGGATAAACACCAAGAGTCACCCGGTTGTGATTAGCATGAGTTGCTTACCTAAAATAGCTAAGTTTAAGTTTCATGCCGACGCTGACTTATCTTAGTGAAAATATGGATCTTGGACCTACTACAAATGAAACTAAATTAATATTGTAGTGGGAGTTTTATTTTAAAATAAAACATTGTCATGAACTAAACTCAAACCTTTAAATTGTAGATCATGGAAAAAGAAACCTCTTTCCTGCGATCATTGTTAGACAAAGAAAAACTTAAAAATGACGGATCAAATTTTCTAGACTGGCATCGTGCCTTGAGAATTGTTCTCAGGCATGAAAAAAAGGAATACGTCTTGACTACTCCCATCCCTGATTTACCAGATAATGAAGCTAAACAGGAAACTAAGGATAAGCACAACAAGGCCGTGGAAGACGACCTTGAAGTACAGTGCCTCTTAGTATCAATAATGAACCCTGAACTGCAGAAGCGGTTTGAGGAGAATTCTTGTTACTACATCATGGACCAGCTCAAGAAAATGTTTCAAGAGCAGGCCCGTGTAGAGAGGTACAACGTGACTAAAAGTTTTCTGGGATGCAAGATGGCTGAGGGTGCCTCCGTGAGTGCTCACATACTTAAAATGATAAGTTATGTGGAGCAGCTGGAGAAGCTTGAGTGTGCCGTGGACAAGAAGTTGGCCACGGACATCGTTCTTAACTCTCTCCCATCAGAGTATTCTTCATTCATCATGAACTATCACATGCATGGAATGGAGAAAAGTTTGGGTGAATTACATGGGATGCTCAAGACTGCAGAGGCTGACATGCAGAAAGGTGTTTCTCATGTCCTTGCAGTCAGTGAGGGAAGTAGGAAAGTCAAGAAAGGCAAAGGCAAGCGCAAGGGCAATGGCAAGGGCAAGGGAAATGTTCCAGTGGTGACTGTGAGCACTCCCAAGGTCAAGGCTGCCTCCGATTCCGAGTGCTTCTACTGTAAGATGAAGTGGCATTGGAAAAGGAATTGTCCTAAGTACTTAGAGGACAAGAAAAATGGGAAGGTCCCGTCTTCCTCAGGTATTTTTGTCATTGAAGTTCACTTAGCTACTTCTATCAATGATTGGGTATTAGATACTGGATCATGTGCTCATATTTGTATGAATATGCAGGCACTAAAGGATAGAAGAATGCTAAGAAAGGGTGAGGTGCAGCTCCGTGTCGGGAATGGTGCAAATGTTGCAGCAGTTGCCGTCGGGTGTGTCGAGTTGCATTTACCTAGTGGGCTTGTAATGGAACTTAAAAATGTTTATTTTGTTCCTTCTATTTCGAGAAACATTATCTCTATTTCTTGTATGGACATGGATGATTTTTGTTTTACCATCAAAGACAATTGTTGTTCTTTTTATAGAGATGGTTTGTTTTATGGATGTTCTTATATAAGGAATGGTCTATACTTGCTTGAAATGGATAAACAAGTTCTGAACATCAGTAACAAACGACTCAAAACTTGTCATGAGAGTACGACTCTCATGTGGCATTGTCGCCTAGGTCACATAAATGAGAGACGCATCAAGAAATTGCAAGAAGTTGGACTTCTTGGTCAATTTGATTTACAATCACTTGAGACATGCGAACCTTGTTTACTTGGAAAGATGACCAAGGCACCATTCACCAAGAAAGGTGAAAGAGTAAGTAGTTTGTTGGGACTCATACATAGTGATGTGTGTGGACCAATGAGTACAAGTGCCCGAGGAGGTTATCGATACTTCATCACATTTACTGACGACCTCAGTAGATATGGTTATGTCTACTTTATGAGACATAAGTCTGAATCCTTTGAAAAGTTCAAGGAGTTCAAGAATGAAGTAGAGAACCAACTCGACAAGAAGATCAAAGTCTTACGATCAGATCGTGGGGGTGAGTATTTGAGTCACGAGTTTGGCGACTATCTAAGAAATTGTGGAATAGTTTCACAACTCACTCCTCCAGGGACACCACAATGGAATGGTGTTTCTGAGAGAAGGAATCGAACCTTGTTGGACATGGTTAGATCAATGATGAGCCAAGCTGGCCTACCACTCTCATTTTGGGGGCATGCGCTTGAAACTGCCGCATTCACACTAAACAGGGTTCCATCAAAATCTGTGGAAAGGACACCACATGAGTTATGATTTGGAAAGGTTCCAAGTATGTCTTTTCTAAAGATTTGGGGTTGTGAAGCTTATGTCAAACACATGATGTCTGACAAGCTTCAACCCAAATCGGACAAGTGCATTTTCATAGGATATCCCAAAGAGACTAAGGGATATTACTTCTATCACCAGTGTGAGAACAAAGTGTTTGTTGCTCGACACGGTGTATTCTTGGAGAAAGAGTTTCTCTCAAGAGAAAGTAGTGGGAGTAGTGTAAGACTTGAAGATGATCAATCTACACTACAAAATGAAATGATCAATGATGATCATGTTCAACCACCCGTGGATATTGTGGGCAGTGGGAGTCGAGATGAATCAATTTCACAAGAAGTTGTGGAAGAGATTCAACACTCACCCCTAGAACCAAATTCGCAAGAAGTTGAGAATGAGGATCAAAGAACGAATCCACAAGAGTTTGTGGAAGAGATCTCTGAACCACAAGCACAAGTCCTTCGTAGGTCAATGAGAGAAAGTCGCCCACCTGAAAGATGGTTGGGACTTCACGAGGTGACAGTGTTAGACACTGAAGATCCTTTGACCTATACGGAAGCAGAATGGCTTGGAGCCATGAAATCTGAAATACAATCTATGTATGACAACCAAGTTTGGTATTTGGTTGATCCTCCAAGTGGGGTAAAACCTATTGAAAACAAATGGGTTTTCAAGAGGAAATCAGACATGGAAGGTAATTTGACTACTTACAAAGCACGGCTGGTAGCGAAAGGTTTCAGACAGATTCAAGGTGTTGATTATGATGAGACCTTCTCGCCCGTTGCTATGTTTAAGTCAATACGGATTCTCTTAGCAATTGCCGCATTTCATGACTATGAAATATGGCAAATGGATGTCAAAACTGCCTTTCTAAATGGAGATTTAGAAGAGGACGTATATATGACACAACCGATTGGTTTTGAAGATACTAATCATGCTAAGAAAGTATGCAAGCTTCAGAGGTCCATTTATGGCTTGAAGCAAGCATCGCGGAGTTGGAACAAGCGCTTTGACAAAGAAGTCAAAAAGTTTGATTTCGTCAAAAGCGAGGAAGAACCTTGTGTATACAAAAGGATTAGTGGGAGTGTAGTAATATTCCTTGTGTTGTATGTGGATGACATACTACTGATCGGAAATGACATCCCGTCATTGGATTCTGTCAAGTCTTCATTGAAGAAGGTGTTCTCAATGAAAGATTTGGGCGAGGCTGCTTATATACTAGGCATTAGGATCTATAGGGATAGATCAAGGAGACTCATTGGATTGAGTCAAAGCGCATACATTGACAAAGTGTTGAAAATGTTCAACCTGCAAGATTCCAAGAAAGGATTCTTGCCTATGTCGCATGGTGTTCATCTGAGCAAGAAGCAATGTCCATCGACATCTGCTGAGCTAGATAGCATGAGTAGAGTGCCATATGCTTCCGCCATTGGCTCTATCATGTACGCCATGATATGCACTCGCCCTAATGTGTCATACCCATTGAGTGTGACAAGCAGACATCAGTCAAATCCAGGCTTGGCGCATTGGACTGCCGTCAAGAATATCCTGAAGTACCTAAAGAGGTCTAAGGATATGTTCCTTGTCTATGGTGGGGAATTTGAGCTCGTTGTAAGGGGTTACACCGATGCTAGTTTCCAGACCGACCATGATGACATGAGATCACAGTCAGGATTCGTGTTCATCCTCAATGGTGGCGCTGTAAGCTGGAAAAGTTCCAAGCAAGAAACAACGACGGACTCAACCACCGAGGCAGAGTACATAGCCGCTTCAGAAGCAGCTAAAAAGGGTTGTTGGATTAGGAAGTTCTTGAATGAACTTGAGGTGGTCCCCAGTTCCATGGGTGCTCTGGAGCTCTATTGTGACAACAATGGAGCCATTGCACAAGCCAAGGAACCAAGGTCACACCAGAAATCCAAGCATGTTCTGAGGAGATATCACCTGATTCGAGAGATCATCGATCGAGGTGACGTCAAGGTTTGTAGAGTAGATTCGGCCAGCAACACAGCTGACCCGCTGACAAAGTCTCTGTCTCAGGCCAAGCATACGCTGCACACTGCATCTATGGGGATTAGATTTGTTAGTGACTGGCTTTGAGATTTAGTACATGGAGTTGTATTAGAGACTACACTTGTTTAGGACTTTTATGCATATATATGTATATGGGATTGGCTCTAGTTCAAGTGGGAGATTGTTAGTGTTATGATCTAGAAGCCAACCATTTATGGATGTATTCTATGTTTGTTCATGAAATGAAAGAATCATTTTGTTCCTTGAGTATTTAATTACATTACGGATTTTTCGAGTTGAGGACTTGAAATGTAGAACTCTATAATAATAATATAACGAATACTCTAAATGTCCCTAATATTGGTAATTCAGAAGGAACACTATTTACCGGTACGAGATTAGTATGTGGATTAAATGATGATCATGTTCTACGGATCATATGGTAAGGAGCTACCAATTTAATCACATAAATACCTGATGGAGATCAGGGGATTGGACATGACCCAAGAATGAAACATAACATGGATTGTGTTAGTGTCATTAATGTTTCATTTGTGTCTTGAATTCTTTGGTATGAGATGATTATTTTTCCTACATGAGATACATGTATCTGTAGGTGTTATCCAACGTTGACCGTAACTGGCAGCTATACAGATAATATCTCAATATGTGTGTCTTGTGCGGAGGAAAAGATATTTATCAAGAATACCAGTGTCCCTCATATTTCATATGTGAGTGATGATATCTTCGGGCCCCTTGATGGAGTAATAAAGTATGCATGCAATTATGATCAATGAGTTTGATCATTATTTACTGAATTACTTGGAATCAAGAAAAGAATAAATTTGCAAGGATGACACTCTCCTGTCTTGGATTTATTCCCGATATCATGTGACACGTGAATTGACACAAGCAATTAAATATTGCTTTAGGATCGTGATGTTGATTGTTCATATCATCTTTATCTGTTGAGTAATTATAATGCATATTGCTAGGTGCCGCTTATAATTTATAGAATTAAAAGAAGTTTTAATTCTATTGTCAACACGATATAGATCCTACGAGGTCACACCCAAGAGAGAAAAACGAAACAAATAAAAGTGTCATGGAAATGACTAACTTGATCTTAGAATAAATTTATTACATGTTGGACATGGTATACAAATTTATTTCTCAACAAAATTGAGCAAATACAATTAACCGTAACAATTGTCGGGTGGGCCAAAAGTTGGCATAAATGGCAAAAACGAAAATGACATAAATAGAAATTGGCCCAAGCCCAATTTAACATTAAATGAAGAAGTCCATTTGATGAAGTGGGTTTGAAATAAAGTGGGATAAATGTACATCTAATGGAGAGCTCCATTGGATGGCAAAAGTAAAAGTTACTTTTGTCATGTTTAAATCTAGCCATCCATTGTGGTTGAGATGATTAAAACATACTCTAAATTAATATTATAAATACCCCACATTTTTCCAAACCCTAGCCACCATTCTAATCTCTCTCTTCTTCCTTCTCTTGTAAGACAAATTGGAAAAACGTTTTTGTAAGAAGAGGTGAAAAAGAGAAGAGTTTTTGCAATTTTGTCTCCACTATTTTTGCTCATGTGTTGAGCACAACTTCTACACTAAAATTAATAGTTGATTGAAGAGGTAGAAGCTAAGGTTAAGTTAGATTCTTGGTTGATTACCTCTAGCAAGGGAAAAACAAGAGTTTCGTTTAATCTCGGGTGGATACTCGTAGAGGCTTCGTGCGTTCGAAGCGGGTGCCATTTCGAGGCCGACTTGGAGAAGTGAAGGCTCGACAAGGAGGCAACAACCCTACATCTCAAGTCCCTACTTCTTGGTTTAGAGACCAAGATTTGAGGTATAAAGATTAAACAAGTTAAAATGTTAAATACGGTTCATCGTTAGTCAAATAAGTAGATCTATGTTGGTTTCTTTGAGTTAAATTTTTGAAATTTGCTCTTGCATGAAACTAATATTTTCTTCAGGCGCATCCCGAACTGTCTCATGACCCGTCCGGGGTAATGGTGCTCGATGATCTATATATTTTAATACGTTAGACTGTTTTTATTAAATTAAGTCGCTTGTGTAAATAACTAGCATAAATAAATTACGGTACCTGAAAACATATGAGTGGCACCTCTGCACGCCAGAAACGCTCCTGCTGACGACATCGCTCCGGCAATATCTCAAGATATGACCGATGTGCGCCATCCACCTCAACCTGGAAGTATAGATTTAATATCATATATCAATTCGAACTAGAAACAATTTAAATCAAAATAAAAAACAAAAGTAAACTTACATAATCTCTGTAGGGCTCCCAAGTGACAAACTCGGCATCATCTCTGAGATGCTCGATCTCCTGTCTCCAGAATGTGATGCCGAGAGACGCGCCATGCCCTGCACCCACCCAAATCTTGGGATAGCAGTACTTGGCGGCAAATGCAGGGCAGTTGTCCGGCTCGGGCTTGCCCCACTGCGGCACATCTGTCTTGCTGGCCAGGACTGGACGGCCAACGATCAGATGTGCGTAGGACCAGTGCTGTAGTAACATGCACGGTCCTATGAAGGTCTTGTTCTTCTTCAGGCAGGCTGTGTTAAGACCCCTTTACAAGAAAACAAAGTCATTGTTACTACACTACGATGTATACTATTTGAAAATATTTATAAGAAGGTGTTTCTTACCTATATAGGCATGCCAGCGTGGCACCTCCCCAGTTGAACCTGCCTGCAGTGGACAGGTCGCGCAGAAGCTCGAGGTAACACAGCCGCACCTGATCTCCATGCGAATCCGGAAACAACCGACAGGTGATCATCTCCAAAATATAGGCGCGTAGATATCGGTCAATAACCACCTGTTATAGATTTAAATTAGAACATTACTTACAAGAAAATAAATATAATACTATTTAAATTAAATCTTGTACAAGCAAATACCTGATCTGGTCGATCCGGAAAGACCTGGAATCTCGCCCGCAGCTTTGCCAAGCTGATGCAGCTGGGCGAGACCACAGTCTTCTCACCTCTCTTCTTCTCTTTCTGGAGATCCTCGTGCGGGATACCCAATAGCTCCAAGCACAATGCACGAAAATCTCCGTACTCGACACCCGTGATCGGCTCCCCAATAATGGTCATACCCCACAGGCAACTGACGTCCTGTAGGGTGACTGTCATCTCAGCATGGGGGAGATGAAAGCTGTGCGTCTCGGGACGCCATCGCTCAACGAGGCCAGAAGATAAACCCTCGTCAGCATTCTCCTCGGCCATCTGGGATATCTGGTATAATCCCATCGAGCGTAAAATCCCCCCGTACGCCGGCTGGTACCGTAGATGCTGGCGGTTGTGACGAACCGTAACCGCATCCAAACCCTGCATTTAATTAAATAATCAGATCAAGTTCATTCATCAAAAATTCGGAATGACAAATTTATAAATATGACAAATTTACTTACCCCAGTGGCAGCCTCTAAAATCCGATGCTCCGCATTCGGATACCACAAGAAGTCGCTGACCCTGTCGGTGCGACTCCGGATACCCGGAACATCCGCCAATGCTGTCTCGATGTACTGAGACATCTCGTATGGCGTGGCTGTAGGAGCATGCTGTGTACCCCTACTGGAGGATGGTCTACTGGAGGATGGTCTACTGGTACTCATGCTGTATTGGATAATTTTTGGTCAAATATGAGAGTTTGGTCAAAGTCCGGTTTAAATTTCGGTACAATTCTAATTAAATCTGGGTACAATCGAATTAAATTTGGGTACAATTCTAATTAAATTTGGGCACAATCGAATTAAATTTGGGTACAATTCTAATTAAATTTGGGTACAATTCTAATTAAATTTGGGTACAGTTCTAATTAAATTTGGGTACAATCGAATTAAATCTGGGTACAATTCTAATTAAGTTTGGGTACAATTCTAATTAAATTTGGGTACAATCGAATTAAATTTGGGTACAATTCTAATTAAATTTGGGTACAATCTAATTAAATTTGGATACAATCGAATTAAATTTGGGTACAATTCTAATTAAATTTGGGTATAATTCTAATTAAATTTGGCTACAGTACTAATTCTAAATCCTAAATTAATATCTAATTCTAAATGCTAAATCTAAACCCTAAACCCTAAATCCTAAACCCTAAACCTACACCTAATTACTACTCTACACTAAAAATTAAAACTAGAGAAGAAGAAGAAAACTTACCCGAGGTCGAAGGGATTGAAACTTCAAATGAGATGTAATGAAATCGAAACCCAGCGGCCCCTTATATAGGCTGGGGACCGCTCCGGTATTCTGCGGCCCCAGGGGCCGCTCTGGCATTCTGCGGACCCATATGAGGGTCCGCTCCGGCATTCTGCGGTACCCCCCATATGGGTCCGCTCCGGCATTCTGCGGCCGTGTTAGATTTAGAATTGACCAAAAACGATGGTTATTTTATTAATTTATTTTTGAAAAATGTTATAAATAAAAATTTCGGCCCACCTGTTTCATATTGAAACAAGAACAGTTTATACAAAAGGCAATGAAGTAAGAAGTCCATTGTGCAAAATACCTAAGCAACTAGGGAAATAACAACATAGCATCAAGGAACAGTACCATATGACAAAATATAGCTAAAGATCAAAGGAGTAAGTTCAGAAAATAACAAAAGCATGAAGCTAGTAATACTAATAGTCACTAGAACCAGTAGAGCCATCCATGTAAGAACCATTAGAAGAGGGAGATTCAGGATTAGAAGAAGCTGAGGTGGAGTCAGAGGGTGAACTAGAGACAGAGTCAACCCTATCTCGTAGATAATCCGAAAGATCCGACCTCCCGTATCCAAGTTTTGCTACTTCTATATCCTGGGAGCTTGCCTCTTCTGGGGTATCGGAATCTGATAAAGGTATCAGACTGCCTACTTGGGTCAAAGGAAAAACATTCATAGGTAAAATTAAGGTTAGTTTAAAATAAGTTTCATCATTCCTAATCTTACACCAATAAGAGAAAAGAGAAATTATAGCTGAGCCAACACTGGCCAAAGTTGGGATGGATGAATTAGTAAAACAAATCTGATTTCTAGTTAACCATAAAACCCAAAGGGTAGCAGCCCTAAGTAATTCTACTAAAAGAGTATCTTTAAGAGGAATGCATGCATCAATGTACCATAAATCCTCAACAGTCTCACAATCAAAAGAAAAATCATTATGATTGGCAATCCATGACCATATTGCATTAGTAAATGAACAGGTAACAAACATGTGGTTAATTGTTTCAAAAGAACTACAAAATAGGCAAGCAGTATCTCCATGCCAACCTCTTTTCAATAAAAAGCAGTATCTACCTTGACGATGATGTTGATATTTAATGTTGTGACCTTCTACAGAGCAGAGACGTTTGGGTGCTCGATGTCTATTTGGATATGGTGTGTGGTGTGCTCCACCATGGTGAAACATATCAACTGAGGTAGAGCCGTAGAGATCCATGGTTGCTATCTTTGCATGTGGGATGGTAAATTCTCAGACTCTCGGGGTTTTTGGTGGATCGGTGTTCCTCGTCAAACAAAAGGTGCATTCTACTCTTTCCTTTTATTTGTATTTATGGTATGTACTACTTTGCGCACGTAAAGTGTTTGATGAAATATCCAATTGATAATTTCATTAGTGTCCTCAAACGTAACAAAAAGTATTCCCAAAAAGAGTAGTTTTACCTCTGTTAAGGTTGCCCATGCACATAAAAAGTTTCATTGATCTCAAAATTAAGCAGTAACACAAAATTAAAAAGTCCTTTTAAGCCGACATATTATTTTAAAAGAATACAAACTGACAGTAGACCGACTTCAGTGTTTCATATTTGACTAGGCAACAGTAAACTCAACAGATAGAAGAATATAAAATTACAATTCTCTTCTACCACTTGAATATACATCATCATTAAAGCACCATGGCATATTATCACATATCCGATGCACTATGCTTTAATTATATGCTTTAATTATTTGACGTACAATAAAATTAGCACAAAGACAAACCAAATGTGTAATCTTACCCGACTAATTACCTCAAAGAAGGACCGAGCATTCCTTTAAAATCAGCTTCAGAACTACTTATATAACCCAGCCCGAGGCTTTCACTGCCCATGTTCTGCTGCCCCACACTGTCACCATCAATTGACAAGCTGTCTCCCTCGCTGACAGCAACATAACGCTTGCGACCACTCATGCTGGTGTTCTGTCTATGCTTGCTCTGACTCTTCACATGGTGGGTTTCCAAATCTAGACATTCCCTCAGCTCGGCCACCACATCTGACATCATCGGCCGTGGAGAAGACTCTTTTTGAGTGCAACTCATAGCCAGCTCCAAGACTTTCCACATGGAGTTGACATCATAATCTCCTTCAAACCTTCCGTCAACTATGCTGGTAATGTCTTCTCTTTGAAGCTTCTGCCTCACATAGATCAGTAAATGACCACCTTCTTGAACTATGGGTGGTAGACCTGTGATTATCTCAAGAAGGACAATTCCAAAGCTGTATACATCGCTCTTCACAGTGAGCATGGATGAGTTAAAGAACCTACATTTGGACAGAATACATTAGGTCCTTGTAGTTGCTAGATGTTTTATAACTATAAAATTGAAAGTAGAGATGCAAGTACTCTGGGTCAATATAGCCAGGTGTGCCACAGATAGTTGCCATAGTTCCTTGATCATTGCTACGAAAAGCTCTGGCTAACCCCAAATCAGCGACCTTGGCCTCTACATTGTCACCTAAAAGAATGTTGCTGCACTTTACATCCCTATGCACTATTGGCATTCTACATCCTTTGTGCAGATAGTCAAGCCCTTCATTATTTCAAAACCAAATAATGAAAGATTAATTCACCTGAGATTTTTTTTTTTGATGGTCACTTGAGATTTTTTTACTTGACCAAAATTTTGGAACAAAGGTACTTAAATGCATTAAAATAACCTTGTGCGGCTTCAAGGGCAATATGGAGGCGCTCTCTCCAGCCCAAGGTTCCTCTGTTACCTAGGTAAACATTAGCATTTGTTGTATTTGTAATGCAAATTTCAACAATACTTGGTATTTGTCTAAAATTGAAGAACTAAAATAAATGAGAAATGGATCCTCCATTCCAAGCACACCTCTAATATGGTCCTCCAAGGTACCCTGAGGCATGTACTCATAGACAAGTGCTAGGCAGCTTTCCTCTTCACAATATCCAATTAGGGAAAGGAGGTTTCTGTGATGAAGCATTGCCAGATTTTCTGCCTGACAAGACAAATGTTGTAGTGCATAGTATAAGCTAGTTGAGTTTTAAGGTGCTAAGTTGCCCCATCTTCTATACTCTTTAAATCTTTGTCCTGCAGAAATGTTACCTCAGTTTGGAATTCCTTAGGTCCTTGTTTTGAAGATTCTGACAACTTTTTAACAGCGACACGAGTTCCATCTTTCATTGTACCAGAAAATACACCCCCAAACCCGCCTCCACCGATTTTGTTTGTGAAATTTTCCGTAATTTTGTCTAGTTCTATCTTAGTGAATTTTTGGGTCTTCAGCTGCACTTCACACTTCCCAATTTCTAGTTTTTGTTCTTGTATTTTGACTGATAAAAAAGGTGGTAATACATTATTGATGATGTTGTCTAACATGCTTGTTATATATTTTTTTAAAAGAAACAAAATTGTGAGAAAAATAATTTTAGAAAAAAGAAAGTTGCTGTGATTTGAACCCTTTGGCTAATATTGCCTGCTTAACTCTAGTCATTGTTGGTTGGATAAATTGGGGAAAGATTTGGCTAATATATACATCTCATAATTATCTCATGACACTTGTTGTACATTTATATGTAATATTTTTTTTGGGTAAGTGTATGATTACCTCTATTTCCTCTTCTCCGCAATACTATAATAAAGAGAACCAATAGAAGCACCAGAACCACAGCAGCAATGACCAAACCAATTACAGGAATTTTTGTCTTTCTCGTGGTGTTTAGTGTACATTTGTTGTTATATCTACCATTTGGAAAAAAAAAATCAAATTAGCACACTACTCAATGTCAAGGATTAAAGTGCATTTACTTGCCAAAAGCGAACTAATGTCATCATTCTACTGTTGAAATAAATGAGATATTTTCATAAATACGAAAAAATTATGGGAATGAAATATTGTTGCTTACACCAGCAAAAGCACTCCAGAGTCCAACTTTTTTTGTAGTATATCTGGGATATCACAATTGAAAGAGTTGCCTGACAAGTTTCTGCACAAATATTCACACTAATCAATACACTATAGATAACTCGGAAGAAACATGGTTCCTATTGTTTAAGAATTGCAGTACCATCAATACACTTCCAGCAGGCAGCTGGTGTCAGTGTAATGCTGTTTGCACCATGTGATGGACCTATACAGTCATCAAGATGGGATACATTCTGATTTGCTTTTAAACTAAGTTTCTGTCTGGACCTGGTTGATGCTTAGTTTAAATGCTTAAATGCTTAGTTTTAAATACATATGGGATAAACTCCAGTCTGATAAACACATCCTCTTAGTATTAGGATTGTACAGTTATTGAGTTTGCTCTTTAAGATGGCACAGAAGGTTTGTTCAATATTTTGTACTCTTTTTTCTTAAAAAAGAAGAAGAAGAAATTGTACATTGTACTGTTTAGGTTGCTAATATACAAGCTACTTTGAATTAGTTGTGATGCATATCTTCAGATTTAGTAAGATGCATATAAAACTTGATTTTCCTGCCACCAGATCGTTGTGCATGTATAAATGACTAGACCTCACAACTTATTTCTTTATCAAATTTGAATAATAAAAGATGCATATAACTTTTCTTTTGCTTTCAAATAAGGGTCAACACTTACAAAACTTTAAGCGAAGTCATAGTTGCTAGGAAATCTGGAATAGTTCCATTTAGGCTGTTGTTCGATAGATCTCTGAATGAACAGATCATATACAACGCTCAATTAGATATTTTGCATTGATCACAGCAATAATTTTGGTTTGGTCCAGAATAGTTTTGATAAACCTGTCAATTCATAGTACTTACAGAATTTTGATATTTTGTAGCTTGGAAAAGGATGAGGATACAGAGCCAGTCAAACCACTACTTGAAAGGTTTCTGCAGTACATAACAAATTCAAGTGTCCCGTATTTGCTAATTGATAAAAAATGTGCTGCAAGTAATTAGTTTACCACTTTTGTATACTTACAAGGAATTAATTTTAGAAGAATTGTCTGTGTAATCACAACCCACCCCAACCCAAGTGTAGTTTATGGGAGCACATGGGTCACGAGTCCATCCTTTATTGATCTTGTACTCTGTCTTGATTGCCAACATAGTATCAGCTAAGAAAAACAAAACAGGGAATAGATTTATGAGCTTAGGGATTATCCATTCATTCACTTATTTATTTTGAATAATGGTATAGTACCTATGCTCTTACATCCCACATGTATGTAAATTTATTAAAAATATATATAGTAGAAGGATATGAATGGAAATTAAGGACAAACAAAACAAGAACAATTTTATATGTACAACATGTGGCATGGTGCAAGCTAGAAAAACACAGTAAACTAATATGTGACTAACTGAAAAGAAAGTAACAATAATCATAGGTACAAGATAAATTAATCCCATGCCAACATCAAGTAACTAATAAACTAATTCAGATTAATTTGGTTGACTTATATATTATGTAAAATGCTTGACTCAATTAATGCAAACTAAACATTTTTTTATGAAATAAAACAAGACTGAACAATATATAGTAGCGAGTAAATCTATTTCTTACTATCATTGCGGTTGGTCATCTTAGTTTCAACTGGCAAGAGATAAGAAATCTCAAAGGCATTAAGAAGTGGTGGTACAGTTGAGTTAGCAGTGGCATTAATCATGAAGTTAAATATCTTTGAGGCGGGGGGCGTGCTTTCTGCTTTAACGGTGAATATTGTAATAGCATGCAGGTACGTTGGGTTTAGATGGCCGTCATAACTGCCATCAGTAATGTGAAAGTTGAAATTAGTGAATGGTGTAAAACATGGAACATAATCTTGAAAGAAAGCTTGTATTAAAAAATCTTTAGGATCTTTAGGCATATAGAGTAATAAGTTACAATAGATTTCCGTTGTAGTATATGTCGAACTCGCGCTTGCCATCTCCTGGAAGCTGCAGTATTTCAGCAAAGTGAAGGTTGATGAAGCATGGGGCATTAACACCCTCTTCCTGTGTCCAGATGACTTCTAGATTGGATGTTTTTGGAGCCAATGTGGAAGGGACGACAGCTGTTTGAAGCACGGTGGAGGGTAGCTCCGGGAAACTATTTGTAAAATCACTATTTACCCTCTCGATGTGTGGAAATATTTGCGCAATCATTCAACATAATTGGGATCCAGATGCGGTCAGACTTGTCATCAGGGTACCTATTTAAGACTTTTCTTTTAGTTTTCTCTTAGTCCACATTGACATATAATATATACTATATAGAATAGTCATTCTGTTGACAAAGTCAAGTAGGTAGTTTAGGTTAAGGATCTAACCTTTAATGGCAATAAATTGATTCAATACATTACCGATATAAGCACCTCTACGTACTCACCTAGTGAATTTAGAACCTCCAGCGTCAAATCGTCCATAAATGTCAGCAAAGTTATTCTCATTTACATATGGATAAATGGAGGACTTTAACGGCCTCATCTCCAACAAACTTATGAATGGAGTTCCCTGACCCGTATTTACCAGACAAATGTATAAGGAGTCAGATAAGGAAACCATCATAGCTTCATACAAAACGGGAACACCGGCATCTGTGATGTTCACTGTCCTCCATTTGCTGGCCCCAATATAAAGATCAAATAATAATGGCTTCTTAAGTTGTGGACTGAAATGTGAATCGTAGTTGCCATGAAAAAAAGCCACTCTGATGAGATATCTGCTATTGCGCAGAACAGGTTTCAGAGTGTAGCAATTTCGGTCACCATTTGGGAAGCTTCGAAGGTTTGAATATGTTCTGTACAATTTGTCAGATTTGTAGTTGCTTGAAATGTCAGCATTTACCCCGGTGTCAATGTATTGATCATCAGAAGTGTATTCTATACCTGTGATACTATCCGTGTAGTTATTGGTATTACCACAATCTATACTTATGAAACCTACAAAAAGGGTGAAAATCAGTACAGAGTCTATCGTTGAGTAATTTTAAAACGTTTCATAAATTATATTTTTGTAGTAATTAGGTCTTTAGCAACACAATATAATGAAACTCTCATACTATACCAGTTCAGACATTTAAGGAACTAGATGGTATGTTAAATTGTTAATATGATTTTTTTTTTTTTTAAATACTGACAGCGGCTGTCAGTGTATGTTAATATATACGTTATCAAAGCTAGAAATATAAGATTTATATTAGTTAACATAAAATCTCCTTTCTTTTTGGATAACTTGATGTTTTCATATGCTAAATATCACAAAACTTATATACGGTACGTACCAGCTATTTTTAGTTTTGTACCATCCAGCAATATCAACGACAGAATAAACAATCAAGTATCTATTTCTATTTAAATCAACATTTTTCTTGTAGTTCAGTTGGTAGATTGCTAGACGATCATTGTGGAAAGCAACTCTTTTTTTGAAAACCTCAAGATCAAGAGCATATGAAATAATTGCTCTATTCCTGGTCGAGTTTATTGTGATTGTAGACTGTTATTATCCAATTCAAACCATCTAATAAAAAAATTAATACTCTAATTAAATCGAAACTGTAATATTTTTGACTGTAGATTTTGGTTCCATGCATATACCATCTGATTTAAATTAGATGGCTCCTAGAGTCCTACCATCTTTTTTTTTTTTTTTTTTTTTTTTGAAAAACTTGGCAGCGGCTGCCAAGGTAATATCATTGAACTAAATAGTTTTACATCGGTTGCCATTCCTCATACTGTTATGCAACCCAGTACCAAAAATAATATTACATCAATAGGTACTGCCAACAGAGGCCTAAAATCTTAAACTCTTAAACCAATAGCATAATCAGCATTAAATCTAAACGACCACACCTCTTCCCTAGCGATTTCATTAACAGTTTGTCCGCCATATTTGTGCTTCCTGCCATATTCTCTCTGCTAGCAACTGTGGTGGCATCCGTTCATCTGAGAAAATTCGAGCATTGCGCTGCTTCCAAATAAGCCAGCAGGCACATAACAGCAAAGCCGGTCCTTTTTCTTCCAGTCTCCTCCTCTGCTGCCCAAACCGCGAACTGAGAAGTCCCATGTTGATTTTAGATCAGCCTGTCTTTGAATTGGATTGAAGCCCACCGTGTTACTTATCATGTACCATACGTGTACCGTGTATGGACATAGGAAGAAAACATGGAAAGCGGATTCAACCGGGCAATTCTGACATAGTGCGCAAGGTGTATCACATGCCATGTTTCTGTGCAGCATATTGTCGTGTGTAAGTAATCTATCCTTTAACATTAAGAACCCGAAAACCTTGACTGTGGGTGGCACCTTGAGCTTCCAGATGTACGCCTCATGGTCACGAATCAAACCCCCACCTATCATTGAATTGTACATTGAACTAGCACTGTACTGGCCAGTTGCAGTCCACCTCCACACTAGAGAATCACTTTCTTGTGTCATTGTAATCCCCTGTACCTTTTCCAAAAAACTCGGAGCAATTATGTGAACAATCCGGATTGCATCCTGTAGCGAGACATAGGGGTACTGGGGTCTTTCTTCCAGTTCATGAATTAGTGACATACCCTCCCACGAATCGTACCAGAAGGAGATTTGCTGCCCATTGCCTATCACCCAGTTGGTAGACCAGTCAAACCACCAACGAAGTTTCTGCAGCTGATTCCAAAAAAAGGACCCCTTTTCTGCCCAAAATTTCGGTCCCTGTGTATAGTGGCCAGTCCAACGCAGCTTCATGACCGTGCTTGTCCACAGTGCGTGTGGCGCCGCATACGGGCGCCACCACCATCGCATTAACAGGGCGATGTTTTGATAGTGCAGGTTTATGACCCCCATACCTCCCCATTTTTGCGGTATGGTAACCGCATCCCAATTTATCAAGGAGATACCTTTCTTGTGTTCATCATTTTTGCCCCAAAGGAAATTGCGCCTAATTCTATCCATCCGGGCTATTACCCATTTGGGCAGCAAAAAACAGCACATATAATACACCGGAATCGAAGAGAGCACTGATTTTACGAGTTGTAACCTACCTCCTCTTGAGATAAGTTTTCTTTTCCAGCCCGCTAACCTTTTTTCCATCTTGTCTATAATCGGTACATATGCGTCTCTGGTTGGTCTTTTTATTGACAGCGGCATACCTAAGTAGGTAACCGGTAGTTCAGTTTGGGGACATCCTAGTACAGCCCGAACTCTTGGCAGGTTTTCCGGGGATTGGTTGAAAGGAACAAAGCAGCTCTTCCCATAGTTTATCGTTAGCCCCGAAATTTTAGAGAAAATTCGGAGCACCAGCTTCAACACTATAATAGATTCCAGATCTTCCGTTGCATGTGCAATTAAGGCCGTGTCATCGGCGTATTGCAAGGCCATTACCGACTCAGGGATGGTAGCAGTGATTGACTTGTCAAGTCTCGTGTTGACTGCTTGAACCATTAGTTGCAATACATCAGCTGCAATGATAAACAACATAGGCGAGAGAGGATCACCTTGACGAAGGCCTCGCTTATGTTTGAAAAAAGCTGACATGTGTCCATTTACCACCGCTCGCGATGTTGAGGTGCTGAGAATTGTGGAAATCCATTTGAGCCAACGATCGGGAAAACCCCTTGCTTTCATTACCTTGTCGAGGAAGGACCAATGAATTGAATCGAAGGCCTTCGTGAAGTCCAATTTCATGAAGATCGCTCCAGCTTTGGAGTTTGCGATTTCATGGAGCATTTCCCTAGTGGATATGAAGGTCTCGGCAATGTGTCGGTTCTTGACAAAGGCGGTTTGTTGCGGGGAAATAATTTCTGACAGTTTGGGTCTCAATCTATTTGATAGTACCTTGGAGATTAACTTGGGAATGATATTGACTATGCTTATCGGGCGAAATTCTCCCACCTCTGTTGGGTTTTCTTTCTTTGGCACAAAAACAATGTTCGCCCTGTTAATGTCACTCATCTCCAGTTGGTGGTGAAAGAACCTGCTGAAACTCTCTACTATCTCGTCCTTGAGCGAAGGCCAGAAAGTTTGAAGAAATTCACTCGGGAGCCCGTCTGGGCCTGACGCCTTGTTCTTTGCTAGCTGCTGAACCGCTCTCTCAATTTCTTGTTCAGAGAAGGGAACTCCCAGCTCTCCCAATTCGGCACTGTTGGGGTATAGCTTCTTTGGGTCAAAGTCCAGAACCCTCCCTTCAGTACCCAATACCTTGCGCATGTGTGCAGCAAAGATGTCAGTGATCTCCTCCCTGCATACCCTAGTTCGGCCTTCATAATGGATTGAAGTAACTGCATTCCTTCTAGCACGAGCTGATGCGTAGGCATGAAAATAACGAGTGTTTTTATCGCCATTTTTCAGCCATGTTATCCGTGATCTTTGCATCCATCTTACTTCAACAATTCGAGCCAACTCATAGGCCCGTGCTCTGATTTTTAAGCGAAAACTGAACTCCCGTGCATCTAGAACTCTTTTCTCCTCGATTGTATCGAAGAAAATGATTGCCTTCCGACAGTGCTCCAATTGCTCCTCCACTTTGGAGAATCGGCCTAGGTGCCATTGTCTCAAGGCCTTATGGACTGCTTCTATCTTTTCTAAGAGTTGTTGCGAGATGTTTGCTGGAATCTGCCTGTGGGAGTCCCAAACGGTTCGCACAATGCGCTGAGCTTCCATATATCCCAACCAAAAAATTTCAATCCGCTGTGGAGTTCGTACTGTAGCTTGTTGGCAGCAATTTAGGAGTAACGGTACGTGATCAGAGACTATCATCTCCAATGCCTTCATTCTGAGAACAGGAAATGTCAAGGACCAGTGAGGGGATAAGAAAATGCGGTCTAACCTGGAGAAGGTTGGCACTGGCCGTTTGGTACTCCATGTATAACATCTGTTCTCGAGATCTACATCCGTCAAGTCTAGGTCCCGGATCAGGTCATTGAACGCACACATGAGACTGTAGTCCCGCAAATCCGCCGAGCGGTCAACATACCACCGCACCAAGTTGAAGTCACCAAGTAAAGCCCAAGGTTGCCCGACCAATGTCTGGACCGTTCTGAGCTCTCTGATGAATTCTAACTTGTGTCTCCTTGCTGTCTGCAGAACATTCTTTCCTGGGGTATCACCTTGCTGTCTCTCACTTACTATAGGCTGATTTGACCCCTGCCCTGTAGCTGTACTAGGTGGCTGAGGCCTCTGTCCTTCTTCTGTCAGAGAGACATGTCTCCTAGGTAGCATGCTTGGGGTGGGTCTTGGGAGAATGCGAACTAGAGTGTGATTCACTGTGGCCGCGCCTTCAGAGTGTGTGGTACGTGTGTTCAGCTGTCTGTCCTGGTTCTGACCCGCCTCACCCACTACGGTTAGAATCCGTTCAGGCCGGATCCTTCTCAAAGGGACTGTACCTGTTTGGAGAGAAAGGCTATCACCTTTTGGTTGAGTTTGGGGTTGGGGATCTGCTGTGGCAACCAGCTGCGATTCCTGTGTGACTACAACTTCCATGTTGTTTTGTTCCAGTGGGGCCCTCCCCTGTTGAGTACTGTGTTGCTGGTTTGCTGTTTCTTCCCTTTCGCCGGCCTCCCTGGCCAGGTTCCGGATTTCTTCCGGTAGGGATTGAGGGTCTTTACCCCGGCAGATTTCCTGAATCGTCTTTCTTGTGATTTGGACAAGTTCAGAGTCACCATGGGACTCCCGTTCCTCTTCGGACTCGGGAGGTGACGGGGAACCCGATGAAGTCTGTGGGGAGGGACCATTGAATCGACGGGGGACCGGAGGGATGTCATCAGGAGAGTACAAACGGGAAAGCTTCCATTTGATAGGTACTATTTGTGCCACATGTAGGAGGCCACCTGCATGGATGGTAGCCGTGTGGGGGACATATCGGAGGTCATCGACTCCCACAACCGCCCACCACGATGCAATGTCGGTAGGATCGCGAGGGGTGACAGTGCCTAAGTACACTCCGAACTTGCTCACTGTGTTAATGACTTGTTGCTCATTAAGGTGGTGTGGCAGGATACCTTGAATGGCAATGAGAATTTTATATTCTGGAATAGCTACCGATGCACCATCATGTGGAGACCATTTTTGAAAGTTCAGACCTTCTTCCCAGGCCTCTGCCGGGGTGGCATTGATAAATGTCTCCGGTGCAAGTCCTACCGGCAAGATAATGAGATAACTAGGGCCATACAGGCTGCTGACCTGGATTTCCGTTTTGGTGACAAGGCCCGACCTTGTAGCATAGTTTGCCACTAAATCAGCATCAAGGTGCCATTGATAGGAGCCTCTGTGCAGGACAACACCTCTACGCTGCAGCATGTCTATCTCACGAAAATATGCCTCATCTCGGTTCAAGAAGCAGTGGATTGTTTTGGGCCGTCCATCAGGCATGTCCGGAGAAGCATAGGGGTAGGAGTCAGTGAGGAGTTCATCAAACCCCGGTTCTCCTCTGATAGTGGGGTGCCCAGCCGGGGTGCTGCCCCTACCGGTATGCAGAGCCGATCCCTGACCAGTGGTCCTATTCTGACCAGCCGGGTGGTGCCATGGGCGGACCTGCAGCTGCTGTCTACATCTCGTGCCTACGTGGCCATTGCGCCAACACTTACCGCATTTTTTCGGATTGCGGCATGTAGCCATAGTGTGACCCTGTCGGCAGCATTTGAAACAGCGGCCTCGCCACTCGGGGAACCGCGTTGAGGGGGGAAACCTGAGGTGCGAGGGACTGTGGGGTGAGACATAAACGTTGGTGGGTGTGGGGTTAGTCGGCGACGAAGGTCGGGAGGCTGGTGGGGTGGTGTTTGGAGAGGGGTTGGGGGTGGGAATGGGAGGGGTCTGCACGACTTGTGCATACGTAGGTTTGGTTGTGTATGGTCTGTAGGGGTGGATAGTGGGGATTGGGTCAGTGGCCGTCGTCCAGTTGTCGGGGAACCGGCGACGCCTACGCACCTGCTGCCATTCACCGGTGGTCGGTTGGGTGGTTGCCATCTTTTCTCTCTCTCCTCTAAAATTCTGCTTTTCTCTTCTTGGAACCTATCAAAGAGTTAAATCCTTGTTCTATTGGCCAGGTTTCAACAACAACAACGCGCTCTCTCTCTCTCTCAACACTCGAATAGAAGCTGCTGCGCACAAACCTCTTTCTCTCTCAAGGTCAAGGGTTTAATCAGTCCCTAGAGTCCTACCATCACCACACCATGTGATAGCTGAAGTTGCCTAAAAGTTGATTAGTTCGCAAAGAAAATTTGATGTTAAGAACAAATGAAATAAATGAAATCAGAATTTTCTGTTAAATACAAATTGCTCACCTTGAGTTTCTTGACCATAAGTAGCAACAGCGAAGGACATTATCAAAAGAGGAAGCCACCAATATTTCTCCATGGTAGCAATATTTCTAAAATGGGCTGGCTTTGTCATTGGATTTCTTTGTATTACATATATATATATATGAGCTTACCCCGTTAAGTAAATACTTGCAACCAAATTGATTTTTGGTTGACATGACTTCCATAGATTTATTTGGAAGAGTGGGCTGAATTAAAGTATATATATAGATAAAGTTCCTCTCCGGCCAATACAGTATTAACAAAGAATTAGCCTGACAGTGCTGTTTGCACGACTGATTCATGCTGTCAATTAACTTCTCACACAGTATGATGGTGCAAAATTTTATTAGAAAAGAAGCACGTAAATTAAATTTGTTCACAATCATGTACTTGTCCTGTAATATATAATAGCTTTTCAGTTAAGAGTTAGTTGATTATTATTATTATTATTATTATATATATATATATATATATAGAGAGAGAGAGAGAGAGAATTGAGCTATGGTGAGACGTGGAGTAAAACAATTTTGTACTCCATGGCACTATATTTCTATTTTGAAAATCCAAACAACTGATCCGAACCGTTCAACATGTTCTCTATATTGAAAAGTGCTTGGAGACCAAATTTTACATTTTTTTGGAATTTTTTTACTATTTATTAAGCCACTTTGAAAATTGCTGATCCGGTGGTCCAGAAAATTTTACTTTTTTTTTACTGTTCACAGTGGATCAGCGATTTTCAATGTGGCTTAATAAATAGTAAAAAATTCCAAAAAATGTAAAATTTGGTTTCCAAGCACATTTCAATATAGAGAACATGTTGAACGGTTCGGATCGGTTGTTTGGATTTTCAAAATGAAAAATGGCGTGGAGTACAAACTTATTTTACTCCACGTCTCACCATAGCTCATCTCTCTCTCTCTCTCTCTCTCTCTCTCTCTCTCTATATATATATATAGAGTTGGGCTATGGTGAGTTGTGAAGCAAGATGTCATTTTTATTTCACGCTCATATTTTCATTTTGAAAATCCAAACAACCGATCGGAACCGCTCAACATGTTCTCTATATTGAAATGTGCTTGGAGACTAAATTTTACATTTTTTGGAATTTTTTTACTATTTATTAAGCCACTTTGAAAATCGCTGATCCGGTGGTCCATAAAATTTTACTGTTTTTTACTGTTCACAGTGGATCAGCAATTTCAAAGTGGCTTAATAAATAGTAAAAAAATTTCAAAAAATGTAAAATTTAGTCTCCAAGCACATTTCAATATTTAGAAAAAGTTGAACTGTTCGGATCGGTTGTTTGGATTTTCAAAATGAAAAATAGCGTGAAGTAAAACACTTCACAACTCACCATAGCCTATCTCTCTCTCTCTCTCTCTCTCTCTATATATATATATATAACTGTATTAACTGGAGCTAGCTTCCATCTGCACAACTTTAAAATTAAACATATAGATGATTGAAAAATTCTTGTTACACATGCAAAAGGTGAACAGAGGCGTCTCTTAATAAATAAAGTACAATTGAAATGTTGAGAGCATTATGAATTGCTCCTAGCTTCCTAGCTAGCTCAATTAATTGTTGCAGTTCTTCCAACCCATTGTCTTTTTCTTTTTAATTTAAATCATGGCAGATGCTGCTCTTCCAACCCACTGTAAAAAACAACAACTAACTAAATAAATAAAGCAGATTAAAATACAGTAGATACCTAATAGTTGGGAACATGAAAGCATGCAAGTTGCCAATTATATATACATCAAATGATCTGGAGCTGGTTGTATCCTGTCAACCACTTTAGTTTCCTTTCTTGTGCTATTTTTATTCACCTAATTTTAATTAGTACAATATATAATTTAACTATATATGTTCCATCTAGCTGGAAGAACTGCTATTCACAAAACTGTGATAATATTATATAATCTATTTCTAAACAATATGTGCACTGGATGATTTTAAGTAGTTGAAATTTCATCGGGTTCCATATGGATTTAGCTAGACTGCTGAGCGAATATACAAAAAGGATTGAGGGCTGAATTTTGCAATCCTGTATTTGCATTATTCTGAGCTAAACAGAAAACACTTAAACAGAATCCTGTATTTGCATTATCCTGTATTTGCTCCAGGTCAAGCTTCCCAATAACCTACTTGGGTATGCCGTTGGCAATTGCCAGACCTAGAAAATAAGACTTCCTTCCGCTTATTGAAAAGGTGGAGCGAAAACTCAGTGGATGGATGGGTAAGATGATATCGAGGGGGGGTCGGCTCCAGCTGGTCCAATCGGTTCTATCAACTGTCCCCATTTACTACATGAGTTGCTTCAGATTACCCAAATGGGTGATACAAAAAATAGACAAAATAAGGAGATCCTTTTTATGGGCAAAAACGAAAAATGGTGACAGAGGCATATCACTCGCGAACTGGCAGCTAGCATGCACGCCGAGATGGTGGGGCGGGATGGGTATTATTAATCTCAATCTCTTCAATACTGCTCTGTTGCTACGCTGGTGGTGGAAAGCAATACATGATGAGACAGGCCTTTGGTCGGGCACAGTTAGGCAGATTAGAAAGAGAAATAAAACTGAGAATACACCGCACATATGGATGGTTAACGGCTCCTTTTGGAATCAGTTGCAAAGCATCAAGGGACTTTTTAACATGTGTACGACATGGAAGATTGGGGATGGTCATTCGATAGCATTTTGGTTTGACTCATGGAACAATATACCGGGCAGAGTCGGTAGTGGATACGGCATGCGCAAGCTTTTATAAGTCTAAGAGGTGCATGGCCAAGGATTCAGAGCTTAGCCCCGGATATGGTTATTCACCGGGAAGTTCAATTCAACTCGGATAGGGACAGCATAGTCTGGACGCTAGAACCATCCGGGTTCTATAGCTCGAAGTCGGTTTACAAGGCTCTTACAAGTGCAGGGAAAATCAAAGGGGAGCTGCTGTTCATTTGGAAGTGCCCGGTTCCGCCAACCGTAAGAATCTTTGCTTATTTGGTTCACCAGGATAAGATCTTAACAAGAGATGTTCTGAATAGAAGAGGGATGACGCTTCTTGATCTCACATGTGTGTTATGCTCACATTGCCCGCGGGAGACGACACGGCACTTGCTATTCTACTGCCCATATGCAAACCGAGTCTGGTATAGGGTATCCTCAAGGTTGGAAATAAAACTGCTGGCTCGGGGGCCTTCTATATTACAGATTTGGCATAGGTCTTGGAAGGCAGCGGCTCAATCAGGTACGGGCATCTCGAGGAAAAAATGGGCGGCATGTTTCATATGCACAATTTGGCACATATGGAAACAACGGAACAGAGTGGTTTTCGGCGACACAGCGCTGAGGTCTGATGCAGTGGCCGATCGATGTGTGCAAGACGTTAAGCAATGGCTTAGACACTGCTAGCGAAGGCCGCTACAGGTTGGGGGCTACGGGGGTTTGGGTGCTTTCTAAAAAATACATAAATATACGAATGCTGCTGTGGGTGGTTTTTTTCTACTTTACGTGTGCATGCTCCTGTTTGTAGGATGATGAGGCTGAGGGAGCTGGCTGTAACTTTTATCTTTTTTTACTCAATATGAATTACCCTTGGAAGTCGCTTCCAAGTTTTTCAAAAAAAAAAAGAAGAAAGTGTGGGGATTCAAACATTAATCGTCAAAAACTCATTAGCTCACATTGCAGAAAATTTTTACCGGGAAATGAATTATAATAAAATGTAGCTATATTGCATTAAAAATTTATGTCATCTTTTTGAAAACTATATAGGGAAACTTTTTAATGAAATTTGAAAAGTATGATTTTCAAGAGTCAACTTTTGATATAATATTTTCCAACTTTTGGAAACAATGTTGTTGTTTTACAGAGAAACAAATAGCAACCAGAGTGATTTTTACTAATTGAAAACATCCTGGAAGAACTTAACTCAGCTCAATGCCTTAAACACACCCAACCTGGGACCAAAGAGACACATATCATGTTGTTTCAAATACAAACGACGAGAAATTTTTTTTTTTGAGGGTCGGTGAGCAATGACTCACCAACAATTTTGTATTGAATAATGAAAAATAATTACAAAGTCACCTCCAGTGAGTTACAGATAGGTTTGTTCCTATCATATAGGTTTGTTCCTATCATATAGGCAATGGTTTCAGTGACAATATATACACCAATGCCTCAATCGGTGCAAGCTCAGTGGCGATGCCATCAACAATGATCAATTGGTAGTTGGTACCAACAGAAACAACTTAACTTTTAGATGGCACAACGGCATCCCAACTCAGAGTGTGCCTATTAATTGAAACAATGGTTTCCCAACCCACGTATTCAACTTCATCCAATATTCAAAAAACAATTATGAGTTGATCAGAGACATATATGCTAGGAAACTAAATTAGTAACCCACCTCCAACCAAGTCCATATAATAAACTATAATTCAACCTATGATGGAAGAGAGTTGCATGCTTGAAAACATCTTCCCTGTGAACATGACTTTCAACGGGTTATGGGAGACCCATTTTTTTTTTTTTTCCGAAAGAGAAATATAAAGAATGCTATGAAAAATAAGATATGACATGCATGCACCACCTATATATTCCACTATATCTTTGTAACAGTTGCCCTAGTTGTCTCATACAATACCTTGAATAGTTCAGTGTCAACAAGGTTGCCTCTGTCCACATATCTAATCAATTCTCAGTACTCGTGCTGGTCATCATTTTCTAACCATATATTTGGATGGTTGAATGTCCTATTTGTAGAAAATTATTACTTGCATTACCGATGTCAGATCATGAATTTGAGCTTCTATATATATCATCCTTCATAAATCATAACACCAGGTTTTGTCAAAATATTAATTTTCACAAAACATGTCCATAACAGAAGTTGGCAATTTGCCTGCTACTTCAGAAAATAAATTAATAAATAAGAAAGAAATATCCAAAGCAAAAAATCAACATTCATACGTAGTGTGTTTGGCCTCAAACCCAATGACTAAAACACAACTCATCTCAGATCTGGACCATGACCAAATATGTCCGATACAGATCTCAAATTTTGATTAGCAAATTCTGCAGCAATGGAAATCCTGTTGGCACCTTGGTTATTTGTACTCTGGTGATTCTGGCCATTTTTAAGACGGTCATCCTCCATTGTTAGAGCATTCTTCAGTTCTGTTACGACAAGCTCCATTGTTGGTCTCTGTTCAGGTTCATCTTGTGTGCATCCCCTGGCCAGTTCAAAGACACTCCAAACAGAATCAAGACCATAGTCTCCTTGAAGCCGTACATCAATTATGCTCTCAAGTTCACTGTTTTGCTCATCCATCTTTTGTCTCACACGTTCTATCAAAATGACTCCTTCTGGACCTCCCGGGCCAGGACGTTGGCCTGTCATTATCTCAAAAAGGATTGCTCCAAAACTGTACACATCACTCTTCTGTGTAAGAAGACCAGGAACACCATATCTGTATTTTCAAGTAAATAAATAAATTAAGAAGTTATGTTACTAATTTACTATGGGGTAAGGCTTTGATATAGATATTTCACAGGAAAGTTGCAAAAGAAAGATATCATGAGGCATGTACTGTGGGTCCAGGTAGCCCATTGTTCCACAAACTCGTGTCGCTAATGTCTCACTCTTTTGGTTAGATAGAGCCCTGACAGTTCCCAAATCAGAAACCTTAGCTGTTAATTCTTCGGTCAAGAGAATATTACTGCTTTTGACATCCCTGTGGATAAATCGAACCAAGCATCCCTGGTGCAGATAATTGAGCCCTGTTTTTCAAAATGAAATGAAGGCAATTAACTTGATAATCTCGATAATTACCGAAAGCTCTTACAGATATAATAAAAAAAATTAGAATACGATCTATACCATATGTATGTACACCATACACAACATTTCTTTATCAACTCATGAAAAACATTTTAATAAATTAATATGCTGACTACTAATACTTAGTGAAATTATTATTTTTAAAATGAGGTGAAAATTAAGCTTAAAGGCCTCTTATTATTACCAACCTTCTGCAGCTTCAAAAGCTACTCGGAGATGCTCTCTCCAGCTCAATTTTTTGCCATGGCTTCTGAGACGAAGTTTAATATAAAAGAAATTGATTTGTATTGATCCTATTATTACAGGCTATACATGATATTATATAGGCTAATTACTAATTAGCCGTTACACTCTTTCCTAAATTACAATATGCAATATTGTTGTTACTATTTCCTAATTACACTAGATTTGATACAGAATCGGATACAAAGTTGTACACAGCTGTACACTCCAAACTTGCTAAGAGTTGTCACATATTGGATCTGATTTGATATTCTCAATATCTTTAATACTCCCCCTCAAGTTGGGTTCGAACAAGTCGAAAGAGCCCAACTTGCTTGTGATTTGGTGAAATGTATTCCCATCAAGTGCTTTTGTGAAGATATCTGCCAGTTGATTTTTGCTATTTACATACGGTGTTTCGATTTCCTTAGATTGCACCTTTTCCCGTATGAAATGACAATCAACTTCTATGTGTTTTGTTCTTTCATGAAACACCGGGTTTGAGGCAATATGCCTTGCTGCATTGTTATCACAATACATCTTCATGGGGTGCTCAACTTGCATTCCCATATCTTGTAATAGTTGTTTCAGCCACGTGAGTTCACTTGCTGTGGATGCCATAGCTCGATATTCAGCTTCTGCACTGGATCTTGCCACAACATTTTGTTTCTTGCTTTTCCAGGTTACTAAGTTGCCTCCAACAAACGTGCAATATCCAGTTGTAGACCTTCTATCTGCACTACCTGCCCAATCTGCATCAGAGTAACCAAGAATAGTGTTATCATTATTCTTTCTCATGCAAATTCCCCTTCCAGGTGAACCTTTCAAATAGTACAAAATTCGGTTGACAGCATTCAAGTGACTTGTTATAGGACTATGCATGAATTGACTAACTACACTAACTGCATATGTGATGTCTGGTCTGGTGACAGTTAGATAGATTAGTTTACCAACTAGTCTTTGAAATTGCCCAATGTCTTTTAAAGGTTCACCATCTGTAGGGTTTAATTTGCAATTCATTTCCATAGGTGTAGTCACTGGTTTAGAGCCTAGTTTACCTGTTTCTCTTAACAAGTCTAGTGTATACTTTCTTTGAGATAAAAAGAGTCCTTTAGTTGAGTGAGCTACCTCTATTCCAAGAAAATATTTTAAATATCCCAAGTCCTTGATATCAAAATTTTCTTTTAAGTGATCTTGTACTATTCTAATTTCATGATTCATATTTCCTGTAATAATGATGTCATCTACATATACTAATACAATGACAATTGAGTTTTTCGAGTGTTTCGTGAACATGGATGAATCTGCAGAGCTTTTTGTAAAGCCAAGTTTTGACAATGCCCAACTTAGTTTGGCATACCATGCACGAGGTGATTGTTTAAGACCATAAATGGATTTATGCAACCTACATGCAAGGTTTTTCTTAAATTCCTTGGGATGACCAGGTGGTAAGTTCATATACACTTCTTCCTCTAAGTTTCCTTGGAGGAAAGCATTTTTAACATCCATTTGGAATAAGTCCCAACCTTTGTTTACTGCTAGTGATAGTAATACCCTAACAGTACTCATTTTGGCCACAGGTGCAAAGTTTCAGTATAGTCTATACCATATGTTTGAGTAAAATCTTTGGCTACTAGTCTAGCTTTATACCGTTCGATCGAGCCATCACTATTATACTTAATCTTGTATATCCATTTGCATCCTACTGGTTTCTTTTCTTGAGGTAGATCTACAATGGTCCAAGTTTTATTTTTTTCAAGAGCATCTAGCTCTTCTTCCATTGCCTTTTTCCATATAGGATTTGTTTGGGCTTCTTGATATGTTAATGGCTCGGTTTGACTTGATATAGAGCTTAGATAGGTCTGGTATTTTGGGGATACATTATCATAAGTGATATGTTTTTGAATAGGATATAATGAAGTATGGTATGTAACAAAATCCCTTAACCTGGTAGGAGGTCTAGTGGAACGTACTGACCTGCGAACATGATTTGTATTGATTTGTATTGATCCTATTATTACAGGCTATACATGATATTATATAGGCTAATTACTAATTAGCCGTTACACTCTTTCCTAAATTACAATATGCAATATTGTTGTTACTATTTCCTAATTACACTAGATTTGATACAGAATCGGATACAAAGTTGTACACAGCTGTACACTCCAAACTTGCTAAGAGTTGTCACATATTGGATCTGATTTGATATTCTCAATATCTTTAATAGCTTCTTCTTCCTGTTAAACTATTACATAAGTTATTGATATTTGGAGATTGCTTTTTAAACAATATTAAGGTCATCGTGATTTCTAAGTTAGTATATATATTCTAATAGTAACATGAGCTCAAGTATAAACTGACTAGTTTCAATAAAGAAGCTTATTGTTTATAATAGAAGCGCATAAACCTTGGAGGTGATCCTCAAGGCTTCCCTGTGACATGTATTCATAGACAAGTGCCAAACAATCATCCTCTTCGCAATAACCAACTAAGCAAACCAGGTTTCTGTGATGAAGCATTGCCAAGTTCTCAGCCTGCAAAGGACAATTATTCATTAGCTTTGCTTTCTACTTAATGGGACTTACTATGGTGTAGGAGTATAATTTCTTAGAACCAGACTCTTGTACAACCTCAGTTAAAAATTCCTTAAATCCTTGGTCTGATGATTCTGACAATTTCTTGACAGCAACTTTAGTTCCTTTTTCATCTGACAAGGTTCCGGCAAAAACAGCCCCAAATCCTCCTTGGCCAATCTTTGTGTGAAACTGTTAGTAATATTTTCCAGCTCTTTCTTTGTGTATCTCTTTGTTTTTAGGCGCACGATGGGCTCACCAGCCGGTAGAGGATGCAGTTTGGTTCCTACAAAAGATTTGTCAAGGCTTGTTGTATAACATATATATGTTGAACAAACAATATTAGGAATTTGGTTATGCTTGGTTATGAATAGGCAACTTGGTCCTCAATATTGTTGTGAAAAAGAATGCAAATTCTTATTAAAACTTTACACGTACGTACCTTTTGCTGATGACTTGCAGAGGAACTTCCAAGAAATTAAGCTTGCAAGTAAGAACACCAGCACAACAGCTATAACAGTAATAACTATCACAAGATTCAGCTTCTTGCCACTATGCACTGCTGTATGATCTGCCGAGCCATTCGTCCTATCATTTCAAAAATATCACAATTAGTCCTTGATCCTGGTCACCTTCTACAGATCTAACTCGAGGTTTGAGCTACAACATGATCTAACCCTTTTATTAGTTATTTATGTAACAATTAGGAAGGCTTAATCTATTATGCCAAGTCCTTCTGAACAACAATATTTATTATTATTATTATTATTATTATTATTATTATTATTATTATTTTTTTTTTTTTTTTTTTATTAAAGGGCCCCGGACCCCAATACACCCCAGCATCTTTTAGATCCTATTCTCGAGAATTGAACATGCATCTCCCTGAAAAGAGACGAGGGCTCGTGCCACTGAACTAAGCCCGTGGTTCCTGAACAACAATCTTAAGCAGTTACTTTTGGCTTTTGCACAGTTCAAATGCCTACTTAGTTAAGAAAGGTCCTTAAAAGATTAAGCATAGAAATCTTCAGGGAGCTGTTAATTTCTTGATTAAACTACCTCCAGCTTCTGAAGTCCATCGTAGCGTCCATCCAATTATATCAGAAATATAATATTATCAACACAAGTACTCAAGTGCAAGTTAGCATATTTTAACAACTCAATTATATATTAACAACATAATTTAACAATTTTATTTTTTTCCATGTCACTTTAATCACTAAAAATAGTATATCCATCTATTTCAACGTCCACCCATCAAGTTGGTATGTACAAAACATGATGACATATCCGTATTTTCTCAAATGATAATTAAGAGTTAAAATGATAATTAAGAGTTAGACCAGTTGGTACAAACTAATATTTAGGACCAAATGTGGAACATAGTAATATTCTCATGTATTAATTTGTGTAATTTACTCTTAAGATTAATTAATTTATTCAAATTAATCTAACTATGAAATTAAATCATGTTATAAGTTCAGTGGACATGATTAGTTTTCATATATTATATTATATGGAATAATACAAAGAAAATATTTAAATCCTTAATTCCTTGCCAAATTTTATGAGCTAATAATAATAATATGATGGAGTCATATATCACGGAAAATGAAGCAAAGCTGAACTTTTTATGTATCATATTAATATCCGAAGAGACATACGTACCTTAAAATAAGTTGTCCCGAATTTGCTCTTGCCAGTAAAGCGTCAGGGATTGGACCACTAAAGTTGTTGTATGACAAATCCCTGTTTGTAATTCAAAAGCATCCATTTAATTAGACCTCATCAACAGAAGTTCTAAAATTGGCACCAAGAAGATTGAAGTACGTAACTTACAGGAATTGAAGGGAACGCATATTTGTGAGAAATTCCGGAATTGATCCGTTCAATATATTGTTTGATAGTGTTGGAAATTTCAGATGGATAAAGAAACAAAAACAGAGAAGAATATTTGCTGCAGAAATAAACTCTTCTATTGCATTCATTTCGGATACAAAGCACATCTGAATATATAGCTAAACATTAATCTAAATAAGGACTCCACTAACCCCACTACATTCTATTTCTGCCTAGTGTAAATAAGGAAACCACTTTCTCCACTAACTACACTAATTATAGAACTTCTAATACAAACACACCTACAGACTCCTATTTTTGATACACACGCATTCTCCACTGTTTCTAATTTTAGTGTTACCAATTTTGGATCAATATTCAACACTCCCCCTTGATCCAAAGTTGCCAACTCCAAGTGCTGATCGGAATAGCTCGAATTTGCTTCGTGCTAATGACTTTGTAAGTATGTCAGCTGCCTGCTTGTCTGTGTTGACATATTTTATCTCAACATCACCATTTGCCACGAGGTCACGAATGAAATGCACACGGATATCGATGTGCTTGGTCCTTCCATGGAATGCTGGATTTTGCGCCATTGCTATTGCTGACTGGTTGTCGCATAATATCACAGTAGGTTGTTGCTGCTGCTGCTCAAAATCAGCTAGTATACGTCTCAGCCATACTGCTTGACATGCGGCTGAACTTACTGCTGAATATTCTGCCTCAGATGATGATAACGCCACTGTTGCTTGCTTCTTTGAACTCCAGGAAACTGCACTTGTGCCGAGAGTAAACAAGTGCCCTGATGTGCTCTTTCGATCCTCTGCACATCCTGCCCAATCACTGTCACTATAGCCGATCAAGTTGAAATTTTTCGAACACCCGTACCACAGTCCATAGTCTGTTGTACCTGCAATATAATTTAAAATTCTTTTGGCTGTGCCAAAGTGATGCTTTGTTGGATTTTGCATGTGCCTTGAGACCACTCCAACTGCATAGGAAATATCAGGCCTTGTGTGAGTCAAATACATTAATCCTCCAATTAGACTTCTGTATTTAGTTGCATCGGCTAAACCTGAACCATCATCTTTTACCAATTTTTCATTGACATTCATAGGTGTTGATGCTATCTTGCTTTCTTTTATGTCAAACCTTTTGAGAAGATCACTTGCATACTTCCTTTGTGATACAAAGATGCTACCTTTCTCTTGCTCTACTTCTAACCCAAGAAAATAATGTAACAAACCCAAATCTGACATTTCAAATTGCTGCTTCATACTTCTTCGAAATTGTTCCAACATATTCTCATTAGTACCCATGTAAATCATATCATCAACATACAAACAAACAATCAACAACTCTCCTTTTTCTTCCTTTTTGACATAGAGATTGGGCTCACTTTTGCTTCTTTCAAAACCTGAATTTGTAAAATAGGAATCGATTTTGCTATACCATGCTCTTGGTGCTTGTTTCAACCCGTACAATGCTTTTGCCAATTTGCACACATAATTCTCTTTGCCTTTCACTTCAAAACCTTTGGGTTGTTCCACATACACTTCTTCTAACAACTCTCCATTAAGAAAGGCTGACTTTACATCAAACTGATACACAGGTAGCTTCAACTGGGCTGCAAATGCAAGTAATAGTCTCACAGTTTCAAATCTGGCCACTGGTGAAAACGTTTCTTCATAGTCTACGCCATATTCTTGTGCATAACCCTTTGCTACTAGTCTCGCTTTGTGTTTTTGTACAGATCCATCTGCACCAAATTTTGTTCTAAATACCCATTTTACTCCTATTGCTCTTTTACCTTCGGGAAGTTGGACAAGTTGCCATGTTTGATTCTTTTCAATTGCTGTTACTTCTTCTTTCATTGCTTGCTGCCATTCCTCCTTTATCACAGCTTCTTCATAGGTGGAGGGATCTGCCACATATAATACCTGTGTTGTTTCATACAACTCCTGCAAAGTCTTGGTCTTTCTACCTGTCATATCTCGACCACGATCACGCCTCGTGTAAACTCTTTCTGCAGGTTCAGTTCTTGAAGTCTCAGGTGCAGAACTCAGGTTCTCTTCTTCATAATCTGTATGGTTGTAAGTTTGATCTTCTACTTCATCAATTTTAGCTGGTACAAGCTCTATCTCCTTTTCTGTTGTACTCCACTTCCAACTTGCATTTTCATCAAATATTACATTACGACTAATCACAAATTTTTTACTATCCGGGTTGTATAACCTGTATCCCTTGGATTGTGTACAATAACCAATGAATATGCATTTTTCTGATTTTTCATCTAATTTCCTCCTATTTTGTGAACTAATTAAAGTGTATGCAACACAACCAAATATTTTCAAATGCCCAATTACAGGCTTTCTATTATGCCAAGCCTCATAAGGGGTTTTGTACATAACCGCTTTGGTAGGCGATATATTTAACAAGTAAACTGAAATTGCTACTGCCTCAGCCCAATAATCATTCGGTAAACCTTTTGTTTTCAGCATACTTCTAGCTAATTCTACCACAGTTCTGTTTTTCCTTTCGGCTACCCCATTTTGTTCCGGTGTATAGGGTGTAGTGAGCTCATGATGTATTCCTTCTTTTTCACAAAAATTTTTGAATTCTGTGGATTGATATTCTCCTCCCCTGTCTGATCTGAGCACCTTTATTCTATTACCAGTTTGGTTTTCGGTAAATGCCTTGAATTTTTTAAAACATCCAAAAGTTTCCCCTTTATTCTTTAGAAAATAGACCCAACACATTCTAGTAAAATCATCAATAAAAAGAAGAAAGTACTTACTACCACCTAGAGATGTAGTTTCCATCGGCCCACACAGATCCGAATGCACAATCTCAAGAACTTGTGTTGCTCTTTTTGCTTGTCCTTTGGGAAATGGTATTTTTGCTTGCTTTCCATAAATACAACCTTCACATATACCTATTTCACTTATTTGTGGCAGCCCGAAAACCATCTGCTTTTGGCTTAACAATTTTAATCCATTGATATTCAAATGACCATATCTTAGGTGCCACAGTTCAGATTGGGTTAGAGTTTTTGCTACTAATGCCCTTTCTCTCATTTTGGTAATATCCAGTGGGAACAATTTATTGTTGGCCATCTTTACCTCAACTACTATTTGGTTGGTGGTTTTTTTTCTTATCTTACAGGTTTTTTCTTCAAACAAAACCGAATACCCATTTTCCATAAGCTGCCCAATGCTTAGGAGATTTTGTGATAATTGAGGTATATAATAAACATTGTGAAGATACTTCATACAATTTTGATTTGTTTGAAACGATACCGTGCCTTTTCCTTCCACTTGAATCAACTTATCATCGCCTAGCTTTACCTTCAGTTTGTAGGTTTCATCTAGATCTTCGAACAACTGTTTGTATCCGGTCATATGGTTAGAACACCCGCTATCTAGAAACCAAATAGAGGCTGCATCAATCTCAGTTTTGGTGTAGGCCATGAATAGCTGATCGTGTTCCTTCTCTTCTTCTTCTGTGTAACTTGCTTGTTGTTCCTCCCTCAACTTTTTGAAACAATTGGCTTGCATATGCCCATACCTTTTGCAATGGAAGCACTGGATATTGCTGAATCTGCCACGTCCACGTCCACCTCTTCCGCAGCCTTTGCCTTGTGAGGACTCCCCTGTTGTATAAAACACCTTTTCATTGCCTTTCTCCTCTGATCTGGACATTCGTGCTTCATGGGTCTGCAGTGATCCCATCAATTCATCAAATGTATAGGTCGAAAGATCTTTTGATTCTTCAATCGCTGCCACAACGTGATCAAATTTCGGTGGTAGACTTCTCAACACTTTTGCCACCACGGTCTGCTCTGACATGTTGTCTCCATATGTGCGAATTTGGTTGACAATGGATGTGACTCTTGACAGGAAAATCTGCACTGGTTCTTCTGTTTGCATGAGCAGTGTCTCGAAATCTCGACGAAGACCTTGCAATTTGATGGTCATAACTCGTGCGCTTCCCTGAAATGCCGTCATCAAAGTTTTCCATGCTTCTTTAGCGGTGGTTGCTGCAGCAATCTTGGAGAAAATTGTGTCATGCACGGATTGTTGGATAAAAAACAGCGCTCGCGCATCCTTCCTTTGAATTTCTTGTAAATTGGGGTCTTCAGTAGGCACACCGTTCTCGACTAAATCCCACAAACCATGTGACTTGAACAAGGTTTTCATCTTGATGCTCCAGAATTCGTAGTTTTCACCTTTGAACAGCGGAATTGCCGGTTGAGTCACGTTGACTGTGTTGCCCATCGTTTCAGCCATTGTGCCCAATGAATCTTCTGCTCTGATACCAATTTGTTGGAAATTTCAGATGGATAAAGAAACAAAAACAGAGACGAGAATATTTGCTGCAGAAATAAACTCTTCTATTGCATTCATTTCGGATACAAAGTACATCTGAATATATAGCTAAACATTAATCTAAATAAGGACTCCACTAACCCCACTACATTCTATTTCTGCCTAGTGTAAATAAGGAAACCACTTTCTCCACTAACTACACTAATTATAGAACTTCTAATACAAACACACCTACAGACTCCTATTTTTGATACACACGCATTCTCCACTGTTTCTAATTTTAGTGTTACCAATTTTGGATCAATATTCAACAGATAGGTCCCTAAAAGTTATAATTGTTTAGAAATACAAACTTAAGTCGTATCCAAGGAAAACATTGCGAATTAGAATTGTCAACACGCATTGCAAACTTACAGCTTCTCAAGAGCTTCGAGAAATAAGAATGATCTGGATATAGGCCCACTCAAACCACTGGCAGAAAGATTCCTACAACAAAATCACAACTCTGTTATGCTGATGCAGAATGTTTCAACTTTAATCTGATGTCCATATTGGAGGCTTGTGGCCTTCTTACCAGTAACATTTAAATAATAAGGCTATTTTGATGTCCTAATTATTTTCCATTGTAACTTTTGGTAATTATTTCTCTTTTCTTAGTTTTCTTTGTTGAAGCTTACAAATTAAGTATTCTTGAAGAATTTTGTGTGTAGCTACAACCAACACCGGCCCAAGCATACTCTGTTGGAGCACATGGGTCGCCTGTCCAATTTTTCTTCACTTGGTATTCTGTCTTTATAGTCATGATGGCGTCGACTATTGAAACAAAAGATAAACATCCATCACTTTGTTTCAGAAATGAGATAAATAATATTTACAAAGAAAAATAATTGAACTAAATTTAAATGGAGATAATAATTAATGTGGGCATGATTGGGGCACGAAAACAATGGGGCATTTGAGTCCTCATTTTAAATTAGAACAAGTTAAAAGTGGGGAAGATTTTTTTGGGAAAACAATTATTACCACCAAAGTAAAAATTAGCTTTTGTGTGCATGTAGAGAAAGTAATGAAAACTTTCCAAGTTATCATTAACCTTAGGATTCTGAACAGACCATTTTCTTAAGTAAACACCTTATTCATAAAGTATGAAAGTTATCATTTATAGAACCTACCATCAGAGAGGTTAGTCATGGCAGTTTTTACAGGCAAGAGGTTGAAAACCTCAATTGCATTAATAAGTGGCGGGACTGTTGCGTTTGTGGTAGCATTAAGGCTGAACTCATAGTAACCGTTAGAATTATTAGACAGGCTGTCAAGTTTGCGAGTGCTATATATTGAAGAATACAGTAGATAAGTTGGGCGGTGGCTGCACAATGGTTTTGGGTTTCCATCATAAAATATGTTGAACTCACGAATGCCATCAGATGGAAGCAACTGGACATCCGCAAAATGGAAATTGAAAAAGTACATGGGGTTTTTGAGTAATGGATCTACGGGCCAGTGGAAAACTATGCCAGAGGTTGTCTGGTCAGCAGACAAGACAGTGGACTTTGTGGTATTTATTGGGAGGATTGCTGTCTGCATTACAACATTGGGAACCTCAAAAACATCTTCCGAGAAGGTATGGACATTTGACGTAGTGCTGATTGGGGTCCACTGATTGAGTTTAGGATACCAAATCCGGTCATACCGGTCATCAGGGTACCTGCATTAATAACCAATTCCTGTTAATATAAGGTTCATTCATGTTTACAACAATTACAGCCGGCCGACACTTTTTGATAAAGTGAATCAATGCATGACATGCCAAAAGATTATCCATGGCTCCATGCCAAAGCATTAGGGTTAGTGAATTAAAATTTAGTAGCAGATATGGTAAAAAAAAAAGGTGTTACTATTACTATATGTGGAATGTACAAATAAAAAGTAATTTATTTTGTACTTACCTTGTCGTCTTACTGCCTCCAAGGTCTCGGCGAACAATGAGATCAAAAAAATTGGACACAGTTACAGCAGGATAAAGGATCGACTTAAAAGGCCTCATCTCTAAAGAAGATATGAATGGAGTCCCGGAACCTTTGTTTACAACAGTAATAGCTTCATACTCGTAAGAAAGTCCTGCATTTGTAATATTCACTGTTCTCCAAAAGTTCACCCCGATATGAAGGTCGAAAAGGAAAGCCGTGTCCGTCTGATATTTTCCGTCATAGTTACCATAAAAGAAAATAGCTCGTATGAGATATTTGCTTTTTTTTATTGCAGGTTTTAAAGTGTAGCAATTACGATTCCCAGTAGGAAAGCTTCTAACAGTTAAATCTATTGTTTGATTAGTCTGTGATGTAAAATCACTTGAAATGTTGTAGTTTATGCCTGTGTCTATATACTGATCGTCAGGGGCGAAAACCAACCCTGTAGTTTTATCTGTGTAATTTCTGGTGTTTCCACAATCAATGCTAACATAAGCTGAAAAAATAGAGGAACAAAGTTAATGCAGAGTTAAAGAAAGTGTATGTAGTTCTTGCCATCTAATTAGGGGCCTCAAAACCTCCAAGCAAATGGAGTTGTTAATTCAAGTTAACTGGAAATTAAAGATAAATTAAGACTGCAAGAAGAAGACCATACCAAATGAACCTATACATGCAATTATTCTAGGCCAAGTATGAATTTCTCACCTGCCAGGTTTTGGCCATAAATTGCAACTACTAAAATGGAGAGAACCAAAAGGTGGAGGCTCCACTTTTCCATCTTTGCAAATTAAGTTCCGGGAATAGGTTTTATCACATGGCTTATTTCTATTATGAGCATTCCCAACGGCATTTAAATACTTCGCCGTGTATTCTGTCTCTGGAAAATTTAAGCATAGTCAAATTCTACCTTTTTTTAACATGAGAATAGAAGTTAGCTAGCCCAGAAGTGCATGCACGACTGAGTACTATTGTTAATTTATACAATTATTGGTGGTAATAATTTATGTAGATGGAAGTATATGATAATGTACGGGAAACAATACTTCAAAACTTTCCTTAATTAATATGGATAGAGAGATCAATAATTCAGTTTGCAACTATGAACTGGATAACAAGTTCAACAATTAATATCATAATATGTAATATTTTGTTTTATGTTTCAACAAAATGTAAATTCCCTCTTGTTAATGAATCTGCATCCAAGTCCAAATGGAGTAACATAACGTTCTAATACATAATCAAATTAACTACAATAGTGAATTAATAGAATTCAAAATGAATATTGAACCGTGTTGAAGAAATGCATGCATGTCATTTATATTTTAAAGCAAATCGAGGGATCTCTCCATTCTCTTGCCAATAGAGAGGATCCTATTCTTTGGCTCTGGATAGCTTTAAAACCCATTATCAAAATTAATGTAGTCTCTAATCAATATTAAAGAAAAAGTGTATTAGTGGGGATCATGAAAGCAATTGGACAAATTTATACTTAAAATTGTGACCTGGAGTTGCTTTCCCTCATAATTGTTTCAATTTGCACCTTGGAATATTATTCTTCCTTAATTAATTACCATTAATATTACAACTCATAATTAGTGCGAGACCATCAAATGATTTTTACAGAAACTTGTTACTTACAATCTTTCATTCATCTTTAGTTAATTGAAATCATCATGCTTCATTGGACTTGAGTCTTTTGTTTTCAATGTCCGACCAAAACCATGCATCTAACCGGTTCTGTACCTGTGTTCTTCATGTGAACAATATATCATGTTAGCAGATTGAGTTAGGCATTATTTTCTGAGCTTAAGCTAGTTGATTTGGTGTAATAAAAGACCTCTAGAATATATATAGTTCTATTATACACAATAGTACTTCCAAGTTCCACTACGACGATATTGTCATCGCCAATCCCAGTAGCAGATTAATCTAAGGATTGTGTAATTTACATTCATATATGTTAACATCTTATCAGCAATTTCCAAAAAAATAAAAAGATTAAACTGGCATCGCCATTAGTTCCTGTTATAGATCTAGGGTTTTGAGAGAACAAGAGAGTAAATATTTTAGGGTAATTTTCTGTGTATTCTCTTTCTACAAAGTTTGAGTATAAAAGGTGTATAAAAAAAACTTATAAATACAACCTTATGAAAATAGAAAATAACAAATGGTGAGATAAAAGATATATACAACAACCTCCATTTTGGATCGAAATCTCACCTAAAAAAACAAATAAACAACAAAACTAACAACCAACAACAATTAAATTTGAACAATAGTTGAACTTCATGGTCGGAATAGGCTTGGTGAGCATATCGGATGGATTGTCAGCAATACCAATCTTCTTTATCTCTACTATACCCTTCGAGATAACTTGTCGAATAAAATGATACTTAACATTAATGTGTTTGCTTCTTTCGTGATACACATGGTTTTTCGTCAAATGAATGACACTTTGACTATCACAAAAGATGGTAGTAGGACCACCATGTGCTGAAAGTTCTTCAAGCAAGCCCTTAAGCCATATTGCCTCCTTAACGCTTTCAGTAACCATCATGTACTCACCTTTTGTGGTTGATAAGGCAATGGTGGATTTCAAATTAGCCTTCCAACAAATTGCACATCCACCCAAAGTGAAAACATAACCGGTCGAAGACCATCTCTTGTCAAGATCTCCCATACAATATGAATCCACATAACCCGTTAGTCTTTCATCGTTTCTTCTGAATTCTAAACGTGCATCTGTGATACCTTTCAAATAGCGGAGTATCCACTTGACCGTCTCCCAATGCATTCTACCGGGACATGACAAATAACAACTCACCACACTAACTGCATGTGCTATATCGAGTCTAGTGTATACCATCAAATACATGATGCTTCCAACGACACTAGAATATGAGACTCTTGACATGTCTTCCTTCTCCTTTTCGGTTTATGGACTTAGTTGCCTCGACAACTTGAATTTGGTCGCAAGAGGAGTAGATACGGGTTTTACATCCATCATGTTGAAACGATACAACACATTCTCAACGAAATCACATTGTGAAAGATATAATTTTCCATTTGACCTATTCCTTGTGATCTCCATGCCGAGAATCCTCTTAGCAGCCCCGAGATCCTTCATCTCAAATTCTGAGCTTAATTGTTTTTTCACCTTCTTAATCTCATCTTTGTTCGAGACCACAACTAACATGTCATCTACATAGAGAAGTAGATACATGAAGCTCTTGTTCGGCAACCTCTTGAAATAGACACAACTATCAAATTAAGATCTACAAAATCTGATACTCAACATGAAATAATCAAACCTCTTGTACCACTGCCTTGGTGACTGTTTTAGGCCATACAAAGATTTCTTTAACAAGTACGTGTGATTCTTTTTACCCGCAACTATGTAACCTTTCGGTTATTGCATGTAAATTGTCTCCTCAATGTCACCATGTAAGAAAGCAGTTTTCACATCTAACTGCTCTAACTCTAAATTTCCCATAGCAAACAAAGAAAACAATACTCGAATAGAAATGTGCTTTACCACGGGTGAGAATACCTCATTAAAATCAACGCCTTTAACTTGACTATAACCTTTAGCTACCAATCTTGTTTTGTATCTAACCCCGATGGTGTCATCCTTCTTCTTGAACCACTACTACAAAAAATGGCTTTGTACACTGCACATTGTACACGGATTTGGCAATTATATTAAAAACAGTGTACAAAATATGATTTTTTACTTGTGCAAAAGATCTGCACGATTTCTACACGGATAATTATTTAATAATCAGTGTAGAATTATTAGAGAGAGCTACACGGTTTATTAGAAACCAAAAATCCGTATGTAAAGAGGTCCGTGTGCAAATAATTGAGAGAGCTACACGGACTTTTAATACAAAGCCGTGTAGGAATATTACACACGGTTTTTTGATAATATATCCGTGTATAAATAGTATAATTGTACACGGATTAATAACAAAAGAGCCGTGTATGTTTAGTTGGAGAGCTACACGGCTTTATAACTAAATAGCCGTGTATAATAGTGTAGGGTTTTAATGTCTTCCCCTTCCAGCGCCGTTTTGATCAAGTCTTTTAGTTAATACATCTCTCTGAACTGAGCTTTTTCCTATCAGATTTCTGCGAATTGATCGAGGCCAGCAGCTGAGATCTGAGATCTTTGAATTAAGTTTGTATTTTCTCCTCTCCATCTTTCTAAGGTTAGTAATATGTATTTAAATCATTTTCTTCCTCTAATTTTCTGTTATTTAGGCTTATTTAATTAGGTCATTTCATGCATGCTTGAATTCTTAATTTTAGATGTAATTAATTAGTGTATTGTGGTCCAATAACCGACCTTTAGATGCTTTTAGGTCCATGCCCGTTCAAAATTAATCCAATAGGGATTAATTTTGGATAGTCCCCGTTTTGGGACTGCTCTTTGAATATTATGTCTCATTTAGGATGTGAACACATATTAGCGGGATTTAATTAGTATTTGAGGAAAGTTCGACAGTATTTTCCCTTATTGCTCCTACGAGTATGTGGTTCGTACGCATACTTGGGGAGTTAAGGGGAAATGCTGCCGAATTTTTCTCAAATACTAATTAAATCTCGCTAATATGTGTTCACATATGAGACATAATATTCAAAGAGTGGGTTAGGATTGTAAACCGGCCCTTTGTAAGCCCAAAATTTTGTACACGAAGGAGAATGTTGACCATGCATGATTAATTGATCAAATCATTTTTTTAATTTAATTTACAGATGGATCGAAGCTGGATGTATGAAATGCGACGTGACAGTGAAGAATATTTGGTTCACGTTGATGAGTTTATAAAATTTGCTGAGAGTTATAGAGTGAAGAAAAAAGAAGAAGACATTTTATGTCCTTGTAAAGATTGTAAAAATTTATTAAGATTTTTGGACATCGAAGAAATTAGAGCTCATTTGATTTGTCGGGGATTTAAGAAGAGATATACATGTTGGTTCATGCATGGTGAGAAATTTGGGGAAAGTAGTAGTGCCAATAAAAATTGTAATCGTGAATTGAATGATGAGAATGTTGGAATTTCTGATAATTTTGAACTTGATTGGAACGAGGATTATGAGAGTGCCGAATATTCTGATATTAACGTCGAACCCGAAAATGACGATGATGAGATGGAGAGGAATTTTGATGAAAATGTAGAACACGAGTTTACTGAAAATTTGGAGGATATGTTACGTGATGTGGAAGATGAAATTAGTGATAAAAATTATGATAAATTTCAAAATTTGTCTAATGAATCCAAGAAGCCGTTGTATCCCGGGTGTACCAAATTTACAAAACTGTCAGCTGTGTTGAAATTATTAAACTTAAAAGCAGACAATGGTTGGAGCGATAAGAATTTCACGTCCTTATTACAGCTTTTAGGAGAAATGCTCCTAGATAACAACGAGTTACCCGGTACAACATATCAGGCAAAGAAGTTGATATGTCCAATGGGGTTGAAGATCGAAAGAATACATGCATGTCCGAATGACTGTGTATTGTATCGTAACGAGTACGAGGCCATGCATGTCTGTCCTAAATGCGGTGTTTCACGATATAAACGTCGTAAGGACCAGGACACTGATGATTGTAACGAGGACACAAGTGGCCGACCTCCGGCTAAGGTGTTGTGGTATTTGCCGATAATACCGAGATTCAAACGGTTGTTTGCGAATCCCAAAGATGCAAAATTATTGCGTTGGCACGAAGAAGAGCGCAAAAATGACGGTAAACTAAGGCACCCGGCTGATTCTCCTCAATGGAGAAACATTGACAGACATTTCAAAGAATTTGGTTCTAAAACGAGGAACCTTAGGATTGTGGTGAGCTCAGATGGAATGAGTCCGTTTGGAAGTATGAGCAGTCGGCACAGTACTTGGCCTGTTCTTTTATGCATCTACAATTTTCCTCCTTGGTTGTGCATGAAACGCAGATATATAATGATGTCATTACTAATCCAAGGACCCAGACAACCCGGAAATGACATAGATGTATATCTCGCACCATTAATCGAGGACCTCCAAAAATTGTGGCGTGATGGCGTCCCGGTGTGGGATGCGTATATGAAAGAGACCTTTAACTTGCGGGCCATGGTTTTTTGCACCGTAAATGATTTCCCCGCGTACGGGAATTTGTCGGGTTACACTTGTAAAGGAGCAAAAGCGTGCCCGATCTGTGAAGATGACACTCAGGTGCTGAGGTTGAAAAATTGTCAAAAGAATGTATTCATGGGGCATCGTAGGTTTCTTCCTAATAATCACCCATATCGTAAGAAGAAGATGGCATTCAACGGGAAAATTGAGCTTGGAGTGTCTCGTCATCCATTAGACGGGGAGAGTGTCTTCGAACGGGTAAAAAACATTGATGTTATTTTTGGAAAGTGCGCCAAAGCACTACCGAAGAATATTTGGAAAAAGAGGTCCATATTTTGGGAGCTACCGTACTGGAAATATTTAGAAGTGAGGCATTGCCTAGATGTCATGCATGTCGAAAAAAATGTCTGTGACAGTTTAATTGGTTTATTATTGAACATTCCGGGGAAGACGAAAGATGGTATTAAAGTGAGAAAAGACATGGTAGAGATGGGAATACGACCCGAGCTCGCACCGCAGGAGAAAGGGAAGCGCACATACCTACCCCCCGCACTGTGCACAATGTCAAAGAAAGAGAAAACAAGCTCCTCTATTGTACCACGCTTAATAAATTAGCTTTCAGCTGAGCGATTGAAATTAGCTTATTAAATTCGGTACCTATTTAAATATATACAGGAACTGGTGACTCAGATCTCATTGTACTCAGTCGGGTATTGTACTGAATCTGAATTCTGCTAAATATATCTATTTTAATCAATACAGAGGTTATAACCACAAATGCACCAGAAAAAATTGAAAAAAGTGTATAAATACCTCAAAGAGGTAGTTATATCAGAATTACTTTGCTGGAATTAAGTCATATAGCTTCTTATTTGTTATGACTTAAAAGTTAAAAACCTAATTTAGAATAATTATTTACATCAGTAAAAGAAATTATTTATTTATTGATGTTTATTTTAAGCTTTAGATTTTTTCGTTGATAATGTTGCCAAAAATTGATTAATCTAGGTTTTATGATATAGGATTTAGGGTTTAGGGTAAACTGATTTCTTTTAATTTTTGGTTGCTTTAGATTTTTTCTTTGGTAATGTTGCTAAAAAATTGATTGATTTAGGGATTTCGAGCATGTCAATTGGGAAATTTGAGTTAAATAAATGGCCGGCCTTTAATTTTAGGTTATTGAATACATTGTGGTTTTTCATAATTTGTATATAGGGTATTTTACGGTATTTTAGGTTATTTTATGGTACTTGTTAATTTTAGGGTATTTTAGGTTAATTTAGGGTACTTGTTAATTTAGGGTACTTGTTAATTTTAGGTTATTCAAATAATTATGGTACTTGCATGTCGAATGTAGACCATGTCGAATGTAGTAGACAAAATATGTAGTTCATTTATCTCTAGTTTGTTAATTTATCTCTTTAATTTATCTCTTCAATTATTGGTCACTTATGATTTGATCTTTAATTTCATGCAGAACCATGTCGAATGAGGATGAGTACGTCGATATGATGGCAGAAGAAGAGGAGCAGCAAGCTACTGCCTCATCAGAAAGAAGGAGGAGAGGGCCGACAATGTGCACGAGCACGTCCGAGCAGACCCATCAAGAAATCTGGTTCACAGAAGACGGGCGTGCGCAGGGAGAAAAACGGCAGAAATATTCAAATTGGTGTACGAGCTTCGTGAGGAAAAATGCGAGTATCCTTGTTGAGAGATGAGATCATTTTGAGGATGAGGTGAAGAACGAGTGGTGGAACACGGTGAAGGTAAAGTGCCTAACAACTCTTCTCTTGCCTAACAACTCTTCTCTTAAATACACTAAATTTTTGTGTCAATCAGGCTCAGTGGAACATCGAGAATGATGTTCCAAAGGATAAGACTTTGAAGATTATGAACAATGGTTGGAAGCAATACAAGAGCACGTTGAAGACGGAGTTCATGGAGAAAGGGAGAAATCCGGTCGGCTCCTACAAATGGCTAAAACAAGAGGACTGGGATGCGTTTCAAGCTTTGAAGTCTACCGAAGAGTTCAAGGTATCTAACTCGTGCCAAATTTATGCTTATTCTTTCTCGATATGTACTCTTTTTTCTAAAACTAACTGATCGTTATTGTCTTGTTTCTGTGAAGGCAAAAAGTAATAAAGGCAGGATGACCGTTGCCTTTAACAAGTATCCACACCATCTAGGGTCAGGTGGTTACGAGGGTAAGACGGCAGAATGGAGGAAAGTCCTGGATGCGAACAAGGATTCTGACTCACCCGTGGTTAGGATCCAAAATCCTAGGGGCAAAGATTGGGTCATGGGTAGAGCCGAGGTAACCGCTGACGGGAGGATAGTACTCCCAACGGATTTGCAAAGCGTGGCTCAAAGAATGGTAAGAGTCATTTATAACTCCAAAAGTACATCAATTGTTCTTTTGCTTTAACTAATTCTTCTACTTGAACAGTTGGAAGTGGAGGAGGAGGTCAACTCGGGTGCCCGGAGTGTCGAACGACAAAATGATTCCTTGTCCGCAGCGCTCGAGAATCCAGAACACCCGGGTCGAGTAAGGGGTGTAGGGGTCTACAGGGGCTGGAAGGAGGTGTTCCGAGTGGAGGGACAAAAACCTCGAAGAAAATCGCGTGCCAAGGTAAACAAAGACGAGATAGTTGCGCAGATACGCGCGGAGGTGAGCAAAGAGTACGACGCAAGGTTTGCTGAGATGGAAGCAATGTTGACACAAATTAGATCAGCAACTACGCAGCCATCCGAGCAACCACCTCCCATTTCGCCGGGAATTCGGCGAAGTAGTCAAGCATCCGGCACGTGGGGCGCCTTAGACGATTTGGATAATCTCAAGGTAATCAATACTTCTTCATAATCTAAAGGTATTTAAAACCTGTTTGCAACCTTGTTGGACAATATCGCATCACTAAAATAAACAACTTTCCTATAAATTTGCAGGACCCCAGAGCATGCGACCTCGTCCTGCGGAATGGCAGTGTTTCTCTGATCGTTGCTAAGGGCGTTGTACATCCACTCGCCAAAAGTGTACACAATACTCAGCTAAGACCCGACCATGCATGCGTGCAGGTTGAGTTAGTCATGGATGGATGGCAGCGCGTACCCCTTCCTGTCCCTACCGACGAAGCGGTTGTGCTTGATGACGCACGGATGTCATTTGTCCAATGGCCCAGGAGTCAGATTGTTTTGGATCAGGTAATCCATAAAAAAAATCATTTATTTTGTTACATTCAACTCATTCTTTTTGAAATACTAGAATAATACATCTATAACTTGATACAGACACGAGGAGATGATGTTACCGGTACGGCTCTCTCACCGGTACGTCAGGAGGTGGCTTGCGACGTCGCGGCTGACGCGCCACAATCACCGCCCCGTCCTATGGTCACAGAAGAAGAATACAGCCGTTTGCCCAATGATTTGCGCCTTCTCCACGACTACTTGATGACGGCGCCCGACGGCATGGAGGCTATCGTCATCCCTGTCCCACCTGGGATGTTTCTACAAGAAGGCAGGGAGCTCCTGTTGTCGTTCAGAGACTTCAAGGACCTCTTCCACCACTCGTCATCCGACAAATGGCTCGATGTTTCACACATCACCATTTTCCTCATGTTAGTGATATTAAAATATTTTCATTATTGTATAGAACTCAAATATATATTCTAATTACAATATGATGAGTTTTCAGGAAGCTAGTCCGAAACTGTGATGAGATGGTTGAAAGGAAGAACTTGTGCATGTTTCTGGACCCCGAGAAAGTGAGTGGTACGGCAGCGACATATTATCCGGATATGGCTATCGATTACATGTGTTTTGCGATGCATCGTGCTAAGGCGGAGGAGAAGAAATTCATTCTCATGCCATACCACGAGGGGTTAGTTCTAATCTTAACTTATGTGTTGTTTATATTTTAATTAAAGAATTGTATAAAGAAATTCATTATCATGCTAAAGTACTATAATTCTTCTCCTCGATCCAACAGCAAACATTGGTGCACGATTCTCATTGTGCCGTACTTAAGTGTGGGCATAATTATTGATTCTTGTAAGCCAAAAGGAAGGACCGCGGCTGCCAAGTGCAAAGTTATCTTGCCTTTTGTGAATAAGTAAGCAATAATAATTCTATAGGTTTGCATTTCTTTCAATCATATCAAATTATAAAATTGCTAATTACATTCACTCACTTTTGTAAGGGCTTTTGTGAAATATATTAAAGAGGGAGGATCAGATAGCACGGGCCCGGGCAAGAAAAGCAAGTTGAATTGGAAGTACATGGTGGTGAGCACACTTTATGAGTTAGAAATTTCATATCTTGTTAAAAAAATTATTGTCATTCTAACAAATGCCGCTAAATGTAAATTTCAGAGCCCGCAACAGAAGGAGGGTTGGGAATGCGCTTATTACACGATGATATTCATGTTTGACTTTGTCGAAAGAATACAATTCGAATTCCCAAAAGCGGTATGTACTTCATATGAATTTCCTATATAATAAGCAATTGATATCTACCTTTTCTGAAATACTAACTATTATCAAATTATAATTTTGTAGAATGTGACAAAGCAAGATCATTACACTTGGGATCAGATCGACGATGTGCGGTGCATGTGGGCAAGGTGGTTTGCCATGGAATTTTGTAATCCTCGATATGGATTTGCATAGATTAATTTGTAATAAAAATATGTTTCGAATGAATTTATTGCTATATGAATTTTGTATAAATTTAGTATATGAATTTCTTGCTAATTAATCTGTTTCGAATGAATATTTGTATTTCTGTTGAAAAAAATTGGCTAGCAAAGCTGGAGGCTAGCCCAAAAACAAAATATACAAAAAAAAAAAAGGTATTTATACACGGCTATTTAACAGTTGTCCGTGTGCAATACTAATCATACACGGTTTTTTTGTTAAAAATCCGTGTATGATAGCCTTGCTGGAGGCGTAATACAAAAAATCTAAAACTATTTGTACACGGATATTTACCAAAAGTCCGTGTATAATAGCTAAGAGAGCTACACGGACTTTTAATTGAAAGCCGTGTAGAAAGAGGAATCGTACACGGTTATTTAGTTGATATCCGTGTAGCTCGCTAGGTCTTTGTACACGGTTAATTAGTGAATATCCGTGTAGAAATCATCATAATCACACACGGTCAAATATCCGTGTGTAGTTCCTGACCTATTCATACACCCTGGCTTTAAACACAGCAGGAAATCCGTGTAGCTCTTCCATTAATGTCCGTGTGTAATCTGTTTTTCTGTAGTAGTGAACATCCACTTGCAACCCACAATTTTCTTCCATTTAGGTGCCTCAACTAGTGTCTAAGTTTGATTCTTTTGAAGATATAATATCCTCTTATATAGCGGTTGTCCAATTTGCCTCATCACAAGAAGACATCGCTTCATTGTAATTTAAGGGATCACAAAACTCTACATTTTATGCAACAACCAAACAACATACAAAATATGAATAACCATACCTCGTAGGTGGTATTGTTCAACTCTACATTTTCGGCTACAACCAACCCTATGCGTTGGTAAGGGATCAAACCATAAGCATTAATTGCTAGTTTTTTCTCGTGCAAATTTTAAAAATTAATATTTTAAAAAAAGAAAAATCAAATTCATCAAAAAATATGTAAAATTCAAAGTAAATTCTGTAGGAGATCTGAAATAAACGGTGAAAGACTTGTGAGCAAACCTCTGATGTGGTCTTCTAAAGTTCCCTGTGCCATGTACTCATAGACAAGTGCTAAGCAACTTTCGTCTTCCCATTAACCAATGAATAAAAGGAGGTTCTTATGGCGGAGGGTAGCCAATTTCTCCAACTAATAAGTCAAAATTTGTAATATGTAATCAAGCTGATTCATAACAGTATCTGATGCAATTATTAAATTTCATATATATCAGGGTGTTGTATAAACTTAAGGATAGTTACCTCAGTTCTGAATTCCTTTGGCCCTTGTTTTGAGGATTTGGATTGAGTTAGCTTCTTGACTGCAACCCTAGTGCCATTTTTCAATGAAACAGAAAACACACTCCCAAATCCACCTCGTCCAATTTCGTTTTTAAAATTCTCTGTAATTATCTCTATCTCTGCCTTGGTGAATATTTTTGGGTCTTTGGTTGCACATCAAAGGTATTAACAGTGATCTTTGTTCTTCTGCTTGAACTGAAACAAAGATGGTGCTAATGCATTAATAGGGCCTGCGTTGTTCTATTGTATGGATTCTTATTTTTTTTGGAGATAACAACAAAAGAAACGAAAAGGTTAGATCATCCTCCAATCCTCCAAATTTTTCCAACTCGTAGTTGTAGAAATTGGGGGAAATGATCAGGCCTGTAACCTGTAAAGTCTAGTTTTGATTTACTAATAAAGCTTTAAATCTTTATTTTTCTTTCTAATGACTATGTTACCTTGTTTCATGTATCTTCTTCCCACCAATACTATAGAAACTAGATTTAATAGAAGAACTACTGCTGCAATTACAGTAATTATCAAGCCAATCACGGGAATCCCAGACTTTTGCGATGTCTTTTCTGTGCATTTGTTGTCAGTCCTTGCATTTGAAATATTTCCAAATTAGCACTTTTACTGAATTTCAACAATTAAAGTTCCTTTGATATCAAATATAAACATAATGCAAACGTTCCACAGTTGGATATAAATGAAATTATCTAGCTAAATAAGAAATCTTATGACAATGAAAATTGCTATTCATACATACATCAGCTGAAGCCGTCCAGAGTTGGACTTCTTTTGTAACATATCTGGAATTGGACAACTGAAAGAATTGCCTAATAAGATCCTGCATTAATATTCACACTAATTAGTTAGGGACAGCTTGGATTAAGGTTAGTTACCATGTTTAATATGTACTGCTTTATCTGATTCGATAGTTGATACCATGCCAGTATGTAGTTAATTTGTGTCAGTCCTGATATGGGTTATATAGGTGTTATAGACATACCACTACCTGGATTTACAGGTTTGACTAGACCATGTTTTTCTCTTTAGGTCAAAAGCACAACAACAAAGTAGGCACTTATCGCGAGGGAACTCCGTCGCAAAAAGTATCGTTGCGAAAAGTAGGCACTTATCGCGAGGCACTTTTTGCGAGGGAGTACCGTCATAACTGTGCTTTTTCTTTTCGCAACGGTACTTTTCGCGACGGAGTTCCCTCGCAATAAGTGCCTACTTTTTGTAGTAGACATGAATCATATGATGCATATTTAACATGTCGCATATAAGAAATTATTTCCAAAATATTCAGGGACGAACTAAAGTTCAATTTCTTGTCAGATCCACATACATTTAGTCCTAGTGATCAGGGCTTTATGACTTTACTGAAATTGAATGTTTATTGATATATATACCTATTGCATGCCCTTGTCTATAATCATTCAAGTGAAACAAGTAAAATGAACACTTACAAGATTTGAAGCGAATTCATAGTACCCAGAAAATTAGGAATAGTTCCATTTAGACTGTTGTTTGACAGATCCCTAAAATTAAAAGTCATGAACAACGCACAATTAGAGATTTTAGATTGATCAAGTTATAGACTTATAGTTCATGTCAAGGACTATTTGGTTTTGTTCATAATAACTTTTAGAAAAACTTAATACGTAGCAGAACTTACAGAATCTTGATATTTTGTAGCCTGAAGAAGGATGGGGAAATAGAGCCAATCAAGCCACTATTTGAAAGATTTCTGCAATTTACTCAAACATATGTTAATCATAAAAGGCAAAATCGGCCGTTCCGGAGCTGGATCGGACGGTACCGATCCGATTTCCGGCCGATTTACGCGGTCGTCAAAATTAAATTCCGGTCAAATTTCGGCCGTTCCGGTATCATTCCAGCCAAATTTCGTCCGTTTCGGACCGAAATAAACCGATTCCTCCAAAACGGACGAAACGCGAATTAACCAAACTCAACAAAAAAAATTTGCGCTCTCTGAGAGCTCGAACCCACGCCCTTTAGGATGGCAACCAAACTCAAACTCCACCACACCACACAATCTTTCTTGTTTAAAAGCACAACTCATTTCTATATATCATATTTCAATTTGAGAAAACCATTCAATCATGGATTGACTGTAATAATTTGATTGTATATTTCAATTTGAGAAAACCATTCAAGCATAATTTGAGAAAACTCATTTCTATATATTTCAATTTGATTGTAATAATTTTTCTAAATTTTTTATCAATTTTTTTCTATTTTTTTAGTGTAAAACAAGCTTCTGACAAAAAAGTCCGATTTTCCGATCCGATTCGGCCGATTCTGACCTATTTTTCCGATCCGGATCGGGATTGGTCGGTGCCGATCCCGATCCCGATCCCGATACCGATTTTTCCTTCTATGATGTTAATTCAAGTGTGGTTTGTAAATATTCCTGATTATAAAAAAATATACTAATTAGCTTTCCTCTTTGGCATACTCACAAGGAGATAATTTTAGAAGAATTTCCTGCATAATCACAACCCACCCCGACCCAAGTGTAGTTTACTGGAGCACATGGGTCACCAGTCCACCCTTTATTGACCTTGTACTCTGTCTTGATTGATAAGATAGCATCAGCTGAAAAAACCAAGAAGAAGAAGAAGACAGCAATGTAATGTAATGGGAGATTGCATCCGTTCAGAATTATATATATAGTGTCCCGTTGTCAACAATAAGAAAAAAGAGGCAATAAATGCATCTTACTCTCAACAGGGTCGATCATTTTACTGTTAACTGGCAAGATTGAAAAAATCTCAAAGGCATTCATGAGAGCTGGCTCGGTAGAATTGGAGGTGGCATTGAGCATGAAACCATATTGGTTTAAGTTGCTAGGCATGTTTTAATGTTTACCGGTTTATCATTACAGATTGTTTTAGCTTCCAAGTACTTGGGGTTTACACGGTCATACCTGCCATGCATAATTTTACAAAATAGGTAATTTTCTTATGTGGTCGGTGGAAGGCTTATCTAATTAAGAAAATAAAATTGAATATTTATTTTGGGGGTATTAAATTACATTATTTTCCCATTGTAGTATATTTTGAATTCACGCCTGCCGCCCATTGGAAGCTGTTTTACTTCAGCAAAGTGAAAGTTGGCAACAAATGGGGGAATAACACCGTCTTGCTGAGTCCAGGACAAATTCAGATTTGACGAATTTGGAGCTGATTGAGACGGGATAACTGCTGTTTGAAGTACGACAGAGGGTAACCCTGAATAAGTACTGTTTCCGAAATAAGCAACCACCTTATGACATGTGGATATATTTGTCCATTCATCAAGCATCAGTGGAACCCAGATGCGATCATACTTGTCATCAGGATACCTATATATGTAAGTATTTATTAGCAAATTTAGTCTCTTTAATTTGAGACACGGAAAAAGTATTTGGCGACACTGTTAAGTAATTAATAACATAATACTAATGTCATTCTAGGTACAAAATAATTGAATACAGTGCAGATATAAAAATTGAAAACATATAACTAGACTTACCTAGTTAACTTGGAGCCTCCAAAATCGCATCGACCGTAAAGATCAGCAAATTGGGTCTCATCAACATATGGATAAAGGGGGGAATTCATTGGCCTCATCTCCAACAAACTTATAAGGGAAAATTAGTTATATGCCACCCCAAAACAAGGAAATTGTAAATTTGCCACCCAACTTCAAAAATGAATGATTAGTACCCCAAATTTGTCCCCAGAATAAACAAGATGTGTAAACAAGGTGCATATTTAAAATTTTGAACAAAAACAATTATAAATGGTACGATCAAACCTGAACTACTGACCTGGAATATTTGAAAATAAAAAGTCACAACAGAAGTTACGTACAGGCTGGTTTATGAGCGAAAGGTGGGAGCAATCCATTCAAGAGTGGTATACGAAGTCTCGAACCTCTAATCTAGAATACCTAGATCTCTCAGATACAACCATAACTAACAAACACCTAGCCAACAACATTTCTGTCATATATGACAGATTAAACCTGTTAAGCCGAGTAAGCTTAAAGAATTTTAAGCAAACCCAAGAACAAATCCACTTCCTGGACCAGAAAATCCAAAAACTTGAACAAAACTTGAAAAACCTCACAATCCTATTAACAGAAAACCGTCCTTTAACAAAATCAGAAGTCAAAACTTTGGTGACAGAGGTCACAAAGCAACCCAAACTTATTGAAGCAGAAGCCCTAAAAATTTCCGAAGAACTCAACCAGAAACTCGAAAGAGTAGAAGCTGTCCTTAAAAGAGTGGAAACCTGGGTTAGTTCATGACTAACTACACACTCACTCAAAACACCCAATTCTACAAACAAGCAGTTCAAGCAACAGACTCAATTGAGTCACCCGCGGTAGGCTTTGTAAAACCTTCTGACCATCGTGGTGGTACCTCAGGCACAACCGCATTAATTAAGCAGAACAACACCCAAATCCAGCTGCTGGTGCAAGCACTAGAAGAAATCCGAAACCTTGAAGCAGAAGTTAAAATCCTTAAAGATCAAATTCAGAAACAAAAGGGTGTGCACCTGCCAAGCGAAATAACTGACGAACTATCAGCCAGACTAGCCAAACTATCAATCGAACCCTCCAAGCAAAAGGAAAAGAAGGGGTTTTTTAGAGTTTTCAAAGACCCCTTTGTCATCCTCCAAGAAGAAAAACAAAAACTTCAATGATGGAAACATCAGAAAGACCTAGTGTAACCCAAACCCAAACAATAAACCCTGATGCACCATTATTTGAAGATCAGGTTCGCGAGTACAGAAGAGGGCAAAGAAGGAGATATAATACTCAAAGAAACCTGAGGAATCTTGCCCGAACTATAACGGGTAGGAACCCCTACCAGATGACCCTGGAAGAGCAGGTGGATCCAGATGCTCAGCTCAGGAGATCCCTAAGAGATCGGGCTGCTATAGTACCTGCTGAAGTACTATACAATTCCAGAAGGGACGACAACAACCACCGTGTCTATAACCATCTCTCTGAAGAGGCAATTCTCTGCACCGACAACCAACAAATCGACAGGTCATTTATACAACCCGAAAGCTATGCGGCCCTTCGACAAAGTGGTATGCAATTTATCCACATAGGGGTCGCTCAAGTAAGAATACAAATCCTGCACAGGCAAGATGAAGGCACCTCGGCGTTGGTTGTTTTTAGAGACAACAGGTGGCAAGGAGATCAATCCATCTTCGATACAGTAGAGATTGACCTAACAAGAGGAAGCCAGCTGGTATATGTTATACCGGATACCATGCAAACAATCGGGGATTTCTATAGAAATTTCCAGATATCAATCTTAACAAGAGGATACCAAAACTGGCAGAATGGTGAAGCTAACCTCCTAATCACTAGAGGTTTAGTAGGAAGACTTTCCAATACATCGAATGTTGGATTCACTTACCAAATAAGCAATGTTTCCGAGTACTTGGTAAGCAGGGGAATACGAGCCCTCCCGGGTAGGCGATACTCAGCGCAAGAAAATCAAGGGAGAAACTGGGTTGTAAGGCCGTCGCGAGTTGATATTCCTATGATACCGACAGAATTGCAGACCAATAACCTCCTCGATGGCAGAATCTCTATATCATTCCAGAATTATGTCCCAGCTCCTGATCACGTGAGAGGTATACCTGACGATGATGAAGATGAAGTTAGGAGTGAAACAATTCTTATTCTAACCAAAGAAGAGAGTGATACCGAGGAAACTGATAATGATGAAGAGGACGACTGGCAGTACATACAGTACCTTGCTGACCAGTCAGCACAACCACCTGATAATCCCCAACAAGAAGATTCTGGCCCTATTTGGGATACGGACCATGACGGTGGTACTGGCAATGCTGACAAGGATTGGATCAATCCTTTTTCACAGCATGGTGGGGATATGGATACCATTTTCATGATAAACGGTAATAACACAGAGGAAACTTTTGATTACCCGCAATTCAAAAACCTATCCGAAGCACTAAACGAGCATGCTTTTATGTCAAGTTCTTCTGCGATATCTCATTACCAACCACCACAGGACCAGTCAATGAACATGCCCAGCTACCCTCCGGCAAGGAGTACAAATGAAGCAAGACCAATTCCCACTTTTGAAGAACGAGTGCCCAGAGCAGGACGATTTCGCGGGGGCTACAACAATGAGATGTGGACACTACCATCAGCGCAGCAACAGCAAGGCGCCATGTTTGTAATCCCGGATCAACTGGGGTTGTTTCATGATGCGTTTTCAAGATGGGAGTCTATTACCCGAAACCATGTAGCTGAGAAGGGGTTTACAGACCCCAGGGATAAAATAGAATATATGGAAAATCTCTTGGGAGAAGTAGAAAAATTAACATGGATTCAATGGAGAATGCAATTCCTCACTGAGTACGAGGCATTGATAGCAGTGGCGGATGGCCGGGAAGGTACACAAAACATACTTTCCCAGATGAGGAGAGTATTTTCACTAGAAGACCCTGCCCAAGGATCAACAGTTCTCCAAGATCAAGCCTACAAAGATCTGGAGCGCCTCACCTGCGACAACGTTAAATACCTCATTCAGTATATGAACGAGTATTTAAGATTAGCAGCAAAATGTGGGCGAATGTACATTAGCCCAGAGCTCTCAGAAAAATTCTGGTTAAAAATGCCTGGTGACCTTGGGACCAGAATAAAAGCGATGTTTGAGGAGAAGTACCCTGGTCTCACGGTGGGGGTAATTCCGAGGGTACTGTTTGCCTATAAATATCTGGAGGGCGAGTGCAAGGACGCTGCTTTCAAACGATCACTCAAAGACCTCTCCTTTTGTAGCCAGATCCCAATTCCTGGCTATTACCGTAAGCCAGAGAAGAGATATGGCCTGAGAAGATCAAGAACCTATAAAGGCAAGCCCCATGAATCTCACGCTAGAATCGAAAAGAGAAAGCACCTTGTTAGAAACAAAAGGTGTAAATGCTACCTATGTGGGCAAGAAGGTCACTTTGCGCGAGAATGCCCCAATGATAGAAGAAATATTAAGCGGGCAGCAATCTTTGAAGGGCTCGATATACCAGAAGATTGTGACATAATATCAGTACAAGAAGGGGAAGGCCAGAGCGATGCTATATTTAGCATTTCTGAAGGAGAAGAAGGGGAGATGGAGCTGCAACAAGGAGCACAAACCCTACAACTAAACTCTCTCTTTATGCTCGAAGAGGAGAATTCAGGCTACAGATCTAGAATAAAATTACCTGAGAAACAGATGGGCTGCCAACACCAATGGCTTCATAATCAAGTCATCGAGCAACCATTCAAAACAACCTGTTCCTGTTGCGCCAGGAAAACGATAATCCGTGCTAGAATGCATTGCTCAGATTGCGGAGTAACAGCATGCAACCTGTGCGGCCCGTTCTACTTCAAAGAAGAAGTACCAGTTACCCCAGCAACCACACCAGCACAAATCAACCTTAGAACACTAGTCCAAGAGCAGAGAGACTACATTGTATGGTGTGAGGCTGAGATGGAAAGGCTGCAAAAGGAGGTTGACCATTACAAGAAGAGGTACGAAGACCTCCTTGAAGAACACCTGAAGGAAGAATTCGACAACCTAGAGCCAGATAAAAAGCAAAAGGGCGTTAAGATCAATGAAAATGCGAACGTCCTCAATGGAGAGACAGTCTATAACACTAGCGGTAATCCATCCAATGGAAGAATTATCAAAAATAGACTATATAATCTAGAAGTGGAGCTCGATATTCCTGGAGTTCAAAAACTCAAAATAAGAGCAATCCTAGACACTGGTGCCACGACCTGCTGCATAGATCAAGGGTCAGTACCAAAAGAAGCTCTTGAAGAAAATACCTTTGTAGTACAATTTACAGGGGTAAACTCCACTCAAACCGCCAACATGAAGTTAAAATATGGAAGAATGATTATTGGCGAAAACCAGTTCCGCATACCATATACCTATGCATTCCCAATGAAGTTGGGAGGGGAAATACAAATGATCATAGGGTGCAATTTTATACGCTCTATGCATGGGGGTCTGAGGATAGAGGGTGATACAATTACCTTCTACAAAAACCTGACAGTCATCAACACACAACCACAAGCAAAGGTCCTGGCCATAGAAGAAATAGACCTTCAAGACCTGGAGTACATACAACTCAAAGAAATGGTCCATTACAATTTTGGGCAAATATCATCAAACTTTATTACAAAGTTTGATCAACTACTAAGAAGGCTAAAGGAGGCCGGGTTCATTGGCGAAAATCCTTTGCGACATTGGAGTAAAAATAAGATCGTCTGCATGCTGGATATCAAGAATCCAGACTTCATCATTGAAGATAAACCCTTAAAGCAGGTCACGCCACTGATGAAACAAACTTTCAGCAAACATGTGGAGGCCCTGCTGAAACTCGGAGTAATACGACCCAGCAAGAGCAGGCACCGGACGACGGCGATTATTGTTAATTCCGGTACATCAATAGACCCGAAAACTGGGAAGGAAGTAAAATGCAAAGAACGTATGGTATTTAATTACAGAAGGCTTAATGATATAACTGGAAAAGATCAATATAGCCTTCCTGGTATTAATACCATCATGAGGAAAGTAGCTAATAGTAAGATCTACTCTAAATTCGATTTAAAGAGTGGATTTCACCAAGTAGCTATGCACCCAAATTCAATCGAATGGACGGCATTCTGGGTGCCCGATGGGTTATATGAATGGCTAGTAATGCCGTTTGGCTTAAAAAATGCTCCGGCAGTGTTCCAAAGAAAAATGGATCATTACTTCAAAGGCACTGAGAATTTTATTGCAGTTTATATTGATGATATTCTGGTATTTTCCCAGTCAGAAAGAGAGCATGTAGAGCATTTAAAAATAATGCTCTCAAAATGTGAAGAGCATGGCCTTGTCCTAAGTCCAACAAAAATGAAAATAGCCGTTCCTCAAATAGAATTCTTGGGGGCAGTAATAGGCAAGGGTACTATTCGGTTACAGCCGAATATTATCACAAAAATTGAAGAATTCAAAGAAGATGATCTCACTCAGAAATCTGGTATGAGATCTTGGCTAGGGCTCCTCAATTATGCTAGAAGCTATATTCCTAACCTCGGGAAACTTTTAAGCCCTTTATATGCAAAAACCAATCCAACTGGCGATAAACGTTTGAATAAACAAGATTGGGAGATAATTCGCGCAATAAAACATCAGGTCCGAAACCTGCCTGATCTCTGCATACCCCCAGAAGAATACTTCATTATAATCGAAACAGACGGATGCATGGACGGATAGGGAGGTGTATGCAAGTGGAAGCCAAGGAAGTATGATCCAAAGAGCACAGAGAAGCCGTGCGCCTATGCAAGTGGCAAATTCAACCCGCCTAAATCCACAATAGACGCAGAGATCTTCGCGGTCATGAATAGCCTGGAGGCATTAAAGATCTACTACCTCGACAGAAAGGAATTAGTGATACGCACTGATTGTCAGGCTATCATTAGTTTCTTTAACAAATCTAACATTAATAAACCGTCAAGAGTGCGCTGGATCGCGTTCACAGACTTTGTAACGGGATTGGGGATTAATGTTCAGTTCGAGCACATAGATGGAAAGGACAACCTTTTGGCTGACTCCCTATCACGGTTAATTAATGTTTTAATTGATGCAGGATGGCCCAATCAGGAAGCATTAAATGTTCTGGACAACCTAGCCGGGGCTCTTCACGAGAACGAGGAGCATCCCAACCAGAAGGTTCAGGAGAAAATGTCTCAAATAATCCTGCAAATCAGCCACTCGTTTGCCAGTACAGGGATCTACTACGGAAATCTGACGAGACCCACACCTTGGAAAGACGAAATGAGCTTAGGCTCCAACTTCGAGCAATAGAAAACAAAGCAATTTCAAAGGCACTTGAAGGGATTAATGATTTAATAAAAATACAACAGATGAAGGAACCCCAAAGTTCTAAACTCACAACAAGGGACAATTACTGGGGAGATTGGCTGCCTCAAGTCCAGCAAACTCTTACTAGGCTTCAAAAGGCTTACCGAGAGTTTAAACAGCTAATCCGTGAAGTAAAAGTATTCCATATCTAAGTGTGTTCTGGACCCTACCACTATTAGGGTATGTATTATGAGGTGTGTTTTGCTTTTAGGCCTGCTTATATTGGCCTCTGCTTTTTCTTTAGTGTGGGCCAATAATTGGCCAGAATATTTACTTTCGGTGCATTATAAGCATCTTTATTTTAGTGGGAGACAAAAGTTTGTGGAAATCCTTTAATCACATGCGATGGGGCCCAATGAGTACCCGATGTGATAATTGAGATTCCATCCTGAGTCTCTATATAAGTTTGAGTTTTCAGAGTTGAAAAACAAGCTGAGAACCAGCAAGTTTTACTTCTCTCTCTTTCCTTGTAAACATTCCACTTAATAAAATTTCCGCTTGTGTGCCTTCTTTCTTCCCGTGCTCACAATAGCTTGTTGAAGTTTGAAGGTCCTGACCGATCCTGACCCTGGTATCAGAGCAAGGTCTGTCTTTATTCATGGCTTTCTAAGTTTCTTTGTATTCTAGGAAGGTAGCCAGGGGGAGATCATACCAAAATCATGAAAAGTGTTCAAAATCTAAGTATAATTATACAATTTAAAGGCTTTTTCTTCCAGTACTAGTCTATCAATATTAACCCAAGGATATTAGCTTATAGGGCTTGATTTTCGAAGAATATAGCCAAACCAAAAGAATCATCCTGCCGTGCAGTACCCTCAGAAGTGGGGAAGATTACGGATTAACACGATGAGATGAGGTATAGCTAAATTTGGTAGAAAATATCGCCCCAAAGTTAAGAGCAAATGTTGATATATAATTAAAAAAAAATTTGGATGCAAAGATTGGAGATATTGTATCATTAATTTTAAGAAATATTCTCTCAGAGTGGCAAAAATCCAATTTTGGAGTTTTTAAGTGGCATAAAACGAAGTGCCCCAACTTATAAATGGTGTTCCCTGACCCGTGTTTACCAGACATACATATAAAACTTCAGCTAAAGCTGCTGTTAATGTTATAGCCTCATACAAAAGAGAAAATCAGGATCTGTTATGTTCACTGTCTTCCATTTACTGGCCCCGATATAAAGGTCAAACAATATCGGCGTCTTAGATTGTGCACCAAAATGTGAATCATAGTTTCCATGAAAGAAAGCCACTCTGATGAGATATGTGCTATTACGCACCACAGGTTTTAGACTGTAGCAGTTTCGGCTGCCACTTGGGAAGCTTCTAAGATTGAAAAATGTTCTGACAACTATGCTAGACTTGTAATTGCTAGCCATGTTGGCATTTACCCCGGTATCTATATACTGATCATGACAAGTATATTTTAACTTGGTGGCATCATCAACAAAACTATTGGTACTTCCACAGTCTATGCTAATGAAACCTGAAAAATAAAGTTTCAAAAAACATCAACAAAATCGTCTGACCCATAATCAAACTATCTACCTTCTAGAATTTAATTAAAAATAATTTAATTACATAATTGCAAATTGTTTCACTTTTATTTAAGTGAAAATTCAATATTACTACATTTACGGGGTAGTGTTTTCTTTTTTCTTTTTCTTTTTTGAGATAAGAGGGAGATTA